>SKCR01042136.1:0-724815 GCA_019454045.1 Zanthoxylum bungeanum
GGGGATGATTATTAAATTAGGAAAGTGGTAGAAAAATGGCTATTAATACAATATTGGAAAAACTGGTGGTATTTTTTTGTAAAATTACAGTTAAAAAATTGCAAATATTAGTGATAGTGGTACTTTTATAAATATTGCACTGGCAATCTTGTAATAAATTTATAAGATTTTAATATATTTTTTTTGTTTGTTTTAGATTCTTTGTAGGGAAATTATAAATTTTTCTTTTGAAGATCAGATAATTAAACTTAAAATTTTATGAAATATTTTATTTTTCATCTGAAATTAAAAAAAGTTGACTTTTCCACCATGATGTTAATGTTGTTATAATTTTATTGACGTCATAAAATTATTTTGGTATTTTTTTTTTGAAACCTGCTATTCAAGTGTTGTATATTAAAATTTTTAAGATATTAAAGTAATATGATTTATTAAATTTTAAATTAATATTCTTATTGTATTTTCTCATTTCCGAATTTAAATAAAAATAACAATCAAATCATGATTGAGCTTTTCTAACTTCGACTCATTAACTTAGACCATTAGGAAGTTTGCATTAACCCTCCCATTTTGAAATCAGTCTTCTGAATTTTCTGAGAAAAACGGATTAAGATTCTGGTTTTGAAGTTGAAAAAAAAAAAAGACAAAATTTTTAAAAGATGAATAATTGATTCTTATAATAAGAATTTTGTTTTCTATAGAGAAAAAAATAAACCTACCTTCTTTTGATTTCGGGGTTCATAAATTCAAAGAACGAGATTCAGGGTTTAGCGATATTTGTGTTAATTATTAAATCAATTGTTAGAGTTTATTGGATGTGAGTTTTTACATATTATTCTTATCTCATAATCACGTGCACAAACTCAACTCAATAAAATATTCTTGATTGAGAGATTTTACTGTTGCGATTCTTTGACCAATGAAGAGTGTTTATGAGGAAAATTTACTATCTATTACTACTTGAATAGAATTTACAAAGATTACAATTTTATTACAAAAAAAAAACCCTCACATTTCATTCTCTAAGCTCTCTTACTTGGAGCTTAAACTCTAAACTCTCTTACTTGGAACTTTTTGTTCGAGATGCTTGAACTCTCAAATGAGAACTCAATTTATAGATAATGACTTGTCTTCTAACTCAATATAATTAGTGGAGTGGTTGCCATAATCGTCCACTAATTGAGTTGTTAAGGGTGGTTACATCAAAACCATTAATTCATTAATGGTGGTTGTACCAAATATTAATTATGCATGTTGGATTCATATCAATTCTCCCCCTCCAACTGCATCCGAAATGATTTTCATCTTATAGTTATTTCGACTATATCTCTGCACAACTCTAGCTTGTCCCGTGTAACAACATTTCCAATGGCATGTCGGTTGTGTCTCTCCACATCACAATTCTCTTTGTCTTTGCACAGTACTCTTCTGCTACCATTTTTCTTCACCTATTTGTTCCTCAATGCCTTTTTGCCTTGTGGGAAACTCTCTGGCTCCCCCTCACCAGTAAGCAGAATGTATTCGGATCCCGAATATCTGGTTCATGAAATCCTGTCTCGTTTAGATCTTATTATCTGAGGTTCACTGGTTTCATGAGATCTTCCATCATCCAAATTTATAGCTGATCCTGTAACTTCTAGTGGAATGGGTCGCGGCTCCCCCTACTCAACATTCTATTATGTAGCTTCCGATGGAGCAGACGGTGTTTCCCCTACTCAACATCCTCATATGCCTCGTTTAGTTCTACTTTTGGAATTTCATGCACCATATCTGTTGCCAATTGTGCTAGTACAAGGTCTGGATTTTTATCGGCACTGAAATTGGAATGTGTACGGGCCAAATCTGGGCTAATGGAATTTCCGACATTTCACTTCAGGCCCTATGTCAGATACAACCCAAATCCCCCCAAACAGTACCCAGAATAGACTTGGGCCCAAATTACCTTCTTAGGCCCACACACAAAGAGAGGCCCGACACTCATCACCCATTAGCCTAAAGAATCCAAAACCCTCAGAGAAAGCCCATTTGTAAGCTTTTATTGGTCCAAGTTATTTCACAAGCCCATACCCAAGGAAATGTCTGACCCAAATGGCCTCCTAACTCATCAGTTGCCAACCCACGAAACGCCTGAACTCATAACTCCCCTCTTCTCGTGGATCAGCTGTTTCCAACATCCAACGGACAAAACAATTAAATGTATTAAATGTGCACACCTCTCTAGTGCATATAAATAGAAGAGGTAATTCACATTGTGAGGGAGAAAAAAGAATTACAACCCAAAGCTCAATCAGTCTCACCAGAGCCCTCTGAACCTCCGACCACCGCCCTCATGGTAATTTACGGGGATCAAGGTAGTATCTGACCTTACTTCTCCTCCTACTGTATTTATAACTATTTCCCGTGACTGACTTGAGCGTCGGAGTGCCTTCGACACCCACCACACTGGTGGGCAGTACTCCCGCTCACTCTATCTTTGTTTTGTAAGATCGCTAGTGCCCCTAACATAAATTCTCGATTGTTGTCCTCAGGTGAAAACCAATGTCTATAGAAGACATCTTCGGTTTTTCAATATTTTCAATTGACTGGTCTTCAAGAAACTCTACATCCTGACTTCTGATGACCATCTTTTCCTTCGGATCCCATAATATGTATCCAAATTATTCATCTCCATAGCCTAGGAATATACATGGAGTTGTCTTTGCATCGAGCTTCTGTCTGAGCTCTTTAGATACACATGGAACGACTAAACAACCGAATACTCTAAGGTGAGAGTATGGGAGATTCTTAGTAGACCACACTTTCTCCGGAATCTCAAAATTCAACGGCATAGATGGTGATTTTTTAATCAGATAGTAAACAGTACAAATAGTTTTTCCCTAGAATGACTTTGGCAGCTGAGTCATATTGATCATGCTTATGACTTTCTCCATAATTATGCGGTTTATTCTTTTAGCTACACCATTATTATGTGAGGAGTACGTGAAACAGTTCTCTTATGTCCAATATCGTGTCTCCTGCAATAGGTATCGAACTCTCTGGAACTGTACTCGCCTCCATTGTCTATGCGGAGGCACTTCAGTTTATTTCATGTTTCACGCTCTACCATAACGTTGAACAGCTTGAACTGATCCCTGACCCGATCCTTCGTCTTGAGGAAATATACCCACACTTTTCGAGAAGTATCATAAATGAAAGTCATAAAATATTTGTTACCGCCTAGTGAATCAACCTCCAATGAACCACACACATCGGAGTGTACCAGACTGTTATTCCTCAATTAAGGAGGAGGAAGATCCAGATTGTTATTCAAGGGCATCAAACTATGTTGTTGAGCTTATTGTAGATGTGCAGATGAATGTAAGTACAAAAGAAGTTCTCAAAAATCCCAAGCCCTGCTTATTGTAGATGTGCAGATGAATGTAAGTGCTGTAATATATCCAACTGCAAGCATCATCAACAAACCATCCAAAGAACTTTATGTGGGATTGAAAACCAACTTTTGAGAATGGAGCAAGCTTCCAAGATAACTTTCGGTAGACACTATTCATGTGTGGAAAATTGAGAAATAATTTTGCTAAAAATACAGAGCTTGGTTGTAAGCTCATTCATCCCAAAATAGCAAGCTTCATGTTAAGAAAGCTTGGTAGAGAGTGTTAGAGTGGGGTTTTTGTAAAGAGTTTAAAGACTTGTAATTTCTATTATTGTAAGTAATAGATTCGTTTTTTTCCTCAAAACACTCTAAAGTGATCAGAGAATCACAACAAAGTGGTATCAGAGCTTTGGTTATACACTAAGGTCATAAAACCGAAGAACGGAACTCGGTTCGGAAAATTCGGGTTTCGGGAAAGTTGTCAAAAATTAATTTTGATCATATCATCAACTAGTTCACGTCGAGACGAGTACGATGGTTCAGAAAATTCAAGTTTCGGGGAAGTTGTCAACTTGAATGGACCCCAACCTGCGAAGAAGCCTTGAAAAGACTCAAAGAATACTTGACCATACCTCCTCTCCTATCAAACCAGTCGACATTGAAAGGTTATTTCTCTACCTGGGAGTTTTGGGACAAGCAGTCAACGTTGTACTAATTAGGGAAGAATGAGAGGAACAATTGTCAGTCTATTACATAAGTAAATATCCGCTCTATCCGGAGACACGGTACACTCAAATGGAAAAGCTGGTTCTTGCCCTAGTAACCGCGGCGCGGAGGCTACGTCTCTACTTTCAGTGGCATCCAATCACCGTTTATACCACCTACCCACTGAGGAGCATACTTCACAAGCCCGAACTCTCGGGTAGACTGACCAAGTGGGCTGTTGAGCTTGGAGAATATGACATCACGTATCAGTCGCGAATCGCCATCAAGTCTCAAGCACTTGCAGATTTCGTGGCAGACTTCAGTCTCAGCGTATAAGCCAAGGCCGAAGAAAAGGTACGTTGTGCCCAGACTATTGATACATGGAAACTTGCAGTCGACGGATTATCCAACATATGTGGTTCCAGTTTAGGTGTTGTGATCACTACTCCAACAGACGACATCAAACAACAAGTAATTAAATGCGGCTTCAAAACTACCAACAATGAGGCCGAGACGAAGCCCTGCTAGCCAGATTAACTCTGGCTAAAGAGTTAGGAGCGAAATGGGTCAAGGCGACTTCAGATTCTCAATTAGTTGTTAACCAACTCCAGAGGTCTTACCAAGCTCGCGGGTCCCAAATGACAGCCTACCTATCGAAGGTAAAAGAGATCCAGTTGACACTAGAATCTTTTACAATCTCACAAATTTCGAGAATAGAGAACACCCAGCGGATGCCTTGGCCACCCTCGGGTCTACCATACAAGGAGGTAATATTCAGGCCAACCCGGTAGTATACCTACAATGGCCCACCATTGCTAGAGAAGAAGCTGAAGTCATTGCTTCCGTCGACCAAGTCGACTCGTGGATGTCTCCATTGATCAAATACTTGAGAGAAGACATACTACCGACAGATAAAGTAGACGCTCGAAAGATTCAACGATAAGCTGCACTGTTCACTCTCTACGACAATCAACTTTTAAGAATATCATTTTCCGGACCCTACCTCAAATGCCTCACTCCCGAAGAAGCGTGTTATGTGCTAGCTGAACTACATGAGGGGGAATATGGAGATCACTCTAGAGGAAGAAGTCTTGCATGTCGAGCCCACACTGCCGGGTACTATTGGCCAACAATGCGAGCCAACTCTGTTGATTTTGCTCGTTAGTGTGAGAAATATCAAAGGTTCGCCCCAGTCTCCCATCTCCCACCAAAGAAACTCAGTCCTACTTTATCCCATTGGCCATTCATGAAATGAGGAATGGAAATTGTTGGGAAACTTCCTGTCGCCTCGGGACAACGAGTTTACATGCTCACATTGAGATTATTACTCTAAATAGATCGAAGTATAAGCCTTTACGAGGATAAGGGATAAAGAAGTACAGAGCTTTATATGGAAGAACATCATTTGTCATTTCGGCCTACCCCGGGAGATCGTTACTGACAATGGTTCGCAATTCATCAGTCACCGCTTCCAAGATTTTTGCAAAAGTTGGGGGATCAAACTAAGCTTGTCCACCCCACGCTACCCACAAGCTAACGGTCAAGTTGAGTCTTCCAATAAAACTATAATAAACACTATGAAGAAAAGATTGGAGAAGGAAAAAAGGAGCGTGGGTAGACGAACTCCTTGGAGTCTTATGGTCGTACCGAACGAGTGTGAGATCTTCTACTGGTGAAACCCCATTCTCCATGGCCTTTAGTGCCGAAGCGGTCATTCCAACCGACTGTAATATTCCTTCGCCTCGATACCAATGGATTGACGAGAGTACCAATAGACAACTCTTGACCAATAGTCTCAACACCATTGACGAACTTATGGAGAACGCATTCATACGACTCACAGCACACCGATAGAGGATTTCCAAATACTACAACAAAAACGTGAGGATTAGAACATTCAAAGAAGGAGATTGGGTCATACGGAAAGTCTTTTAAAATACGAAAGAAGCTAGGGATGGGAAATTCGGTCCTACATGGGAATGTCAATACATCATCACAAAAGTTGCAGGTCATGGAGCCTACAAACTGAAAACAGAAGATGGTCGACATATCCAGAACTGTTGGAATGCCATTCACCTCAGGATATTCTACAGATAACAATCATATTTGGTGACAAATTGATCACTCGACAAATCGCGGTCCTACGACTAAGGGGCGTGCATATAATTTTTTTTTTGTTTTTTTTCTGTAATTCTGCTAAGTTTGATTTTGATTGAATGCATTTTGTTTTAACGATCCGACTACATCCAGATGAAAGATAAATACGTATTTTAATCGAGCCAACAATTGAGATTTGTATTGAAAAGAAGAAATTGTTTATACATCAATCCACAATTACAAAAAAGTTTGAAGCCAAAAAAACCCAAAATACATCAAGTTTATTGGCTTTCGACAGGTGCGACCAGTTCGACCGGCTGTATGATGGGGTCTGTCTCCATAGGCTATTCTGCGGTGACATCATCAACTTTCTCGACCGGAGCATCAACCATTGGAGCCTCTTCAATCGCCATGACAACATTGGCTCCATCAATTTCTCCTCCAACCGCCTCATTTGAACTGACTTCATGCCCCAATTCAGCCTCCGTGTCCTCAACCGATAAGGAAAGACCAGCTTCCAACATTTCACCCAACTTAATCCATTTATTTGGGTTCCAAGCGTTGTGCTCCCCGGATAAGTACTGTTTTATGAGGATGCATCTATCTTTCACGATGGCTTCCATGGACACTCCTTCCAATCTGTCCAACAGCTCAGCTTTCTGACCCTCAAGCACTTCTACGTTTTCTTTATAGGCCTCTAATTCAGTCGACAACATCTTTAATGTGGCTTTCATGGCATTGGCTTCGTTTTCAGCCTCCCTCGCTTTCTTCTTGGAATCATCCAATGCAGCTTTAGCTTCGACCAGTTCCTTTCGCAGCGTTGCATTTGATTTCTCCATGTCTTTCGACTTCTTAAGGCTAGCCTCCACATATTTCTGTTGGAAGATGGCATACTCCAGAGTCTACAACAGAAAGGTAAAATGTTAAGGACTTAACAAAAGAGACTTGTGAATTCAAAAATTATTACCTCATAGTTTCGAGCGACAGGTCTTTTTGCTGCCTCCAGCGACCCCAATATCAGCATTCGACATTCATCCTCCCCTAGTAGTAATCCCTCAGTGAACCCAGACAAACTAGACGGATCCGATATAACGGTTGTGCTTCTTGGGATCTTGATCACGACATTCTCGGATCCTCTTCGAGATCCATCAACTGCTTCATTTTCTTTGAAGAATGCCTCAACCCAATCGACGTTTTGTGAGCAGCTTCCACTGGGAGAACATGTGAGACATTCTTTAGCTGCTGGGGTTCAGGAACCACTTCGATTTCCTTCCCTTTAGCCTTCTTATTCTTTCTTCTCTCGAGCATTTCTTCGACTAAATAAATTCTGAACTGACTCGACATCCTCTCCACTGCGCACAATTTTTCTCGGGAGTTAGAGTTCGCAAAAAGTAAGTTCCCTCGAAGAGGAGCCGACACGACCAGACTATGAGAAGGACTGCCAATATATGTTTGGTTAGAGGTAGAGGGGTGCCTTCCGGATAGGAAACCTCCTTCCACAACGGAGTCAACCTCAATCTTTTCTCCTCTAAAACCATCTTCCAATTCCTCTCAGGCAAAGGAATACTCAACAGATAGTTAGTATTCACTACGACCCTATGTGTCACATCAAAGCTACGATTTCGGGTCAAACCTGCAAAAGAGTTAATTGAGGAATATTAGAGACATAACGAGCCTTCAAGCAAAAAAGATAGAGTAAGAATAACACTCACTCGTTATATCCCAATACTCAGGGATTCGACCAGACCCAGACGACCCAAATACACCCTCGCCCCTCACAAAGAAATAAGTATTTTGCCAACCCCATCGATCGTTTGTGGTCAACTCTGAGATCAGATGCTCCCTCTTATGTCGAAGGAATAAATGATATATCCCATTCTCAATTATGTGTTCCTTCAAGTAATATGTGTAAAGAAGGTCTTTTACTCCAAATCTAACCCCCAACTTGAAAGTCAGAACTTCGACCGACATCAAGACCCTCAAAGTATTTGGCATTAGTTGGGAAGAGGCAATCTCATAGCGATCTAATACTTCCTATACGAGGTTAGGATTTGAGAACCTGAACCCATCTACAAAAGAGCGTTCGTAAAATCCAGTCCACCCAGGGATCCTATAATCAATTCGTTCTCTCGATGAAGCTAATCTCACTTGAATCGACTCGGGAAATCGATACTTTATCTTCATATCCCTCATGGTTCTTTCAGTTACTCTGCTAGGAGGATTCTTAGTCAGTATATTGTTCGGCTCGCTGGTACTGGTTTCTCCACCCGACTCTGCTGGGATTATGTGAAGTGGAAGAACATCTTTAGGGATACCTAACAGAGGTTCTACCGACGCGACAATCAAAACATCCTCATCAGCCATTCTGAACCCATCTCCACCATACACCCTAACATGGGAAATAACCTGTAAGAGCGAGTCTACATACATCTCCATTGGTGTATCACTTGAGCCTAAACTACTATCAGATGACATATTGGTTCACTCTATAAACAACGAATCAACCTAAAATCAATGTCTCAATAGATCAAAACCCTAATTTCACACAAACAGAATCCTAATTCTTCACCAAGCTAATTGAAGATCAATACACCTAATCTGATTAAGAACGAGATGAATCTATCTATGAATATCTTGAAGATCTAAAGAACACAGAGGGAGATGCGAGGAATACTTTAAATCTTGGAGGCTCCAACCCTTGCTACTCGACAAGGAATTTTGAAATGAGGCAAATGAGCCTCTCTTCAAGCCTTCTTATAATATTCTCCTTTTTGACACCTCATTTTCCCGCCAAAAATGCCTTTGTATTAACGCTATATTTATTACAATTTAGGAAATCAAGGAAAGAAAGGACCATTAGAAGCCCAATGAAGGTACTGTAGATGAGTACCTCTTCAATACTATCATGTAGAGCACCTTTTTCAAACGACGTACGAAGATTCCATCACTTGGCCCACTCGAAAAACCATTCAATGGTGTAATATTAGCCCCATATGTTGACACGATGCATCGAGTTGGGTCAGGTCAAAGCCTGGACCTCCACCATACCAGACAATATGAAGGCTCATCTTGGTCCCAATCCTAGACAAGTCGAGTGGATGATATATTGGCCTTCATCTAGTCCAGTAGATGGGAGCATTCCCCAATTGGCTCATGTCGAGTCAATACGAAACCACGACCTCCATCTGGTCCATACGACATGAAGGCTCGTATTGGTTCCTATTCGGGATCGATCGAGTGGATGATATCCTGGCCTTCATCTGGTCCAATAGACGGGAGTATTCCCCAATTGGCTCATGTCGAGTCAATTCAAGAAGCCTCTACTTGGTCCCAATCCCGGACAAGTCGAGTGGATGATATCCCGGCCTTCATCTGGTCCAATCGATGGGAGCATTCCCCAATTGACTCATGTCGAGTCAAGTCATAAAGCCTCTACTTGGTCCCAATCCCGGACGAGTCGAGTGGATGATATCATGTCCTTCATCTGGTCCAATCGACGAGAGTATTCCTCAATTGACTCATGTCGAGTCAAGTCATGAAGCCTCTACTTGGTCCCAATCCGAACAAGTCGAGTGGATGATATCATGGCCTTTATCTGCTCTAATCGACGGGAGCATTCCCCAATTGGCTCATGTCGAGTCAAGACGAAACCAAGACCTCCATTCGGTCCAGACGACATGAAGGCTCGTCTTAGTTTCTATTCGGGACCGATCGAGTGGATGATATCCTAACATTCATCTACTCCAGTAGACGGGAGTATTCCCCAATTGGATCATGTCGAGTCAAGTCAAGAAGCCTCTACTTGGTCCCAATTCTGGACAAGTCGAGTGGATAATCTCCTGGCCTTCATCTGGTTCGATCGATGGGAGCATTCCTAACTGGCGCGTGTCGAGCCCATTCAAGACCCGGATCTCCATCTGATATAGACAACATGAATATCTTTCATGATTCCTCTTTAGAGCCAGTCGAATGGCTAATATCCTGCCTTTCATCTCATCCAATCGACACGAGCATCCCCCAGCCGGTTTATGTCATGCCTAATAGGGATGTGGATATTCATCCGACTTGAAGATTCACCCCTAAAAATGCTCGCACTACCGGTCGACTGAATGACCTATTGTATCATGTAATCATCATATCTCGAGTTAGGTAAGACCGGTCATTTCCACAGTTCGCATCTGAACCACCAAAGAATCACCCAAAGATCTGTTGCGTCAACAACACAACATGTCAACTGAATGATATCCTGCTTAGTTATCTCAGCCCAGTCGACGTATTGAATTCCCAAGACTTATCGGTCCCTAAGACCATGCAGCTGTCACTTGGTCAACAGAACTTCATCTCGGATGTTTATTCGGTTAATCGACATGTAGTTGAGTAAGCCCTATCCGCATCTTAAGTCATGACTAGTCGACTGAGCATTGTCTTATCATCAATTGCTTGGCTCCATCAAACATGGTGTGGCCATTGATGAATCTGAATAAAGAGTCAAAGTATACTAACGTGCCCTGCCCCTGACGACACGTTTTGACAGATACTCTTCAAGCCAATGATTCATTGACTTAGAGAGTATGAGACAAACTATACGGGCCAAATCTGGGCCAAAGACATTTCCGATATTTCACTTCAGAACCTATGTTAGATACAACCCAAATCCCCCTAAAAAGGTACCCAGAATAGACTTGGGCCCCAATTACCTTTTTGGGCCCACGCACAAAGAGAGGCCCGACACTCATCACCCATTAGCCTAAAGAACCCAAAACCCTCAGAAAAAGCCCATTTGTAAGCTTTTATTGGTCCAGGTTGTTTCACAAGCCCATACCCAAAGAAATGTCTGACCCAAATGGCCTCCTAACTCATCAGTTGCCAACCCACCAAATGCCTGAACTCATAACTCCCCCCATCTCATGGATCAGCCATTTCCAACATCTAACGGACAAAATAATTAAATGTATTAAATGTGCACACCTCTCTAGTGCATATAAATAGAAGAGGTAATTCACATTGTGAGGGAGAATAAATCATTACAACCCAAAGCTCAATCAGTCTCACTAGAGCCATCTGAAACTCCGACGCACCGCCCTCACGGCAATCCACGGGGATCAAGGTAGTCTTGACCTTGCTTCTTCTCCTACTGTATTTATAACACTTTCCCGTTACTGACTTGAGTGTCGGAGTGCCTTCGGCACCCACCACACCGGTGGGTAGTACTCCCGCTCACTCTATCTTTGTTTTGTAAGATCGCCAGTGCCCCTAACTAAAAATTCTCGATTGTGGATCTCGGGTGAAAACCAACATCTACAGAAGACATCTTGGGTTTTTTAATGTTTTCAATTGACTGGTCTTTAAGAAACTCTACATTCTGACTTCTGATGATCATCTTTTCCTTCGAATCCCATAATATGTATCCAAATTATTCATCTCCATAGCCTATGAATATACATGGAGTTGTCATTGCATCCAACTTCTGCCTGAACTCTTTGGATACATGTGCAACGACTAAACAACCAGATACTCTAAGGTGAAAGTATGAGAGATTCTTACTAGACCACACTTTCTCCGAAATATCAAAATTCAACGGTATAGATGGTGATTTGTTAATCAGGTAGCAAGAAGTACGAATAGCTTCTCCCTAGAATGACTTTGGCAGCTGAGTCATATTGATCATGCTTATGACTTTCTCCATAATTATGCGGTTTATTCTTTCAGCTACACCATTATTATGTGGGGTACGTGAAACAGTTCTCTCATGTCCAATGTCGTGTCTCCTACAATAGGTATCAAACTCTCTGGAACTGTACTAGCATCCATTTTCTATGCGGAGGCACTTTAGTTTATTTCATGTTTCACGCTCTACCATAACATGGAACAACTTGAACTGATCTATGATCTGATCATTCTTCTTGAGGAAATATACCCACACTTTCCGAGAAACATCATCAATGAAAGTCATAAAATATCTATTACTGTCTAGTGAATCAACCTCCAATGGACCACACATATCAGAGTGTACCAGACCGTTATTCCTCAATTAAGGAGGAGGAAGATCCAAATTGTTATTCAAGGGCATCAAACTATGCTGTTGAGCTGATTGTAGATGTACAGATGAATGTAAGTACAAGAGATGTTCTCAAGAAGCCCAAGCCCTGTTTATTGTAGATGTGCAGATGAATGTAAGCACTGTAATGAATCCAGCTGCAAACATCATCAACAAACCATCCAAAGAACTTTAGGTGGGATTGAAAAATATAGCACCAACTTTTGACAAAGGAGCAAGCTTCCAAGATAACTTTCAGTAGACACTATTCATGTGCGGAAAATTTGAGCAATAATTTTGCTAAAAATACAG
Organism: Zanthoxylum bungeanum; assembly: GCA_019454045.1. Taxonomy (NCBI): domain Eukaryota; kingdom Viridiplantae; phylum Streptophyta; class Magnoliopsida; order Sapindales; family Rutaceae; genus Zanthoxylum; species Zanthoxylum bungeanum. Next base: position 12,522 of record SKCR01042136.1, read on the forward strand.
AGCTTGGTTGTAAGCCATTTCATCCCAAAATAGTAAGCTTCATGTTAAGAAAGCCTAATAGAGAGTGTTAGAGTGGGGTTTTTGTAAAGAGTTAAAAGACTTGTAATTTATGTTATTGTAAGTAATAGATTCGGTTTTTTCCTAAATACAATCTATAGTTATAAGAGAATCACAACAAAGTGGTATCAGAGCTTTGTTTATACATTGAGGGTCGTAAAATCGAAGAACAGAACTCAGTTCGGAAAATTTATGTTTTGGGAAAGTTGTCAAAAATTAATTTTGATCATATCATCAGTTAGTTCACGTTGAGATGAGCACAATGATATTTTTCGGTGATCGAACAGAGGCCCAAAGACGCCGCACGTGCCTGCACGCACTGGAGAGTGAGCTCCCACACGCCACACGAGCCTCCTAGAGGTTGAAGACGACCACATTAGTTCCCAGTCAGCGTACAGTCAGTGTCACATTAGCGCACAGTCATCACCCACGATAGCTACATGTCAGCAACCTGGTCCCACTTTTGCCACATCAGCAGTCCTGATAAATTTCATTGATCCTCTGAAGTCTCTGAAATTTATATTTTGCCCCAGAAAATTTTAGAAATTTCATTTTTTTTAGAAATTTTGAGAAAACTTGAGAAAATGTGAATAAATCAAGAAGAAAGCTTAAGGAAATTTGAAGATTTTGAGGTAATCTTCAATATTCTTAAGCTTAGAAAGTTTTTTTCTTGTTCTTTAGTATCTAGAATTATTCTAGGGTTTACTTTCTTTCTTAGATTTTGGGGCTTTTTGATTTGGATGATGGATTTGGAGGCCAGATATATGTGTGAAGTTAGATTGGATAATATTAGTGTAATATTAATTCAATTTTGTCATTTGATGACTTATTGTCATTCTAGAGTGTTATGACCACTCTTGTAATGCCTAGAATTGTTCTTGGGTGCTTCTCTGAAATTTATATTTTGCCATAGTACAGTTGGGGCTAACCTAGGCAGCCCTCATGTGCATTGGGTGGTCGGTTCGGTCAAAAATGCGTTTTATGCCATTTTGCGGAAAAACATTTTTCGTAAAAGTTTCGCGATATTTCTTAACTATTTATGTCATTATTTGATATCGAATAAATATATTTAGGTGAAATATGAATGAATTATTCATATTATATATTGAATAATTCATTCGGTAATTTAAAAAGCTTTAAAATTACGATTTCATCCGAACCGCGAGCTTCCACTGCGCCCGCGCCAAAACCCCAACGAAAATGGTATCAGAGCAGGTCTGATCATTCATCCATTATATTTGTTATGCTTGATATATGATATATAATCCAATTTTGATGTTTGCAAATGCATCTAATTTAAATATTTCTTGATTTTTCGGTTCTACGCTAATGAGAAACGTAACAGAAATTTAATGGTTAAGTTAAGTTATATTTTCTAAGGTAGAATTGAACAGTTTAGAAATTGATCTAGATTAATTTATGTATTTGATGTAGAACAATGTTTTCTTGAGGAATATCCCCGCTTAAATAAGGCAGTAAAGTGACATGTATCAGATGCATGTTTCTTGGTCCGCCTTGTCAATACGGTTTATGGGTATCTTTCTATGGCTGCATCTGAGAAAGTGCCAAAGTAGTGAGGGTGTAGTTGATAGAATTTTATCCATGTCGGATGTATAATTGATACTAGATAAATTCAAGTGAAAGTGGAAATCCTGAACGTGCCAAAGCTGTCAGGACTACATCGGTAGCCTGAGTTTGTCATTGGCAAGTGAAGCATTGATACGCCTCATTGTGAACGTGCCAAAGCTGTCAGGACTACATCGATAGCTTGAGTTTGTCATTGGCTAGTGAAACCTTGATACGACTCCTTGTGAATGTGCCAAAGCTGTCATAATGAGAAAAGGTCAGGACCAAAATCAGGAGTCACGGTGAGTGTGATTGACAATGAGTTGTCTACCTAATGAATATACATAGGCGAGATCGTGCCAAAGCTGTGAGTCGAAATATATTAATGGGGTCCACTTCTCACTATGGAATTCGATTTAATTATTAAATTCCCGTTTTCTGTTGGGGATTACGGTATTACGTAAAGTAGTGAGAGACATTGCTGGGTTAAAAATCCATAACAAAAGCAGTGTGTAATATTATGAAAATTGCCGCTTGTGTGTTTTCCTTATTCTATATTGTTGATAGAATTTAAACTTCTTATCCACTGCATGCATATTATTTGAATATGTTTTCTGACTTCACTTATGATTGCGAATTTCTAGAATAGGTTCTAGAATGTAAGTAGACTTGGATATTGTTAGATTAGTCTAAACCATCGGGAACTGTTGTTCCAATTTTCTTAAAAATCATGATGGTTAGTGACTTAGTTACTAAGTCACGATAAGTAATCTAAATAGATATCTGTTTTAGGATATCATTGTCTAGAGAGAATAGTTTCTTGTGCGGTAAGAATTGACGTGAATTAGTTCATGTCTCGAGATCTTTGACTGTCATTAAGAAAACTCCATTAGGTATTTGTTTATCTTCTAATGACGTTTCTTGGCTTTAGTGACTTTTAGAAGTCACGTGTTTGACACAGTTTGCTAATCAATTATTTGCAATTGTTGTGAATAATTGAAGGCAAATTATAAAGCTAAAGAAATGAGATGTGTATAGTTGTGTATAGAGAATATCGATTCTCACAATATGACAACTATAGGTATTGGATACCAGATCTCCCATCTAGTTATTTAAAATAATGTTTAATGATTGTTTTGATATTTGATATCTGAACTTGTGACTATTGGATAGTTACTTGTTCTATATAAACAGTTGTTATATATTTTTAATATGACTAGTAGTGTCATTGATAGGAAGATAAATATTAAGAAAAATATTCGGTTAACTAAATAACTTAGAACAGTGCTTTATGAGATTTTATCACATAAGTATTAGATGCTTATTCCGTATGGTAAAGGATGGTCTGATACAAGATCACACCATATATCCTTATCCATTTAATGAATATTATATTCATGATGTGATTAAATCTCATTTAACCAATGATCGGCATTGAACAACATATTTATTAACCTAATACATTAAATGTATGTAGTTTAATGAATTAGAAATTGCCTTAGATAGTTTTCTTTACTTCGTAACTTAGTTAATGAGTTTTCATGACCTAGTTGTGTGTTTCTAAAAGAATATATATTGAACATCTTGAATGGTTCAAGAACTTTCAATATGTTTCTGATAACACGCAGATAGAATATTTTGAATGGTTCAAAGATATTCTATTTGAAGTGTTGAAAACTATATTTTAAAATTCATTGTGAGTCTTTGAATTGTTCAAGGATGTTTGATATGATCAAACATATGAATTTTTGGCAATTAGTTCTAAAGTTATTTAATGAATGCGATTCTTACACAATATTATTCTTCTACGATTCCATCATGATGGAATTGGTCAGTTGGAGAAATAGAATCTTATATGATTTGATTCGTTTGATATTGAGTGTTACTGAATTAATTTCAATACTCTTGGGGATATGCTCCAGTAACACTAATTCATCATTTTAATTAATGTTCCATTAGTTTCTACAGTTACGTATATGATATGTATATGTAGAAAATTTGAATCTTGAAAAGTTTGAGATTTGAATCTTTCTTTTGTATAATGATTATATAATTGAAAGTACTTGCGCCTCGGAAGTACAAGTAAAAGTTTATCATTTATTCTATTTAATAGAATATTGTATTCTATTTGATAGAATATCTTTTCTACGATCCCAAGTAATAAAATTATTTTATTACTTGGTGTGTAATATTAGATTTTAACAGTTGTAGAAAAGACTTGACTTATTGAAATTAAATGTGAGAATGATAAACTATAAATGGAACCACGTAATTAATAAGATGAAAAGGCCCTTAGACATCTTCCATATAAGTCCAATAGGATGTCAGCATCATTTACGAAGTGTTTGATACTTAATGATTCTGCTTGTTTTCTTATTGAAGAAAATTATCCTATAATTTATAGTGGGAGCGATTTTTTATATCGATTTCGGAAATTAGCATTAAACAATAGATCTAAGATTATTCGTAGCTTACTACGATCAAGTTTTGAACTTGATTGAGCTCTCGTTATGAATCGTTCATAATATGTGTAAATTATTTACGCAACAAAAGTAAAATGAGCTTATTAAAGGTTTGACCTTTATAGTATGACAGTGAGAAAAGTTATATTCAGCAATCTATTGTAGATTATGAGGAAACTTGTCTCTAGTCACACTAATTTAACAATTAAAGATCTGTTGGTTAATGTTGATATTAAACTATGTATTTTGGCTAAATAATACAAAGTGGCATTCATGAATGGTTTCTTCGAATAAGAGATCCATTGTGGTTTCTTTGTTTGAAGAGTTCATTCTAGAATGGCCCTGGAGTTTGTATTATGCTAAGATCGCAGTTTGGTATAATGCTTATAAAGCCTATTGTAAACTCATGTGAGCTTTCCGGAAATCTGGGTTTTCTAATTTTGATACAGTCAGATTGTCTGATTTTATCAAAGTATATAGATTACATATTTGATAGTAGGGTCAGTGGGAGCGTACCAATTTCTTTCTAGTGTTATATATTCTAACGACATTATCATTATTAATGTAATAATGAAATGTTTGTGAGGTAAAAGGTTTACCTAAGTCTTCTTTTCTCCGTGAAAGCAGTGAGAGTAGTCTTTGTTATATTTGATATAAAGTTTTATTTATGATATAAAACAAGAGACTTGTGAGATACTCCCATTAGTCGTGCATTAGATATAATCTGATAAAGGACACAACAAGACTATCTGCGTGACAGTTAGTATAACTGTTTGACAGTCTGTGTGTCTCTTGAATATAATATTTATCTTTCGTAAATGATGATTTCTTAGTCGAAAGAGAAATTGATTATAATGTCTAATCAATCTTATGCATTATAGAATGATGGTATAATGAATACTAGATTATGAACTATTAAAGATATCATTTTAATTGTAATTGTTACCAGTTATTTTGATATGCTGTAGACCATAAGATGTGTCTTGAAACAAGTACTTCGTTATCTTGGAGATATTAAGAACGAGTTTCTTATTCATGAAGATATAGTCCGCAACCATTATAATCAAATTATTTTCTAGTCTAATTATGATAATAGACGGTCTATGTCATATAAAGTCAGAAAAGATGCAGTGAGAGTGTCACGGTAGATTCTACTGAATTAGTAGAATTAGTTGTAACTTATGAAGTATTGACTTATGAAGTTGCATAGTGATATCAGAGACTAGAAGTTTTGATATTAGTATTGTGTTTGCGGTTGTCTACATAGTATTTTGGATTTGATCTCTAAATACATAGACAAATTTATAACTATAGCACAATATTGATATCGCATCTGAGTCATATTGATGTAGAAATTGGGTTCTATAAAATATGAATGATGATGGTTAAAGGAAACGATTGGGTTTGTTGGACAAACTCAATTTGTTATAGCGGGCTTACTTGTTGTTGCTTACCTTTTGAGTGCTAGGTGAGCTCTTGAGGGCCATGAGTATGTGATACACATTTAGATGTATATATGAGACCATAGATTGACACTAGAGCATGTGGGAGAAATTGTTAGGGTTGGTGCTAGGAGTGCCAATCCAGATCGTATGTATGTATGATTCATGAATACGAACAATGCATTTTTTCCATAATATTACTTATTTAATGGTAGCACCTGTTGTCTTTTATATACATATTCGATCTAATTACGATTAGATATCTAATTATGATTAGATTGAAACTAAATCTGATTTAGTGATACGTGTGTATTAGACAAAGACCCTAGGATTTACAATATAGTGCGCAGTTACAACGTAGTTTGTAATTGACATTGGGAAGCGTCACTATAAGTTGTATATCCTTAAATAAAGTTAACGGTCAAGATTTACTAACACGGGTCGGTTAGCAAAATCCGCTGTGACCAGTACATGTCGTATATCGTGACTTGGTCCGATGGTTTATCCCAATAAACCATGAGTCTCGGGAGACTTGCATAGACATGTAGGTGTTTATTTGATAAACATTGAACGACTCACTAAAGATTTCCTAATATATGGTACACCAACGTCAATAGGAATCTTCTCGAGTTGAGCGAGCATAGTGGTCTTTTGACTTGAGATATCACTTGGGATATATGAGTTATCCTCCATACTTTGATGGCAGTCACGTCACCGATCTATTTAGATCAGACCTCCGCCTGTTCGTTGGGTGTGGACTGATGCTCATGATATCCAGTGTGTATCAAGATAGAATCCGTTAGTCCTGTCTACATGGCATAGGTTTCCTACACGTGTTTGAGATCTAGTAAATCCATGGCCATGGTATAACTTCAGAAGCGAGTTCCGAGTGTTAATTTGAGATCGTAAATTTGAAAGTCGACTATATTATACCATAAGGATTTGACTTTATTATCTATATCCGATGTATAATATGGATAGCCTGTGACAGATGAATTATACGTATGTAATGACCTCGACTTGCATAGTTTAGCGAGATTATCTGTGGTCATCATAATTCATGAGTGGGTGAATTATGGACACGAAATTGGATTTCGTGACGGATAAACATAAACTTAGAGAGTCCCACAATATGAAGTGTACTCGTTGAGCACTTGGACGACGCGTTATGAATAATACAGATTATTCATAATACTTCATCAGATTAAATTATTTAATTCGAATCGTTTAATTGGTTAAACGAAAACACATGCATTAGGGGCATTTCGGTCAATTAATCATTCATGTGTATTTATATTTGATACAAAATTTGATTTGATACATATTAATTAATTATCAAATGAGATTTTGACACATGCCATTAATATATGTATTTATTATTTAATGTAAATAAAAATACTTATATAATAATAATTAAATTAATTAATTATTTAGATATTTAAATGTTAAATATTTGAATAATTAAATGATATTTTTTTCATAATTGTTATGAAAAATGTTTAATTATTATTGGTAACAAGTGGCATATTCATTTAAGTTTGAAGTTATCAAATTGAATTTGACAACTTAAAAGCTTATTAGATATTTTTTTTCAAAATGACAAAAATGCCCCTCTCCCCTAAATTTCGGCCATGTGCATATTTAAAGGGAAAAATTATTTTCTCTTTCATTAAGCTTGTCTTGGCCAAGTTTCCACTATTTTTAGAGAGCTTCCAAAATTATTTTTGAGAAAAACTTGAGAAAAAGTGAATAAATCAAGAAGAAAGCTTAAGGAAATTTGAATATTTTGAGGTAATCTTCAATATTCTTAAGCTTAGAAAGTTTTTTTTTTCTTGTTCTTGAGTATCTAGAATTGTTCTAGGGTTTACTTTCTTTCTTAGATTTTGGGGCTTTTTGATTTGGAGGATGGATTTGGAGGCTGGATGCATATGTGAAGTTAGATTGGATAATATTAGTGTAATATTAGTTTAATTTTATCATTTGATATCTTGTTTCCATTCTAGAGTGTTATGACCACTCTTGTAATGCCTAGAATTGTTCTTGGGTGCTTCATTGGTGGTGGCTTGGATTGGTGTTGTGATTAATGTTAAGAAAATTGGATTAAAGCATGAAATATTGATATTTTTAGTTTCTGGATCAGATCTGGAAATCTGGGTTTATGGTGACGAAAATTATGTCATATAAATGTATTGGATGTGTTTTGGATATTGGAACAATTTCTGAAAACTGTTTCGGAGTTGAAATATGCGAAAACGATGAAAAAGAACGTTACCGGGTGACTTTTGAGCCAACCTGGTGACGACTGCCCAAACAGTGAGTTGGTCACTATTCAGGCAGCCCATGAACTGCCCTAGTACAGTTGGGGCTAACCTAGGCAGCCCTCATGTGCATTGGGTGGTCGGTTCGGTCAAAAATACGTTTTATGCCATTTTGCGGAAAAACGTTTTTCGTAAAAGTTTCGCGATATTTCTTAACTATTTATGTCGTTATTTGATATCGAATAAATATATTTAGGTGAAATATGAATGGATTATTCATATTGGATATTGAATAATTCATTCGGTAATTTAAAAAGTTTTAAAATTATAATTTCACCCGAACCGCGAGCTTCCGCTGCGCCCGCGCCAAAACCCCAACAATTTTATCTTATTTCATTTTAAACTTTAAACTTAAAATGAAAATGGAAGATTCCTCTTCTGGTGTAATGATTAAGCTGACGGCAATTAATTACTCCATCTGGAGGCCTCAGATGATGGATTATTTACACTGTGAAGATTTATTTGATATTATCGAGGTGAATGGAGAGAGACCAGAATCTGTTGACCGGCGTAAACACACACGTATAACGCAAGCGCACGTATCGTTCAAGTAGTATAAAAATATCGATCCCACGAGGACTTAATTCCTACTGTTGTTATTAATTGTTGATACTATTTATTTACAGATATCTAATTATAGGGAGAAGGGAATTGATTGCTTGAAATGATTTGCTTTGAAGATTTGCTAAATAAATAAAAAGATAAAAAGACAAAAGAAAATACTAAGGAAGGAAAATAAAAGACTTAAAGATCTAGGGTTGTTAATCATTTAATATCAATTAAAAGATGAAGTAGTTAAATCATAGTTGGGTAAATTATTGAATTATTAATGGAACACTAAATTATGAAAAGCCTCTTTCGAATGATCATTACAAATACCTAGTATAATCCATTGAACCATATGTCTATGTCAATTAAATTACCTAGATTCATTAAGGTTAAGTTCCAATTATGACTACCCCCGCCCGACAGGTATATGTCTATCCTGTAAGGAAATCTATTAAAAGGGTTTTATCTATCCTTAAGGAAGATCGTGGGTTGTTGAGACTAAGGTTTTAGACTTAAAATCCATATGTCTAGTTCATTTTAAGTTTACCTAATCAATTTTATTAATGGCCAGTTAATAAAAAGCATTAAGATTATGACTCAACAAATATCTCTTTAATTACCCAAACTATAATCTAACCCTTTTTAAATCCGGTGATATTATATTTAATCACAAAACCCTAGATATTTAACTTAGTTACTATACATAACTAAAACTGATAAAAACTTAAAAGACATAAAATGAAATTGTCAGAAAGTAATTAAATTGCAAAAGAAATAATGAAATGCTAAGGTAAAAGGAAATAACTTCTACTATATACTATTAGATATCTCCCATAAAATAATAATATATTAACTTGTGATATTTTAAACCAACCGTCCGGAATGGCGGTATCCTGATTAAGTCAAATTCGAATATACAGCCATAAGGCGGAACAGAAATATAAACTTAAACCAACCGACCTAGAATGGCGGTATCCTCATTAAGTCAGGTTTAACCAGTTTAAATTGAATAACCAGCCGACCTAGAATGGCGGTATCTTTTTATTAATTCAGATTTAAAATAATTTATATATTATATTTTAAGGGAGATTAATCTAAATAGAAAAAGTAAAAGTATTACCTTATTACTTAGCATAGAGACGTTACCCCCCATGGATGGATAGAATTACTACTACAAAGCGTAAATAAAACTGAATAAAAGAAGAAAATATGAAGAACTCTCAATTTATGTATAAGGATTTCAGAGGAAGAGGTACATTTGAAACTAAAAATTCGAATTTATTTATAGGCAAAAAAATCTAATTTATTATTATTATTTTTCTGATTTTTATTATTTTATTATTTTTCTGATTTTTATTTTTTTATTATTATTTTTTTTTGGATCGCTGAATTTTCGACACGTGGATGGTGTGCTAAAAATGACGGCTCGTTGAATCTTTGACACGTGGCATGTGTTGTAATTACCAAAATACCCTCGATGTCGGGACGCCTAAAATTACCAAAATACCCTTTTCGCCAAATTTCACAGTTTTGCTCCAAATCACCTCCACAATATCTTGAAACTTTATTTTGGTGTCGGGATGTCCAAAATTACCAAAATTTGTGTCGGGATGTCCAAAATTACCAAAATACCCTTTTTGCCAAATTTCACCAAATTTCACAGTTTTGCTCCAAATCACCTCTAGAATGTCCTGAAACTTTATTTATCTACAAAATAACACAAAACACATCAAAATATTCACAAAACTCAAGAAACTATACAAAATATTAAGTTAAATGAGTGGGAAATAGTGATACATTTATCACTCATCACACCCCCCAAACCTAACATTTTGCTAGTCCTCGAGCAAAATAAAATAACATAATAAAATTTTACTAAGCCACTTTCGTAGGGATCACGATTGCATTTAGCTTATGCAACAAGCCTTTAAACCCCTAGGTGTCCCTAGTGGACGAGTTGTAGTCTCGTGAAGGTTTACAGCAATGATACCCACAAACATTTTATAAAAGTAAAAATGTAGTGAAACTAATGCACACAAAAGCAAAAAGACAAGAGAAATAAAGAAGTTAGTGACTAATCATGTGAAACTTCTACTCCAAGTTATTAGTTGTTTTATTTCATTTTAAATTACTGAATAAGTAAATTCTCCGATTATATTTACCATTCTTCATATACACAGCCAACATAATATTAAACAACTCATTTCGCCCATAACAGTCATAAGTGCAGTTGATAAGAGAGTAATATTTTTGTCCTAAAGTTTTATCAGATTTCACACCTTTTGTAGTAATGGAATAAATTTTTTGATTTTTTTGATTTTTTCTTTGATTTTTTTTTCTATTTTTTTATTTATATACAATATCTTCCATCTATGTAGCGAGCTTTAGGTCGGTGACTCCCAAACCAGTTGGCTTTAGGGCATCAGGTGTTAAGACACCCCTAAGGACTTAATTACTCAGACTTCAGATATATATATTTATTTTCTATCATCTTTTTGATCCATGTAGCGAGTGTTGGGCCAATGACTCCCAAACCAGTTGGTTTTAGGGCACTAGATATTAAAATACCCTTACAGACTTAATAACTCGAATCTCAGATGTTTTTTTTTTTTTTTTTTTTTTTTTTTTTTTTTTTATTCCATCCTTTTTTTTAGATGTTTCCTCCAAATGAACTAGAGCACTGAATATACAAACTTTTCAATTTTAGCTTATGACCGTATGTTACTATGCATGTTGATAATATCTGCCAACTAAGTATATGAAGATCCATTTTAGTCAGTTTTATGGAGAATTACAGATTAATAATTCAAAAGTGAATAAACAAAAATTAACTTGTTTTGAATTAGGTTTGAAATACGTCTCAGGAGTGGAAATTCCTTACACAGCTATTTCTTACCAATTTCATCTTTTTATCAACATAACAACCACATATTTCTACTAGTCATAAAACTATAATTTACATGTGTTTTTTTTTTTTTTTTTTTTGAAGACTCTTGCTGACGAAGGATTGTTCACAACTAGGACTCCCCACTCAAGGGTTCAAGCGACCAAGTGAACGCACCTTTTTTATACCTTATGGTACGTGCCAACGAATTTATGGTGTGTGACTAACTGTCGAATGGACTTCCCGTGTAGATTCCCCAGAGGGAAGGTGGAGCGAGGCTCACTTAAGTACCCTAGCCCCTTAGGCTCTTATCGCTTGTTGTCAGGAATAAACAACGAGTCCTCCAAACTAGTCTGTCACAACACGCTACAAGTGAATGATTATCTAGGTGCCTCCACAGCTTTTCCTTATAAAAAGGTAGTGAGTGAAGGAAAACACCAAACCATCACCTAGCTTTAAATATGCCCTTTGTTTTTATTAATTTTTTAATTTTTTTGTATTTTTCAATGTCTTAAACAGTAAAAGAAGAGTTTAGAAGATCATACCTGATTAGCTGAAAGTCTACAGGAAAATTAAAGGTTAGATCTATAAAAATTGCATGGGTTGCCTCCCTGCTAGAGCTAAATTTTTCGTCTTCAGCCAGACGTGACTGAAATCCATTTGTCAAGGCGGTTTCAGCGTCGTTTTGGATGTCCTATTAAAGACATTCCCATGTGCGTTGCTTTTGAAGGGTCTCTTCCAACGGTAAGGTGGTAAAAAGAATTTTGTCTCATTCAGTGCTTGTGCCACCTTTTTAACCTTTGTTGCTCCAGTGATTCCTGAAAAGAAAGAAAGAAAATCAGGAGGTCTTGTATGGTGCTTGACTTGGAATGAAAATTCCATTCTGTCAATCTTCTGGGCGATATCTTTGATTTGTACTCCCCAATACAGTGATGTTTCTCCTGAATTCATTGTATCTTTAATTTTGTCTGACAATTGCTCCTTTATTTGCTCTGCTTCTTGCTCCACCTTTTCTTCACAGATGAATTTTAGGATCTCAGCATTCAGTTCTTCATCTGTCATCTGTGAAATACATGCTCCTGAAATATCAATGTGAGAATGTAAAGAAATGTCAGATTTTAGGTCTTCATCCTCTGATCTGAGTGATCTGATTGGCTTAGGTAGATCGTCCTCAAACATTAGTGCAAAGCATTCTCCAAGATCTGCATTCTGAGGATGGAAAGTTCCATCCTTCTTGTTGTGCAGTTGTACAAGAAACTCATCTTCTTTATCCTCGTCAGAGTCAGAATAATAAAAATCAAATTGAGACTTTGTTGGTGCAGACTCCTGAACTGATACCTCTGATTCTTGATACTGCTCAGCATCGTCCTCTGTTATGATGTCATGATGAATCTCAGGATATTCGAAGGCTTCTTCAGTATCATTTGAATTTGCTCCCTGAGATATGTGATTCAGGTTGTCTGTTAGTTGTCTAACTTGATCTGTCATCCTTTGTATAGACGCTGCTTGACTCTGAATTTGTACATCAAATTGAGCTCCTCGTTCCTCGAACAAATTTTTGAGCATGTGAATCAACTGATCTTCCTCTGATGGATCTGGTTCTTTTCTTGATGAGATCGTAAATGGATGGTGGATAAGATGGAAAATGTGATGATTCTACATACCTTGAATGATTCCAATAATTCTGCCACTCTGAAAGGTATATACATTGATCGCTCGGGTGGTTACCATCACATATTACACATCTCCCCATTTCATTCTGATGAGCAAATGTAGCATTGCTTGATTCTGGCTTCCAGTGATAATTGTTGGGCTGGACAACAGGCCTCAGAAAACTAGACTGTTGCTCCCGGATTTTGGGTGTATCTTCTTCTAGTAAAGCTTGTAATGTTTCAAAATGTTCCATTTTTTCTATCACCTGAACACAAAAAAAAATAAAAAGTACAGATAAAAGAAAATTAGATATAAGTAAATTAGATAGCTTCAAAATTAATAACTCAAGAAATATAAGTCCCCGGCAACGGCGCCAAAAACTTGACCGGCGTAAACAACACGTATAACGCAAGCGCACGTATCGTTCAAGTAGTATAAAAATATCGATCCCACGAGGACTTAATTCCTACTGTTGTTATTAATTGTTGATACTATTTATTTACAGATATCTAATTATAGGGAGAAGGGAATTGATTGCTTGAAATGATTTGCTTTGAAGATTTGCTAAATAAATAAAAAGATAAAAAGACAAAAGAAAATACTAAGGAAAATAAAAGACTTAAAGATCTAGGGTTGTTAATCATTCTAATATCAATTAAAAGATGAAGTAGTTAAATCATAGTTGGGTAAATTATTGAATTATTAATCTGGAACACTAAATTATGTAAAAGCCTCTTTCGAATGATCATTTACAAATACCTAGTATAATCCAATTGAACCATATGTCTATGTCAATTAAATTACCTAGATTCATTAAGGTTAAGTTCCAATTATGACTACCCCCGCCCGACAGGTATATGTCTATCCTGTAAGGAAATCTATTAAAGGGTTATCTATCCTTAAGGAAGATCGTGGGTTGTTGAGACTAAGGTTTTAGACTTAAAATCCATATGTCTAGTTCATTTTAAGTTTACCTAATCAATTTTATTAATGGCCAGTTAATAAAAAGCATTAAGATTATGACTCAACAAATATCTCTTTAATTACCCAAACTATAATCTAACCCTTTTTAAATCCGGTGATATTATATTTAATCACAACCCTAGATATTTAACTTAGTTACTATACATAACTAAAACTGATAAAAACTTAAAAGACATAAAATGAAATTGCAGAAAGTAATTAATTGCAAAAGAAATAAATGAAATGCTAAGGTAAAAGGAAATAACTTCTACTATATACTATTTAGATATCTCCCATAAAATAATAATATATTAACTTGTGATATTTTAAACCAACCGTCCGGAATGGCGGTATCCTGATTAAGTCAAATTCGAATATACCAGCCATAAGGCGGAACAGAATATAAACTTAAACCAACCGACCTAGAATGGCGGTATCCTCATTAAGTCAGGTTTAACCAGTTTAAATTGAATAACCAAGCCGACCTAGAATGGCGGTATCTTTTTATTATTCAGATTTTAAATAATTATATATTATATTTTAAGGGAGATTAATCTAAATAGAAAAAGTAAAAGTATTACCTTATTACCTTAGCATAGAGACGTTACCCCCTCATGGATGGATAGAATTACTACTACAAAGCGTAAATAAAACTGAATAAAAGAAGAAAATATGAAGAACTCTCAATTTATTTATAAGGATTTCAGAGGAAGAGGTACATTTGAAACTAAAAATTCGAAATTTATTTATAGGCAAAAAAATCTAATTTATTATTATTATTTTTCTGATTTTTATTATTTTATTATTTTTCTGATTTTTATTTTTTTATTATTATTTTTTTTTGGATCGCTGAATTTTCGACACGTGGCATGGTGTGCTAAAAATGACGGCTCGTTGAATCTTTGACACGTGGCATGGTGTTGCAATTACCAAAATACCCTCGATGTCGGGACGCCTAAAATTACCAAAATACCCTTTTCGCCAAATTTCACAGTTTTGCTCCAAATCACCTCCACAATATCTTGAAACTTTATTTTGGTGTCGGGATGTCCAAAATTACCAAAATTTGTGTCGGGATGTCCAAAATTACCAAAATACCGTTTTTGCCAAATTTCACCAAATTTCACAGTTTTGCTCCAAATCACCTCTAGAATGTCCTGAAACTTTATTTATCTACAAAATAACACAAAACACATCAAAATATTCACAAAACTCAAGAAACTATACAAAATATTAAGTTAAATGAGTGGGAAATAGTGATACATTTATCACTCATCATCTGTTAAAGAGTATGACTTTAATAAACTCAATAACAGCACTCTGGGTCAGATTAGATAGTGGATCGGCCATAGTGTCTTCCACCATGTAGCACAAGATACATATGCTTACGAAATATGGATAAAGCTGGAAGACGTGTTCCAGGCCAAGACAGCTCGGAATAAAGCCTTAATAATGAGGTGTTTGGTGAACCTGAAACTACGGAGTGGAACTTCTGTTGCATAACACACCAATGAATTCCAAAGCCTGGTGAACCAGTTGTCTGCAGCAGATATGCAACTGGGATATGAAGTTCAAGCCCTATTACTACTCAATTCTCTTCATGATAGCTGGGAAACATTAGTGGGTACTCTAAGCAATTCGGCTCCAGGAGGCAAACTTACCATGCCTATGGTAAATGATGTCATGTCAAATGAGGAGGCCAGAAGAAAAGACGTGGGCACAGATCAGACACAAGCTCTTGTCACGAAGAATCGAGGAAGATAACAAGATAAAAATCGAGGTAGAGGGAGATGTAGAAGTAAAAGTAGAGGCAAATCCACAAATGGAAGAAAGCCTACCTACAATTACTACCATTGAGGCATAGAAGGCCACTTAAAGAAGAATTTCCGAAAGCTGCAACGAGAATAGAGTCAAGACAATTCTCAGCTAAAGAACAATGATGTAGAGACACTAGTAGTTGCCTCGGGAGATGTATCTATCTGCTCCATCCATGAATAAACATGCATTCACACCGCAACTCAAGATGTTGAGTGGGTCGTTGCCCGATGACATATTTGTGGCATTTTATACAAGACTCATGTGAAGATGTGTGCAGAAAGCCTCATATAGCTGAACAAGGGGCTTCTCAAAATCTGTGGCATCAGAGACTCGATCACATGAGTGAAAAATGATGGTCTACCTTGACAAAAAAAGGATCTAATCATTGTCTCCAAGAATGCTGCTCTAGACCATTGCAATTACTGTCTATTCGGTAAGTAACGTAGAGCCTCATTTAATTTCTCTTATACGAGAAGATCAGAGTTGCTTAGTCTGGTGTATTCTGGTGTTTGTGGTCTCTTGGAAGTCAATTCACTAGGCGGTAACAAATATTTTTTTGACTTTCATTGACGATGCTTTTCAGAAGGTATGTGTGTATTTTATGAAAATAAAAGATCAGGTCCTGGATTATTTCAAACTGTTCCATGCCATTATCGAGCGTGAAATGGGGAAGAAACTGAAGTGCCTCCGTATATATAATGGAGGCGAGTACACTTCCAATGAGTTCGATGCCTATTGTAGAAGTCATAGGATTCGACATGAAATGACTGTTCCACGCACCCCACAACATAATGGTGTTACTGAAAGAATAAACCGCACCATTATGGAGAAAGTTAGAAGCATGATCAGGATAGCGAAGCTGCCAAAGTCACTCTAGGGAGAAGCTGTTCGTGCCGCCTGCTACCTGATCAACAGATCACCATATGTACCATTGAATTTTGAAATTCCAAAGAAAATATGATTTGGTAAGAATCCCTCTTATTCTCAGCTTAGAACATTCGGTTGTTTTGCCTTTGCACACGTATCCAAGAAGCTCATGCAGAAGCTCGATACAAGGACTACTCTATACATCTTCATAGGTTATGAAGACGAGGAATTTGGATACAGACTATGGGACCCGAAGGAAAATAAGGTCATCAGAAGCAGGGATGTAGTGTTTCTTGAAGACCAAATAATAGAAGACATTGAAAAGCCAAAGATGTCTTATAATTCTAGTGCCGAAAAAACCGATTCAAATCAAGACACAACCCCAGTACCAACACGAGTGGACACAGATAACGATGGGGTGCATGATATGTCAGAAGAAGAACCAGATGAGGAAGATGGTGTTGAGCAGGGGGAGCTGTAACCTGCTCCATCAGAGGCTATAAGATCATCCACAGATCTGGATGATGACAGACCTCCAGATTTAGTGAACCTCTAGTACGAAGATTTGAGCGAGGCCAGATTCCATCAAATAGATACTCAGGATCTGACTATATCTGCTTACTGACAAGAGGGAGCCAAAAAGTTTCAAAGAAATGGTATCTCATAAAGACAAAGGAAAATGACTGAATGCAATGCAAGATGAAATGAAATCTCTACAGAAGAATCATACCTATAAGATAGTTAAGGTTTTGCAAGACATGAATGCACTGATGAACAAATGGGTGTTCAAGCTGAAGAAAGATGACAGCGGAAATGTGGTGAAACACAAAGCCCGATTAGTAGTCAAATGATTCATATAGAAAAAAGGAATCGACTTTGATGAAATTTTTTCACCAGTTGTAAAATGGCTTCAATCCGAGTTATTCTAGGATTAGTAGCTAGTGTGAACTTAGAGCTTGAACATATGGATGTTAAGACAATATTTCTTCATGGTGATCTAAATGAAGGAATCTACATGGAGCAGCCAGAAGGCTTCAAGGTTTCAGGAAAAGAGAACCTTGTTTGCAAACTGAATAAAAGCTTGTACGACTTCAAGAAAGCACCAAAGCAGTAATAACAGGAAGTTTGACTCGATCATAGTGAATTAAGGCTACAAAAGAACTGGAGCGAACCAGTGTGTTTACATTCAAAGGTTTCCGGATGAAAATTTCTTTGTTCTTCTACTATACGTAGACGGTATTTTGATCGTTGGACAAGATGCAGCGAAGATCAGCCAGCTGAAGAAGGAACTCTCTAAGTCTTTCGACATGAAAGCCTTATGACCAGATCAACAGATTTTCGGAATGTAAATAGTTCAAGACAGACAGAACAAAAGGTTGTGGCTTTCACATGAGAGTTATATTGAATGGATAATCAGGAGATTCGATATACAGAATGCCAAACTTGTCAGTATTCCACTAGCGCACCACTTCAAATTGAGCAAGAGTTCGTGTCCCTCATCCAATAAAGAGATAGAAGAGATGTCATCAATGTCATATTCTTCAGCAGTTAGAACACATTGGTGTAGTGAGTCGTTTTTTCTCTAACTCAGGAAAACAACACTGAGAGACAGTCAAATGAATTCTCAAGTACCTCAATGGTACATCGAAGTTATGTCTGTGCTACGGGGGAGCTGATACAATCTTAGAAGGTTATACAGATTCAGATATGGCAGGAGATCTTGATGGTAGGAAATCTACATCAAGTTTCATCTACAATTTTACAGGGGGAGCTGTGTCATGGCAGTCAAGATGGTAGAGGTGTATTGCATTATCCACAACAGAAGTTGAGTATATTGCAGCAGCGGAAGCAGGAAAGGAATTGTTGTGGCTAAATCATTTTCTCCAAGAATTAGAGATCAAGAAAATAGAATACAAGATACATTATGACAGTCAGAGTGCTATAGACTTTAGCAAGAACTCAATGTATCATTCCCGGACGAAGCACATCGATATTCGCTATTATTGGATACGCGAGGTGATGAATCAACATTTGCTGAGACTAGTGAAGATCCATACAGATGAGAATCCAGCAGATATGTTAACAAAGGTGATTACTCGGTACAAGCTAGAGTTGTGCAGAGATATAGCCGGGATAACTGTCAGATGATGATCGTTTCGGATGCAGCTAGATGGGGAGAAATGTAATGAATCCAGCTACAAGCATCATCAACAAACCATCCAAAGAATTATATGTGGGATTGAAAAATGGAGCACCAACTTTTGGCAATGGAGCAAGCTTCGAAGATAACTTTCGGTGCAGACTATTCATGTGTGGAAAATTTGAGCAAGAATTTTGCTTCCCAAAATAGAAAGTTTCATGTTAATAAAGTTTGGTAGAGAGTGTTAGAGTGAGGTTTTTTTGTAAAGAGTTTAAACACTTGTAATTTCTATTATTGTAAGTAATAGATTCGATTTTTTCCTCAAAACACTTTATAGTGATTAGAGAATCACAACAAGTACAAATGATGTTCTCAAGAAGCCCAAGCCCTCTATGGTTGTTACTGCTGCTATTAGAGATGGCCTTTCTTTTGACACCATTGCATGCTTACTTTTTGCCTGCCTCTGATTGTGAATTCATTCTCAATTCTTTCCTTGATGAGCTTCAGAGAGATCCTTTGTCGGATCAACCAGATCGGCACTATACCAGATACATTAGCAATGCCTTAAGCATTGATGCCACTTTGTTAGGTGCTTGCGTTACTGGTGTTATAGCTAAAATCATGCTTTTGTTGGTGGTCCATCTATGAATGGTCCTGCTACCGTAAGAATTTTCACTATTTTTTCCTTTCTAATTCTAATTAACCCGTAGCAAGGAGTTCAATTCCTTTTGTTTCTCTTCTATTGATTATGTCAGAGAACCTATTCGAGCCAATTCGTTCTCACAAGGACCTTGATAAAGATTTTGCTCCTCATTATTATAAATTTGTCCAAACGGCTTGTGCATAAGGACACATTCTTGACATCTTTGCTTGTGAACTTGAGCAGGTACCATTTGAAAATCTTTGTACTCATTGATTCTCTGTCTAGATAGGGATTGCTAAACTCCAAGATGCAGTTGAGAAAACTAGAGAGCTTCTTGTGCTTGCAAAATTATTTGGCCATGCAGTATTTAAGGATTCCCTTATGCGTGTTTTCCACTCTGGTGACTATAATATTGGACTATCATCAAAGTAATTAGGGCTTGATCAATTTCATTTTATACTACTATTTTTCTTGAGTTACAGAATATTTGTCACATACATGTTTGAAATTTATCAGACTCTATACCTTGTGCAGCTTCAATCATCAATATTTTCTTGGGGATAGTGGAATGGCATTTTGCTGGCACTTCTCCTAAGATCCATGGACCCTTAATCCACTTTATAAAATTCTTTCTCTGTCCTAATATTATTGAATTTAAGATTACTTGAACATGATATCCCTCTTGCTCTCTTTCTCTTGGCATGCAGTGGTATATTTTAGATAAATTGTTCAAAGGATGTGGGTATTATCGGCCCACGTGCGTCTCTGGAAAAATACTGTTCAAATGTGAAAGTTCATAATTATCATAGGTTCTGACTTTATGTGGAATTTATCACAATTAACTAAGACAAGTCCTAATTAATATGTCTATGGATTCTCAACAAGCAACCTTAATTCTAATAACAATAAATCAAAACAGAATATTAAAGGAAAAAATAAATCAACCACACAAAATCAACACAAGTTATTTTGGTGACGAAGTGGAAAACTCGTGCGAGTAAAAAACCACTCCGGGTATCTCGGCTATCAGCCCAAATCCACTATAAAGAGAAAAACTTACAGTGATGGTAAAAGACTTATGGTGGTAACTTCACCGATTCTAGTACCTCTAGACTGTAAGAACTCGAAGAACTCCTCGAGCCTGTATCCCACGGTTTCTTCAGAACCTCTGAAGTCTCTGAGCGGATAAACTCTGCAAGCATGCTGGAACTCCGACTACCAATCTTCCTCATTGAGAACTCTGAAGGTTTAGGAAATTGGGTTTTGATGTGTTTATGGTTTAACAAAGATCAATCTCACCATAAACAAAGAAGACAAGAAAAGCAAATAAGTCTTCAAGGTGAGAACAAGAAGATTGAAAACTAAGAATGTGTTTAGGCTCAAGATAATGTGTTTTCAACGCTTGTGAATGTGGCTCAATATTTGTTTTTATAAATAGGGCAAAGAAAACTAGTTTCCTAGTGTAATTTTAGCTTAAAAACGTGTCTAAAGTATCATACTTACGCACGAGAGTTCGAAAGCACTTTAAACGCAACTCAAACGTGGAGTTTCTGCCTCAAAATGTTCGAACGAAAATACGAACGCCACACGAACGCGGATCGCTGACTGGTTTTCAGGTGCAATCTAAAATGCTTGTAACTATCTCGTCCCTTAGCCAAATCATACGTTCTTTATATGTATGCGATTGTCTTCGAGTCTACTTTCCAATGCGATTGAACTCATGTCAATTGGAGAGCTTAATATTCTGAAATATTAAAAAGATTGAACATCACTCGGATAACTCCATCAGATTTTGTCCAATTACTCTGAGATCTTCAAGACTCATTACAACTTAATTAAAATTGTTTTGTTACGGACGTTGCCAATAAAAATAGAACTAACAATCTCCATCTTTGGCATTCTGTGGTAAAATACTACCTAATACAAAGACTACGGTAAAAGATCCACAAGAAAATAGCCAACTGCCAACCATCAGGACAATGACTTATTACAATAAGACTCGATCTAATCCCTAACCAAGTAGTTTTGAAATCAATGCCACCACATCTACCAAATCTGCTTACCTGAAACATCCATAAACAATAACATACCGTGAAAAGCACATGGATTATAAAGAATAGATAAAGCAACAATAAAACTCATGCATGTATACATAGATAGTAGATATCATACTATCCCTTTGCCAAATAATAGTTAAATGGATATACTACGACTCCAATATACTACTACTCTTCAATATACTACTCTCAATTTTCTTGTCATGAAAAGACAAATGGTGAAGGTACCAGGATAAACAACACATGCAAGAGTATATGCAAACATGACTTACTCCTACCCACTAACAACTCTATTAAGTTAGCACAAAATCATACTGGAAGTAAATACTCATAAATATGCAAAGAAAATATGTATGCAGAAACTTGAAACATACACAGGCACACAATGAGGTAAAAACAAAATCAACAAAATTGACTGAACCAACGCTTCAAGCAAGTACAATGATACCAAATCAGTATTCAGCTGTTTATGATATGAAATAATATGCATCACTTTAGATTTTGCTGAATACTACACATATGCATATGACATAAACACCAAAGCATAGCAAATACTTGCGTGAAAAATAAGTGCACAACAAATCAAGGCTTAAGACCTTATTCTATGAGTGGGACACAGCCAAATAAATCTCATCTCTTAACAAACCAAGTCCACAAAATATGTGTTCAAACCCAGCACCACTAGAACTTGAAAATTAGCAACATTGGTTGCATGTTATGTTATTCTCCCTCTAAATATCATGAGCTCATAAATAGAAACTCTTTCGAGTGAAGAGTTTTTGCCCTTATCTTTTGAATTTTGGCCTATTGGCACTTTTGCATTTGAAACTCATGTATTTTTTTTTGTTACTAGGAGATAGTACAAGGTCATCTAGTCAAATGTCACACTATCTAATGAACGAAGTATGATGAAGATTAGACTACCAGTCCAAAAACTCATACATGTGACCAAGCTTTGACAATAATAAAACTGTGTATGTGAAGTGCAAACACAAGATATACCAAGATTTTTCATCACACGCACTCATGCATATAGAGCATCAAGAAAAATAAAAGCATATTACACATGCATAAACATATATCCTACACACCAGGATCACATACAATAGGTTTTTCATGCTCTAACAAGGCAGAAAAAAAAATATTTTTGGTCTTTTTCATATATATATATATATATATATTCATTTTTAATACCCAAAAAAACACAAAACGACTTGTCAATATCCAATGGTACGTGGAGTTGTATCCCGAGTGCAGATCATACTACCGTCCATTCGGAATCAGCTATAAAATTTATGACCAGGTTTCCATCATATATACCAAGGAACATATAACAAAAACAAGACACACACATCCATATGTAGTGAAAAGAAAATAAACGTGCATAAACATAAAACACACACACACACACACATGCAATGGGAAGAAATAAAATGCAACTGCTAAGTAGAGTCACCGAAGTGCACTCACATCATGCCTATCAAGACATTCAGAAGTATATGGGAAGTCATCATGCTTCCTCACCCAAACCTTTCTAGGAATCTCTTTCACTTGAGTATTCCCAGTCAACACAGCAAGTTTCTCACTAATAATTTGCGTCTGTTTAGTGAGTGTAGAAACTTGAAACACTAGATTTGAGGAATCAAATCTAGGTGACACACTCTTAGGCCTTTTCTTATGTTTGTACAACATAAAGCACTTAGGCCTAATATGTCATGCCTTGCCACAGTGATGACAAACATGCACAAACCTCATATGAAAGCGAGGTTTACCCACGACACCTCTAGATTAAGGTTGGGTCATAAGACGAGGAACATCATGAGGAATCACATGACTGCACTCAACATGCTTCTTGTCTAAGTCATGTTTAGAATGGACAAACATAGTTCTAGACGATGACGTCTTATTGCAATTTGGCTAAAAAATAATCCCTAACATGCGATCTAGTTTTTTATTCCCACAAGAAAATACAGACAACTGGGTTCTAGCATCTTCAAGTTCAATTTCTAAGGTTTCGATTCTATCAACTAGACCTCTATTCATCTCCACAAGGTCATCAATCATCACAAGGCTGTGTTCAAACTTAGCTTGAGCTTCATTCTTTTCTAGCTCTACTTCCTTCAGCATCTTATTAACCTCTATGTCCGTCTTCTTGATATCTAAACTCTCATTAAATAGTTCAACAAAAAGCTACCTGAAGACTATCCTCATCTACAGACTCATCGAGAAAGACTTCTGAATCAACATCATTAACATCATTCTCTCTCTCATCAGTCACGCTAGCAACAAAAGCCATATAGTTGCTCTTATTCTTAGGAGACTCATCAGAAGTATAGCCACCTTCTGAATCACTATGGGAGGCTGCCATGACTCTCTTACCTTTAGCCTTAAGGTATGTAGGGCACTCAGATCGAATATGCATATAACCTTCACACTCATGATATTGGATACCTCGGGGTTTGCTACCCATATCCTCTCTAGACTCCCTTCTACTGTGCCTACTCTCTCTAGGCTCATCTTCCCTATACCTATTACTGTTACAGTCATTCTTCTTCAACTTAAGAAATTTCTTAAAATTCTTTGCAAACATGGCCAAATCATGATCCATAAGGGTATCATCATCATCTCTAGATGGATCATGAGCGACTTCCTTTGTGGTCTTTGTCACTATGGTTTTGGGCTTTCTATAGCCAGAAAGCTTCTTCTTATAAAACTGCAGCTTTCCTACAAGGTCGTATAGTTTAAGCTGATTAAGGTCATTGCTCTCCTCGATGGCGGTAATCTTCGGTAGGAACTTATCAGACAGAGATCTAAGGATTTTATTTACTATCTTATTAGTAGGAGTAGTCTCTTATAGGTTAAAGCTTGAGTTAACTATATCATTAATCTCAGAGTACAACTTATCATAGGTCTCATCATCTTTCATCTGGGTGACCTCAAACCTAGTAGCAAGTCCTGGAGTTTATTATTTTTAACAGATAGTGTGCCCTCATGCACAGTCTGCAAGATGTCCCAAACATCTTTGTCTATTTCATACATGGAAATTCTCATAAATTCTGCCGAGCAAACAACACCATGAATGACATTAATTGCCTTGTTGTTCCTATTACTAGTGTCAAAATCATCCTTGGTCTAGTTCAGTTTATCTTTAGGGGAAGAGACCCCATCAACTATAACTACATGAGGTTTTCACCCGTACTCTACTGTCATCTAGACCCTCTCATCTAAGGACTTGAGGAACGCTCTCATGCGATTCAGTCCCATCAAAGAATGTGGGACAATTTAAGGTTTGACTACGTTCCATAGCTAATGGGTCAAGGATCGAGTTTAGGCTCTGATACCAATTGAAAGTTCGTAATTATCCTAGGATCTGACCCCATGCGAAATTTATCACAATTAACTAAGACAAGTACTAATTAATGTGTCTATGGATTCTCAACAAGTGATGAGTGATAAATGTTTCACTATTTTCCACTCATTTGACCTAATATTTTGTATAGTTTCTTGAGTTTTGTGAATATTTTGATGTGTTTTGTGTTATTTTATAGATAAATAAAGTTTCATGACATTCTAGAAGTGATTTGGAGCCAAAACAGTGAAAAGCATGACAAAGGGCAAAAATGTCATTTGACGCGTCACGACACCTAACGTGCACCAGCCTGTGCTAACTTGTGCCGCTTCATGCTTAAATGCACCGTGCCACGTGTCAAAATCTGAGAAGTCTGCTAACATACGCCGGATGCTAACATGCGCCTGCCATGTGTCAACATCAAAGGAGATCTGCTAACGTGCACTGTGCCACGTGTCATCATCTTATGGTGCCGACAATCGCCATCGCCACGTGTCATCCACATGTCGTCCACGTAGGCATCCACATCAGCCACATGCTAAGTCAGCTTGCCACGTGTCATCCACGTCATCATCAGCCAATCATTACGTGCCACGTGTCGAAATCCTAT
Source organism: Zanthoxylum bungeanum (assembly GCA_019454045.1). NCBI lineage: Eukaryota > Viridiplantae > Streptophyta > Magnoliopsida > Sapindales > Rutaceae > Zanthoxylum > Zanthoxylum bungeanum. Next base: position 37,900 of record SKCR01042136.1, read on the forward strand.
GGTGCCGACAATCCACATCGCCACGTGTCGCCACGTCATTGCCACATCATCGCCACATCAGTACAATCATTCAGCTCCCAGCCGCCTTGCCACGTGTCAACCGATCCGGAAAACGCGCCCTATTTGGCATCGGAAAATGTGCCGTATTTGGCGTCAGAAAACGTGGCGCATCGCGACGCGAAAGTAGTACGCGTCGCGACGCGGGGAGCCTATCGACGCCTATAAATAGAGCTCGAATTTTCAGTTTCAGATGTACCTTCCACTTTGTAATTCTCTAAATAAATAAGAAGTTTGTATCTAGTTTTCTTTAAGTTTCAGTTTTGTAATTAATTTTATTTACTTTCTGTAACAATAATTTACTTTCTTTACTTTTTCAGTTTTTACAATTCAGCTATGAGGAGGTAACTTCCCCCTGCTAGGGTAAAATGTAAAACTTTTATTACTGCTATTTAGATTAATCTCTCTTAATTATAATATATTTACTATTTAAAATTTGACTTAACAAGGATACCGCTATATTGGTCGGTTGGTAATCAATTACAAACTGGTTTTAACCTGACTAAGCATGGATACCGCCTGGTTGGTCGGTTGGTAATTACCGCCTATATGGCTGGTTTATGGACAAATAATGATACCGTCTTTATGGCCGGTTGGGCTTAATTTGACTTAAGCAGGTTACCGCCTAAATGGCTGGTTGGTAATATCACACAAATTAATATATTATATTAAGGGAGATATCTAAAATAGTAGTGATAAAAGTAGAGCATCTAGCCCTAGCATTTTCTTTTATTGTATTTTTCTTTATTTACTTTCCAGCATTTTACTTTTCAGTATTTTACTTTATTTCTTTTATTTTTAAGTTTTTACTAGCCCTAGTTATGTGTCGTAACTAAGTTAGTTATCTGGGGTTGTGATGAATTCCAATATCACCGGTTTATAAGGGGTTATTTTATAGTTTGGGTAATTTCAGTTAATTCAAGAGTATCTAAGATGTTTGAATTAAGAATGAGGTGTTCGGGAGGGTAAGAATCATGTTGAATGGGAGCCATATCCGGCACAACTGTGTCTATCAGGTATGTATGATGACATTCATCATCATCTTGTTGTTGTTTACCAACGTGAAAAAATATTCACTTCCAATGTCATATTCCCGAATGACAACTTCATGAGACCATTCCTACAGCTAAACAAGATGCAACATTTTTGAGTCAAATAAAAACCTTACAGAGACTGGTTAATGAATTGAGACAAATAATCAACAACCAGAACTACATACCTCACAGAGAAAATTCAAATAACACTGATGAAGCCTTCGAGTACCAAGCATTTCATGATAAAACCTTAACAGGTGAGGAGGCGGAGTCATAGGTATCAGTTCATGAGCCCGAACATGCAGAATCTCAATTTGATCTTGATTATTCATCGGACTCTAAGGAGGAACAAGTAGCAGAGCTGTCTGTACCAACTACACCAACAAGTGAAGATGAAACTCAACATCCTCAAAATGAAGATCTTGGAGCATGCATTGCACATATATTTGAAGAAGAGCTAACCGAGCCATTCATACCAACCACAAAGGATAAAGACCTACAATCAGACATATCTTTACATCCTCAGGTGACACATATGGAGCATGCATTTCATAGATGACAAATAAAGAGTTGAACAATGAAATTTTGAAGTACATATGTGAAGAAAAGGTGGAACAAGAACCATAACAAATGGAAGAGCAAGTGTCTGACCTTATTAAAGATCTCATACATTCAGGAGAAACATCATTGTATTGGGGAGTACAAATCAAAGACAACGCCCAGAAGCTTGACAGAATGGAACTCCCATTCAAAGTCAAGCACCATACGAGACCTCCTGATTTTCTTTCTTTCTTTTCAGGAATCACTGGAGCGACAAAGTTTAAAAAGGTGGCACAAGCACTGAATGAGACAAAATTATTTTTGCCACTTTATCGTTGGAAGAGACCCTTCAAAAGCAACGCACATGTGATTGTCTTTAATCGAACGTCCAAAACCAAGATGAAACCTCCCTGACGGTTGGACTTTAGTCACGTCTGGCTGAAGACGATAAATTTAGCGCTAGCAGCGTGGCAACCCATGCAAAAATTTTATTTTTATTTATTTTTTTTTTTGTATTTTGTGTATACATGTTGTAGAGATTTTAATTTTGTGTGTTATTTTTCAGGGAAAAAACATAGATAGAGCACTTAAGGTAAAGCAAACCAGTGAAAACGGGGATATCATGGAATAAAGTTTGACAAAATCGCGAAGTTAAAAAGTCAATTCAGTAGAGATGGCAGAGTAAGGAGTCAACTCTTGATACGCGTCCTAGTGGATATATTCGTCAAATGACTTGACTTTGTTGCAAAAAAAAAATTACGTCGCGACTCGTAAACCCTCTATATCGCAAGGATGACGACGGGGCTGAGGAATGAAGAAACCACGGTAACATTGTTCCTTTACCTTTCTTTTATTTTATAACGCATTGGAGACAATGCTAGGTTTAGGTTTGGTTGTTTATTTTTATCTCTTTTCTCCGTTATTTTTTTCTTTTATGCATATTTTTCTTCCATGCATATCGTGTGTATTGCATGTTTTGCGTGTTTTAATTTTTGCTTGCTTTATCAAAAAAAAAGTCTAATGATGAGATTGTTTGTCTTAGTAAAAAGTTCTAGGAAAAGATAAATGCTAATTTCATTTTTATGCTATACTTTTGGCCTAATATCTAGGTCAGACTCATATGCACTAAAAAAATAATTCGGTAGCAGTTACATAATAAGGAATTGATAAAGTGACTATTTGAAATAATCAGAGGTTGATGAATGACCGTTTGCCTGCATATATGTTTCTGTCTACATTTAATTATGATGTGAGGTAAAAAAATGAATAAAAACTGACCAAGCTTTTACTTAATAACCGGGCGTCTTGCTTCAGTAAGTAGTGACTGTTCGCGTCAAACAGTATGGCTTGAGTTAGTTAATAAATAAAGTTTCTACTTAATAACCAGACGTCTTTCCTCAGTAAGTAGTGATTGTTCATGTCAAACGGTAGAACTTTTAACATCTAAGATCCAAGTAATTAAGTCTGTATGGGTGTTTTAACACCTAGTGCCCTAAAGCCAACTGGTTTGGGAGTCACTGGCCCAAAGCTCGCTACAAGGATTGAAGATGTTATATATAAAAAAAATACCTCACTTTGCACATATTGTAGCAGACAGAACAATATTCGATAGTCAGGTTGGTTTGACCCATCAACTACTGAGAATTGAGACAAACTCACATAGTTAATAACTTAGAATCGAAGTTTTTGCAGAATTATTCACACACACTCAGAGTCTGATTTAGATACTTTGTTCAAAGGAAATGATTTTAGTTGTAGTATGCATTTTGAAGGTTCCTTTAACTTTGTTGCTAGACATTCTCTGATGACATTGTATATATAACTATTATTTTCGTTTATTTCTTTCTTTTGTTTATTTTGTTTTTATATGTGATTGCATGTGCATGATTGAAGTTAGTGGGTATCATCACTGTGCATGATTGAAGTTAGTGGGTATCATCACTGTAAGCCCTCACGAGATTATAACTCATTCACTAGGGACACCTAGAGGTTTAAAGGCTTTTTGCATACGCTAAATGCAACAATGATCCCTACGAAAGTGGCTCAATTTAATTTTTTTTTAAAGTTGTTTATTGCATTTTGTTTTGTTTGTTTTGCTTGAAGACTAGCAAAATATTAGGTTTGGGGGTGTGATGAGCGAAAAATATATCAATATTTACCGCCCATTTGACCTAATATTTTATATAGTTTCTCGAGTTTTATGAACGTTTTGATGTGTTTTTGTTTATTTTACAGATAAAATAAAATCGGGACTTAATGGAATCAATCAGGACTAAATATGGAACAAATAAGGGCAAAAACTGGACTTGACATTTGGATTTTGGAGGTTGGAAACTTGAAATGGCGTTCTAACGAAATACAATTTTGGAAATTTCAACTTTGCACAATTGTCGTATTTTGGCCATAACTTTTTATTCGATATCGGATTTAGGTGATTCAAGTTCCAGATGAAAGAAGACTCAAAGATCTACAACTTTGACGTTCATAGGAATTACGAATTATGAAGTTTTCATGATAAATATTGATGAAAATTTGAAAGGGTGTTATGTGTAATTATTAAAGTCATTTTCAAAACAAAAGTAAAATAAAATAAAAAAATGAAAATTGTCAAACTTCCACCAAACATGCTTGCATGTTTGGTGGAGGATTTGGTGCCATGTTTGGTGGAGGCAAAATTTTACTTATAAATACCAAGTTATTTCATTTGTAAATTTCATACTTTCCTTGAGGTTTCTAATAAGGAACTTAAGATTGTATCTTGTGTGTTTATTTTCTGTATTTTAATTATGTATTTTTATTTTTAGTAATAATAGTTTGTGTGTTTTTACTTTCTTTTATGTTTAGTAGTTAATTTTCGCTGAGGGAATGGTGAAACCTTTAATATGATAAGGTAGATTAATCTCACTTATTTTTATAATATGGAAATTATAATTTAATAATATGGATTAAAGTTGATACCGCCTTAATGGCTGGTTCTATTTATTTGACATAATGTGACACCGCCTATATGATCGGTCTTTAGGTGACAGATGATTACTGCCTATATGGCTGGTTTATGGACAAATAATAACATCGCCTTTATGGCTGGTTTGACTTAATTGGATAACATTGACAATTTCTATATTATGAAAAAGTAAGATTTCTATATTTGAAATATTAAAAGTGGATCCCCTAACCCCGACATTTTATTTTTATTCTAGGGAAGTGATGAAGCACAATATTCACAAGTTTAATAATTGATTTAATTATATTATGTGTGATGCTTTGGCGTGTTTATTGAATCTTAAACTTAATGCTTCTTGTTGTCTGATCACCAATAAGATTGATATGGTAAACTTAAAATGAACTTTGAAAAATGATTTTAGGTTTCAGCCTTAGAATCAATAGCTCACGATCTCACCTTAGGAAAATGTCCTTAGAGTAGATTTCCTTACAGGATAGGAATATACCTGTCGGGTATGGGAAGCCACAATTGGAACTTAATCTTAATGAATTCAGAGTTTCTTGGTTAACATAGAAATATAGTTAATTGGGTTACTTTGGGTGTTTGTATCTGACCATCGGAAGAGGCTTTTACATATTTTCGTGTTCCAGGTTAACAAATGAATTATTACACATATATAAGAGAATCAATGCATCATTAGAATAATATTATGCAGAATCACAACCCTAGATGTTTGTTTTCTTTATTATTAATTTCCTTTGTTTTATTTTATATTTTTATTTATTTAGCAAATCCACATTCAACCAACCAATCAACGATAATTCCCTTCTCATCCTAATTAGATACCTGTAAATAAATAGAATCAATAATTAATAACAACAGTAGAAATTAAGTCATCGTGGGATCGGTATTTTTATACTACTTGAGCGATACGTGCGCTTGCGTTACATGTGTGTTTACCACCGATCAGAGGTCTTTTGCTCAATCATTGCACTTGTTTGTTCTGTCAGGAATGCAGTTTTCTTCACGTGGTGCTTTCTTTTCATGGTGCATAGATCCTTCAAAACCATCACATAAGTGGGGACTTGTTTGATCATATACAACAGAGGAAGGTTGATATTTACTTGCTTCAAATGTTCTAGGATATCTCCATTAGGGTCTATAGCATTTGTAGTAGGCCTAAGAGCTTGAGGGAAAGGTACTCTAACTGGGCTATGTTAGTGTTCCTAGAACATGCCAATGATCTAATAAGTAAGAAAAGGTGTTCATAAAATTATTATAAGTTGCGGAATTACTTACATTGAATGGATTTGAGCTTTTAAAATTTTGAATGAAGATCTCCAAGATCCAACCTTTGTGTTGATTCCAAGCTTTGAGTTGTGAATGAAGATCTCCAAGATCCAACCTTTGTGTTGATTCCAAGCTTTCAGTTGTGAATGAAGATCTCCAAGATCCAACCTTTGTGTTGATTCCAAGCTTTGAGTTGGTTTCCTTATCACCTTAGAAGACTTCTACAAGTGCTAGCTTTGTTGATTTTGCCACAAAATCAAGGAGAAAGAATGAGGAAGCTCACGCCCATATGCATAGTGTATTAAGGTTTGATTTGTGTCAAGTGTTGTGTAATGAGAGAGAGAGATGCCTTTTTGGTAAAACCAATTTACCCTTTTCACCTAAACAATGTGCTTGGGTAAATGGTTTCACCAAAACCATTCTAAGGTAGTTGGAAAGTTGGTGGCTTGGCATAAATGCCAACTACCCTCCCAACTACCACATGTTAAGTGGGCCCCACATTTGAATTCAAAATTCAAATGGATTCTACGAATGTTTGCCGCGGCTTGATCCATTTAATCTGATATTAAACGAATTTCCGTCGTTAAATAATTAAATCTAATTTAATTAAATGACGACGCCTCGTAAATATATTACGAATGCCGTTTACGAATTAATTCTAAATTAATCAGTTCGCTCGTATTAAAGTCCAACTTTAATTTCGTGTAATGAATCTAATTCCGATTAATACATCCGATATATTAATTTTAGCCAATGCAAATAAATTAAATAGAAAAATCAAATTTAACTATTAAATTTATTTCACAGATTAATTCCAAATTAATCACGTTCTCTCTCTCCGAACACATTTAATCCCAGATTAAATAAAGCCTCAATTAATCCCAGATTAATTTTCTCTCTCTAAATTAATCCCAGATTAATTCTAGTTTAAGTCAACTGTCATCGTGTGAATCTTTGGGAAGCGACCCAAGAGACCTCTGGATATGTTGGCAGTAAATCCGATTATCGGACTATCCGATTAAGTGTGTACCTCGTACCACATGCTTACGGATTTACAAGACATGGTTGGCTTCTAGCAAAGCACCGTGCCTACCCAATTCTCAGAAATATTCTTACTGGAATATACAATCTATGTCAGGCGTAGTATACATAGTATTCTGTATTGCGATCCAGTATAGGATGTCACGTGCTAGACTTGGGCTGGAATTATGTCTGCCCCGTACGAAGCACATGTCGGATGTCTGGTAACTAGTCTCTATAATCGGATGAACATGACCTAGTCATATCATCCCGATGACTGCAGTACTTAAGATTAGTTCTGTTCCTATCCGTGACATCATCTCCACTATGACTGGAGTGATACTTCCGCTCTTGACATCACACCCAATACACTACGATTCTCAATATACCCAGCAGAGGCGTACAAAGAACCGGTTAAAGCCCTGGACGACCAAAACCAAAACATATTGGTTGTCGCAAGTATTAGCGGTGCAAGTCTCAGGTTAAGACCAAATACACCTACCCTGATTTCGGACTTCCATAGACACATAGTCATACTACCAATGGAATTCCGAGGGGTCTATCCAGAGCGAAGCTGTTTTCCGTACCATCGGTAAAACACAACCTCCTATTACACTTGCATGAGTATCCAATACCCAAATATATGAGAACTATGCTATTGTGCCCTCACAACGCGCACAAATGTAATACTAGTCTTTTACGCATTATAGATGTCCAATCTCGATAATACTCTGACTATGGATATTTAATGATTAATCCTTCGAGGACTGATACTGTCTCATATCATCTCAATCTAGGAACTAATCATAAGGACTCTTATCATTTATACATCTAGGTGATCTAATCACAAATGATAAGAGTGCAATCTCTTTGTCACATAGTTAATATGTATAACAAACACCATGATCTGTACAAATAGTGACACTATGGGTCATAATTGTCCAACAATCTCCCACTTGGCCTATAGCCAGTCACTCGAGTGTCATACACCCGAACTATGTACGGTTCGCTCAAACTGATGAGGAAAGGCTTTCGTCAGCGGATTTGGCGTGATTATCGTCTGATGCGATTTATTCGATCATCACATCGCCACGATGTATGATCCGAACAAATCAGATGAATAGTCGAAGTATATATCTAGATCGTTGATGAGACCATTAATTCTTTAGCATGTGCTGACGCCTAGTTCAGCTGCTAACAGAACTATATCTAATCTAATTAGATTTATCATCGACCCAAATGGCTTATATTGCTGCCTCAGCCGCATCAATAACCCGTATTTATTGTTTATTCGGTAACAGTATCTTGCTTGGAAGATTTCCAGCTCACTATTTCGTTATTCAAACTGTATAGTACCGTTGTTTTTATCGGTTAGGAAACTTGCAGCAGTGATCCCAGTCACTTCAAGTTCTCATTCTCCATAGTTTAAGACATCATCCTTAGTTCTCTAAGATACTAACGGATGTTCTTAATATCAATCCAGTGACTATCACTTGAATTGACCTGTTTGTGACTCCATATGCTCAAAGCGTATGAGACACCAGGTCACGTACATTTTTAAATGTACGAGTTCTCAGAGAGTGTTAACAACTTTAAATCTATCCCAGTAGATCTTTATTCCTAGAATAAAGGTTGTTTCTCCCAAGAATTCTACGGAGAATTTTCATGAAAGCCAAGCTTTCACCGATTGTAATATGGGAATATCATTTCCAAGAAATGACATATCATCATTATGTAGGAGATCATTGTTGTGCGCTCCCACTAACCTCCTTATATACACAAGAATCATATTCGTTTTGAATCAAATCATACACCATTATGATTACATCAAAACGATAGTTCCAAGAACCCAATGCTTACTTCAATCCATACATGGATCGAATAACCTGCAAATCTTGTTTGCTAGTTTTGGTACGACAAAACCGTCAGGATGTTATAAACATCCTCCAAAGAGGTTTCCGTTTAAGGAAAGCGATTTTGACGTTCAGCTGCCATATTTCATGAATGAACATACAACATCAGTAAGCATTATCCAATGGATTTATCCATGGCAACAGGTAAAGGTTTCGTTGTAATCGACACAATGTTGATAACAATACCTTTTCGCTACAAGCCTAGCTTAGTACGTTGGTATGTTGCCATCCATGTATGTCTTCCTTGAAGACTTATATAATACGAATATGCACAATGCCTTCTGGTACATCAACTAGTCTCTAAACATAGTTGGTATACATGGAATCCATTTCGGACTTCATGGCACTTTTCCATAATGGGGAGTCGATACCTTGTATCACTTCCTCATATGTAGTCAGTTTGTCTTCCTCAATAAGATTGACATCTTTATGAGGTGAGATCAGAAACTATACCTCCCAGGTTGTTTTCTAACTCTCTCCGACTAACGCGGTTCTTGTGTATTCGAAGATTGTGGTACAGTTTCATCCTTGATGAACTGTTTGTGTTCCATTAAGGATTAGGTGCCTTGAACAGTATTACTCCGATTTTCATCGAGTTTTACTATCCTCCCACTTACCACTGCATATCGGTATTCCTTTTAGGAAAAACGCATGGCGAGCAACAATTATATTGTTCTCATGTGAGATGTATAAGTACTATACTTTGGTTTCCCTAGGATAACCTACAATTTATGCACTTATCCATTTGGGTTCTAGTTTGGTATCATCCAAACGTATGCCCAGCATTCCCAAATCATCAGGAATGAGAAAACCCTGTTTCTTTCCTGTTCATATTAAATATGAATTATGTCTAACAGATTTTCATGGAACCTTATTCAAAATAAGTATTGCACTGTTAATGGTAGCTCAGAGCGACTCATGATTAACCTTATCATGTCTAACAAAATTGGGTTTCTCCGTTTGGACACACCGTCAAATTGACGTGTTCCAGGAGGAGTCCTCATTGAAAGAATACTATACTTTTTCAAGTATTTGAGAAACTTACTGCTTAAGTATTTTCATCATGGTCAACCGTGATGGTTTTAATACTTTAGCCGATCTGCTTGTCTATTTCGTGTCGAAACTCTAAAGTTTCTGATTCATATTTCATAAGAAACACATAACTATAACGCGATGCCACACCCGTAAAGGTCACGAAACATTCATTTCCACATTTAGCCTAGCTAGACATGGGCCCACTTACGTTACTATAAACGAGGGCTAACAAATCGGTGGCACTTACACTTTACCAAGTAAAGGTGTTTCAGGCATTTTGCCTTATAAACTAGATTCGTAGACATCATTTGAATAGAATCAAATCCGTCCTAGTATCCACTCTTCAAAAGTGTGGATATACGAGTATTGTTTAATGTGTCCCAGACAACACTGCCACATATAAGTCTTATCTGATCAAATCAGTTTGAGCTACTTGTTTTTCATATTATATGTTTGAGATTTATTTATATTCAAAATATAAATACTGTTATTCACATCTAATGTGTTTATCTCAATATCATCTTTATAAAATAAAACACTTTAGTGTTCTAGAATATAAAAGTATACTCGCAACGAGTTATACTCGATATAGAGATAATTTTCTAGTCGAACTAGTTATATTATAACAGTTTCCTAATTTAAGCACACACCCAATGGTATTTCCTAAACTTAGGTTTCTACGTTTAAAACAGCGACTGTCGTCCCGTTTCATATTCGCAGATTAATCTCATATGAAGTCAGTATCCTGCTCATAGCAGATTCTGCACATCAGTACATATATTTATGTATCACACTAAGTATTTAAAATCCAATTTTAATACTAGTAGTGAACATGTTTATGAAAAACATTTATGAAGTCATAGCCTTGCCCGTCTTCAATTCCTTCATATCTGCCTTGTCCATACGGCAGTCACGCTTTCAGTGACCCCGTTTGCCACAGTGTAGACATAAATCTTGGGATATGTCCTTTATCTTCATAGAAGATAATAATGATTTTGTCTTTGCCCTTTTCCACATTCTAGAAGCCTTTGGCCAAGCCTTCGCCTTCTAGAATATTGAAGTAAGATGCGCCTTGCGCTTCTTGCCCTATTGCAAACTTTGGCTTTGCTCCTTGAGCATAGCCATTAACTCTCCAAGAGTTTACTATTGCAATTAATGCTTCTAAGATCTAAATATAGACCTATGAAGATCCTTCAATTTCAACATCATTGTTTAAGGATCTAATCATTAGTTATGACGACGAAATTAAAGAGTCATTATGACAAGCATAAATGATTAAGCACTAAAGTTATCATCACATGAATCTTCCAAAGATCATGCTCTACTATTTGCTTAACTCCGGGTTAAGGCCCAAGAAGTTATTTTATCAAATAAAGTAACTTCTTAGTTTCCAGGACAATCCTGAAATTTTATTCCCAATTTGAAAAAATAAAGTCGTTTAAATACATTTTCCCTAGGATTATGTTTTAAACACTAATCTTTCAATTTATCTTGATTCTAATAGTCCAACTATTTAATCAACGATTTCAGGTACTATTTAATATAATGATTACTATAGTCCAACTATATAATCAAGTATACTTTTATTGGTTAAAATCAAATATATATTGATTACTATAATCCAATTATATAATCAATTATAAATGATCGGTAAATTTCAAATATATTGTTACTATAATCCAATTATATAATCAACTATAAATGAAGGGTAAAATTCAAATATATTGATTACTATAATCTATAATCTAATATAATCAACTATAAATGAAGTAGTTTGAATACAGTCCAACTGTTTAATTAAAACAACAATTGAATATTAGTCCAACTAATATATTTATTAATAAATAATGACAAAATTGAAATGAGCGCGTATTGGCAAGTATTTGAACGAAATTACAAATTCAATACTAGCCTCCCACTATTTTTCGGCGAGCCTCTAACCCTCTATGGAGTACTTGGGAAACCTAGTTTCCCAGTGGGCTAGGATCCCGTTAAATAACACACAATCTTGACTTTGGCCAACAAATTGTATGATACTTAACTAGGTAGATCTCTAAGATCAATTGGATCTCATCCAATTCCTAGATCCAGTAGGTGGACATCCAAGTCCGAAACATATATACAATATATATGCCAATATATCCAATATATATTTTCCTAACCTTTTTCCTCTGAATCAACTAAGCCTTGGCTTTTGCACAACAAGCTTAATGATTCCAGTTAAGCGGGACCCATTGACATGGAAAGCTTCGTAATCAATGTCGATGGACAATAAGTGATCTTGACTTTGGCCAACAAATCACGACTTGGACAAGACACCGATATGGAACAAAACTCTCATGATTCAAACACATCCGCAATTGACAAATGTCTTGACTTTGGCCAACAAACCAATGCAAACGTTGGATCTTGAGTAAGAATCACTCAACGGAAGGAAAAACGCTTAATATGTTTTGAGGGTTTTTCGCGTAAATTGGCAACCAATTTATTATCTTTGATTAGGTCTCATCATACACCCTTAAGCATGCACTCTAAAAGCATAATAAGGCGCGATAAATAAATTAATAATGATATGCGGATGGATATGTCACAAATTGTTCCTAGAACAAATCACTCCATTTCCTCTCCCCGGCTAGAACTATTCTAACTTTTACCCAATTACATAATACAATAAAGAAACCTCATTTACATTGAGGGGAATAGGTGAGAAGAGAAATACAAAGAGTAAGAGGTAATAGGCTGGACACGCAGTCCAATTTAATAAATTCTAAATTTATTACAATTTCCAAAATTGCCCTCACCCTTCTAATATCCATCCGATATACATTATTCATGCAATACATTCATGTATTCATACAAATCATGTTATTCAATCAATCTAATCCAATTAATTAATCTTTGAATAATGACCATACAATGTTCAAACAACGATTTGATTTGCGTGAGTCAAACTCGTTTAAGAATAAATACTCAAAGTAAGTATTCTTGAATTATATTGAACTACAACTTTAAATCCAATTTATTTGTATTCAATACTAATTCCAAATTTAATTCCAAATTAAATATTTACACTTACTTATAAGCCTTAAAGACTTGGATTCCAAATCCAATCTTGATGGGTCTCAAAGGCCCAATAACATCCAATGCCATTTTAATTAAAGTCCAATGGGCTTTTAATTGATTCTTAAGGCATGGGCTTTGGCCATAATGGATCAAACCCAAAATGCCAAGGCCCAATAGGAATCACCCTATTGCCAACAAATCAATTTAGGCCCAATTAAATTCTTTAAAGGGCCAAGTGATGTATTTGGATTTTATGGAATTGATTTTGGGCCCAATTGGATCCAATCCAAAATTCCAAAACCAAACTTTGTCAAATCGAGCCCATTAAGCCCAAATACACACTTTTAGCCCAATTCATAATTTAAAGGCTTATTAACATAATTATAATATTCCAAATATCACAATTATTTTAATTAAAGTGTATTAGCCATGATTAATTAATTAAACTCAATATTTCCAAAATACCAATTAACTTAATTAATCATGCTTAATCCATCAATTTATCTCAACACAAATTGAAGCCAAAACACATCATTTCATGCTCAACATGCTCTTGAATTTAACATAAACATTATTGACTTTGATTCTAATCTAATCAAACCACAACACAACATTTAATCATGCATTTAACACATCCAATGACGTATAAAAAAAAATGCAGTCCACTGCACTGTACCATTCGGCCAAGCAATGGAGATTTTAAATTTTTGATCCAATCATTTATTTCAAATCTAATCATGCACAACTCTAAGTTAACATATTCTAAACAAGCTCAAAGCATCAATTTGAAGAAATCATATTCAAACCACAAAAGCCACAAATTTTAGTCTCATGAACCCTAAAATTTTCATGCTTAAAATTGGCTCTTGATACCATTGTTAGTGTTCCTAGAACATGCCAAGGATCTAATAAGCAAGAAAATGTGTTCATAAATTCATTATAAGTTGCGGAATTACTTACATTGAATGGATTTGAGATTTTAAAATTTTGAATGAAGATCTCCAAGATCCAACCTTTGTGTTGATTCCAAGCTTTGAGTTGTGAATGAAGATCTCCAAGATCCAACATTTGTGTTGATTCCAAGCTTTGAGTTGTGAATGAAGATCTCCAAGATCCAACTTTGTGTTGATTCCAAGCTTTGAGTTGGTTTCCCTATCACCTTAGAAGACTTCTACAAGTGCTAGCTTGTAGATTTTGCCACAAAATCAAGGAGAAAGAAGGAGGAAGCTCACGCCCATATGCATAGTGTATTAAGGTTTGATTTTGTGTCAAGTGTTTGTAATGAGAGAGAGATGCCTTTTTGTAAAAACCAATTTACCCTTTCACCTAAACAAGGTGCTTGGGTAAATGGTTTCACCAAAACCATTCCAAGGTAGTTGGAAAGTTGGTGGCTTGGCATAAATGCCAACTACCCTCCCTCCCAACTACACATGTTAAGTGGGCCCCACATTTGAATTCAAAATTCAAATGGATTCTACGAATGTTTGCCGCGGCTTGAATCCGTTTAATCTGATTAAACGAATTTCCGTCGTTAAATAATTAAATCTAATTTAATTAAATGACGACGCCTCGTAAATATATTACGAATACCGTTTACGAATTAATTCTAAATTAATCAGTTCGCTCGTATTAAAGTCCAACTTTAATTTCGTAATGAAATCTAATTCCGATTAATACATTCGATATATTAATTTTAGCCCATGCAAATAAATTAAATAGAAAAATCAAATTTAACTATTAAATTTATTTCACCGATTAATTCCAAATTAATCACGTTCTCTCTCTTCCGAACACATTTAATCCCATATTAAATAAAGCCTCAATTAATCCCAGATTAATTTTTCTCTCTAAATTAATCCCAGATTAATTCTAGTTTAAGTCAACTGTCATCGGTGAATCTTTGGGAAGCGACCCAAGAGACCCTGGATATGTTGGCAGTAAATCTGGTTATCGGACTATCCGATTAAGTGTGTACCTCGTACCACATGCTTACAGATTTACAAGACATGGTTGGCTTCTAGAAAGCACCGTGCCTACCCAATTCTCCAGAAATATTCTTACTGGAATATACAATCTATGTCAGGCGTAGTATACGTAGTATTCTGTATTGCGATCCAGTATCGGATGTCACGTGCTAGGCTTGGGGCTGGAATTATGTCTGCCTCATACGAAGCACATGTCGGAAGTCTGCTAACTAGTCTCTATAATCGGATGAACATGACCTAGTCATATCATCCCGATGACTGCAGTACTTAAGAGTACTAGTTCCGTATCCTACGTGACATCATCTCCACTATGACTGGAGTGATAATTCTGTCTTGACATCACACCCAATACACTACGATTCTCAATATACCCAGCAAAGGCGTACACAGAACCGGTTAAAGCCCTGGACGACCAAAACCAAAACATATTGGTTGTCGCAAGTATTAGCGATGCAAGTCTCAGGTTAAGACCAAATACACCTACCCTTATTTCGGACTTCCATAGACACATAGTCATACTACCAATGGAATTCTGAGGGGTCTATCCAGAGCGAAGCTGTTTTCCGTACCATCGGTAAAACACAACCTCCTATTACACTTGCATGAGTATCCAATACCCAATATATGAGAACTATGCTATTGTGCCCTCACAACGCGCACAAGTGTAATACTAGTCTTTTACGCATTATAGATGTCCAATCTTGATAATACTCTGACTATGGATATTTAATGATTAATCCTTCGAGGACTGATACTGTCTCATATCATCTCATCCAGGAACTAATCATAGGACCTCCTATCATTATACATCTAGGGATCTATACAAATGATAAGAGTGCAATTCCTTGTCACATAGTTAATTTGTACAACAACACCATGATCTGTACAAATAGTGATGATAGGGTCATAATTGTCCAACATGCCTGTATCTATTGCACTACTATCTTTAGTGGCACTTGCAGTGTTGGAGGTGTCCTGCATCCCTACCTCTTTACCACTCCTATTGATTATGGCATTAACATCATTTACATTGGATGCCTCATGATCAGCATGTACCATGTGTTGCCCTTGCGGATTTGGTTGAGCTTGACATTAGTCAATTTGGAGACTTGACTCTTAATCTCTTTGTTCTCCTCAGCCATTTGGGTTATGAATGACTCAAACTTTTGATTGGTTTTGTTTTGCGCCTCCACAAATGCTTTCTGGGCCTCTACAAATGCTTGCACAATATCTTCTAATGAATTCCTAGGAACGGCATGTGTGTGATACTGGGGTGCACTGTAACCTCTAGGTTGCAGTGCTTGAGTTGGCTGTTGAGACTCTTTTCCAACTAAAATTAAGATGGTTCCGCTAACTAGGTTTATAAGTGTCCGAATAAGGTGTATAAGGCTTTTTGTACATCCCTAGGGCATTGCATTGTTCCTCATGTGTTCCCCTCATCTCACCATATGAGGACACTCATGGGCCAAATGGTCAGTACCTTCACACCAAAAACATATACTTTCTTTCTATTTTTTTTTTTTCTTTTTTTTCTGTTCTAAGTAGGCTATTGCAGCATAGTCTGCATCTTTGGTATTAAGGTTCTTATATGTCTAGTTAATAGAGCACAACTTGTGCCTTAGACTATCATCTTCCCTAAAAGTGGTGTATGCCTCTGCTGAAGGAGTGAGGTGTGTCTATCAATGTGATCCATGGCATTAGGTCTAGTCCATGTGTGAGATTTCTCAACTAGGTCATTTAAGTACTCTAGTTGCCTCATCAGGGTGTTGGGAAGCGGCCGCGAGTGCGCAGCAAAAAATTAAATATTTATGCCGCTTTCCCTTTGCCCAAGACCCATTTGTTTGATTATTCTACAAGCCTAGGCATGTTACTATATATTCTAAGCATAAAACTCATAAAACATGCAAAGAACATAAACCTAAACATGCTAACTATCATAAGAACTCTAAATAAAATAAAGAAAGAAAAAGACTTACTTGAACCGAGACTCCTCCAGTCCTCCCTCCAATCTACAAGCTTTTCTCGAACTCAGCAAGCTCTTCCACGTTCCAAAGAGCCACCCAAGTGTGTGGCCTCCAAAGATGCACACACCAAAGCCAAAACTCAACGGCAAGACTACGCCTTGAGTGCACGGGTATTTTGCCCTTGGTGCTAGCCTAGGCAAATACCTCAAAACTTTTAACTCGAGGTTCCTCTAGTCAATTAGACTTAAGGATCCTCAAAATCAGTGGCTTACTCTTAAACTTTAGAGTTGCTCACTTATAAACCCAAGATATGAAAGGTTTGGTGTAAAAATTGTGAAGAATTCTTTGGGTTTATATAGTGCTCCAAAGACAACAAAATTAATTAAGAATCTGATGTGGGATAAAAGCTAATTTAATCTTAGCCATTGGATCTTAATTTAGTGGTTAATGAGATTATAAAACCCTAATAAGAGTTTGGGCCGAATTGGAATTCAAAACAAATAACAATTTTTTTTTACTATTCACGTGATAATTAATTTTTTTTTATTTTTTTTTATTCCAATTCCCAAAGTGCCCCTATCGTCATTCACCAATCCCTAAGCCACTATGGAACCTCATAAATGATCTGTTCAATAATTAAACACATTGAACCATTTATGAACAATTCCTACAGCAATCATATATGCTGTTATATTTGTACTGTGCACTGTTAACCATTGATTTCGACTTTGTTGTGTGTGACCTTTTGGGTTCCCCTCAATTGGACATGAAATGAATCGTGATAATTTAATCGAACATAAATTATCCTCCGATCAGATGGTCGTTCGATTTCAATGACCAAGGTTGACATCTAGCAACATGCCAAGGCCCCCAAATGAGAAGGAAATATATATACCCATTCTGTATGCGATTTACATATGATACGGTTTCTCTCTGCCCAATATTGACCTAGGGTACGGAAAGTGTCTACCCATATGGTCAAAGGTATGATGTTGATAGTGTCATGAATCGTGCTAACCCAAGAATCTCACATGATTCTTCCGCTGTGGCCACAGTCTCAAGCACTGATCACACATATCAACCCGCGAACTGGAATACTACTCTTATAAGAAAATATTATCCGAGAGAGTGGCGATTCTCTGTTGTATCTTTACAAACTTCATGTGTTTCAACAAATGACCCAATCATACCCTTATGACCGGATCTTTTGAACCGGGGAAGGAGAATGTCAAAGTTATTTGATCCACACATAAGATTGTAAAGACCTCAAGTCTAAGGACTAGTCATAATCGATACATGAAAGTTCTCACAGACACATGGGATAAACACTCCATATGAAAACTTTCGGCGGTCAGTTCGATGGACACGAGCAACTCATGCATCCATGTGATACACCAAGCGGACGGATCTCCGCTAGTAGCCTATGAGATCGGCTACCCCACTTAAGGGCGGATCATATCATCATGCTAGTCTCTCCGCTTTGTGAACGCCCAGATTATTCACAAAACTATGACTAGGAACATTTAAGAGTAATGATTCTCATAAGGCGTGGAAGCCATCGTCTTATTACTCCAAGGGCTTTATTACAGTGTTGATGATTCATATAAGTTATGTAAGACACGTATAATAAAGATTGTCATTTTATTAATTAATGAAAATATTACAAATACATGTACATATAGCCCATCCACAAGTTGGGTATAGGGCATATCCCTAACAATCTCCCACTTGCACTATAGCCAACTAGTATGAATCTGGACACCATACTCTCGGGTGTGCCTATCATGCTTTTGTTGAGTCAGCCCTTTAGTCAGAGAATCTGCAAGATTATCTTCTGTGGGTATTTTCTCTATAATAACTTCTTTTCTCTCAACAATCTCCCTGATGAGATGAAATCGCCTGAGTACATGCTTGGATTTCTGGTGGGACCTTGGTCCTTTGATTGAGCAATGGCGCCCGTGTTGTACAAGTACATGTGACGCCATTTTTATCGCGGGAAGCACTTCCAGCTCCGTGATGAACTTCTTTATCCAGACTGCTTCTTTAGCTGCCTCAGATGCTGCAATATACTCGGCTTCAGTGGTGGAGTCCTGTAGTTGACTGCTTTGAGCTTTTCCAACTGACAGCACCGCCATTAAAGTAAAAAAATATCCTGTTTGCGATCTGCTGTCATCCCTATCGGTCTGAAAGCTCGCATCACAGTAACCAATGACTTTCATCTCAGAACAATCTCTGTATGTCAAAAACACATCCTTAGTTCTTCTCAGATACTTGAGGATTGTTTTGACAGCTGCCCAGTGTTGCTCACCAGGATTTTCCTGATACCTGCTCGTTATGCTAAGAGCATAAGAGACATCAGGTCTTGTACATAGCATGTCGTACATGATCGATCATATTGCTGAAGCATAAGGGATCCTACTCATACGCTCTCTATCTGAAGGAGTATGTGGATATTGCTCCTTAGATAATTTGATTCCATGACAAGTAGGTAAATTACCTCTTTTGGAATCTTCCATTTTGAATCTTTTCAAAACTTTATCTATGTACGTAGATTGAGAAAGTCCTAACAACCTCTTAGATCTATTACGGTAGATCTTAATGCCGAGGATGTAGGCTGCTTCTCCCAAATCTTTCATGGAGAAATTCTGAGATAACCATTGCTTGGTGGCTTGCATCATGGGAATATCATTCCCGATGATTAATATGTCATCGACATATAAATACAAGAAATACAACAGCACTCCCACTACTTTTCCTGTAAACACAAGGCTCGTCTACATTTTTGATGAAGTCAAATTCTTTGATTGTCTCATCAAATCGTATATTCCAACTTCTGGAGGCTTGCTTGAGTCCATAAATGGATCGTTTAAGCTTGCATACTTTATTATGATCATCCTTAGATGCAAACCCCTCAGGTTGTGTCATATAGACTTCCTCTACGAGGTTCCCATTAAGGAAAGCTGTTTTGACATCCATCTGCCAAATCTCATAATCAAAGTGTGCAGCTAGTGCCAGTAAAATTCGAATGGACTTTATCATTGCAACAGGCGAGAAGGTTTCGTCATAGTCAATTCCTTGGATTTTTCTATAACCTTTCGCCACCAACCTAGCCTTATAGGTTTGGATGTTGCCTTCTGCATCAGTTTTACGCTTGTAAATCCACTTGCAGCCTATGGTTTTATCCCTTCAGGTGCATCTACCAAGTCCCAGACTTGATTCTGATACATAGAGTCTATTTCGGATTTCATGGCCTCAAGCCACTTGACTGAATCAATGTCACGCATTGCTTCGTCATAACTGGTGGGATCGTCATTATCAATGACCTGATCATGTTCCTCATCAATATGGAAACCATATCTTTCAGGCTCATGTCTTTCCCTACCAGACCTTCTGAGTTCATAACCTTGTGGTTGTTCCGTCGCTGCCCTTTGAGGGGCCTGGGGTTTAGTTCTATGTTAGTTTGTTCTTCTCGTACCTCATCGAGGTCAAGTCTACTCCCACTATATTTCTTGAGAAGGAATTCATTCTCTAGAAATTTAGCATTTCGTGAGACAAATGTTCTTTGTTCATTTGGGACGTAGAACACGTATGCTCTTGAGTTCAAGGCATATCCTACAAACTTACATTTAACTGCCCTATCATCCATTTTGTTAGTTTGTGTGAGCTTGACATATGCGTCACATCCCCAAACTCTTAGATAACTAAGACTAGGACGTTTCCCAGACCATAACTCATATGGTGTTTGACTAAAAGTCTTGGAAGGAACTTGGTTTAGTAGTAGTGTTGCAGTTTCTAAAGCAAGACCCCAAAATGAAAGAGGTAGATCCGTGCCTGGCATCATTGATCGGACCATATCTAATAATGTCTGATTTCTCCTTTCGGAGACCCCATTATGCTGTGGAGTTCCCGGAGGAGTCCACTGGGAAACAATGCCATTTTCTCTCAAGTAATCTTGAAATTCGTTGCTTAAGTATTCACCACCTCGGTCAGACCTTAGTGACTTAATACTTTTATTAAGCTGGTTTTCTACTTCAGCCTTTGAAGTCTTTGAATTTCTCAAAGGCTTCAGATTTGTACCGCATAAGGTACACATACCCATATCGCGAATGATCATCGATAAAGGTAATGAAGTAGGAGAATCCACCTCTAGCGGTGACTGACATTGGTCCGCATACATCAGAGTGTATGAGTTCTAATGTCTCTGCACGCTGTCATTTACCTTTGAAGGGTAATTTGGTCATTTTACCAAGTAAACAAGACTCACAAGTTCCATAAGGTTTATATTTGAAGGGTTGAAATACCCATCCTTATGTAGCTTAGTTAATCTTGTTTCATTGATATGACCTAAGCGACTGTGCCATAGAAGTGATTCATTGAGATTATTCGAGTTAACGTTGTATATATTAGAGGTTGAACATTCTTTGTTAGTTTGTAAGACATAGATACCATTATTCAAAATACCATCTCCATATTTTATTTCATTGAAATAAATAGAACATTCATTACAACTTATTAGGCATGAAAAGCCTTTATTACATAAAGAAGAAATTGAAATGATGTTCTTTACTAGAGAAGGTACATAAACACAATCTTCTAAGTCTAAAACTAAACCATTCGGCAAAACTAATGAATAAGTCCCCACGCACAATGCAGCCAGTTTTGCTCCATTACCCATGCGTAAGTCAACCTCCCCATGACGGAGTCTCCTACTGTTTCTCAGGCCCTGCACATTGTTACACAAGTGAGTCCCACAACCGGTGTCAAGCACCCAAGTAGAAGGTTCAGAGTTTTGAGAATATAGTTCAATCATATACAACATACCTGAAGCATTGGGCTTCTTGGCCTCTTGGGCTTCCCTAGCTTCCTTGGCTTTCAAGGATCTGCAGTCTTTAAAAAAACATTTCCCTTTCCTTTTTCTTCTCCACCTTACCATTGGGCTTTAGGTGATCTGGAGCCTTGGCCTTGCCCTTATTTTTCTTTGGGCCTCGTGGCTTCAGGTCCGTACCCGTAAGCATGACGGAGGTTTTAAGCTCCGGTTTCAAGTCCTTCTCTGCTTGCTTTATCAGATTGTGCAATTCTGCTAAAGTAGCTTCTTTATCAGACAGATGAAAATGCATAATAAAGTTAGAGAATTCTTTTGGTAAGGACTGAAGAATTAGATAGATCGTGACCTATCTCATGATCCATGATGAACCCGAGGTTGGCCAATTTTTCAATGTGGCCAATCATCTTAAGCACATGTCCACTAACAGATCCTTTCTTATACCTTGTTTGGAATAAGACACATGACACTTGGAATCTCACGGTATGAACGGAAGTTGCATACAACTCCTTCAAGTGAAAGATGATGGTTTGAGCATCCATATCTTCGTGAGCTTTCTGAAGTTCGTCCGACATAGAGCCAAGCATTATGCAAACTGCTTGCTCATCATCATAGATGTTTCTTCCAAGCATCAAATGTATCTTGGTCAGCATCTTCTGCGGGTTCAGGGGGAAATGGTCTTTCAAGAACATAGAAAATCTTTTCTTGTCGTAAGACAATTTTAAGGTTTCTAAACCAGTCATTGTAGTTGTCCCCTTTGAGCTTATGCTCATCAAGGATGGAACGAAGTGATACTCTGTTTCCTATTTGAATGTTTGTGAAATATTTTAACCCACATGTTAAGAGAAAATGTTAAAATTAGGAATATGTTTTCATTAATGTTTCATAATAACATGGGCTTTTAATATTATGAAGTTGCTCCCACTCAATTGTTTTAAAATTTTAAGCAAATCGCATCAACCCCAATATGATGGATTTCTTGTGGGCAAGGATCCCATTATCATCATTTCATAACTCCGACTAGGGCCGGTCGTTATAAAATACGATAATTAGGTAGGTTCCAAACCAATTTATGATATAAATCACAATTCCTTGATCATTGGGTTGGGCAATCAAACATGCCATAGCTTATGCTAGTCCTTGTGGACACCCAATCTTTGCCACTAAGTTATAAGACCACGCCTAAGGGTCGCTGCGTCTTATGACTCAGAAAAGTCAAACCATTGTCAATAGTACGATTTAGGGACAAATTGGTATTGGTCAGTCTGGTAAAGCCTAGTCCTGCCAATACGGTTTAAGCCCTTTGGGTCTATACTTTACAATGGGAGGCAAATTTTAGACTTAAATTATTATTGAGGATTTTAGCAAGTTTAAGTGAATAACTGTCAAATGGATTCCTCCATTGAAAATTCCCCAGAGGGAGGGTGGAGCGAACTCTCTTAAATACCCTTACCTCTTAGGCTCTTATTGCCTTGGTGACAGGAATAAACAATAGATCCTCCAAATTAGTCCAACACTTTAAATATGCTTTAAGGTAAGCTTTGAGTAAATGATTATCTAGATGTCTTCACAGCTTTTCCTTTTGGCTATAAAAAGGTAGTGAGTGAAGGAAGACACAAATCATTATCTAACTCTAGTAATACCTTTGGTTAAATTAACTTTAGTTTGGAAAGTTTTATTAACCCTTGGTCCCAACCCACTTGTATCTTTTATAATGTCTTTTATTATAAACAAGTGATTTATATTTATTAGCCTTAAAGGTAATAAATCTCTAAGTTCATCACGAATAATTACTTAGCTAAGGGATAAGCAATACACTCTCTATTTCTTAGAAAGTCTCTAGATGCTTGCACCCTAAAATAATCATGCCAATTCTAATCATACATAGAATCATCAAGCATATGAGTTTTAATATGTTGGAATTATTTTAGGCATTAAATAACTTTGATTAATATTTAATTATGATATTGCATTTTATTTTATTCAAATAAATTTACTATTCACATTTTCTGCAGACGCGTGAACTTTAAATGCAATTTCACAATTCAAATCTTAACCAAATCATGCAAAACTTGTGCCTAAAATTAAGTTCAGGGTGTTAACTTTCCAACGAGCTTTTAAACACCCAATTTCGAGTTCAAATGAGAGAGAACTAATCAAAACAAAAACGACGCTCTGATACCACTGTTGGGAAGCGGCCGCGAGTGCGCAGCGGAAAATTAAAATTATTATGCCGCTTTCCCTTTGCCCAAGACCCATTTGTTTTTATTATTCTACAAGCCTAGGCATGTTACTATATATTCTAAGCATAAAACTCATAAAACATGCAAAGAACATAAACCTAAACATGCTAACTATCATAAGAACTCTATTAAAATAAAGAAAGAAAAAGACTTACTTGAACCGTAGACTCCTCCAGTCCTCCCTCCAATCTACAAGCTTTTCTCGAACTCAGCAAGCTCTTCCACGTTCCAAAGAGCCACCCAAGTGTGTGGCCTCCAAAGATGCACACACCAAAGCCAAAACTCAACGGCAAGACTACGCCTTGAGTGCACGGGTATTTTGCCCTTGGTGCTAGCCTAGGCAAATACCTCAAAAATTTTAACTCGAGGTTCCTCTAGTCAATTAGACTTAAGGATCCTCAAAATCAGTGGCTTACTCTTAAACTTTAGAGTTGCTCACTTATATAAACCCAAGATATGAAAGGTTTGGTGTAAAAAATTTGTGAAGAATTCTTTGGGTTTATATAGTGCTCCAAAGACAACAAAATTAATTAAGAATCCGATGTGGGATAAAAGCTAATTTAATCTTAGCCATTGGATCTTAATTTAGTGGTTTAATGAGATTATAAAACCCTAATAAGAGTTTGGGCCGAATTGGAATTCAAAACAAATAACAAATTTTTTTCACTATTCACGTGAATAATACTTTTTATTTATTTTTTTTATTCCAATTCCCAAAGTGCCCCATCGTCATTCACCAATCCCTAAGCCACTATGGAACCTCATAAATGATCTGTTCAATAATTAAACACATTGAACCATTTATGAACAATTCCTACAGCAATCATATATGCTGTTATATTTATTGTGCACTGTTAACCATTGATTTCGACTTTGTTGTGTGTGACCTTTTGGGTTCCCCTCAAGTTGGACATGAAATGAATCGTGATAATTTAATCGAACATAAATTATCCTCCGATCAGATGGTCGTTCGATTTCAATGACCAAGGTTGACATCTAGCAACATGCCAAGGCCCCCAAATGAGAAGGAAATATATATATACCCATTTGTATGCGATTTACATATGATACGGTCCATCGCCTCACTGTATCCCCACTTATTGACCTAGGGTACGGAAAGTGTCTACCCATATGGTCAAAGGTATGATGTTGATAGTGTCATGAATCGTGCTAACCCAAGAATCTCACATGATTCTTCCGCTGTGGCCACAGTCTCAAGCACTGATCACACATATCAACCCGCGAACTGGAATACTACTCTTATAAGAAAATATTATCCGAGAGAGTGGCGATTCTCTGTTGTATCTTTACAAACTTCATGTGTTTCAACAAATGACCCAATCATACCCTTATGACCGGATCTTTTGAACCGGGGAAGGAGAATGTCAAAGTTATTTGATCCACACATAAGATTGTAAAGACCTCAAGTCTAAGGACTAGTCATATAATCGATACATGAAAGTTCTCACAGACACATGGGATAACACTCCATATGAAAACTTTCGGCGGTCAGTTCGATGGACACGAGCAACTCATGCATCCATGTGATACACCAAGCGGACGGATCTCCGCTAGTAGCCTATGAGATCGGCTACCCCACTTAAGGGCGGATCATATCATCATGCTAGTCTCTCCGCTTTGTGAACGCCAGATTATTCACAAAACTATGACTAGGAACATTTAAGAGTAATGATTCTCATAAGGCGTGGAAGCCATCGTCTTATTACTCCAAGGGCTTTATTACAGTGTTGATGATTCATATAAGTTATGTAAGACACGTATAATAAAGATTTCATTTTATTAATTAATGAAATATTACAAATACATGTACATATAGCCCATCCACAAGTTGGGTATAGGGCATATCCCTAACACAGGGTCCTTTCGGATGAACTCATCATTGCATATTGTTTCCATGAATTGGCGCTCTCTAGAGGTTAAGCCGTCATAAAAATAGCTCACTAAGCGCCAACTCTCATATCCATGGTAAGGACAACTAACTAACATCTCCTTAAGCCTCTCCCAAGTTTGATAAAGAGTTTCACTGTCGTTTTGGGAGAAGGTAGAGATTTGTCTTTTCAAGACATTCGTCTTATGGTATGGGAAGTATTTAGCAAAGAATGTATGTGTCATCTCACCCCAATATCCTATTGACCGAGGTCGTAAAGAATACAACCAGATCTTAGCTCTATCCTTAAGGGCAAATGGGGAATAACTTAAGTCTAATTGTGTTGGTAGTCCCAAATCGGTCATGGAAAGTCGCTACAACCTCTTCAAACTCTCTAATGTGCACATAAGGGTTCTCGTTCTCCAAACCATGAAAGATTGAGAGATATTATATCATTCCAGATTTAAAATCTATATGTGGTGCATTAGGAGGAAACATGATGGTGTAGCTGTTCGAGTGGGATAGAGGTACTCTTCAAGAGTCCTCATGGGTGGTCTCTCATATTCACTCATACTATGTGTGTTAGATGTGGATGGTGTGGTAAAAAGGTTATAAAACAGACTTTATGAGTCTGAGTTTTCCTCTTCAATCTTAACAAATCTACCAAACATATCCCTACGTCTAGGCATGCACTCAAACACAAGTGAATCAAGAAACAAAAATAAAAGAGTAAACTAAAAATAATCAAATAAATAAACAAAATTCAAAACTAAAATTAAAACTGAAATAAAATAAGTAAAATAAAATCAAAAAGTAAAATAGAACGAAGTTACCGATTTGTTGTTGACTAAGCAAACCTACTCATTCGGATTGTAAACCGTCTCTCCGACAACGGCGTCAAAATTTGACTACGCCTAAAAAGTACTTGCGGTTATCGCAATATAGTAAGGGTGTCGATTCCTCAGAGAGATGGTTACAAGGAACTAGTTTACTTAAAAAAAATGTTAGCAATAACTTTATGGAAAGATAATGATTGAATTGGTAATATGAAATAAAACACTATGGAAAATACTTAAGAATATCAGTAGAAAGAAACAACAAAGCGTCATGAATCCCTCTTGTATCAAATTCTTGTATTCAGTAGTTGATTCATTTTATTACTCAATTGAAGGTTTCACATCCCAAACCAACAATTGGAAGATATTCAATTCAAAAAACATTAAATCCTAAGGTAATCGATGATTTACTTTCTCTATGTTAACAACACACAAAGTTATAGTTATGACATATCTAACGTCGACAATATACCCTCAGACAATAATGCAGCAGAAGATCAACTCATAAAACAACTTTACCAGTCACAACTGGGTTCCCCAATCACATATAGAAGAAGCATGACTATTCCTATATGCAAGTTGGTAAAACACAATCTCTGGATTATAAATCGAAAGATAATAAAGAATAACAACCATCAATTATATTTGATAGAGTTGATGCTTGGAGTGCCAATCCGAATTGTACATTTTTTTATTTATTAATAAAATAACTACATTTTTCATTTCATACCTTATTAATGGTATTGTCATTATGCGTATTAGATTGAAGTAAAGATATGCTAAGAATGACATCGACCTTAGAATAGTTTTGACACTAGGTGTAAACTATTCTTAAAGTAAATATTTCAAGTCGTTGGTTTTGGAATACATTCGAATTCCTAAAACTTAGAAGACTAACGCATGTCGTATATTGGAATTGGAGTTCCAATGGTTTAACTCGATATACCTTGAGTTTTGGAAACTCGTATAGACATGTGGGTATTCGTCGAAGCGAATACTGAATGACTCACATGTGATTCCTAATAGTTGGAAGTACGCACCACCGTCAATATTAATCTTCTCGAGTCGAGTAGCATATGTAATCCTTTGACTATAGGATAACATTTTGTGTGAGATCCTCCACACTTTGATGCCATGTATGTCAGAAACCTTTCATGGTATGGTCTCTAGATATTCATTGAGTGTGGACCGATGCACTCAGTAATCAAGTGCGAAGCAAGATAGGATGTGTCGGCCCATTTGTATACCATAAGGGGTTTAGGTATCCATGTGAGTAAAGTCACGATTCTTAAATCTTTGTCCAAAGTCGATCACCTAAGGTGGATCACATCAATTATGAAGAATCCTGGACATGTCGACATAAGATGTGCGTCTCGGAAACTTGATGGTATATTCTATGTTTCCTAAGCACAACTCGGATAGCCTACAACGGAGAGATTGTTAAACACATGTGATGACCTCAACTTGTATAGTTCAGAAAGGTCGTTCGTGTTCTTAGCGAATTCGGCGGTGGCCAAATTGCGTACATATTAGCTAGGCTTATATGACGAACGTGTCTGAACTTAGAGAGTCCCAATATGAAGTGTACTCATTGAGCACTTGAGGAGCCGATTATTTTTTATAAAAGATAAGAGTTTGGAACTCTAGATTAAAGCTTAGAGCTATGGCTACCATTCTAGAATCACTTGACCACCTTTGGGTGACCTAGAATTGTTCATGAGATAATTCTTATTAGGATTCTAAATTGGTTTGTGTATTGGATTCAAAATTTACGCAAATGCGTATTTAGAATAAATTTATGTTTTTGTAAAAATATTTGATATTTTGAAAAACTTTATTTTTATTCTATAACATGTGTTGATGTTGGTTTTGATGTTAACAATTAATTTTGGGTGTTTTTGAAGTGTTTAGGGAAGACCGGAAAGAATTAGGGTCAAAGACCCTAATTCATTCAGCTAACCGGAATGTGAGCTGAAGGAAATGAATTTTCAAAGAAAACAAAAAAATATATATGAATTGATGCTGTGTGCGCGTAAAGTGCGCGCGTGCATACGCGCACTGTGCGCAGTAATTTTGTTTTCTCTTGTTTTGGAGATTTCAAACTCTGATTCAGTCCCGGTTTTTTCCTATACACTCGTAATGGAATATAGTATTTCATTAAATAATTTAAAATTACACCCATACTTGATTTCCATGGGTTAGACCCATTTTCGCTGCCCAAGGCACCGATCCGACCCTAGAGGTTCCACATCTGCCCCAACAGAATGGTATCAGTAGCAAAGACTTAACCACACAACACATATTTTTGAATCTATGCATAGTAATTTTAATTTAATTATGCATAAGACATATTGGATATGTATTGCATGTTTTAAATTAAAACTTTGACCTAATTAAGTTAATGACTTGATTGTCATAAATCTCCTGTGATAAGGTGATTACTTTATTAAAGTAATAGTATTAATAATATTGGAGCATTATTAGATGATTCGTCTTATCAATACGGAGATAAATGGGTTCTTACTACTTATATCCAATATCGTCATTAGTGTGAGGGTATAAGTGCTCGGAACTTAGGTCGCTCCAGTAAAACATTGGATGTAATGTGATGAGTTAACGTAGTCGCCCAATATCATCATTAGTGTGAGGGTGTACATACGAAGCTCATTAGTGCACATTGACAAGTATACACCTAGAACACGTCTTAATCCAATATCATCATTAGTGTGAGGATAAGAAACGGTTCAGGACCAAACTAGGAGTCACATGAAGTGATTGACCTTGGAGGTCTACCTAATGAGTTTACAAACGCCAATATCGTCATTAGTGTGAGGCTGGAGTAAATGTCATGGGACCACTTCCCGCTATGAAATTTTGATACTCAAATTTCTATTTTTTCGTTAAGGGAGATTACAGAATTACGTAAAGTAGTGGGACGACACTAATAGATTTAAAATTCCATAATCAATTAGTGTTATCACTTTTGAAATGAAAATTGTTCCGCTACTACTCAAAAATATTGTCTTTTAGATGGTTGCCGCTAATCCATTGATGAAACTTTTGGATTCCTATAATCTAAAAGGAGCTGAGAACTATTTCGAATGGGAAATGAGCATACACCCTGTCTTGGAGTATGAAAAGTTGACTTATGTCACTATCAATCCACTGCCTGTTGATATCGATCATGACTCCACTCCAGATGAGCGAGAAACTTTTGATAGATGGAATGATTATAACCTAAAGGTGAAATCCTACATCTTAGGATCAATGGTTTCAGATTTGCTGAGACAGTACATTGAAGTACCAGATGTTTGGAGCATCATGCGAACACTCAAGGAGTTGTTCGAAATAAACCAAGAGATGAAACTTTATCAAAGGTCTAAGAAATTGTTCCGTGCTGAACTCAAGGAGAGAGTAGCTGTCAGCACTCATGTTTTGAACATGATCGACCAGATTCGATATCTGGAACGATAGGGCATTGTGTTTGATGAACAGCTAGGCCGTAATTTGATTCTGTCTTCTTTACTTTGTTCTTATGCTGGCTTTGTATTAAATTTACATATGCATTCGATGCAAGCAACATACGAAGAACATCATAACATGCTACGCACGACGAAGCAAGATTTGAAGAAAAAAAACCCCACACTGTATCTCCATGGTGGAACTGGCTCTTCAAAGACTTTTGGGAAGTCAAAGAAAATAAAGATTGGGAAGAAGAAGATATCAAAGAAAAACTTCAAGAAGCGCAAAGGCGCAAAACCGAAAGTAGCTCGTGACCAATGTCTACAATACAAGAAGTCTGGACACTGGAAGAAAGACTATCCAGAGCTAAAAGGAAAAGCAGGACCCTCAGGTACGCTTTGTATTTTTCCAATTATTGACATCTCATTAGCCTTAGATGCAAATAGTGGATGGGTGTTAGACACTGGTAGTCCTACTCATATTTGTAATTCCCCACAGGAAATGAGGGTTAAAAGAAGGTTGAATAAAAGGGAGATCCAACTTAGAGTTGGCAATGGTGAGACATTTGATGTCAAGGCCATATGAACAGTTGTTTTAGATCTCCCAAATGGATGTAAATTAGATTTGCATGACTGTTATTATGTTTCCTTACTTATCAGATAAATAATATCGCTGCAATATTAGATAAAAAGAGATATAAAATAAACATTAAGGATGAAACTTTATGTTTGTATGATAAATAAAATTTATTGAAATGTGAATGTTCTTTATCAAACGGTCACTATGTTTTGGAAACATGTAGAGATGTCTTTAATATAAAGAAAAATACAAGTAGAAAGTCTGAATTAAATAATACTGAACTATGGCATATGAGATTAGGCCACATAGGTGTTAGACGTCTATCCAAATTGGTAAATGATGGTTTGATTGAAAATTTTACCTTAGATCCTTATCCGATTTGTGAGTCATGTATCCAAGGAAAGATGACAAAGGCCCCATTTCAAGGTGTTGGACACCGTGCTGGAGATTTACCAGAGCTAATACATAGAGATGTGTGTGGTCCATTAAATCATGCCGCTCATGATGGTTCCACATACTTTGTGACTTTCACAGATGACAAGTCTAGATATGAATATGTCTATCTGATGAAACATAAGTCGGAAACATTTGACAAGTTCAAAATATTCTGAAACGAAGTAGAAAAACAAACTAGTAAATTCATCAAATGCCTTAGATCAGATTGAGGCGGTGAATACATGAGTGAAGAATTCAGAAATTATTTAGGGGAGAATGAAATTCTCACCCAATATAGTCCACCAGGAACACCTCAACACAATGGAGTGTCTGAGCGAATAAATCGTACTTTATTGGATATGGTGTGATCCATGATGAGCTATATAGATCTTCCTTATTACCTTTTGGGGTTACGCTTTAGAAACTGCTGCCTACATACTTAATAGGGTTCCATCGAAAGTTGTTTCTATGACCCCTATCAGATATGGTTCGGTAGAAAACCAAGTCTTATACATTTAAAGATTTAGGGTTGTCATGCATATGTTAGAATTGTGCAACGAGATAAACTAGCACCCAGATGGTATAAATGTAGGTTCGTTGGATATCCTGATAATTCCATGGGATATCAATTCTACGATTCCGAGCAACGAAATGTATTTATTGTTCGCTTTGCAACTTTTCTTGAAAATTAATTTTTGAGAGAAAGTGGGAATTGTAGAGAGATTAAACATGATGAGTTTGATCCCAACATTAAGGAACCTGAGATGGAACAAGAGATCCAATTAGATAAAGGATCTACAACACAGGTTCTACGTAAGTCGAATAGAATATCAAGGCCTCGTGAGAGACTGTTTTTAACATCTGATGTGAGCCTTGATGTTCTCCTCTTGGAGGAAATAGATCTGACTATGTATAAAGAAGCGATATTGGATATCGATTCGGGAAAATGGCAGAATTCATGAAAGATATTGTGAAGCTTCTTGTATACTAGGTATAAGGCTCTATCGAGATAGAGTTAGGAAGCTTATAGGGTTGTCACAATCGATGTACATAGACAAGATGTTAGAAAGGTACAGTTTTACCAACTGCAAGGCAACAAATGTACCTTTCTGATACGGCATACATCTTTCGAAGAAAATGGCACCTCAAACTGAGGAAGAGAGAGTTAAGATGTCTAACTAGCCATATGCTTCTTGTATTGGAAGCATAATGTATGTCATGTTATGTACTAGACCTGACATTAGTTTCGGCGTCAGTGTGACCAACCGATATCAATCTGATCCAGGTAATGATCATTGGACAACCGTGAAACATATCCTAAAATATTTTAAAGGCACCAATGATAATTTACCCTTAACGGTGGTGCGATTAGTTGGCGTTGTTCAAAGCAAGGCTCAACAGCTAATTCCACCACTGAGGTGGAATTTATAGCGGCTTCAGAAGCTACTAAAGAAGCTTTTTGGATTAGAAATTTTATCACAAAACTTGGCGTTGTGCCTAGTTTTACGGATTCGATCCCATTGTACTGTGATAATAATGGAGCCATCGCGTAGGCTAAGGAGCCAAGGGCGCATTGTAAGTCTAAACACGTGGAAAGGAAATACCACATAATTGGAGAGATAATTGAACGAAAAGACATAGTGGTCTTGAAGGTTTAAGGACAAGACAACATAGCAGACCCGCTTACAAAGGCCTTACCTCCTAAGTTATTCGATACACATGTGGAGGAGATGGGACTACGGTACCATCCAGATTGGCACTAAGCAAGTGGGATTTTGATGAAGTTGGTGCTTGGAGTGCCAATCCGAATTGTACATTTATTATTTATTAATAAAATAACTACATTTTTCATTTCACACCTTATTAATGGTAATGTCATTATGCGTATTAGATTGATGTAAAGATATGCTAAGAATGACATCGACCTTAGAATAGTTTTGACACTAGGTGTAAACTATTCTTAAAGTAAATATTCCTAGTCGTTTGTTTTGGAATACGTTCGAATTCTTATAACCTAGAAGACTAGCACATGTCGTATATTGGAATTGGAGTTCCAATGGTTTAACCCGATGTACCATGAGTTTTGGAAACTCGTATAAACATATGGGTATTCGTTGAAGCGAATACCGAATGACTCACAGGTGATTCCTAATAGTTGGAAGTACACACCACCGTCAATAGGAATCTTCTCGAGTCGAGTAGCATATGTAATCCTTTGACTATAGGATATCAATGATTTTGTGTGAGATCCTCCATACTTTGATGCCATGTATGTCAGAAACCTTTCATGGTCTGGCCTCTAGATGTTCGTTGGGTATGGACCGATGCACTCAGTAATCAAGTGCGAAGCAAGATAGGATCTGTCGGCCCGTTTGTGTACCATAAGGGGTTTAGGTATCCATGTGAGTAAAGTCACGATTCTTAAATCCTTGGCCAAAGTCGATCACCTAGGGTGGATCGCATTAGTTATGAAGAATCATGGACATATCGACATGAGATGTGCATCTCGGAAACTTGACGGTATATTCTATGTTTCCTAAGCACAACTCGGATAGCCTACGACGGAGGAATTGTTAAACATATGTGATGACCTCGACTTGTATAGTTCAGAAAAGTCGTTCGTGTTCTTCGCGAATTCAGAGGTGGCCGAATTGCGTATATATTAGCTAGGCTTATATGACAAACATGTCTGAACTTAGAGAGTCCCAATATGAAGTGTACTCGTTTAGCACTTGGGTAGCTGATTATTTTTTATAAAAGATAATATTCGATATTATAACTATCAATTAAGATAATCAAGTGTTATTGGATAACATTGATTATTTACTTTGACCTAATTGGATTAATTCAATAATTACACAATGGCTTAATTGTAAAATCATAGTTATCTCTACCATTTGAGGATATTATAGTAATTGTAAGTATATAAGAATAAATGGTTTTGGCTTGATTTAATTTGATTAAATCAATGTGGCAAACAATTAACTAATCCATTTCCTAATCCTTGGCTTGATTTAATTGGATTAAATCAAAGTGGGAGACAACGGAGATTAGTCACAGCTAATTATACATATTTGGACAAATTGAATTAAGCCCACTTAAAAGTTGATTACAACTTTTATTAATTAAAAATTGCCTAAGTTTTGCTATAAATAGCAAGCTTTAGGAATGTTTTAATTACAAGTAAAAATATAAGCAAATTCTTAGAGAAATTAGTGATCTTCTCCTAAGCTATGTTCATTTGTGTATTAGATGCATGATCACAAAGCTTAATGTTGAAATAAGGCTAATCAATTGTGTTAGGATACTTTAGGAGTATAAACACAACATGTTTATAATTTAGGGCAAAGATGTTCATGTCGGACATGGAACAATTAATAAAAGTTTGGAACTATAGATTAAAGTTTAGAGTTATGGCTACCATTCTAGAATCACTTGACCACCTTTGGGTGACCTAGAATTGTTCATGAGACATTTCTTATTGGGATTCTAAATTGATTTATTTATTGGATTCAAAATTTACGCAAATGCGTATTTAGAATAAATTTATGTTTTCGTAAAAATATTTGATATTTTGACAAAATTGATTTTTATTCTATAACATGTATTGATATTGGTTTTTATGTTAAAAATTAATTTTGGGTGTTTCTGAAGTATTTAGGTAAGACCGGAAAGAATTAGGGTCAAAGACCCTAATTCCTTCAGCTCCCTGGAATGTGAGCTGAAGGAAATGAATTTTCAAAAGAAAAAAAATATGGATTGTTGTTGTGTGTGCGCACAGCGCGCGCTTGCACTGTAGCGCGTACGCACGGCAATGTTGTTTTCTCTCGTTCTGGAGCTTTCGGACTCCGATTCAGTCCCGGTTTTTTCTTATACACTCGTAATGGAATATATTATTTCATTAAATAATTTAAAATTACACCTATACTTGATTTCTATGGGTTAGACCCATTTCCGCTGCCAGGGGCACCGATCCGACCCTATGGGTTCCACATCTGCCCCAACAGTATTAAACGTTAAAATGTACTTAGGAATCAACAACATGAATATAAAAACTTAAATACAAGAGTTCATCATTAGCTTTACCTAGGAGATTTGTTCTCCATGTAGAAGAGAGCTATAGCCTTGATAGATCGGAGAAACGTTATGTCGGCTTGAAGTTCTTCATTCTTCTCTCGAAATTGTGTTTATGGCTCTTTGTTGTGTGTTCTCCTATCTATTTTTCTCCTCCTTTAGGGTTTTGGACGAACTTGGGTTTATATAGAGAAGTCACAGAGTCATTGTGCGCATCAAACATGTCTAAATTAAGTTTCTGGTGTCTTCCAGGGCGCCGCGGTGCCCAACTTGCTAGAAAATATATGGGAAGTGAAACTGGTGGCGCATCGCGATGCCAAGAAGGGTGCGTCGTTACACGCGTTGATTTTTCTGGATTTTACTTTCTTCATTTCCGCTCTTCCCGCGTGCTTCCGATGCGTCCGCAAGGTCCCAAAACATATATAATTGATCCAATCTTCATGTTCCTTTGCTTCCTAATAACAAGACATAAAATAAACTATAATTAAGATTAATGACATGATAATCATGCTGAATTAGCGATGTTCAAAGTACACTTTCATGCACTTATCACTTATATATAGATTTGAAATTATGGGTTGGTAAGAACCTATGGATAGAGGCTTTCTCTATACACGCGATTGCAAGAGGTTGTAAATCACAGCCCGATTCAGCATTGGTCCGCCTTGAACCAATGTGTACCTACACGACCTGCGTACACGACTGCAACCCAAATTGAGCTACCATGATGTCCTTATTGAATGTGATATTCAATACATAAATCAATGGTAAGTTTAATTCCTAATGGTTATGGAATTTGTAGGGTTTGTTTTCCTAAATCCTTTTATAAACACACATTAAGACAAAAAAAAAATTAATCACTAAAACACCACAACTCACACGAATTTAGCATCAAGGCTGACCATCAACCGAGAGCTCCGATAGAAACTTTAGTTTTGTTTTGATCAAGTTGTGTGTGTGATTTGGAAGTTCTCCAAAAATTACCATTATTCCCTTTCATCATAGGAAACAGTTGTCTGTAAGATCCTAAGCACCATCAGTAGGAGGCAAAATTGTTTTAAGAAGACTATACTGCACATGACTCATAACCTCTTCTACTGATGTCCACACTATTACTGGTTGTTTCGATATATCTGCGTATTTGAATTTCATTTCATTGTACTTGTAATTTTATGTTGGTCAGTTACACCTTGTAAGCAGACAATTATATTAACAACAATAATTTTAAAACAGTCATGTGGAGATGTAAATTGGTCCAAACACAATTATTGATCCTGCCTCTGAGCAGAACATGTCAATATCTTGGGCTAGCCAAAATGATGCATTTGTTGGGGTTTTAAGTGGCGATTCCGGGTAAACGCAGCGGAACACGAAAAATCAAAATTTTCCGATTTCAATAATTTTTCATGGTCAATACTTTAAAAACTGAAATTTTACCCAAAAAATCAGATTTTTCATTAATTGTCGTTTAACTCTTAAACTTTGTATTTTTATCATTTTAGTTCTAAATTGTCAAATATAATTTTAATTGATTCCAAATCAATCCCAAAATGATTTATACATGTCTAATACATGAAAATACAAATTGCAATTCAAGAAACTAATTTTCCTCAAATTGCCGAGAGGTCTCTTAAGTTTACAAGATTTGCACTTTAGTCCAAATTGGTTCAAAACCACTCAAGATCAAGTCCAATCAACACCAAAATTAATATGCATCATATATACATCATTAACTAAAACATATAAGAAAAGCCCCAAATTTGGAAAGGGTTATGAACCCTAATTTTATAAAATTGTCTAATAGACCAATTAACACCAAATTTATAAAATTCAACACTTTAATTCAATCCTTACCACACCAAACAAGTCTCACCACCATGAAACAACTTAAGAACAATTCTAGGTCATTTATGAGTCGCTAAGGAACTCTAGAATGACAACAAAATTATCAAATAATCGAAACAATACTTAATCACTCTTAATAAGCATTCTTTAATCATCATACATGCTAACATCTTTCTATTAAGTTCCCAACAATCAAAATACATACACAAAAGAGTAGAGAAAGATCTAAGCTACACATGTTGGAGTCTAGATTCATAGAAATATTTTTCATGTAGAAGAAAGTAAGAAAAACTTACTAATTTCCAAAAATTTCCAAGCTTTTTTTGCTGTCTTTCTCTTTTCCTCTCAAACTCTCTTTGTATTTGATTTTTGGGTTCTTGAATAATGAAACAAAAAATGAAAAATAAAGCCTTATAGGAAAAATAATAGCCAAGTATTTCATTTTTATTTCAATAAATAAATGGATAAAGATTTAATAAATTTGTGGTAATTAATCATCAAACAATTTAATGAAAATACATAAATGTTCCAATTAAATCAAGCCATTTAAACCAATCAAAATTGGCCATTTAATCCTATTAAATTTTACCAATTTGCTTACTTTAATAAAGTAAATAGATATTTATTATTTAATTAATTTAATTATTCAATATTTAAATAATCAAATAATTAAATACAAATATCTTAGATATATGTATTATATTTACATTAAATAATCAAAATACATATATTAATAATAAATATCAAATATCACAATTCGACATTTAACAAATGGCCGAAAGACCCCAAACACATGTATTTTCGTTTAACCGTTAAACCACTTATAAATAATGAGTATTATCATAAAAGTTTTCATAGTGCTCTACGAGTATATTTCATTAGTGAGACTCTCTAGGTTCAGACATATTCATCACGAAATCCAATTTCGTGTCCATAATCTACCCACCCGTAAATTATGACGAACATGGATAAACTCTCTGAACCATACAGGTCGAGGTCACTGCATACGTATAATCTCTCTGTCACAAGTATCTGGATTATCCTAGAGATATAGATATAAACGTCAAATCTCTATAGGTATAATCATGTCGGCGATTCTATTAGAAATCTCTTAATAACACTTAGAACTCACTTCTAAAGTGTACAACAGGCCCATGGATTTAACAGATTGCTAATCCCATAATGGATACCTAAGCTATGTAGACAGAACTGACGGATCCTATCTTGATACGCACATGATATCCTGAGGATTTGTCCATACCCAACGAACATGCGGAGGTTTGATCTAAATAGATCGGTGACGTGACTGCCATCAAAGTGTGGAGGATACCTCATACATCCACAGTGGTACCTCAAGTCGAAGGATCACTATGCTCACTCAACCCGAGAAGATTTTTATTGACTGTTGGTGTACCATCTATTAAGAATCTTCGGTGAGTCATTCAGTGTTTATCTGATATAAACACCTACGTGTCTATACGAGTCTCCCAAGACTCATGGTTCATTGAGAAACTGTTGGAATCCAATATTCCAGTATACGACACGTACCAGTCTCAACGAGTTTACTTACTGACCAAGTAATTGTGAACCTTGACCAAGAACAGTTAAAAAATGATAATGTTATGATACTGCTCAATGTCAGTTGCGATACTTTTGCAATTGTATCATAACCAATCACTCTATAGTTATTTACGTCTTTACCATATAATAAAATAATTCATATTATATAAACTATTTATTTTATTCATTAATAAAATACTTATTATTTACAGGGAAATACATAAGAAATTCCCACTTGCTCTAGTGGCAATATCGATTGTATCTAATATCCACCAACTCCACATGCTTATCAAATAACTTCGAAAGTATGACCTTCGTAAGCGAGTCTGCTGCATTATCTTCATTTAGGACCTTGCACACAACAATGCCACCTCGTGACACAATCTCTCGAATGATGTGGTACTTTCGTTCCACATGCTTCGATTTTTGATGCGCCATTGGTTCTTTTTCTTGCGCAATGACACCAGTATTATCACAGTATAACGAAATCAGATTCTCGATACTTGAGACAACTCCCAATTCTGTGATAAACTTCTTAATCCAAACAGCTTCTTTTGTAGCTTCTGAAGCAGTAATATATTTCGCCTCTGTGGTGGAATCAGCTGTAGACCCCTGTTTAGAATTTTTCCAACAAACTGCACCTCTGTTAAGGGTAAATACGAATCCTGATGTAGACTTTCTATCATCGGGATTCGATTAAAAATCAGAATCCTTATACCCATTAACCTGCAGTTCATTTCCTCCATATATGATAAACTAATCCTTAGTACCTTTAAGATACTTCAGGCTATGTTTAACGGCCATCCAATGGTCATTTCCTGGATTGGACTGATATATACTGGTTACACTAACCGCGTAACTAATATCAGGCCTCGTACATAACAAGGCATACATAATGCTACCCAAACATGAAGCATAAGGCTGATTAGACATTCTAATCTTCTCATATTCTGATTGCGGACACATCTTCTTCGAAAGATGAATGTCATGTCTGAACGGTATATTTGCTATCTTACAGTTAACACAATTGTACCATTGTAAGATCTTATATATGTACGTTGATTGGGATAACCCAATAAGCTTCCTTTTCTATCCCTATAGAGTTTTATACCCAAGATATAAGAAGTTTCACCCAGGTCTTTCATGGAGAAATTCTTACATAGGTAAGCTTTGATGCCCTGCATCATTCCTACATCATTCCCAATTATTATGATGTCATTAACATAGAGAACCAATAAAACTATCATACTCCCACTGGCCTTCTGATACACACATGATTCTTCCGTATTCTTGAGAAAACCAAACAATCTAATAATCTCGTCGAATCGAAGATTCCAACTTCGCGAAGCTTGTTTAAGTCCATAAATGAACTTCTTAAGCTTACAAACCATGTTTGAGGTTTCACTGGATATAAAACCTTATTGTTGTTCCATATAGATTTCTTCGTTAAGAAACCCATTTAGAAAAGCCGTTTTGACATCTATTTACCAAATCTTATAATCATGGTAAGCAGCAATAGACAACAAAATCCTTATAGACTCCATCACCGCAACTGGCGAAAAAGTTTCATCGTAGTCGACACCAGGTTGCTGCGTGTAACCTTTAGCTACCAGTCTGGCCTTAAAGGTTTCAACTTTTCCGTCTGGCCCATGCTTTCTATTGTAAACCCATTTACTATCGATAGGAACAATTCCTTCAGGAAGCGGAACCAAGTCCCAAACTTTATTTTGATGCATAGAGTCTAACTCTGATCTCATGGCCTCTTGCCATTTCGTAGAGTCGATGTCCAACATCATTTCTCTATAGGTGTAAGGGTCAGTCTCTTCAATTAAGAGAACATCTAGACTCTTTTCTTGTATCAAATACAAGCGTTCATGAGGTCTAGACACCCTTTGGGACCTACAAAGTGTGTGTGTTGAAGGTTCTTCATCTATTTGAACTTCAGGTTCCTCAAATGGTTCATTGGTTTCAGGTT
Source organism: Zanthoxylum bungeanum (assembly GCA_019454045.1). NCBI lineage: Eukaryota > Viridiplantae > Streptophyta > Magnoliopsida > Sapindales > Rutaceae > Zanthoxylum > Zanthoxylum bungeanum. The sequence continues at coordinate 78,464 of SKCR01042136.1, forward strand.
GTACTTCATCAAGTTCAACCTCTCTAGGATTACCTCATTTAGACAAAAATTCTACTTCTAGAAATTTTGCGAACCGAGCTACGAACACATTTCGATGCTCGGTATCATAGAATAAATATCCTTTCGTATTAGAAGGATATCCAACAGACCTAAACTTTTTCCCTCGAGGAGAAAGCTTATCTTGTTGAGCCATCCTGACATAGACAGGACAACCCCAAATCTTAACATAATTAAGATTCGATTTCCTACCGGTCCAAATCTGATACGAAGTCGTAGGAACACCCTTTGAAGGAATCTTATTCAAAAGATGAGCAACAGTTAAAAAAGCATATCCCCATAAGTAATAGGGCAAATCTGTAAAACTCTACATCGATCGGACCATATCCAATAAAGTCTGATTTCTCCTTTCAGACACTCCATTGTGCTGTGGAGTACCCCGGATGAGTATATTGAGTGAGAATCTCATTCTCTTTTAAATAATCGGTGAACTCACCACTCATGTATTCACGGCCTCAATCAGATCGAAGACATTTAATATATTTACCTGTCTATTTTCTACTTCATTTCGGAATTCTTTGAACTTTTCAAAGGTTTCTGATTTCTGTTTCATCAAATAAACATAATTGTACAATGACAGGTCATCGGTAAAGGTAACAAAGTACGAAAAACCATTCTGAGCAGTGTGACTCATGAGACCACATACATTAGAATGTATTAGTTCCAATAAGTCAGCGGCTCAGTTTCCTACACCCGAAAATGGGGCTTTGGTCATTTTACCTCGAATGCAAGATTCACAAGTTCGATAAGGTTCAATGGTAAGATCCAATATCAAACTATTCCTAACCAACTGGGTTAGGCGTTTCACGCCTATATGACCCAACCTCATATGCCACAGTTCAGTATTATTAATATAAGATACTTTACGTTTATTAATTCCAGCATTAAAGATATATTGTGAGGTATGCTAAATGTAATGACCATGCTCATTTGGACAAACTAGGATCTGAACATTATATCTATCATATAAATATAAAAAACGATTCTTAATATTTACATTATATCCTTAAGTATCTAATACAAAAAGTGACACAATGTTTGCAACACATCCCAGTACAAAAAAGTAGTCATGCAACAAAAGTCTCCCACTAGGTAGGGGAATCTCACATAAGCCCATAACAACTGCATCCAGAGAGTCACCACTCCCGAATCGCAACTGAATATCCCCAGATTTCAGCCGTATACTTTCATTCAGCACATGCAACAAATTGAAAATGTGAATTGGAAAAGCAGAATCTAAAATCCAGCTGGATGACATAGCTTCACAAGCTAATGGGATATCAATAATGGGAAAAATAAAAAGTACCTGAAGTAGATGCTCTTTCCTTTCTGATTTGGGCTGAGTAATCAGGACAATTCCTCTTCTAGTGGCCAATCTTGTTTCAGTGGTGGCATTTATCTTTGGCAGCTCTATTTGGTTTAGCTATCTTACCATGTGGTGGAAGATTCAAACCCTTCTTTTTCTTTCATTTCTTCTTCTTCCCTTTCTGTTTAAATTGGGAGGAAGCATGAAGAGCAATGGGTTTAGGAGGATGAGTCGGAACTCCCTTCCTTAAATCTTCCTCCGTAGTTTGCAACATCTTATGCAACTCATGATAAGAACAGCTAATCCCATTCATATTTAAATACATTACAAACTGGCGATATGATGTTGGGAGAGATCCAAGTATGACACTTCGTCCTAAAGTTTCATTCAGAGGGAAAATAAAGCACCTCAACTGTTCGATCAGATCAATCAGATGAAGCACATAAGGGCTCACAGCTTGTCCCTCTTCAAGTTTTACATGGAACAATTCCATTGCTATTTTATGAACCGAGACATGTTCTTGGTTCATAAAGGACTCCCGCAGTCGCATTATCATAGTATATGCGTCAGACAATCTAAAATATTGCCTTTTAAACCCCGGTGCCAAGGAACTGAGAATATATGATTTGACTCTTCTATCATAATCTCTCCACCTCTGGAGAGTCTCATGTTCTTCTTGTGTTGCATCATCTGATATGACAATTGGCAACAGACCTTCTAACACATATTCTAATTTCTCAGACCCAAGAACAATCCTTAAATCCAAGTCCCAGTCTACAAAGTTTTCAGCGCCTTGAAGCTTGTTCGTATCAAGTATACGAGCAAAATGATTAGTAGTAGGTTCCGCCATCGCAAATCTATCATATAGATAGCGAAAAACGGTTAGCAGACAAAACAGTTTCATATAATCTAAAATAAACAACGCATAAATAGATCATGGATTTTTAATCTAAAAATGCCCCTCCCACTATTACATGCAATACTGTAATCCCCAAACAGAATGCAAACAAACAATTAATCAAATTAAATACAATAGTGAAAGGTGGATCCCATGAATATATTTCAGCTCACAGCTTTGGCACGTTCTCGCTTGCGTATATTCATTAGGTAGACAACTCATTGTCAATCACTCACTAGTGACTCCTGGGTTCCGGGCTTGGTCGTCTCTCATTGTGACAGCTTTGGCACGTTCATAAAAAGGCGTACCAAGGTTAAATTTGTCAATAATAAATTCAAGATACTTTTGCAGTCCTGACAGCTTTGGCACATTCAGAGTTTCTGCTTTCGCTTGAATTTACCTAGTATCACATATACATCCGGTATAGATAAATTTCTATAAACTACACCCTCACTACTTTGGCACTTTCTCGGATGCAGCCATAGAACAAATATCTATAAAATGTATTGACAAGACGGACCAAAAAATATTCATCCAATACATATTACTTTAAAACCTTATTAATTAGGGATTTTCTACAAAGATGTCGAGTATTTAATTTAATCAAATTAAATAAATATAGGCATGCATAAAGTAAAGACAAAATTAAACATTGAATTTAAAGGCATATTCATATCATGTGTTCAGGTTCAGACCTGCTCTGATACCATTTTTGTTGGGGTTTTAAGCGGTAATTCCGGGTAAACGCAATGGAACGCGGAAAATCAAAATTTTTTGATTTCAATAATTTTTCTTCGGTATTAAAATAAACTAATTTATTTTAATTACTCAATAATTTAAAAACGGAAATTTTACCCAAAAAATCAGATTTTTCATTAATTGCCGTTTAGCCCTTAAACTTTGTATTTTTATCATTTTAGTCTTAAATTATCAAATACAATTTTAATTGATTCCAAATCAATCCCAAAATAATTTATACATGTCTAATATATGAAAAATACAAATTGTAGTTCAAGAAACTAATTTTCCCCAAATTGCCGAGAGGTCCCTTAAGTTTACAAGATTTGCACTTTAGTCCAAATTGGTTCAAAACCACTCAAGATCAAGTCCAATCAACACCAAAATTAATATACATCATATATACATCATTAATTAACACATATATGAAAAGCCCCAAATTTGGAAAGGGTTATGAACCCTAATTTTACAAAATTGTCCAAAAGATCAATTAACACCAAATTTATAAAATGCAACACTTTAATTCAATCCTTACCACACCAAACACGTCTCACCATCACGAAATAACTCAAGAATAATTTTAGGTCATTTATGAGTGGCTAAGCAACTCTAGAATGGCAACAAAATTATCAAATAATCAAAAGAATACTTAATCACTCTTAATAAGCATTCTTTAATCATCATACATGCTAACATCTTTCTATCAAGTTCACAACCATCAAAATACATACATAAAAGAGTAGAGAAAGATCTAAGCTACACATGTAGAAGAAAGTAAGAAAAACTTACTAATTCCAAAAAAATTCCAAGCTTTCTTTGCTTTCTTTCCCTTTTCCTCTCAAATTCTCTTTGTATTTGATTTTAGGGTTCTTGAATAATAAAACAAAAATGAAAAATAAAGCATTATATATTTTCCCATATTGCCGAAAATAATAGGAAAAATAATAGCCAAGTATATCATTTTTATTTCAATAAATAAATGGATAAATATTTAATAAATTTGTGCTAATTAATCATCAATTAATTTAATGAAATACACAAATGTTCCAATTAGATCAAGCCATTTAAACCAATCAAAATTGGCCATTTAATCCAATTAAATTTTGCCAATTTGCTTACTTTAATAAAGTAAATAGATATTTATTATTTAATTAATTTAATTATTCAACATTTAAATAATCAAATAATTAAATACAAATATCTTAAACGTCAAATCTACCCACTCGTAAATTATGACGAACACATATAAACTCTCTGAACCATACAGGTCGAGGTCACTGCATACGTATAATCCAACTGTCACAGGTATCCGAATTATCCCAGAGATATAGATATAAACGTCAAATCTCTATAGGTATAATCTCATCGATGATTCTTTTAAAATAACACTTAGAACTGATTTCTACAGTGCACCACAGGCCCATGGATTTAACAGATTGCTAATCTTATAATGGATACATATGCTCTATACACAGAACTAACAGATCCTATCTTGATAAGCACAGGATATCCTGAGGATAAGTCCACACCCAATGAACAGGCGGAGATCTGATCTAAATAGATCGGTGACGTGATTGCCATCAAAGCGTGGAGGATACCTCATACATCCACAGTGATACCTCAAGTCGAAGGATCACTATGCTCACTTAACCCGAGAAGAATCTTATTGATGTTGGTGTACCATTTATTAAGAATCTTCGGTGAGTCGTTCAGTGTTTATCAGATATAAACACCTACATGTCTATATGAGTCTCCCGATACTCATGGTTCATTGAGAAACCATTGGAATCCAATATTCCAATATACGACACGTACCAGTCTCAGCGGGTTTACTTACTGACCAAGCAATTGTAAACCTTGACTAGGAATAGTTAAAGAATGATATTGTTATGATACTGTTCAATGTCAATTGCGACGCTTTTGCAACTGTATCATAACCAATCACTCTATGGTCATTTACGTCTTTATCATATAATAAAATAATTCATATTATAGAAAATATTTATTTTATTCATTAATAAAATACTTACAAGAGTATTTATAGGGAAATATATAAGAAATTGGCGCTCAGAGCACCAACCCTAACAGCAGCCACTGTGACTAGGCAACGTGTTGGGTCCTATGTGGTTGTAGTAGCCTCCTTGACTAGCTAAAATATACTTGTGGCTGGACAACATGTTTGGTCCTCTGTGCCACACATGTGAATCATACTGCTAAAAACCTGAGAAATTTGGTGGTCAAAATTTCAAGTGGTGGCAGCAAAAGATGTTCTTTTACTTGACCATGTTGAATCTTGTTAGATTCTTGAAGGAAGATGTTCATGTGCCCAAAGAGGGCGAAACTGATGTCCAAGTTATCAATGCAATTGATGCTTGGAAACATTATGAATTTCTTTGCAGAAATTATGTGTTGAATGGATTGAGTGATTACTTATATAATGTGTATGCTGGAATAAAACAACCAAGGAACTTTGGGAATCCTTAGATCAGAAGTATAAAACTCAGGATGCGGGCACTAAAAAATTTATTATAGGTCGCTTCCTGGATTTTAAAATGGTGGATTCCAATACTATAATCAGTCAAGTTTCAGAATTCCAATTGATTTTATTTGCAATCTTTTATGAGGGAATGAGATTGAGTGAATCATTCCAAGTTGCTTCGATAATTGAGAAACTACCTCCTGTTTGGAGAGAGTTTAAGAGTTATATCAATCACAAGACAAAAGAAATGACCATGAAGCAGTTAATTCTTATGCTACGGATTGAAGAAGACAACCGAAATTTAGAAAGAAATATAGTTCGCTCTGAAGAAAAAGAAAATGTTGTTGAACATGTTCAAAAGAACAAAAATATCAAGAAACAACAAAGGAACTAAGATGGGTCCCAAAAGAGGGATCTCCAAGAAAGCCAAGTTTCAAGGAAAATGCTTTAATTGTGACAAAATGTGTTACAAAGCTTCAGAGTGCAGATTGCCAAAGAAGAATGCGGGGGTTAGGGGATCCACCTTAATATACTCCTCAAGTTACTCCAGAGCACAATGTTGGGTTAGGAGATCCACTTTTAAAATAATGTATATTTGTTTTTATTTTTGAAAAAATGACACCCTAATATCGTGTAAATTGACATAAAAATACTTTGGTTCTAACAGTTTTATAAATACAATATTTAGTCTCCATGGTTACTTAGCTTCCATCCATTAAATACAATAAAAGATTATTTGCATTCTAATAATTTCTTTGAACACTATATTATTATATACACTCATATCTTAAATTTATAATTTTCATGTTTACTTTGTACATCCTTTAATATAAAAAACAAAAAACAGAAAAAAAAAAAAAAAAAAAAATCCTTCATTAAGCTATTTAAATTAACTATATATTTTTTTCACCTTATGCACAGCACTACACTTAAAATAATAACTTATAACACTTGATTTCTAATTTAAAAAAAATATTTGATTAGAAAATCGATTATAAAAAACTACTCATTGCGGATAGTTTTAATATATAATAAAACTAACGCCAAACTAAGTTATGAAATCACAATCACGAATCAAAACTTCTCTTAACAACTCAAGATTTGAAGATAAAAACACAAGGGTCTTATTAGTAATGAAAAAAATTACCAGAAAGATTGATCCTTTTTAATATCTTGAGTTTCATTGACAAACCTCGAATCCATGAATTAGTTATAAGACCCGAAAAATACTGAAATTTGACATTGATTTAACTTTAAAATACAACAAATTTGAAATTTTATACACATTAATCTGAAATTTTGGACATTAAACATGAAAATGACGAAATTATTGTCCTATATATATAGCATTAACATGAAAATTTGGATATTAAATATGCCATTAAATATGAAAATTAGAATATTATTGCCCAAATGAAATTTCATATTATTAACCTAAAATTTTGGACATTAAATATGAAAACAAGATACTAAACATGAAAATTAGAAAATTATTGTACACATGAAATTTTATAGCGTTATTCTAAAATTTTGGACTTTAATCATGAAAATAGGACATCAAACATGAAAATTCGAATATCATTGCCCATATGAAATTTTATATCATTAAGATGAAATTTTCGACATTAAACATAAAAATGATGAAATTATTGTCATGTATAGTATTAACCTGAAATTTTGGATATTAAACATGAAAATATAGCATTAAACATGAAATTTTAGAAATTAAATATGGAAAATATGATATTAAACATGAGAATTATGAAATTATTGCCCTATATATTATTAACATGAAAATTTAGGAATTAAATATGAAAATAGGACATTAAAGATGAAAATTGATTTTAAATAATATTTGACACTAATTTGATATTAACTTCATAAGAACTTCAAACTGTGATATATGTCTGTAATCAATTAGCATTACTAATCCCAGAAATTATACAAGCTTCTTGTTGCCTGTTTTCCACTCGCCTTAAGGAAACAAGCCCCAAACAGTGAGGTGATAGCCATCTCGGTAAAGGTTTCTTCGGAAGGGTTCCCTAGGACGTATATAGGGGGTCCCTAAGGTTCCTTAGAGGAGTGCTACCTTCACCATTTATAATGGAGAGCTCATGGGAGCCTTAAAACGGTGATGTGGGAGCCCAAATGAGCCTTTTGGGGTTTTAGGGAGCCCTCTGGGGCAATGGAGGACGATCCCTAAGAAAGGTCCTCTGAGTTGAGTATATCCTCCTTCCTAAATTGTGAGTTAATAATAAAAGATATTGATGAGGGACCAATATACATATATTTGTCCGTCCTTCTAACTTGATGTTCTATGAGTTATCTTAAGTTTTATGAACGCTTTGATGTGTTTTGGGTTAATTTTACAGGTAAAAATAATATCAAGACTCAATGGAATCAATAAGAGCGGCAAAATACGAAGCAAATTAGGGCAAACTCGGAGTCAAAATACGCGTCTTGACGCTAGATTACGCATCGAGATGCGTGCTAGTTCACAAAGCATGCATAGAGTGCAACTGGGTGGCGCGTCACGACGCCCACCATGGCGAGTCGCGACGTGCTGATGAATGCCAAGTGCGCATTGTGATGCGCGATCACTAGCGTTGCGACACAAGGTGCTTATCCAATTCGTCCAGATTTGATTTTGAAGTAGGAAACATCTCTTGGACCTCCTATATAAGCAACAACTCGTCCCAAAACCTAGAGGAGAGTCTCATAACATAATTTTAAAGCCTCCAAGGAGATTTTTGAGAGAAAGACAAAGCACATCAAAAGAGAACAACACAGAAACTCAACATCAGGGAGCGAATGACTGACGATCTTGACATAGTTTTTTCTCCTTTTTTACTTTCTTAATATTTTGTTTATCATTGATTACTTATTTAGAGTTTTTGAGCGTGTGCAGTAATTAAACCTATAGTCCAGGGTTGTGATGAAACCGATATTTTGAGTTATAAATTGAATTTTCTTATATCTTGTGTGATACTTTGGCTTGCTTATTGAATCTCGTTCTTAATGTTTCTTATTGTCTGATCACCAATAGGATTGATATGGTAAACTTAATTGAACTTGACAAATGAATTTTAGGTTTAGCCTTAGATTCAATATCACACGATTTCATCGTATGGATTTCACTACAGAATATAAATATACATGTAGGGCATATATAGCCATAATTGGAACCTGATCTTAAAGAATTTGGGGTTAATTAGTTGACATAGAAATATAGTTAATTAATTTACTCTGAATATTTGCACATGACCATCGAAAGAGACTTATGGATATCTCACTGTTTCAGGTTAATCAATCAATTTGTTACATGAGTATAGGAAGACCAATTCATCTTTAGAATAATATTGAGTGAATTCACAACCTTGAATGTCTTCTTCTCATTGATTACTTTTAAAACTACCATAGTTATATTTGTTTCCTTTAGCTTTAATTTAAATTCAATTAAAAATCACATTTAATTTTAATTAGATACTCGTAGGTAATTAGTCTTAATAATTGGTAACGTAAGTGATAAGACATCGATGAATCGATAACTTTTATACTACTTGAGCGATACGTGCGCTTGCGTAACATGTGAAATTCGCGATCAAATTTTTAGCACTATTGCCATAGACTTATTCTAACCCTTATTATTAATTTTAGGATTAAGTATCTTACTTGTTATCTAATCATTTTTTGTATTTATCTTTAGTTGTCATTTTAGTTTTAATTAAGGTTCTTGAACAACTATATGAGACGAAGTAGAAGCTGTGAACTTCTTCCGCTTGATCTAAAAATCGAGAAAACTTTCCGTCTGCTGAGAAGGGACATGCGAGAAGACCAAGAGTCACAGCTCAACATGAACAATCAAGAACCATAACCATTGGAAGAAGCACCACTTATTCCCATTCGGGATAGGACAATCCCGGTGGCTGACGATTTCATCTCTTGCATCATCCTGCCACCTCTGCCCGCAAACACATGTGATATCAAGACATACATTCAGATGATTCAGCAGTCGTTGTAGTTTGGGGGTGTTGCTTTTGAAGATCCAAACACCCACATAGCAACTTCCTAGAAGTGTGCGACACATTTAATTACAACCGAGGGGCAGAGAAAGCAACGCGGTTGCGAGCTTTTCCATACCCCTTAAGAGATAGAGCTAATGGATGGCTCAATTCACTACCAGCAAGGTCCATCACCACTTGGGCAGATCTGGCAATAAAATTCCTCGCAAAATACTTTCCCTCAACTAGGACTGCAAAATTAAGAAACGACATTACATCTTTCATGAAATATGACTCTGAAACTCTTTAGGAGGCATGAGAAAGATACAATGAGCTGTTACAGATGTGCCCCCATTACGAGATTTGCAAATGATTGCTGGTATAGACTTTCTACAATAGGCTTAGTAGGATGATGAAGTCCATAGTGGATGAGCCACGACATGTGCACTAATGGGAAAAGGGGAACACCAAACATTAGATCTATTAGAAGAAATGGCTAATAACAATTCATTGTGGCCAACATAGAGGAATATGCCCTAACAAGTAGCAGACGTCCAGGAGGTCGGGCTCAATATAGCTGTGAGTGCCAAGCTTGACCAAATCTGTAAATGCTTAGAGGTATTAAGTATGCAAGCTATAAATAGTATTGTTAACATATTGATAGACTCGCCATATGAGAGGACAAAATGGGGAGCCACACACTCAATATGGCGAGTCTATCAACTATGTTAACAACTTCATCATGTAAGTGTCCTAGACATGCCACGGGATCTCTAAGCGTGATTCGTGTGTGAATAAATTCAAAAATAAGTTGCAGAGGACTTACATTGATCGGTTGAGTTCAAAATTTTTATGGATGTTGAAGCTTCAAGCTCATGGGTGAGTATCCCTATCACCTTCATTTGACTCCCTTATGTGCTAGTAAGAACAAAAAATGGAACAAATTTTATCTCCCAAGGAGAAAGAAATTTTGTCCAAGAGAGAGGGAAGCAATCGGCTCTTTTAGATTCATTCAGAAGCAAATGAAAAGAAGCCAATTGCCTTTTAACTTTTCGGCCAAAAGAATCAGAGGCTAATTGCCTTTATTATTATTTTTTTGTCAAAAAAATGTTGCTTTCTTTTGCCATTAAAGGAGAAGTCATAGAGTAATTTTGCTCTTTCTTTCTTTCGGCCATCAAAATCAAAAAACCAATTCATTCGGCCTTTTCAAAAATTGAGAGAACAATGGCCATACAACCATTAAATGAAAAAAGGATAAATTAATGAATAATTCCAAAAAAAAAATCATTAATTATATTTTTCTTTTTCAAAAGGCAAAGAGTATTTTACAAGTTTCCATCAAAACTCATCATCCACTTCTATCACAAAATGTGACTAATGATGTAAGTGAAGTGGGCCCCACTTTAAATTCAAAATTCAAGTGGACTTGCCCCACACACTTAAATTTTCCGTCGCGGCATAATTAAATTTAATTAAATCAAATTTAATTAAATAATAATGCATAGTAAAATTATTACAGAAGTCGCTCGCAAATTAATTCCAAATCAATTCGTTTGCACGAATTAAAATCCAATTTTAATTCCGTATTGAAGTCTAATTTCAATTAATATATCTAATATATTATTTTAGCCCAATTAAATAAATTAAATAGAAAAATCCAATTTTACCATTAAATTTACTTTGCCGATTAATTCCAAATTAATCGCGTTCTCTCCTCTCGACGAATTTAATCCCAGATAAATTCTCGACGCAATTAATCCCAGATTAATTCTTTTTCTGATAATTAATCCCAGATTAATTCTCTCACTTGATAATTAATCCCAGATTAATTTTCTCTCTCGTAATTAATCCCAGATTAATATTGTTCGAGTCAAATATCATCGGTGAATCTTTGGGATGCGACCCAAGAGATCCATGGATATATTGGCAGTAAATACGGTCATCGGACTATCCGAATACGTGTGTACCCGGTACCACATTCCTACCGATTTACAAGACATGGTTGGCTTCTAGCAAAGCACCGTGCCTACCCAATTCTCCATATATATTCTTCTACGGAATACAAGATCTTTGTCAGGCGTAGTATACGTAGTATTGCGCATTACGATCCAGTATCGGATGTCACATGCTAGGCCTGAGGCTGGAGTTGTGTCTGCCCCGTACGAAGCATATATCGGATCACTAGCAACTAGTCTCTTTATGATCGGAAAGTCATGACCTAGTCATACTTCCCCGATGGCTATAGCACTTATAGTACCAGTTCTGTATCCATGCGTGATCATCATCTCCATATGACTGAAGTGATACTTCCATCTTGACATCACACCCAATACATTACGATTCTCAGTATACCCAGAAGAGGCGTACACAGAATCTGTTAAAGCCCCGGACGACCAAAACCAAAGTATACTGATTGTCGCAAGTATTAGCGATACAAGTCTCAGGTTAAGACCAAATACATCTACCCTGATTCGGACTCTCATAGACACATAGTCATACTACCAATGGGATTCCGAGGAGTCTATCCAGAGCGAAGCTATTTCTGTACCATCGGTAAACAGAACCTCCTATTACACTTGCATGGGTATCCAATACCCAAATATATGAGAACTATGTCGTTACGCTTCCATAACACGCACAAGTGTAATACTAGCCTATTCTGCATTATCGATGTCCAGTCTCGATAATACTACGACTAGAGATATTTAATGATTAAACTTTTGTGGATTAATATTGTCTCATATCTTATTAATCTGGTACTAATCATATGGACATTTATCATTTATATATCCAGGTAATCCAATTACAAATGATAAAAGAGCAATTTCCTTTGTCACATAGTTAATTTGTACAACAACACCATATTTTGTACAAATAGTGATGTTATGGGTCAAAATTATCCAACAATCTCTCACTTGGCCTATAGCCAATCACTCAAGTGTCTAATACATGAACTATGCACGGGTCCCTCAAACTTCTGCTGAGAAACAGCTTTCGTCAGCGGATTTGCAAGATTATCATCTGATGCGATTTATTCGATCATCACATCGCCACAATGTATGATCGAACGAATCAGATGAATTAGTTGAAGTACATACTTGGATCATTGATGAGACATCGGTTCCTTAGCCTGTGATGGAGCCTAACTCAGCTGCTAACAGAACTACTCCTAATCTAATTAGGAATTTTATAGATCCAAAATGCTTCTTTTGCTGCCTCAGCTGCAATAATGTTCCGCTTTTGTAATTTATTCGGCAACAGTATCTTGCTTGGAATATTTCCAGTTCACTGTTCCGTTATTCAAACTATATAAGTACCCTTATTATGACTTACAGTCATTTTCATCGGTTTGGAAACTTGCAGCGGTGAACCTAGTTACCTCAAGTTCTCATTTCCCCATATTTTCAGAAAGCATCATTGGTTCATCCAAGATACTCAAGGATGTTCCTTACATCAATCCAGTGACCATCATCTGGATTGGCGTTATAGCCTCTTCATATGCTCAAAGCATATGAGACATCAGGTCACATACATTTCAAAAACGTATGAGCTCTGGGAGGGTTGTCAGCAACTTTCTAGATCTACCCCAGTAGATCTTTATTCCTAGAATAAAGCTTGTTTCTCCCAGGTATTCCATGGAGAATTTTAATGAAAGCCAAGCTTTCACCGATTATTTTATGGGAATGTTATTGCTAAGAAGCAATACATCATCAACTTATAGGATATTCATTGTCAGTGCGCTCCCACTAACCTTCTTATATACACAAGAATCATATTCGTTTTGAATTAAATCATATACCATTATGATTACATCAAAACGTTGGTTCAAAGAACGCAATGCTTGCTTCAATCCATGAATGGATCGATTTAAATTACAAACCTTGTTTGTATAATTTGGCACGACAAAAGCGTCAGGATGTTGCATACAAACATCCTCCAAAAGGTTTCCGTTAAGGAAAGCAGTTTTGGCGTCCAGCTGTCATATTTCATAAATGAAATATGCAGTTATAGCAAGCATTATCCGAATGGATTTAATCATGGCAACATGTGAAAAAGTTTCGTCGTAGTCGACACTATGTCTTTGATGATACCCTTTATGTACAAGCCTAGCTTTGTACATTTGTATGTTTCCATCCATATATGTCTTCCTTGAAGACTTATATAGTACCAATAGGCACAATGTCTTCCGGTACATCAACCAGTATCCAAACATGGTTGGTATACATGGAATCCATTTCGGACTTCATGGCACTTTTCCATAAAAGGAGTCGATACCTTGTATCAATTCCTCATATGTAGTTGGTTCATCTTTCTCAATAAGATTGATATCTACATGAGGTGAGATCATAAACCCATACCTCCCAGGTTGTTTTCTGATTCTCTCCGACCTATGCGGTTCTTGTGTATTCGAAGATTGTGGTACAGTTTCATCCCTGATGAACTGTTGGTGTTCCGTGAGGACTCGGTGCTTGGAACAGTATTACTTTGATTTTCATCGAGTTTTACTTTCCTCCCACTTACCACTGCATATAGGAATTCCTCTTAGGAAAACCGCATGGAGAGCAACAATTACATTGTTCTCTTGTGAGTTGTATAAGTAATATACTTTGGTTTCCCTGTGACAACCTACAAATAGGCACTTATCCGATTTGGGCACTAGTTTGGTACCATCCAAACATTTAGTGTATGCCCAACATTCCCAAATCTTCAGGAATGAGAAACCCGATTTCTTTCATGTTTATATCTAATATGAAGTATGTCTAACAGATTTTCATCGAACCTTATTCAAAATAAGTATTGCACTGTTTAATGTGTATCATCAGAAGGAAATTGGTAGCTCAGAGCGACTCATGATCAACCTTACCATGTCCAACAAAGTTCGGTTTCTCTGTTCGGACACACCGTCAAATTGAGGTGTTCCGGGAGGAGTCTACTGTGAAAGAATACTATACTCTTTTAAGTAATCTTGAAACTCATATGTTTAAGTATTTTACTCTATGGTCCGACCGTAATATTTTTAATACTTTTACCAGTCTGTTTTCTTACTTCGTGTTGAAACTCTTTGAATTTATCAAAAGTTATTGACTTGTTTTTCATAAGATATACATAACCGTAACGCGATGCCACATCCGTAAAGGTTACGAAGTATTCATATCCACCTCTAGCCTAGCTAGACATGGGCCCATTTACGTCACCATGAACGAAGGCTAACAAATCGGTGGCACTTGCACTTTTACCAAGTAAAAGGTGTTTTAGGCATTTTGCCTAATAAACTAGTTTCGTAGACATCATTTGAATTATAATCAAATCTGTCCTAGTATCCACTCTTCGAAATTGTGGATATATGAGTCTTGTTAATGTGTCACAGACAACAATATCACTTTTAAGTCTCAACATATTTACTCAATTTGAGCTTTTGTTTGTCATATTATATGTTTGAGATTCATTTCTATTCTAAATATAAATAATGGTATTCACATCTAATGTGCTTATCTCAATATCATCTTTATAAACAAAACACTTAGTGTTCTAGAATATAAAGGTAAACCCGTAATGGGTTAAACTAGATACATAGATAATGTTCCTAGTCAAACTAGATACATTATAACAGTCTCCTAATTTAAGTACATGCCCAAAGGGCAGTTCAAAAACTTAGGTTCCTACGGTTAAAACGGCGACTCGCGTCCCGTTTTCGACTCGCAGGTCGATCTCATCTGAAGCCAGTCTCCTGCTAATAAGCAGATCCCGCACATCAGTACATATATTTATGTACCACATCTAGTATAAAAAATTCAATTTTAAAACCAGTAGTGAACATGTTTATAACAAATATTCTCAAAGTTGGAGCCTTGTCCCGCCTTCACTTCCTTCAAGTCTGCCTTGTCCATACGGCAGTCACACTTCTAATGACCCCGTTTGCCACATCCTAGGCAGAAAACTTGGGATATGTCCTTTTAAGAATCTCTAGCTATGCATAACGAATTGAGCACTAAAGTTATCATCACAATGAGTCTTCCTAAGCTCATGCTTTACTATTTTCCCAACTCCGGGCTCATGCTTGAGAGGTTCCTCTATCAAATAGAATAACTTCTCAGCTCCCAGGACTATCCTGAAGATCTATTCCCAATTTGAAAATTAGAGTCGTTTAAATACATTTTCAACCAGGATTATGTTCTAAACGCTAATCTTTCAGCCATCTTGATTGCAATAGTCCAACTATCTAATCAACGATTTCGGGTACAATCGAATACAATGATTACTATAGTCTAACTATATAATCAACTATAATTGATCGGTTACATTCAAATATATTGATTACCATAATCCAATTATATAACCAACTACAAATAATTAATGATGAAAAATGAAATGAGCGCGTATTGGCAAGTATCTAAACGAAATTTCAAATTTAATATTTGCCTCCCACTATTTTTCGGCTAGCCTCTAACCCTCTGTGGAGTACTCGGGAAACCTAGTTTCCTAGTGGGCTAGGATCCCGTTAAATAACACACAACCTTGATTTTGGCCAACAAGTTGTATGAAACTTAACTAGTTAGATCTCTAAGATCAATTGGATCTCATCCAATTCCTAGATCCAGTAGGTGGACCTCCAAGTCCGAAACATATATCCAATATATATGCCAATATATCCAATATATTTCCTAATCTTTTTCCTCTGAATCAACTAAGTCTTGGCTTTGGCTCAACAAGCTTAATGAAACCAATTAAGCATGGCCCATTGACAGTGGGAAAGCTTCGTAATCGAGGTCGATGAACAAGAAGTGACCTTGACTTTGGCCAACAAATCACAACTTGCCCAAGACGTACGATATGCAACAAAGCTTTCGTGATTCAAACACATCCGCGATGGACAAAGGTCTCGACTTTGGCCAACAAACCAATGCCAATCTTGGATCTTGAGAGAAAATCACTCAATGAAAGGAAAAACGCTTAATATAAAATGAAGGTTTTTGTCGCGATTTGGCAACCAATTTATTATCTTTAACCCTTAAGCATGCATTCTAAAAGCATAATAAGGTGCGAATAAAATAATAATGATATTTCGATGGATATATAACAAACTTTGTTCCTAGAACAAATCTCTCCATTTCCTCTCTTCCGCTAGCACTATTCAAACTTCTACCCAATTACATAATACTTCTAAAGAAACCTCATTTACATTGAGGGGAATTGGTGAGAAGAGAAATACAATGAGATAAGGAGATAATAGGCTGGACACGCAGGTCCAATTTAATAAATTCTAAATTTATTACAATAATTTCCAAAATTGCCCTCACCCTTCTAATATTCATCTGATATACATTATTCATTCATACATCCAAGTATTCACACAAAACATGTTATTCAATCAATCTAATCCAATTAATTAATCTTTGAATTAATGACCATCCAATTTTCAAACAACGATTTGATTTGCGCGAGTCAAACTTGTTTAAGAATAAATACTCAAAGTAAGTATTCTTGAATTATATCAAACTACAATTTTAAATCCAATTTAAATTGTATCCAATACTAATTCATATTTAATTCCAAATTAAATAATTACACTTATTTATGTGACTTAAAGACTTGGATTCCAAATCCAATCTTAATGGGTCTCAAAGGCCCAATTAGTATCCAATACTATTCAATTAAAGTCCAATGGGCTTTTAATTAATTCTTTAGGCTTGGGCTTTGGCCATTATGGATCAAACCCAAGATGCCAAGGCCCATTTAGGAATCACCCTAATGCCATAAAATCAATTTTAGCTCATTAGGCCCAATTAAATTATTAATGGCCCAATTATCATATTTTGGACTTTATGGAAATGGTTTAGGCCCAAATATAATCCAAGACTAAAATTTGGCCCAACCAAGCCCATTAGCCCAATTACAACAAATTAAATTAATATCATTACAAATTACATATTAATCTAATTAAAGTACAATTAGTACAATTAATCAATTAATCTAATATTTCCAAAATACTAATTAATTCACTTAATCATACTTAACAATTCCAACTCATGTCCAACACAAATTGAAGCAAAATCAATTCTACAACATGATTCAAAGTTCACGGCAATAGCAACAAAAATCATTCAATTTGATTTCAATCCAATTAAACAAACATTCAATATTTCTATCATGCTATTTAACACATCCAATTGTCAAATTTCCAAAATTTCACCATGAACTATCTAGGGTAATTTTCGGCCAAGGGTATATTTTGGGGAAAATTAATCCTATTAATTTTTCACAAAATCAAAGATGCACAAATCCAATTGAACATCATATAAACATAACCCAATCATCAATTTAGGCAAATCAAGCTCCAAGCCAAAAATCCCAAATTAAAGTCCATAAACCCTAGAAATTAAATCAAGCTTAGATCTCGCTCTGATACCATTGTAAGTGTCCTAGACATGCCACGGGATCTCTAAGCGTGATTTATGTGTGAATAAAATCAAAAATAAGTTGTATATGACTTACATTGATCGGTTGAGTTTAAAATTTTTATGGATGTTGAAGCTTCCAAGCTCATGGGTGAGTATCTCTATCACCTTCATTTGACTCTCTTATGTGCTAGCAAGAAAAAAAAAATGAACAAATTTTATCTCCCAAGGAGAAAGAAATTTTGTCCAAGAGAGAGGGAAGCAATTGGCTCTTTTAGATTCATTCATAAGCAAATGAAAAGAAGCCAATTGCCTTCAACTTTTCGGCCAAAAGAATCAAGGCTAATTGGCTTTATTATTATTATTATTTTTTTTTGTCAAAAAAAAATGTTGCTTTCTTTTGCCATTAAAGGAGAAGTCAGAGAGCAATTTTGCTCTTTCTTTCTTTCGGCCATCAAAATCAAAAAACCAATTCATTCGGCCTTTTAAAAAATTGAGAGAACAATGGCCATACAGCCATTAAATGAAAAAGAGATAAATTAATGAATAATTCCAAAAAAAAAATCATTAATTGTATTTTTCTTTTTCAAAAGGTAAATAGTGTTTTACAAGTTTCCACTAAAACCCATCATCCACTTCTATCACCAAAGGTGACTAATGATGTAAGTGAAGTGGGCCTCACTTTAAATTCAAAATTCAAGTGGGCTTGCTCCACACACTTGAATTTTCCGTCGCGGCATAATTAAATCCAATTTAATTAAATAATAATGCCTAGCAAAATTATTACAGAAGTCGCTCGCGAATTAATTCCAAATCAATTCGTTTGTACGAATTAAAATCCAATTTTAATTTCGTATTGAAGTCTAATTTCAATTAATATATCTAATATATTATTTTAGCTCAATTAAATAAATTAAATAGAAAAATCTAATTTCACCATTATATTTACTTTGCCGATTAATTCCAAATTAATCGCGTTCTCTCCTCTCGACGAATTTAATCCCAGATAAATTCTCGACGCAATTAATCTCAGATTAATTATTTCTCTGATAATTAATCCCAGATTAATTCTCTCACTTGATAATTAATCCCAGATTAATTTTCTCTCTCGTAATTAATCACAGATTAACATTGTTCGAGTCAAATATCATCGGTGAATCTTTGGGATGCGACCCAAGAGATCCATGGATATGTTGGCAGTAAATACGGTCATCGGACTATCCGAATACGTGTGTACCCGGTACCACGTTCCTACCGATTTACAAGACATGGTTGGCTTCTAGCAGAGCACCGTGCCTACCCAATTCTCCATAAATATTCTTCTACGGAATACAAGATCTTTGTCAGACGTAGTATACGTAGTATTGCACATTACGATCCAATATCGGATGTCACATGCTAGGCCTGTGGCTTGAGTTGTGTCTGCCCCGTATGAAGCATATATCGGATCACTAGCAACTAGTCTCTTTATGATCGGAAAGTCATGACCTAGTCATACTTCCCCGATGGCTATAGCACTTATAATACCAGTTCTGTATCCCTGCGTGATCATCATCTTCATATGACTGAAGTGATACTTTCATCTTGACATCACACCCAATACACTACGATTCTCAGTATACCCAGAAGAGGCGTACACAGAACCTGTTAAAGCCCCGGACGACCAAAACCAAAGTATACTGATTGTCGCAAGTATTAGCGATACAAGTCTCAGGTTAAGTCCAAATACATCTATCCTGATTCGGACTCCCATAGACACATAGTCATACTACCAATGAGATTCTGAGGGATCTATCCAGAGTGAAGCTGTTTCCGTACCATCGGTAAACAGAACCTCCTATTACACTTGCATGAGTATCCAATACCCAAATATATGAGAACTATGCCGTTACGCTTCCATAACACGCACAAGTGTAATACTAGCATATTCCACATTATCGATGTCCAATCTCGATAATACTACGATTAGAGATATTTAATGATTAAACATTTGTGGATTAATACTGTCCCATATCTTATTAATCTGGTACTAATCATATGGATTTTTATCATTTATATATCCAGGTAATCCAATTACAAATGATAAAAGAGCAATTTCCTTTGTCACATAATTAATTTGTACAACAACACCATGTTATGTATAAATAGTGATGATATGGGTCATAATTATCCAACACATCAGGCCATGCCACAACCCCTATTCAAACAGCTACAATCATGGGTGGAAAGATCACCCCAATTTTGGAAGGAAAAGTAATCAAATAGCAGGACCACATGATAGATCACATGGTCTGCAGCCTAACAGAGAGGCCATTCAGGAGAGCAAGCCACCCATGAAAAAGCTATTAATGCAAGTGGTAAATCACAACAAGTTTTTCACATAGCAGAACGTGGAAAATTCTAAGAACAATTCTAGATTAGAAGCATTAGTCTACTGCCAATCCGTGTCTTTGAAGACGGTGGAGAATTAATTGGGATAATTGGCAAGTGGGCCGAACTACAGAGCATTGGGTGCCCTCCTGAGTGATACAGAACCTAATCCAATGGCCTAAAATAATAAATCTTGCAAGGCTATCACACTGAAGAGTGGGATTGTCATTGACAAGGATATTGGGATAGAGCAGCCTACAAAGAACGAGACAGAACCTACCAAAGAAAAGAGGAGAAATGAAGGAAATACTAACGAGGCAAGCCCTACAAATTATCCACTTCTCCATTACCTCAGCGTTTGCAGCAACACAAGCTAGATAAACAGTTTTCAAGATTTTTAGAGATCTTCATGAAACTGCATATCAACATTCTTTTCGCTGAGGCATTAGAGCAAGTGCCCAGTTATGTGAAATTTTTAAAAGACATCATGTCAAAGAAAATGAAGTTGGTCGAGTTTGAAATTATGGCACTCATAGAGGAATGTAGTACCATTTCCAAAAGAATCTGCCACCCAAGCTGAATCATCATGGTAGCTTTACCATACCATGTACTATTGGAAACCACTACTTTGGTAAGTCACTATGTGATTTGGGTGCGATCATCAATCTAATAAAGCAATCCATTTACCAGAAATTGGGTTTGGGAGAGGCGAGACCAACTACTGTTACGTTGCAGCTAGCAGATAGATCATTCACCTACCCTCGAGGTAAAATAGAGGACATGCTGGTAAAAGTGGACAAGTTCATCTTCCTTATGGACTTCATAGTTTTAGACATGGCAGAAGATAATGAAGTCCACATCATCTTTGGACGACCTTTTTTGGCAACATGCAGAACACTGATCGATGTGCAAAATGATGAGTTGACCATATGAGTGCAAGATCAAGAGGTGACATTTCATGTCTTCAAATCCATGTTGTGCCTGCAAGATGATGAAGAATGCCATATGATATAGATTATTAAAGATGCAGGTCTAGAAACGATTAACATGGATTACCACAACGATAGCCATGCGACGAGCTTACGGAAGACACTTATTGCAGATAAGAGAACCGAATGGGTTCATATGTATGATTTTGACCTGGCACCTTTTGTGAGAATTGACCCGCGGATGGAGGTAATTTGCAAACCGGTGACGGACCCTGGGAGACATTACATAGAGAAAACACATATAAACATCTCACATATAGATAAATCATGTACTTGATTCTTCAAGGTTACAGGAGACAGAAAACTCAATTAAAATGGAAGTTTCACTTTGCCAAAGAATTTCTTGAACCATCCACATCTGGTGATTCTTTCATAATTTTTTGTGAGAACCTAATTCGAGAAATTGAGACAGCTAAATTAAGACATTCTTCCATCTGGTCTCTCACAAATTGCCTTTAAGCAATTGTCTTTTCTTAAGATTGCTTTTATTTTAAGTTTCCATGGGAAAAGTTGCTCTCGTTGAACTTCTCAATTTCATACTTTCCGCTGCGCAGCGGAAGGCGAAAATGGTTTTTAAACATTTTAAAAATTTCCGAGCAAATTAATAAATATCAAATATTTTTAATTCACCCAAATAAGTTTAAATATATTATTTATTAATATTTAATAACATAATATATTTCGTTACACGACGAATTATTTTACGAAACTATTTTTCGATAAATACTACGCGTAACGGAAAAACGGTCAAACCGGTTGACCAACCACCGAGCCGGGCCAACCCGAACACTTGGGCAGTGTTCGGTCAGCCATTGGGCTGCTCGAACAGTGTCCAATTTGTTGGGATCACAGCCGGCACGCGGTGAGCTCGTTTTGACGTGAATTTCACTGTTTCTCGCGTTTTCGCCCCGGAATAATTTTCGGAATTTATCCACCACCCAATACACATCCAAAATCATACAGACAACATACCTTTCAATGAAAAATATTCTATTTTAACACCCAATTTCAGATATGATCCAAAATTAATTTTGTCCATTTTTCATGCCATAATTCAGTTTATACACCAAATTAATCCAATTAATTTGCACCAAACTTAATCCCCACAATATAAAGTTCCAAGAATAATTCTAGGCAACATTTGAGTGGCAACATCACTCTAGAATAGCAATTAAAATTTTTAGATTAATTCACTAATTAATCTTTTAACACATGCTTAATAAGAAAACTATTAAGGTTAATTACACAACCAACACCAAATATTACACCCAATATATATTCAAAAAACATATGTGAATAAAAACATGCAATATACATATCTCATACATACTTTGCATGCTTAGGAAATAAAAACAAGAAATTAGGAATTAGGAATTTAACTTACCTTAATTCAAATTCCAATTTCTTCAATTTTCTTCTTCATTGGTGTTGTTGTTTTTGTTATTAACCCTAACCCCCTTTTTTCTCTTTGTTCTCAACACGTGAGAATGGCTAAACCCTAATAAAAATGAAACAACTCCATTTATATAGAATTTTTGCCCCAATTTCGAAAATTGTGTTATATTTTAACAAAATAATAATTTTTTTTGTGGCCTAAAATTTGACACCATTTTGATCTTATCCAAAAATGATATTTATTTTGATTTTTGTTAATTAAAAATCCATGTGTCAAATACACATGGTTTGGCAAATCAAAATTTACCAAATTAAAGAATATTCATGTAATATTCTTCAATTAAAATAAATCAATTAACAAATTAATTAATTCATTTAATTATTAATAAAATGAAAAAATAAATACATGGAAAAATATTCCAAGAATGTTCTTTCAATTTTATTATTATTAATAATTAATTAATTAATAATAATAATAAACTAGTGTAAAAACCAATAGGTCAATAATGTGTATCTAATCTAAATTATGTATCGCATACAAATACACATTATTTAATAAGCATGTGTAAATTATGAATAATCTGAATTATCCATAATTAATTGCTCAAGTGCTCAACGAGTACACTTTATATTGTGAGACTTTCTAGGTTCAAGTTTATCCGTCACGGAAACCATTTCCATGTGCGTAATTTTTCCACTCACAAATTACGACGACCACAGATAATCTAGTTGAACCATCAAAGTCGAAGTCATCGCATATATATAATCCCTCTTTCATAGGTTATCCGAATTGTTCTGGAGATATAGATTAAACGTCAAATCTCCGCTATGAACAATTCATGTGTCGCGACATAATTATGATTCTTAAAAAATATTCGGAACTCGTTTCCGAATCATACCTCGGTCAAGGATTTCAAAGAATCACAAATTGGACACCTAAATCTAGTACACTAGACTGACAGATCCTCTCTGGATATATTACAGGATATCGTGAGTATCAGTCCATACCCAACGAACAGGTGGAGGTCTGATCTAAAAAGATCGCTGACGTGACTGTCATCATGTTCGACAATTATGACCCATAGCGTCACTATTTGTACAGATCATGGTGTTGTTGTACAAATTAACTATGTGACAAAGGAGATTGCACTCTTATCATTTGTGATTAGATCACCTAGATGTATAAATGATGAGAGGTCCCTATGATTTGTTCCTGGACGGAGAATGATATGAGACAGTATCAGTCCACGAAGGATAAATCATTAAATATCCCTAGTCAGAGTATTATTGAGATTGGACATCGATAAATACGTAAAAGACTAGTATTGCACTTGTGCGCGTTTGTGAGGGCACAACGGCATAGTTCTCATATATTTGGGTATAGGATACTCATGCAAGTGTAATAGGAGGTTGTGTTTTACCGATGGTACGGGAAACAGCTTCGCTCTGGATAGACCCCCGCAGAATCACATTGGTAGTATGACTATGTGTCTATGGGAGTCTGCAATCAGGGTAGGTGTATTTGGACTTAACCTGAGACTTGCACCGCTAATACTTGCGACAATCAATATACTTTGGTTGAGGTCGTCCAGGGCTTTAACAGGTTATGTGTACGCCAATACTGGGTATATTGAGAATCGTAGTGTGTTGGGCGTGATGTTAAGACGGAAGTATCACTCCAGTCATATGGAGATGATGGTCACATAGGATACGGAACTCGTTCTCTTAAATGCTCGAGCTATCGGGATATTATGACTAGGTCATGTATATCCGATTATAGAGACTAGTTGTCAGACATCCGATATGTGCTTCGTACGGGGCAAACACAACTCCAGCCCCAGGCCTAGCACGTGATTATCCGATACTGGACAGAAATACGCAATACTTCGGTATACTATGCTTGATATAGATTTAATATTCCTATAAGGATATTTCTGGAGAATTGGGTAGGCATGGCGCTTTGCTAGAAGCCAACCTTGTCTTGTAAATCGGTATAAATGTAGTACGAGGTACTTACGTGTTTGGATAGTCCGACGACCGTATTTACTGCCAACATATCCGGGGATCTCATGGGTCGCTTCCCGAAGATTCACCGATGATGTATGACTCGCACTTTATTAATCTGGGATTAATTAGAAGAGAGAGAAAATTAATCTGGGATTAATTACAGAGATATTTTATCTGGGATAAAATATTAATTAAAGAGATAGAATGATTAATTTGGAATTAATCGATAAAATAATATATTCGATATATTATGTGAAGTTGGATTTCGACGCGGAATTAAAATTAGATTTTAATTCGGGCGAAAGCGATGTGAATAGTGATTTCGCTAGGCGTAATCATTTAATTACGACGCAACGGAAAATTCGTTAATTTAGAATTAGCGAACCGGAGCCTGGAATTATTTGCGAGCGCATTCGCATTTCGAATTCGAGTCCGGCACGCTAGTCGCATCAAGCGTCAAATCACATGTCACTTTGAGTGATGTGACAATTTGATTGATTGATTTGAGTGATTGATGTGGTAGTTGAAAAGCATTAAAGGCATTTGCTTTTTGACTTTTGCTTTTTGATTTTTTTAATAAATGAAAAATGATTTATGTATTTGTTTTGTTTTTAGAAAATAAAATAAATATATATAATACATTTCTTTTATTTCCTCTCTCTCTATATACGG
This sequence comes from Zanthoxylum bungeanum, assembly GCA_019454045.1. Lineage (NCBI taxonomy): Eukaryota > Viridiplantae > Streptophyta > Magnoliopsida > Sapindales > Rutaceae > Zanthoxylum > Zanthoxylum bungeanum. Next base: position 103,772 of record SKCR01042136.1, read on the forward strand.
TTTCAAAGGAAACCCTTCTTCCCTCTCTTTTCTCTCTCGGCTTTGAGCCGTTTTTCATCCTCTTCTCTTCTCAAAATTTATGGTTTGACCGAACAAAAGGAAGAATAAGAAGTGCTAGCACACACATGAGTGATACAAAGGTTATAGGGCAGTGAACACATAAGCATGGAATCGTTTTTGGAGCTTCAATGGAGGTCTTCAATGGCCGATTTTAGAGGAGCCAAAATAGACCAAAACCGAGCAGTCTCTGCAGTTCTAGGAGGCCACTGCCGCGAGTTTGAGAAGCTTGAAGACTCGTGTTCATCGCGTTGCAAGATCCGATCAATGTGAGTTTATTCTGCACCTCCTTTAATGTGTATTCATGCGTTTTCTTGCTTGATTTTATGATTTTGGGACCTAATTAGAAACCAACAATGGTATCTTGAGCTTTGATCAAGCATGAAAATTTTAGGGTTAAAATTGGGTAAACTCGATTTGAGCATGAATTGGTTGAATTGTTTGATTAAGTATGCTTGAATGAGGTTGAATTGATGTTGTGCATGATCAATTTCAAGAAATTTGGTTGGATCAAATTTTCCCCAAAAATGGAGGCTTGGCCGAATTTAGAACCCTAAATTTGTCTTGGCATAATTTTATTTTTTGATCATTGGATGACTTAAAATAATAGGGTAATGTTGTTTTGAAGTTCAATTGGATTGAATTTTGATTTGGAACAATTTTCCCTTTAAAAGTTGGCTTGGCCGAATTCAATGTAACATGAAATTCATTGTGATTTTTGTTTTTGATTCATTGGATGAGTTGAATTGATTTGGGAAATGATGATTGTGGATTCAATGGATTGAAACCGAATCGGATTGGAAAAACCCCTAATTGCCGAGACTTTAAGCATGTAAATTGGGTTTGATTTTGATTGAATTGTGTTGGACACTATTTGATGTAGAAGTGCATGATTAATTAGGCTAATTGATGTTTTAGAAATGTTAATTGGGTAATTAATTGTGTATTACACTTAGGTTAATTAATTATAGAATTTGGAATTTTATAAGTTAATTAATTGGGCTTAAAATTGGATTTGGGCCTTATAGGTTGTAATTGGGCTTTGTTGTACAAAGATCGGTTTAGGCAAAATTGGTTGGATCCAATTAGGCCCAAAACCGAATCCATAAAGTCCAATTATGACTTAATGGACCTTAATTATTTAATTGGGCCTAATGGGCCAAGATTGATTTCTAGGCTTATGGGGTAACTTCCGGATTGGATTTTGGTTATTGGGTTTGACCCGAGTTGACCAAAAGTCCACGCCTTAAAGAAATTAATTAAAAGCCCATTGGACTTTAATTAAATAAACATTGGATGTTAATCGGGCTTTGAGACCCGTAACGATCGAATTTGGAATTTAAGTCGTAAATGTTCGTTAATAAAGTGTAATATTTAATTTGGAATTGAAAAGTGAATTAGTATTAAATACAAATTGAATTGGATTTAATTTTGTAGTTTAATTTAATTCAAGAATTTTTATTTTGAGTACTTATTCGCAAAACGAGTTTGACTCGAGCAAAATCAAATCGTTGTTTGAACATTGGATGATCACTAATTATCAGATTAATTAATTGGATTAGATTGATTGATAACAAGCTTGTGTGAATACATGGTTGCGATGCATGAATAATGTATATCAGATAAATATTAGATGGGTGGGGCAATTTTAGAAATTGTTGTAATAAATTTGATTTATTAATTGGACCTGCATGTCCAGCCTTATCACCTCTATACTCTTTGTATTCTCTTCTCACATATTCCCCTCAATGTAAATGAGGTTTCTTTAGAAGTGTAGTGTAACGGGTAGATGTAAATACATGTGCTAGCTGGAGAGAGAAAGAGAGAGATTTGATCTAGGATCAATGTAAAGTATCCATCCGCATATCATTATTATTTTCATATGCGCTTTATTATGTGTTTAGAATGCATGTTTAAGGGTGTATGATGATGAGACCTTAACAAGATAATAAATTGGTTGCCAATTAGCACGCGAAAAACCCTCGCTCAATATTAAGCGTTTTTCATTCCATTGAGTGATTCTCACTCAAGATCCGAGACGTCATTGGTTTGTTGGCCAAAGCCAATGCTTTTGTCTGTCGAAGATGTGTTTGAATCATGAGAGCTTTGTTCCATATCAGTGTCTTGTCCAAGCTGTGGTTTGTTGGCCAAAGTCAATACCACTTCTTGTCCATCGACATTGATTACGAAGCTTTCCATGGTCAATGGGTCGCGCTTGACTGGGATCACTAAGTTTGTTGTGCCAAAGCCAAGGCTTAGTTGATTCAGAGGAAAAAGGTTAGGCAATACATTGGATGTATTGGCATATATAAGATATAAGTTTCGGACTTGGATGTCCCCCTACCGGATCTAGGAATTGGATTGGATCCAATCGATCTTAGAGATCTACCTAGTTAATTATCATACAATTTGTTGGCCAAAGTCAAGATTGTGTGATATTTAATGGGATCCTAGCCCACTAGGAAACGCGGTTTCCCGAGTACTCGACAGAGGGTTAGAGGCTCGCCGAAAAATAGTGGGAGGCAAGAATTGAATTTGTAATATTCGTTTAATTACTTGCCATACGCGCTCAATCACAAATTATTTCGTCGTTAGATTAAATGTTAGTTGGACTAATATTTAAATTGTTGTTTTAATAAACAGTTGGACTGTATTATAGTTGATTATATAATTGGATTATAGTAATCAATATATTTGAATTAATTAATTTCAATTTACAGTTGATTTTAAAATTGGATTATAGTAATCAATGTAATTGAGGTTAATTGATTTAAATTATATTTGATTGTATAGTTGGACTATAATAATCAATATAATACATAGTACCACAAATCGTTGATTAAATAGTTGGACTATTAGAATCAAGATAAATTGAAAGATTGACATTTAAAACATAATCCTGGGGAAAATGTGTTTAAATGGTTTAATTTTCAAATTGGGAATAATTTCAGGATGACCCTGGAAAAATAATAAGTTACTTTATTTGATAAAATAACGTATTAAGCCTAAGCCCGGAGTTAAGCAGATAGTAGAGCATGATCTTTGGAAGATCACGTAATGATAACTTAAATGTTTGATCCATTATACTTGTCATATAGACTCCTTAATTTCTTTATCAGAACTAAGGATTAGATTCTTAAAGTATGATACCGAAATTGAAGGATTTTCATAAATCTATACTTAGATTTTAGAAGTACTAATATTGCAATAAATAATTCTTGGAGAATTAATGACTATTCTAAAGGAGACAAAGTCAAACTTTGCAATTAGGCAAGTAGCACAAGGCGCACCTTACTTCGATATTCTAGAAACCTGAGGCTTGGCCAAAGGCTACTGGAATGTTGAAAATGGCAAAGGCAAAATCATTATAATTTTCTAGGAAGATAAAATGACATATCCTAAGAAGGAATTGAAGACGAGCAAGGCTCTAACTTCAAATATTTGTCAACATTATGTTCACTACTAGTATTAAAATTGTATTTTAAATACTTAATGTGGAACATAAATATGTATTGATGTTCAGAATCTGCTATTAGCAGGATAATGACATCAATTGAGATTTATCTGCGAATTGGAAACGGGACGAAAGTCGTTGTTTTAACCGTAGATACCTGAATTTAGGAACTACCTTCGGGTAAGTACTTAAATTAAGAAACTGTTATAATGTAACTAGTTTGACTAGATACATTATCTCTATATCAGTGTTTAACCCGCTGCGGGTGAACCTTTATATTCTAGAACACTAAAGTGTTTTATTATATAAAGATGATATTGAGATAAACACATTAGATGTGAATAACAGCATTTATATTTTGAATATAAATATATCTCAAATATATAACATGACAAATAAATAGCTCAAACTGATTTGATCAATGAAGAAACTAATTGTGGCATAGTTGTCAAGGACACTATTAAACAAGAATCGTATATCCACACTTTCGAAGAGTGGGTACTAGGACTAATTTGATTATATTCAAATAAAGTCTACGAATCCAGTTTATTGGGCGAAATGCCTAAAACATTATTTACTTGGTAAAATGGTAAATGCCACTGATCTGTAAGCCCTAGTTCATAGTGAAGCAAGTGGGCCCATATCTAGCTAGGCTAGATGTGGATATGAACATTTCGTGACCTTTACGGGTGTGGCATCGCGTATGGTTATGTGTTTCTTTTGAAGAACACAAATCGGAAACTTTCACAGTTTCGACACGAAATAGACAAACAGATCAGTTAAAGTATTAAACCGTCACGGTAAGACCGTAATGGAAAATACTTAAGCAATAAGTTTCTCGTATACTTGAAAGAGTATAATATTCTTTCAAAGAGGACTCCTCCCGAAACACGTCAATTTGACGGTGTGTCCGAACAGGATTAACCGAATTTTGTTAGACATGATAAGGTTAATCACGAGTCGCTCTGAGCTACCATTTCCTTCAACGGATAAGCTTTAACCAGTGCAAGAACTTATTTTGAATAAGGTTCCATAAAATATGTTTGACAGATAACATATTAGATATGAACGGGAAAGAAACCAGGTTTCTCATTCCTGAAAATTGGGTATGCTTGGCATACGTTTGGATGATACCAAACTAGAACCCAAATTTGATAAGTGCCAAATGTAGGTTATCCTAGGGATACCATAAGTATTTTACTTAAACACCTCACTAGAGAACAATTAGATTGTTGCTCACCATGCGGTTTTCCTAAGAGGAATACCGATATGCAGTGGTAAGTGGGAGGATAGTATAACTCGATGAAAATCGGAGTAATACTGTTCAAAGCACCAAATCTTAATGGAACATAAATAGTTTATCAAGGATCTGTCACTCCGCTATGAAAAATTCATGTGTCGCGACATAATTATGATTCTTAAAAAATATTCGGAACTCGTTTCCGAATCATACCTCGGTCAATGATTTCAAATAATCACAACTTGGACACCTAAATCTAGTACACGAGACTGACAGATCCTCTCTGGATATATTACAGGATATCGTGAGTATCAGTCCATACCCAACGAACAGGTGGAGGTTTGATCTAAAAAGATCGCTGACGTGACTGTCATCAAAGTATGGATGATATCTCACATATCCACAGTGGTATCATAAGTCAAATGAGCTAATATGCTATTCGACTCGTAAAGATTCCTATTGACGTTGGTGTACCATCTATCAGGAATCTTCGAATGAGTCGTTCAGTATTTATCCAATAAATACCTACGTGTCTATATGAGTATCCCAAGACTCATGGTTTACTGAGATAAACCATTAGAACAATTCTAATATACGACACGTATCGTTCTCACGGGTTTACTAACCCACCAGATATGTAAACCTTGACTAGGAATAATTTAAGAATGAATCATATTGTGACATTTCTCAGTAACAATTACGGCGCTTTTGCAATTATGTCACAACTATTCATTCTAAGGTCTTTTACGCTTTTACCATATATAAGATTATATTGATGAAAATTACTTAATTTTATTCATAATAAAAAAAAATGTACATCGTATTTACAATAAATACAATGAAAACTGGTATGATGAAAATTTACAAAGGACACATCGAAAGAATTAGGCTTCTTATGATCAATTAATGATACCCTACAATCAATGCATGGAATAAACTCTTGCAAAACCCACAATTATTTTCCTTCTCTCCCCCAAATGCTCTGATGAAAATTTACAAAGGACACATCGAAAGAATTAGGCTTCTTATGATCAATGGTATTCTCAGTGATATTCGTTGGGTAATTGAAGCAAAGGTTCACTTGGAAAATGAGTTATCTAACTCCTTCATTCCTTACATGTCTGGTTTAGGGAAAAATATTTATGCTAAGAAACATAAAGCTAAACAATTAGGAGGTGTTTGTTATAAATATGCAAGTTGGATGTGCAACACTCGTTCTCATTCTTTAGGAATGATGTTTGACAATCACAAAGATAAAATTCAATTCATTAGAGATGGTTTGAGTAATGAGTATTTAGATGATGTATCATTGACTCTTGAGACGTATCCTAGTGGACATGTTCATTAAGTGATTCGTAATTTTCATACGTAATTTTTTTTTTAAAAAAAGACAATAATATAGTCTCGAGAATCTGACTTTAAAAGACTTTATTTGCCAATTTGTAAGAAAATTGGATGGGAAGCATATTCTCAACCTATAGAGGGCGTTCAAGCCATTACTGGATGTAAAATCATAGGAAGATGTGAGCCACAATCACAACTATCAGTACATATTGTTTCAATTTATTGCTTTGATTTAATTTACTCACTACAAGAAAACTGTCAGATAGCGACGGAAAAATCAGTAGCTAATCCGTAGCTAACTGACCACTAGCGACGGAAAAGTTTTGTCTCTATTTTGTTGGTCGCAAAAAAAATAGTGACGGAAATATTTCATCCGTCGCTAAAATTAGCGACGGAATTTTATTCCGTCTCTATATAACGACGAAAATTCCGTCTCTAATTAACGACGGAAATTATTCCGTCACTAAATAGTGACGAAAATTATGTTTCTATTTAGAGACTGAATAATTTTCATCGCTAAATAGCGATGGAAATTCTGTTTTTATTTAGCGACGAAAGTAATTCCGTCTCTAAATAGAAATAAAATTTTTTGTCACTATTTAGTGACGGAATAAAGATTCTGTTGCTAATTAGAGACAGAATTTCCGTAGCTATTCCATAGTTATATATTTAAAAAAAATTAAAAATGAAAATTTTAAAATTTTAGAGAGGCGGGAAATTTAAAAATTTTAAAGATGCATGAAACTTTTAAAATTTTAGAGAGGAAAAAATTTTAAAATTTTAGAGAGGTGTGAAATTTTATAATTATATAGATGTGAGAATTTATAAATTGTAGAGAGAGTAAATTTTTAAATTTTAGATAAGGGAAAATTTTAAATTTTTGAATGGTAGAAAATTTTAAAAAATTGACTTTTTAATGTTATATATAAATATTCAATTCCACAAGACACCGTAATGTCCACCGCAAGCTTCGACACACCACCATCCATTTACGCCACTTTAAACCAAAAAAAAAAATATTAGTGTTTGTTTCTCAGGAAATTTTAAAAGTGGAGATAAGAAAAATGAGAGATTGATCATGAGAGTTGATGTATGAAAATTTTTGATGGTATATGGAATTGAGTAGGAAAATAAAAATTTGATGGTATATGGAATTCAGTAGGAAAATTTTGGATGATGTATTGAAGTTGAGATTTAAAAAGATTGTGGTGTATATATAGAGGAAAAGATAAGAGAAGCGGGAAGATACGTAAATTTTATAGACATTTGAAATTTTCGTAAGGCGGGAAATTTTTGAAAATATTGGAGGGATTGAAAATCTTATAAATTAGCTACGTAATTTTAATTTCGTTTCTAATTAGCGACGGAAAATATGTCTCTATTTTTTTTTATAAAAAAGTGGTGCCGAAAGGATTAAATTTAAAATGGGGGGATTGAAAATTTTAAAATTAGCTACGAAATTTTAATTATGTTTCTAATTAGCTACGGAATTTTAATTCCGTTTCTAATTAGCGACGGAATTTTCATTTTGTTTCTAATTAGCGACGGAAAATCCGTCTCTATTTTTTTAAAAAAAAGTGGCGCCGAAAGGATTAAATTTTTGGGGGGATTGAAAATTTTAAAATTAGCTACGAAATTTTAATTCTGTTTCTAATTAGCGACGGAATTTTCATTCCGTTTCTAATTAGAGACAGAAAAATTTCATTTCTAATTACCAATTAAAATTAAAATTAAAATGAAAATTTAAAATTAGCTACGGAATTTTAATTCCGTTTCTAATTAGCGACGAAATTTTAATTCTGTTTCTAATTAGCAACGGAATTTTCATTCCGTTTCTAATTAGCGACGGAAAAATTCCGTTTTTAATTACCAATTAAAATTAAAATGAAATGAAAATTTAAAATTAGCTACGGAATTTTAATTTCGTTTCTAATTAGCTACGGAATTTTAATTATGTTTCTAATTAGCGACGGAAAAATTTTGTTTCTAATTACCAATTAAAATTAAAATAAAAATGAAAATTTAAAATTAGCTACGGAATAAATATTCTGTTTCTATTTAGCGACGGAATAGTAATTTCGTTTCTAAATGAAATTAGCGACGGGATAATAATATGTCTCTAATTAGCGACAAATTTTTGTTTCCGTCTCTAATTTAGAGATGAAATTTTTTTCTCGCTAAATTTCGTCCCTAATTTCATTATCCGTTTCAATTTCGTCTCTATTCCGTCGTTAAATGTTGAAACGGAATATTCTGTCGCTAAATTCTGTCGCTAAAACTATAATTTCTTGTAGTGACTTTAAATTACTGTTTTGATTTACTTTATTTTACTATTTTGATTTCCTTTACTTTAATTTTTCAGATAGTATGTAACTTTTTTGACTTTCATAATCTATTTTACTGTTTATCTGACAATTATCATTTTGTAGATACTAGTGCCTTTATTACTCATAATTTTTCTAGATCTATATATACAACTCGTCATTTCTCTTCGACACATTTAAATAAGAAAGAATAAAAATGGAGAAAATTTCAAGACGACGAGTGACTAATATCTGTGTATTTTGTGGATTTGACTATGTAACTAAATCAAAATTTATTGAGGCTGCAAAAGAATTGGGCAGAATTATGGCGAACCCTTATATTGTGAAAATGTACCAGCATTATGAATAGTTCATTACTTACTTGCTACTTTGATTAATAAGAGGCATACTCTTCCCCCATCCCTGTCAGCTTTTTCCCTCTCTTGTCTCATGTGAAATTATTAGTTTACCCTTATTCTTTGGTCCCCAAAATTATATATGTATATATATGATTTATTTAATTAATTAATTAATTAATTAATTTTGATTATTTATTTATTTATTTAACATTATTTTTTAACAAAATATATGGTAATGAAGGTGCAAGAAAATTTAAACAAAGTGTCTGCCGACATGAACAATAATTATTTTTTGACGTTCTTGGTTTATAACGGGAGGAACCTTAATAACAAGTGAGTATAATAACTCCAAATATTCTTACCAAAGTAAATTTCTCTAATTTCAAAATAAATAACGAAAGTGTATAAAAATATATAAGATTTATTAAATAAATAAAAGAGAATACATATATAAATAATATTAAATGAGGAAATAAATCAATGAAAGAAAAAAATAAAAGATTATTTAAGAAAAAAATAAAAAAATTCAATAAAAAAAGTAAAATTAAATAATTAAATTTAAAAATAAGGAAATAAATTAATGAAATAAAAAAGTAAAATAAAATAAAAGTAAATTAAAGAAAAAAATAAAAGGGGACAAAAATTAAGGAAAAAAAGAATTAATTAAATATAAAAAAAAGGAAATAAATTAATGAAATAAAAAAATAAAAGTAAATTAAAGAAAAAAATAAAAGGGGATAAAAATTAAGGAAAAAAATAAAAGAAAAGAAGAGGTCTTTATAGGAAAAAAAATTAGAGAGAGAATTAATTGAGAGAGTGAATGTGTCAGAAGGGATGAGGAGGATAAATTTTCGATTAATAAATATATATAAAATAAAAATTGACACATAATAAACGTTCCTTAGATGATTCTCGACACGCAGCCAAATTTGATTCATTATTTTGAAAGTGTATTCAAAACTGCATGTATTAAATTAACTTTCTTTATTTGGAAAAAAGTTTCAAATTCAAGTTGGGTTGTATTGTAAGCGTTTTGTCTTTTCCTGTTTTCGGCTAACGTTTGAACAATTCATAAAATAATATTTTCAATGGCCAGTCATCTTCACAAGATGATTACAAGCTTATTAAAATCTAGCAGGGAAAATGACAGATATATTCCAAAAAATTCTATATAATAGACATACTCATTTCATTAATTTTGAAAATTTATTTATATACTCCCAAAATTTGGTAAAAAGATATATATATCCCTAAAATTTCGTGAAAATGATATATACCCCAAAATTTCATTAAATTTTTTTTTTTGTTTAGAATTGAGAGAAATGAGGCGACAAATATAAATATTTTAATTTGATAACATAATTTATAATAATTTTTTTTTTAGTTATTGAACGAAATTTTAGGATTGTAGATATCATTCTTACGAAATTTTAGTGGTGTATTTGTCATTTTATCAAATTTTAGGGATGGTGTGTGTATTTTAAAAAATAAAAGAATGTGTTTGCGCATTTTACAAAACTTTAGGGATGTATTTCATTTCCCCCTTAATTATATCAATATTCGGTCTTCTTTCTTTTTTGGTGGGTCTATCATCTAGGGGTGGGCGCGGTTCGGTAACCGAACCAAACCATATTTTACGGTTCGGATTTTTTACCTCTCAAACCAAACCATTAAATAACGGTTTGGTTCGGATTGAAATTTTTTTAAACCAGCGGTTTACGGATCGGTTCGGTTCGGTTTACGGATTATTATATTTAAAACAAATTTTCATCCACTTAAGTGAAGACAAAAAAAAAAAAAAAAAAAAAAAAACTAGTATATCCAACAAATAGTATGAAGTGCTAGGGTGTAAGCTGTGACTCCAGGAAATACATGTACTCCATTAAGGATTGAAAAATGAGGCACAATTAATTCTTGTATTTTTTAAAAATTACCTTGAATAATGATGCTACCATCGTTCTAATTAAGAGACAAATCAAACATCTTACTTTCAAGAATAATGATGCTACCATAAAACAAAAAATTTAAGAATAAAAGTATTAACATACTAATAAAAAGAAAACATATAATAAAATTAAAAGAAAAATACAAATTTTTTTATAAAAATATATAATTTTTTTAATTATAACGGTTCGGTTCGGTTTAACAGGTGCGGTTCGAATTAGCTCCTGAACCGAACCGTAAACCGTTTGGGGTGGGCCAATCCGAACCGCAAACCGAACCGTTAGAAAAAAAACCGTAAATTCGGTCCGGTTTGGTTCGGTTTGCGGTTTGGTTCGGTTCGGTCGTTTTTTTTTTGCCCACTCATCTATGCGCCCCTTGGTATTCGGTCTTCTTTTGCAACTACATACCCTTTTGAGTCTGTACAAACGTGAAATGAATCTGAGGACACTTGCCAAGTATGATTTTTAATAGTAATTTTGATAAAATTAATATATAAATTATAAATTTTGGTGTAAAATTATGACTTAGGCTTTTTTTTACCTTACAAAAAAAAAAAAAAAAAAAAAAGAAAAAAAAGAACAATGAGTGGGCAAAACCCATCAACAAGATTTAAAATGATGAATGATTATAAATTTGGTCAAGATTATGAGTTAACATTTTAAATTAAAACAATCTTGTTCTATAAATTTTCTATCAAACGTTTGTGTGATAAAATCATCTTTATTTGTAAATCATAACTAAAAGTATTTACTATATATAGGGACGGGAATAAGAAAATTTTGATACAGTAACTAAAATATATAATAAAAAATCTTAATAATAATTTAAATTTAAAAGAGAAAGTGAGGTATTAAAATTAGTTAGAGACTATGGTTAATTGAAGTTTGTAAAGGATATAATAGTATTTTCAGTTTGGAGAAAATTAAAGAATAATATTCACGTGCTTTTAAATCGCGCCCGGCTTATATTTTATGATCGAGTCAAAATTTGGCTTCGCGTAAGTGCAGATCCTGTTGAATATTTTCAGTATATAAGGGTTGGATCGATTGCTGCAATACACAAACATATTCGACTGTCTTACAAGCATCTGAGATCTTAAGCATCTGCACGTACGGCTGAATTGCTTGTAAGTAATCCAAACTAACTAATTAATTTTTGTTGTTGTTGTTAATTTCATGTGATAACTTAATTTTGATGTTATATTGGATATACAGGTACTACTAACAAGAACTTAAAATGGAGGGGGTACTAGAAATTGAGATAATGGACAAGGCATTACAAGTTGAGATAGTGGCTAGAGAAATCATCAAACCATCTCACCCAACCCCTCACTACTTAAGAAATTTTAAACTTTCCCTTATGGACCAAATCAATTTTTCAGTATATGTTAGCACTGTTTTCCTCTACAGTGATTTCAATATTAAATCTGATCGAATTTCCCAACGTCTTAAGTTATCCCTTTCACAAACTCTAACAAAATTCTACCCATTTGCTGGGAGACTCAAAGACGATTTCTCAATTGAATGTAATGACGATGGGGCTGAATATGTTGAAGCACGTTCAAATGGGTTTTTGTTTGAATATCTACAAAAACCTGATCAGAATTTATTACAGGATTTTCATCCGTTTAATTTTGCAGAATGCCCATCAGCAGGCAAGGGTCCAATGCTACGTATTCAAGCTACTTTTTTCAAATGCGGGGGGCTGGCAATCGCTATTTGCACTTCTCACAAGCTCATTGATGGAATCTCATTAGCCACATTCGTTGAAACCTGGGCCGCCACAGCTCGTGATGATAAGTCAAGCAAGGAAATGCTTCCTAAATATGTTGCGGCTTCGGTTTTTCCACCAAGTGAATCCTTCCAGCCCTTCCCTGATCATTTTTCACGAGTTGAAGCTAACAGGTTTGTGTTTCATAACTCAAAAGTTGATGAACTCAAGGCAAAAGTTGCGAGTGCAAGAGTGCCAAGACCATCACGTGTAGAAGCTTTGACAGCACTAATTTGGAAATGTGCAAGGGCTGCCTCAAAATCAAACCTCGGCTTTCAAAGACCATCTTTGTTAGTACATGCGATGGACGTGCGTTCAGCGGTAGAGCCTCCCATGCCTAAAAACTCTGTGGGTAACTCTGTTGCGTATTTGTCCGCCCAAACGAGTGAAAGGGAGTTGGAATTACAAGACTTGGTTTGTTTATTAAGGAAAGCAAAGCAAGAATTTGGCAAAAACGGTCTGCAGACTTTGTTAAAAAACAAGTGTATCTTCGATATTCCGGAGTCCATTAAAGACAAGTTTGAAAAAGATGAGGTCGATTTCTTTACTTTTTCCAGCGTTGTTACATTTCCGTTTTACCAAGTAGCAGATTTCGGATGGGGAAAGCCAGTACATGTGACTTTGCCGAATTATAGGATACCCAACTTAGTTCTCTTTATGGCCACAAATGATGGAGATGGAATAGAAGCAATGGTGACTTTGAGCCCTGAAGACATGGCCTTGTTTCAACGCAACCAAGAACTGCTTGCATTTGCTACTCTTAATCCACCTGTCCGTGCAAGTAAAAAGGAAAAAGTATCGTTTGTTTTGAAATCTTGTCTTTGATGTATAATTGCTGCTCTGAATTCTTTTGTTGCAAAAAAAAAAAAAAAAAAAAAAAAAAAAAAAAAAAAAGTGTATTCGTTTCATTGTGGGTCATATTTGTTATCAATAAAAAAAAATCACTATTTATGAATTTTGTACATTTTTATTTATTTAGCTGTATGAATCCTAATCAGAATTAAATTCATTGTTATATTTACTTTATCTAGTAATCAACCCACAAAAAATATATAGCAATCTGCATGTGACGTTATTCACTTGCATGCCTAAAATCTTAATACAAACTAGTCCAAATAAATATTCACACGTTATTACAAAATTCAAGAATGTCCTAATGAGAACATCTATGATAGAAATTGTATTGACCTAGAAGCCAGATCAGTTGACCATAAATACCTTAGTCACAATTGTTAACACATTTTTCCCCTAATCATCAGATGGATCAAAATATTCCAGTCATTTTCATCTCTTTGTAGACTGTGGGGGCATTTTAATTTTAATTTTTTCCAAATTTACCACCATAATATTTACAAAACTACTATTATCACTAATATTGTGTAGCTGCTATGTATTCAGCTTCTGTTGTATACAAAATCACAACACTCTGTAACTTGGATACCCAACTCACTGCTCCTCCTGCAAGTACAAACACATAACTGTAGTGGATTTTCTTTTATCAAGATCTCCTGCAAAATCTGAATCCACGTAGCCCCTGACAACTAATTCTAATCTTCCATAACATAATGCAGCATCTGAGGTTTCTATGATGTATCTAAGGATCCTCTTAATAACATTCCAATGCTCTCTATCAGGATTCGTCATAAAAATGACTAACTGCTCTCACTGCTTGTGCAATGCCTGTTCTTATACAAATCATGGCGTACATTAAGCTTCCCATTGCTGATGCATACGGTACGCGAGACATCTCCGTCCTTTAAGCCTCATTTCTAGGACACATAAATGAGGATAACTTGAAATTAACAGGAAGAGGGTATAAATTGGCTTACGATCTTCCTTATCGAACTGCCGTAATATTTTCTTCAAGTAATTTTTCTGAAAAATCATATCTTCCTGTTATTTCTGTCTCGGTATATATGCATCCCTAGAGTTTTATTTACTGATCTCAGATCCTTCATGTCAAACTCCCTAGCTAACTATGTCTTTAATACTTGGACGCGATCTTTGTTAGGGCCTGCGACCAACATGTCGTCTACATACAATAGCAAAATAATAAAGTCATTATTTCCAAACCTATTATAATATGTACAATGGTTTGAACTGAGTTTGTTGTACCCAAAACAAATAATGAAGGAATCAAATCTCTTATACCAATATCTTGGCGCCTATTTGAGACCATACATAGATTTGTTCAATCTGCAAACCAAGTTCTCATTATCTATTTCAGAAAAATCTTTTGGTTGGAGTATATAAATTCTTCTTCAAGTTCTCTATGAAGAAATATAATTTTTACATCCAACTATTCACGATGTAGGTAAAAAATAGCACATATAGCCAGGACTACTCTGACTATTGTAAGTCGAACTACCGGAAAAAATATCTCGTTGAAATCAATCCATTCTTTCTGAGCATATCATTTTACAACCAATCATACACGATAGCGCTCCACTTGATCATTGATATCTCACTTGATCTTATAGACCTATTTATCACCACTGATTTTTCTTCCGCGTGGTAACGGTACTAGATCCCATGTATTATTTATGTTCAAAGCTTCTATTTATTCTTGTATTGTTGCCATCCACAGAGATGCATTTATTCCATTTGTAGCTTTATGGAAAGTTGATGGCTCTTCATCCTCTGTTAGAAGACATTATGTAATGTTAATTACTCTCAGTAACATACTTTGAGTGGCAACCTGGAGTTATCTCTCTCGAGTTGATCGAAGAACTTCAGAAGCTTCAAACTCGATTGGTTCTGGTATCTCATGCTCTGGTGCAGCTTTAGAAGAATATGAATTTTCTTGTTCTGGATTATTTTCCACTAATACTGTTGTAGTCTATGTACTTTCTTTTAAAGTGATATCATTTCCTTTTTTTTTGTAGTTGATCTTTTACAGATATCACATGCCTGCTGATAATGATCTTATGGGTAGTGGGATCCCACAAACGATACTCATTTACTCCATTAGCATAACCCAAGAAAATATATTTTCTAGATTTTGGATTAACATTAGTCTTTCTTGAGCGTTGTATATCACGTACATAAAACAACCAAAAATGTGAAGAGATGAGTAATCAACTGGCTTTCCACTCCATACCTCCATCGGTGTCTTCAAATCATTTGCTGTTGATGGAGATCTATTTACAACATAACATGTTGTATGAACTGCTTCTGCCAAAAAGCACTTTGGTAAACTAGCTGTTTTAAGCACATCTTTTACATTTTTCAGTAGCATTCTATTCAATTTTTTTGCCGCACTATTTTGTTAATGAATGTGTGGTGTAATAGTTGGCCTTTTGATGTCTCTTGCTGACAAAATGCATCAAAATTCTTACTGTAATATTCTCTTCCATTATCTATCCTTAAACATTTGATTCTCTTTCCAATTTCTACTTCAATTTATGTTTTGAAGTTTTTGAAATATGACATCACATCTGACTTATTTTTGATCGGGTACACCTAACATCTTCTAGAAAAGTCGTCAATAAATGATACTAAATATTTTGATTTTCCTAGAGATTGAACCAGAGCTTCCCAAATATAAGAGTAAATCAATTCTAAAATGATTTTACTCCGAGCACTTGATTTGCTGAATTTTAAACTATTTTGTTTACTTGTAACACAAAGCTCACAAAACGATATACTAACCGCTTCCAAGCTTGGGAGTAGCTTTTGATTGACGAGAATATTCATTCGTTGTTTTGACATGTGGCATAGTTTCTGATGCCACAACATATAAGCTCCAGAATCCAGTGATGCCACCGATGCAGTTGCTTGCTGAATTGAGTCTCCCAATAGCATATACAAGTTTGTTGAGATCTTTTCAGCTTTCAAGACTGTAAGTTCTCATTTCACCATATTTAGTATCTCATTTTTAACAATGGTCTTGTATCCGAGGTCATCTGACTGTACAACTGACATAAGATTTTTCTTCAATCCCACAACATGTCGAACATCTTGTACAGTGTGGATAATATCACCGTACATATTTATTTTGATGGTTCCAATCCCGACAATTTTCAAGGCATAATCATTGCCTAGAAAAACTGATCCTCTAGAGACAGGTTCATAATGACAGAACCATTCTCTCCTAAAGGTCATGTGCCATGTTGCTGCAGAATCAACCAATCATGCATCACTTAGTTTTTTCTGCTATCATTGGACATTGTTGCTACTTCACTGTAAAGTGCGCCACCTTCTTCAGAAGTACTGGCAACACATCCCTGAGATTTTATTGCAACATGAGCTTTTTCTTCACCATTCTTCATATTCCAAAAATCTTTCTTGTGTGCCATCTCTTGCATAATTGTAGCATTTAATATTCTTCTTACTTTTTGATTTCGATCTACCATGGTTTTGACTCCCACTTGAGTCATGTTCCGTTGATCTCCATATTGTCATCGATAATGATTGTCATCGATAATGCTTCTGCTTGTTGTGAACTAGATGAACCGTCTTCCTTATTTTTGCATCTAGATTCATCTTCAAGTGTAGTAGCTGTAACTTCGTCAAAGACTAAATTACCAGTGACAACATTACTTATCCAGTTGATGATAAGTTGACCATATGAATCATGTAGACTTTGAAGTAGAATCTCAACATGTTCATTTGTAGATATATTATAATCTAACACAGTGAGTTGGGAAAATAGTACATTCAAGTTGTTGATGTGATCCGTAATGAATGTGGACTCACTCATTCGAAGAGTGTAAAGTCTCATCTTTAAGAAGATCTCGTTGCGTAGTGACTTGACCTCGTATAATTTGGCAAGTGCATTCCAAATCTCGTTTGTCGTCATTTTATCTACAACGCTGGATAACACATAATCTACTAAGGCTAAATACAAGTTGCCCATAGTGTTGTCATCCATATCCTTGCATTTTTCATCATTCATTCCATCTGGTCTCTCACCAATTGCCGCTAAGCAATTGTCTTTTCTTAATTGCTTTTATTTTAAGTTTCCATGGGAAAAGTTGCTCCCGTTGAACTTCTCAATTTCTTACTTTCCTGCCATATTTCTGATGACGATCAACTTCTCGCCTGAACCGACTTTTATTATTTCAACATGAATAGGACTGTATATAATACCATATATATGAATAGTACCGTATATATGAATAATATATATACGTGAATATTACTATATCGTATATGTGAATAATCTTCGTGAACAGTAACCCTGAACCTAAAGCGTGGATACCATTATTAAGGGATCGTGGGCTTCAGCTGTCACGCAAGTAAAGTGAAATTGAGAATAATTGTTAGTTCATGAGGCTTTGCCTACCATATAATAATACACTAATAATTAGGAGGCTTAGTCTACCATAAATATTAACAATAAAATAAAGTAATGAGACACAGATTTAATGTGGTAAAATCATCAATATGACTCTAAGTCGGTTCTTTCAGTTTCCTAAAATTATTGATACCCTACAATCAAGGCATGGAATAAACTCTTGCAAAACCCACAATTATTTTCCTTCTCTCCCCCAAAATACTTTGATGAAAATTTAAAAAGGATGTACCGAAAGAATGAAGCTTCTTATGACCAATGGTATTCCTAGTGATATTCGTTGGGTAATTAAAGTAATGGTTCACTTGGTAGGTGAGTTATCTGACTTATTCATTTATTACATGCATGGTTTAAAGAAAATCACATATGCTAAGAAACGTAGAGCTAAACAATTTGAAGATGTTTGTTATAAATGTGCACGTTGGACGTGCAACACCCGTTATCGTTCTTTAGGAATGGTTTCCGACAATCGCGGAGACAAAATTCAATTCATTTGAGATGGCTTGAGTAAGGAGCCTTTAGATGATATATCATTGACTCTTGAGACACATCCTAGTGGACATATTCATCAAGTGATTCGTAATTTACATACACAATTTCAAAAAGAAAGATAACAATACAATATCGAGAATCTGACTTTAAAATGCTTTATTTGTCAATTTGTAAGAAAATTGGATGGGAAGCATATCATTGACCCATAGAAGGCGTTCAAGCCATTACTGTACGTAAAACCAGATGAAGATGTTAGCCACAATCACAACTATCAGTACATATTGTTTCAATTTATTGCATTGATTTCCTTTGTTTTAAATTACTGTTTTGATTTACTTTAATTTATTGTTTTGATCCTTTATTTTAATTTTGCCGACAGTATCTAACTTTTTTGATTTTCATGATCTATTTTATTATTTATATGACAATTGTCATTTTGCAGATACTAGTGTCTTTATTATTTATCTTTTTTCTGGATCTATAAATACAGTTCGTCATTTCTCTTTTCGACATATGTAAATAAGAGAGAGCAAAAATGGAGAAAATTTCAAGTCGACGAGTCACTAATATCTGTGTATTTTATAGATTTACCTCTGAAACTAAACCAGAATTTATTGAGAATTGTGTAGAGTTATGATGAACCCTTATATTGTGAAAATGTACAAGCATTATTAATAGTTTATTGTTGTCTTGCTACTTTGATTAATAAATATATATATAAAATAAAAATTTTGACACATGCTAAACACTCCTTAGATGATTCTCGACACGCAGCCAAATTTGATTCATTATTTTGAAAGTGTATTCAAAACTGCATGTATTAAATTGACTTTCTTTATTTGGAAAAAATTCAGATTCTAAGTTGGGTTGTATTGTATGCGTTTTGTCTTTTCCTGTTTTCGGCTAACGTTTGACTTTGAGCAATTCATAAAAGGAAAATGCTAATAACTGCCTGCAATCATTACGGATTCATTTTTAGAAAAAATTTATGGGAAAAATGAAAAAATAATTAATATTTTGATAATTTTTTACGGTACCCAAATATAAATTGTTAATGAGTGTCCTTAGGACACTTGTTAGCATGATCATTTATGAAATAATATTTTGAATGGCATGTCATCTTCACAAGATGATTACAAGCTCATTAAATCTTACATCATAGGGAAAATGACAGATACATTCTTACAAAATCTATATAATAGATATATACACTCCATTAATTTTGAAAATATACTTATATACTCCCAAAATTTGGTAAAAAGATATGTATATCTCTAAAAATTCAAAAAATGACATACAGTTCAAAATTTCATTAAAAAATATATTATTTTAGAAATGAGGCGATAAATGTAAATATTTTAATTTGATAACATAATTTATACTATTATTTTTTTAGTTATTGAACGAAATTTGAGAGTGTTGATATCATTCTTATGAAATTTTGGTATGTCTATTTTAAAAAATAAAGGAACGCGTTTGTGCATTTTACAAAACTTTAGGGATGTATTTCATTTTTCCCTTAATTTTATCAATATTCGGTCTTCTTTCTTTCTTGGTGGGTCTATGCGTCCATTGGTAGTTGGTCTTCTTTTGCAACTACAAACCCTTGTCTCTATGCGCCCCTTGGTATTTGGTCTTCTTTTGCAACTACATACCCTTAAGTCTGCTCGCACGTGAAAGGAATCTGACACTTCACCTCTGGGGTTTACTTCCTCCATGTCAATAAAACTGGACCTTCTATAGTTCCATCTCTTTTTATAGGGAAGAACCTTATGAAAATCTAAAAAGAGAGAAGTCCAAGGAAGCAATTTTCATGTTGTTTATTTATAGTTTTATAAAGGAAACTTATGTAAAAGCTTAATTCATGGATGATTTGATGAGTTACTCTCAAGGATGTAAGCTAAATGTTGAATCACATAAATCTCTTGTGTTATTTAGATTTATTCTTATTTTGCCTTATTTATAATATGGGAACTTTATTGTAGTTGGCTTTTGAGAATCTCTAAAAAGCACCCTCGAGGGTGACCCCGTGGAACGTCCCACGACCTCCGAGATCACACCAAAACTTCCAAATACCATAACATTAAACTGATCAATGGCTTTATATCATTTCAATGTCCGCGATCCCATCGGGCTAAGTGACAAATGGACTGGAAGTCTGGAACAGAAATATAAACCACATAATCCAAATCTATGTTGACAAAGAAACCAACAACCAATGGAATCTATAAAAAAAAAAAATTATATAAATTTAAGGAACCTCTGAGTATGAAGGTATGAAAGTGGTGTGTGTTTTATATAAATTTAAAAAACCTATAAGTACGTAGGTGTAGGAGCCAAATTTAGGTTAGAGACTCAAATTTCATTATGTCCCAAGCCCACGTATCAGACTTGCACCAAAAATGACTCATGGCCTTCATCTGGCCTATAATGGTGTTATGGACTACCACCGAAGGCCAAACCATGCGAATTTAGTTATTAAAAGACGAGTCTGTACATGACTCATATGTAGGGCTCATGAGCATGTATGCCCATAAAAGTAAGAGGCACATGCAACTTGAAAGGCCTCTAAGATTCACACACCATGTTATGCGGTGTCTCAGTAGACATTGCTAGCACTAATCAATTTCCAATAAGGAAACTAAGTATTTGGACCAATGCATATACAAATAGGATTACACCTAATCCCAAGACATCTAGGTTGTTGGGATTTATGTCATAGAGCTTCATGTATTGTAAACGGAATTGATTATTGTAATAATAATAAATGCATTATTCATTTTATCAAAGTTGTTTGATTTATATCGCATATTGTTCAATTGTCTTGTTTACCTTGATTACTCTTGTACCTTCAGACTTAATGTATGTTTGATGCATAAGAGGATTTAAGTCTGAAGTTAGTAATCTAAATAGTCCATAGAGAGCAAACAAAAAAAGGTACTTCGTTTGTGGTTTATCTATAGCTGCGGTCTATTCTATACTTGTATGACGACCTTGATCCGGGATCGTTCATGTAGTGACATGGGAATGGAGGCACCTTTTATGATGAGATCATATAGGACATGACTCAGATAAATACAAATTTCTTTTAATATCTGTTAATCGAAGAAATTCATTTTATCTAATAGATAGTCATATATGGATTCGATCATAATCCTGAGTGTACTACGAACTACTGCATGACAGACTATGTCATTTGATTTACTATGGTGAGGTTGGTGATGCATTCTTGGCCAATAACTACGTATTTTTGGGATATGGTTTGGTGTGTAGCTGAGAACATTTTACATAGATATGAAATTCACTATTTCTTACGAGAGCAGAAGAATATCTCTTTTAAGAGTTGATTCGGGACTTGAACAATTTGAGCGCTCAACTTTTCTATTACGAATAGAAAGTTTTATATTCATAATTGTTATGAATTAATTCTTCATTATATAATCAATGGTGCTTAAGAGAAAAAATATTTTAGGGGGGTTTAACAGACTTTTGACCCGGCTCTATTTATGAGATATTCGTGAAGGGCTATATCCATATGTAATGACTATTGTTGGACAATTATGACCCATAGCATCACTATTTTGTAAAGAACATGGTGTTCTTGTACAAAATTAACTATGTGACAAAGGAAATTGCTCTTTTATCATTTTGTAATTAGATTACTTGGATATATAAATGATAAAAGTCCATATGATTAGTACCAGATTAATAAGATATGAGAAAATATTAATCCACGAAAGGTTTAATCATTAAATATCCCTAGTCGTAGTATTATCGAGACTGGACATCGATAATGCGGAATAGGCTAGTATTGCACTTGTGCGCGATATGGAAGCTTAACAGCATAGTTCTCATATATTTAAGTATTGGATACTTATACAAGTGTGATAGGATGTTATGTTTGCCGATGGTACGGGAACAGCTTCGCTCTGGATAGACCCTTCAGAATCCCATTGGTAGTATGACTATGTATCTATGGGAATCCGAATCAGGATATGTTTATTTGGTCTTAACTTGAGACTTGCATCGCTAATACTTACGACAATCAGTATACTTTGGTTTTGGTCGTCTAGGGCTTTAACATGTTCTGTGTACGCCTCTTCTGGGTATACTGAGAATCGTAGTGTATTGGGTGTGATGTCAAGATGGAAGTATCACTTCAGTCATATGGAGATGATGATCACGCAGTGATACAGAACTGGTACTCTAAGTGCTATAGCCATCGGGGAAGTATGACTAGGTCATGACTTTCTGATCATAAAGAGACTAGTTGCTAGTGATCCGATATATGCTTCGTATGGGGTAGACACAATTCCAGCCCTAGGCCTAGCATGTGACATCCGATACTGGATCGTAATACGCAATACACTGTATACTACGCTTGATAAAGATTGTATATTATTCGTTGAATATTTCTGGAGAATTGGGTAGGCACGGTGCTTTGCTAGAAGCCAACCATGTCTTGTGAATCGGTAAGAACGTGATACCGAGTACCCACGCGTTCGGATAGTCCGACAATCGGATTTACTGTCAACATATCCAGGGATCTCTTGGGTCGCTTCCCAAAGATTCACCAATGAGATTTGACTCGAACAGAATTTATCTGGGATTAATTATGAGAGAGAAAATTAATCTGAGATTAATTACGGCAAGAATTAATCTGAGATTAATTAATAGAGAGAAAATTAATTTGGGATTAATTCGTGAAGAAGAGAAAACGCGATTAATTTGGAATTAATCGGTAAAATAAATTTAATAGTTAAATTGGATTTTTCTATTTAATTTATTTATTTGGGCTAAAATAATATATTAGATATATTAATTGAAATTAGATTTCAATACGGAATTAAAATTGGATTTTAATTCAAGCAAACAAATTATTTTGGAATTAATTCGTAAGCGACTTCCGTAATAAATTTGCTAGACATTATTATTTAATTAAATTAGATTAATTACGTCGCAACGTAAAATTCGTTTAATCGGATTAAACGAACCCGAGCCCGAAGTGTGTTGAGCAACCCAACTTGAATTTTGAATTCAAAGTAGTGGGACCCACTACTTCACATCAATAGTCAATCCATTTGATGGAAGTTGTTGGAAACAATAAATTGGATTTTTTAATTACACAACACACTTAAAAAGTAACTTTGGAAGTCAACATTTTATTATTAGATTTTGGAAATCAAAAGGCACTATTCACTCTCTCTTTACTTGTAAAACAGTGAGCCTCTCTCCATGGAAGACATTTTTGTTCTTCAAAATTTGTTCTTGCTAGCACATAGGGAGTCAAAAGATGGTGATAGGGAAACTCACCCGAGAGTTTTGAACTCGATTTCAAGCTCCGAGCTACTACATCCAAATGAATTTTTTGAAAGCCTAAAATCGATCAATGTGAGTTTTTTCCGCAACTTTCTTTGATTAATTCACACACGAATCACGCTTAGAAGATCATTGGCATGTCTAGGACACTTACAATGGTATCAGAGCGAGATCTAAGCATGATTTGATTCTAGGGTTCTTAGACTTTAATTTGAGGATTTTATGCTTGGAGCTTGATTTTTCCTAAATTGATTGCTTGGTTGAGTTTATATGATGTTGAATTGGATTTGTGCATCATTAGATTTGTGTAAAATTGATTAAATTAATTTTTCCCTAAAATCTATACCTTGGCCGAATGTAACCCTAGATGTGCTCATGGTGACTTTTGAAATTTGACATATTGGATGTGTTGTTAGCATAATATGTATGTTAAATTTTGATTTAATTGGATTGAAATCAAATTGCATGACAAATTCCTTGCCAATGCCGTGAGCCTAGCATGTTGGAATGGATTGATTGTGCTTTAATTTGTGTTGGACATAAATTAAAATGTTAGGCATGATTAATTGGATTAAATTGTTGTTTTGGAAACATTAGATTAATTAATTAATTATGGTAATTGCACTTTAATTGAATTAATATGTAATTTGGAATGATGTATTAATTTAATTTATTGTATTTGGGCTTAATGGGCTTGGTTGGGCCAAGTTTGGTTTTGGACAATTGGGTTGGATCCATTTGGGCTTAAAACCATTTCCATAAAGTCCAAATATGATAATTGGGCCTTTAATAATTTAATTGGGTCTAATGGGCCTAAATTGATTTTAAGGCATAGGGTGATTCCTAATTGGGCCTTGACATCTTGGGTTTGATCCATAATGGCCAAAGCCCACGCCTAAAGAATTGATTGAAAGCTCATTGGACTTTAATTGAAATAGTATTGGATACTAATTGGGCATTTAAGACCCATGAAGATTTGATTTGGAATTCTAGTCTAAAAGATACTATTTAAAGTGTAATTATTTAATTTAGAATTAAATATGAATTAGTATTAGATACAATTTAAATTGGATTTAAAATTGTAGTTCGAAATAATTCAAGAATACTTACTTTGAGTATTTATTCATAAACGAGTTGGACTCGCGCAAATCAAATCGTTGTTTGAACATTGGATGGTCATTAATTCAAAGATTAATTAATTGGATTAGATTGATTGAATAACATGCTTTGTGTGAATACTTGGATGTATTGTATGAATAATGTATATCAGATGGATATTAGAAGGGTGAAGGCAATTTTGAAAATTATTGTAATAAATTTAGAATTTAATAAATTGGACCTGCGCGTCCAGCCTATTATCTCTATTCTCTTTGTATTTCTCTTCTCACAAATTCCCCTCAATGAAAATGAGGTTTCTTTAGAAGTATTATGTAATTGGGTAGAAGTATGAATAGTGCTAGCGGGAGAGAGGAAATTGAGAGATTTGTTCTAAGAACAAATTTGTATCTGCATATCATTATTAATTTATTCGGCGACGTATTATGCTTTTAGAATGCATGCTTAAGGGTCTATGATGAGACCTAATCAAAGATAATAAATTGGTTGCCAATTTACGCGAAAAACCCTCAATCAAATATTAAGCGTTTTCCTTCAATTTGGTGGTTCTCTCTCAAGATCCAAGATTGGCATTGGTTTGTTGGCCAAAGTCAAGATCAATGTACATCGCGGATGTGTTTGAACCACGAAAGCTTTATTCTATATCACATGTCTTGGGCGGTTGTGACTTGTTGGCCAAAGTCAAGGTCACTTCTAGTTCATCGACGTGGATTACGAAGATTTCCCAATGTCAATGAGTCCCGCTTAACTGGAATCATTAAGCTTGTTGAGCCAAAGCCAATGCTTAGTTGATTCAGAGGAAAAAGTTAGGAAATATATTGGATATATTTATATATATTGGATATGTGTTTCGGACTTGGAGGTCCACCTATTGGATCTAGGAATTGGATGAGATCCAATTGATCTTAGAGATCTACCTAGTTAAGTTTCATACAACTTGTTGGCCAAAGTCAAGGTTGTGTGTTATTTAACGGGATCTTAGCCCACTAGGAAACTAGGTTTCCCGAGTACTCCACAGAGGGTTATAGCCTCGCCGAAAAATAGTGTGAGGCTAGTATTAAATTTACAATTTCATTTAGATACTTGCCAATACGCGCTCTTTTATTTTAATTTATCGTTGTTATAAGTATATTAGTTGGACTAATATTTAATATTGCTTTCATTGAACAGTTGGACTGTATTCAAACAACTTCATTTATAGTTGGTTATATAGTTGGACTATAATAATCATTACATTTGAATGTAACCGATCATTTGTAGTTGATTATATAATTGGACTATAGTAATCATTACATTTAATTGTACCTGAAATCATTGATTGGATAGTTGGACTATAGCAATCAATATAACTGGAAAGATTAGCGTCAAATGACATAATCCTAAGTGATAATGTCTTTAACGACTCCAATTTTCCAGATTGGGAGAAAAATCTCAGGATAGTCCTGGAAGCCGAGAAGTTACTCTATGTCATAGAGAAACCTCTCGGGGCCTGAGCCCGGAGTTGAGCAAATAGTAGAGCGTGAGCTTTGGAAGACTCATCGTGATGATAACTTTAGTGCTCAATCCGTTATGCTTGCCACAATGACTCCTTAATTTCATCGTCAGAACTAAGGATTAGATCTTTGTACCATGATTTTGAAATTAAAGAATCTTCATAGATCTAACCTTAGATCTTAAAAGTATAAAAGAAGTTCTTTCGCTCGCGTATGTCAGAGGGTACATCTGTCGAGCACTAGGTGTCGCAGATGATTGCTGACATCGAACAGCTAGGTTAGCTGGGCATTACCTCGGGGCCGAGATTTCCATAGATTTGATCTTACAGTCTCTACCCGAAAGCTGGGGCGGATTCATCATGAACCAAGAGAAAACTCTTGGACAGTTAATGGCTATACTCAAGGAGGCAGAGCCAAAGCTTCTAAAAGGAAAGAAGAGTAAGACGCATCTTACTTCGACATCCCAGAATCCCAAGGCTTGGCTGAAGGCTTCTAAGGGTGTGAAGAAAATGTCAAAGGAAAAATCATCACAGTCTTCTGGGAAGACAAATGACATATCCCAATGTGTCTGCCTAAACTGTGGCAAACTGGGTCACTGGAAGCATGACTGTCGTATGGACAAGGTAGATATGAAGGATGTGAAGACGGGCAAGGCTCCGACTTCAGGTATGTTTGTTATAAACATGTCCACTACTGGTTTTAAAATTAGATTTTAATACGGGATATGGTACATATATATGTACTGATGTGCGGGATCTGCTGATTAGCAGGAGACTGGCTTTAGATGAGATCGACCGCGAGTCAGAAACGGGACGAGAGTCGCTGTTTTGGCTGTGGAAACTTAAGTTTTGGAACTGCCCTTTGGGCATGTACTTAAATTAGGAAACTGTTATAATGTACCTAATTTGACTAGAAACATTATCTCTATATCTAGTTTAACCCGTTGCTGGTATACATTTATGTTCCAGAACACTAGGTGTTTTGTTTATAAAGATGATATTGAGATATACACATTAGATGTGAATAACAATATTTATATTTCGAATATAAATGAATCTCAAACATATAACATGACAAACAAAAGACTCAAACTGAATAAATCATATGAGACTTATTTGTGGCATTTTTGTCTGGGACACATTAACAAGATTCGTATATCCATATTTTTGAAGAGTGGATACTTGGACGGATTTGATCATAATTCATATGACGTCTACGAATCTTGTTTATTAGGCAAAATGCCTAAAACACCTTTTACATGGTAAAAGTATACGTGCCACCAATCTGTTAGCCCTCATTCATTGTGACGTATGTGGGCCCATGTCTAGCTAGGCTAGAGGTGGTTATGAATACTTCATAACCTTTATGGATGTTGCATCACGTTATGGTTATGTGTATCTTATGAAACACAAATCGGAAACTTTTGATAAATTCAAAGAGTTTCGACAAAAAGTAGAAAAACAGACGGGCAAAAGTATTAAGATATTACGATTGGACCGTAGTGGAAAATACTTGAACAATAAGTTTCTCGATTAATTGAAAGAGTATGGTATTCTTTCACAGTGGACTCCTCCCGGAACACCTAAATTACGCGGTGTGTCCGAACGGAGAAACCGAACTTTGTTAGACATGGTAAGGTCAAAGATGAGTCGTTTTGAGCTATCAATTTCCTTCTAGGGATACGCATTGAACAGTGCAATACTTATTTTGAATAAGGCTCCATCAAAGTCCGTTGGACAGACCCCATATGAAATATAGACAGGAAAGAAATCGGGTTTCACATTCCTGAAGATTTGGGAATGATGGGCATATGTTTGGATGGTACCGAACTAGAACCCAAATCAGATTAACGCCTATTTGTAATTGGTTATCCTAGGGAAACCAAAGGATATTACCTCTACAACTCACAAGAGAACAAATATATTTGTTGCTATTCATGAAGTTTTCCTAAGAGGAATACCTAAATGCAGTGGTAAGTGGGAGGAAAATAGAACTTGATGAAAATCGGAGTAATACTGTTCCTGGCACCGATCCCTTAACAGAACACGAACAGTTCATCATGGATGAATCTGTACCACAATCTTCTAATACACAAGGACCGCGTAGGTCAGAGAGAGTCAGAAAAAAACCTGGGAGGTATGGGTTTCTGATCTCACCTCATGTGGATATTAATCTTATTGAGGATAATAAACCGACTACGTATGAGGTAGCGATACAAGGTATCGACTCCGCTATATGGCAAGGTACCATGAAGTCTGAAATGGATTCCATGTATACCAACCAAGTTTGGACATTGGTTGATGTACCAGAAGGCATTATGCCTATTGGTAGCAGATGAGTCTTCATGGTGAAGACAAACATAGATGGCAACATACAAACGTACAAAACTAGGCTTGTAGCGAAAGGATATCGTCATCAACATGGTGTTGATTACGATGAAACATTTTACATGTTGCCATGATTAAATCCATTCGGATAATGCTTGCTATTACTGCATGTTTTGTTTATGAAATATGGCAGCTGAAGGTCAAAACCGCTTTCCTTAACAGGAAACCTTTTGGAGGATGTTTAAAACATCCTGGGTTTTATCGTGCTGAAATATGCAAACAAGGTTTGCAAGTTAAATTGATCCATTTATGGATTAAAGCAAGCATTGCGTTCTTGGAACCAACGTTTTGATGAGATCATAATGGTATATGATTTCATTCAAAACAAAGATGATTCATGTGTATATAAGAAGGTTAATGTGAGCGCACTAACATTGATTGTCATATACATTGATGATGTATTGCTTCCTAGCAATAACATTCCCATATTACAATCAGTGAAAGCTTGGCTTTCATTAAAATTTTCCATAAAATACTTGGGAGAGGCAACCTTTATTCTAGGAATAAGGATCTACTGGGATAGATCTAAATGCGTTGTCACTCTTCCAGAACCCGTACATTGAAAGATATGTACGTGACCTGATGTCTCATATGCTTTGAGCATGTGGATTCACTATCAGGCCGATCCAAGTGATGGTCACTGGATTGATGTAAAGAACATAATTGAGTATCTTAGTGTAGAACACAGAAATCAGCGACGCTGTCCCGGGCTCGCGGCCCGGGCGAGAGTATGGAGTAGCCTACGGGGGACTAAACCGGAGAAATAAAATGGAGTCGCCACCCAGTGTGAACTGGAAATGATTTAAGGCCGCACTCACCCCTCGCAAGGGAAGACCTCAAACCATTGGGTTTGGAATGGTCCCTTACTTATGCCAATTGTAATGAAAAGATTTATGCAATAGTATAACAAAGCCTCATGCAACACATACAAGATAATTTAAGCAACACACAAGTTCGCACACCCATAATCATAAATAAAAAATGAAGGCAAAATGCATAATTCATAAACGTAATAAACAATAAAATGCAATAATGTAATTAATAACAACTACAAAAGCATTAATGATAAAGGCGAGCACACAATCTCATGAACATATCAAGTAAATAAATGCGGAGATATAAATAATTAACAAAGATAAAAGCGTCAATAATGAAATGATATGGTTAATTATGTAATGCAAAAGAAATGACCAAAGAAACAAACATGCATGAAATGTGATGAAAAGAAATCTATTCACTGTATGCGCATTCATGGAGCGTTTGATAACGCGTTCGAACAGTAAACAGAATGTCCGCATTCGTATAGCGTTCAGAAATGCGTTCGAACGGGATAAGACCTGATGCATGATATAATAAAATACATGCGCGTTCGAGTAGCGTTCTGGAACGCGTTTGAACGGAAATGAGATAGAATATTCGTGTTCGTATAGCTTTTGGAAACGCGTTCGAAAGGGGTAAGACCTGATGCATGATAAAACAGAATACGTGCGTGTTCGAGTAGCGTCCTGAAACGCGTTCGAACGGACTAGGTCAGAATGTATACGTTCGTGCGGCGTTTGGAAGCACGTTCGAATGATATTACCAAAGTGGTATCTAAAAAAAAGACACGGACACATGCGCAAATGCTTCTCGAGCAGTACTTGGAGTTGTATCCCAAGTACATACCGCACTACCGTCCATTCGGATTCGGCTACGGAATTTATGTCTGGGTTTTCATCCGATATACCGCAAAAGGTAACACTCAAGCACTAACGTAACAGGAATGTAAAGTGAAGAATGAAAACATAACTACCAAAAAAGGGCAAATGACAAGATCGACAGAAGAAGGATGCGGTAAAACTATGGTAAAGGTAGCCTTTGGGCGTTTCCTTCAAATAGAGGACCTTTAATCCAATATAATTAACCCATGCGCACTAAATCATCAATGCATGAATAAACAAATAAATAATATGGTACCTTGTATGTCCGATTGAATACATTTCACATTCAATCGAGTGTACTTCGTCCAGCGCGGAAAAACATCGTGGTAAAGGTAGCCTTTAGGCATTTCCCTCGAATATAGAACCTTTAATCCTCCCTAGTTAGCCCATGCGCATTAAATTATCAATGCATGAGTAAACAAATAAATAATATGGGACCTTGTATGCCCGATTGAACACATTTCACATTCAATCGAGTATACCTCGTCCGGCGCGGCAAAACATCGTGGTAAAGGTAGCCTTTAGGCATTTCCCTCGAATAGAGGACCTTTAATCCACCCTAGTTAGCCCATGCGCATTAGATTAACAATACATAAATAAAGAAACAACACATAGAAAATAAATAGCGGAACAATAAACACACAAAAATGCCTAAGACATGATAAATGAACCTGTCCAGAATGCCCGCGTTCATGTAGCGTTCAGAAACGCGTTCGAACGGGGGCGAGGCAGAATACATGCGTTCGAGTAGCGTTCGGGAACGCGTTCGAATGAAATGACGAAAGTGGCATCCATAATGCAATAAACACACGTGAGAATGCTTCCTCAAGCGGTACGTGGAGTTGTATCCCAAGTACAGACCGCACTACCATCCATTCGGATTCGGCTACAGAATTTATGTCTAGATTTCCATCTAATATATAACGAGAGGTAACACTCAAGCGTTAACACAATGCAATCATGAAAATAGACGTGAAGTATGATAATGCATATAACAACACATAAACGAAGAGACAAACATGCGAGATGATAAAAAGCTAATAATATGAAATAAACGTGCGATAAATAAATAACGAAGCGTTAAAGAAAGATGTGACCAAGAGTTTGGTCGTCTTTGATATAGGACCTCGCACACCCGGTTGGACATATTTTATGTCCAACCGAGCGTGCCGCATCCAAACTACAAAATGAAAAGTAATAAAGGGGGCCCTCAGGTCTTACCTTTTAAGTTGCTACTTGGAAGTGCGTTAGGTCGTTGCCGGGAGGGTTAGTGCTCTGTTACTTCCCTGGTTCGCTGGTTCACTGTTTTCTTCCGTTGTTTCACTATTTTCACTGCTGTTTTCTCTGTTTTTACTACTTGTTTTTCTGTGATCTTCGGGGATTATCTTGTCTTGGTTTTGGCTACTGTTTTTGGGTGATTTTGAGACTGGTTTTTGTGTGATTTTTGGACTGTTTTAAGGTATTTGGGGCTGCTGTTTTAGGGTATTTGGGGGAGAGTTTTTGTGTTGTTATTTTGTTGGCTTATGGTATTTATTTATGGTTGATGTGTCCAGGGTCTTTGGCGTGAGAGAGAGAGGTGCTTGGGGTTTTTTGTGTGGATGCCGTGAACATGTGTCTCTAGAGAGAGGAGTGAATATCTAAGGGGGAATAGGGTTGGCTTGGGTCTCTTTTTATAATGGTGAGCCTAGGGTTTCCTTGTGCGTGCATGGCTTAAAAAATGGAATAAAATCAAGTAAATATGGGGTGTATTTAATTTAATTATTTAAGGAAGTGATCTTGTGTATTTTTGGTGGGGGAATATATTTAAATTGGTAGGTGATTTATTTAGAATGGATTTAAATCTTTGGTAATTAGGAAGGTGATTTGGTGGGGATTTGATTTAATTAGGAAGGATACTTATTTTGATTTTAATTAGATTTGATTTAATTTAAACATGTGTTTAATGTGTTAAATATTTTTGGATGGGATTTGGTGGGCTTGGCTCTTTGGTGGTCTTGGGCGTGTGGCTAAAAGTAAAACATAAATACCGATAGTCGTTCGAACGTATTTCCAGACGCTACACGAACGTCTGCAATCTGTTCGCCATTCGAACATGTTTCCGAACGCTGGACGAACGCGCATGCAGCGAACATACGAATTTAATCTGACGACGTACTTTATTCCCTTCCGACGTCCGTTTCCCACAACTTTCGCAACTTATCAGGTAGTGCCTCCCAACGAGGCTCATCATCGGGCCTTCATGCAAAAATGCAAGTGTCTACACTTAGACGAACTAATGATGCTTTATTAATTTATGGAGAATGAGAACTTGAGGTAACTGGGTTCACCGTTTCAAGTTTCCAAACCGATGAAGACGACTTTGAGTCGCAATCAGGGTACATATTTTGTTTGAACAACGGAACAGTGAGCTTGAAATCTTCCAAGCAAGATACGGTTGCCGATTCAACAAAAGTGGATTATATTGCTGCAGCTGAGGCAGCAGAAGAAGCATTTTGGAACTATAAAATTCCTAATTAGATTAGGAAGTAGTTCGGTTAGCATATGAGCTAGGCTACATCAGAGGCTAAAGAATTACGGTCTCATCAACGATCCAAGTATGTACTTCGACGGTTTTATCTGATTCGTGAGATCATACATCATGGCGATGTGATGATCGAATAAATCGCATCAGATGATAACCTTGCATATCCGCTGGTGAAAGCGATATCTCAGCATAAGAATGAGCGACCCGTACATAGTTCAGGTATTGGACACTTGAGTGATTGGCTATAGGCCAAGTGGGAGATTGTTGGACAATTATGACCCATAGCATCACTATTTGGTAAATAACATGGTGTTCTTGTACAAAATTAACTATGTGACAAAGAAAATTGATCTTTTATCATTTTGAAATTAGATTAATTGGATATATAAATGATAAAAGTCCATATGATTAGTACCGAATTAATAAGATATGAGACAATATTAATCCACGAAAGGTTTAATCATTAAATATCCCTAGTCGTAGTATTATCGAGACTGGACATCGATAATGCGGAATAGGCTAGTATTGCACTTGTGCGCATTATGGAAGCTTAACAACATAGTTTTCATATATTTAAGTATTGGATACTTATGCAAGTGTGATAGAAGGTTCTATTTGCTGATGGTACGGGAACAGCTTCGCTCTGGATAGACCCTTCGGAATCCCATTGGTAGTATGACTATGTGTCAATAGGAATCCGAATCAGGGTAGGTGTATTTGGTCTTAACCTGAGACTTGCATCGCTAATACTTGTGAAAATCAGTATATTTTGGTTTTAATCATCCGAGGCTTTAACAGGTTCTATATACGCCTCTTCTAGGTATACTGAGAATCGTAGTGTATTGGGTGTGATGTCAAGATGGATGTATCACTTCAGTCATATGGAGATGATGATCATGTAAGATACGAAACTAGTACTCTTAAGTACTGCAGTCATCGGGATAATATGACTAAGTCATGATTATCCGATTATAGAGACTAGTTTCCAGTGATCCGATATATGATTCGTATGGGACAGACATAATTCCAGCCATAGGCCTAGCATGTGACATCTGATACTGGATCGTAATACGCAATACACTGTATACTACGCTTGATAAATATTGTATATTATTCGTTGAATATTTCTGGAGAATAGGGTAGGCATAGTGTTTTGCTAAAAGCCAACCATGTCTTGTAAATCAGTAAGAATGTGGTACCGGGTACGCACGTGTTTGGATAGTCCGACAACCGGATTTACTGCCAACATATCCAGGGATCTCTTAGGTCGCTTCCCAAAGATTCACCGATGAGATTTGACTCGGACAGAATTAATCTGGGATTAATTCTGAGAGAGAAAATTAATCTGTGATTAATTACGGCAAGAATTAATCTGTGATTAATTAATAGAGAGAAAATTAATCTGAGATTAATTGCGTCAAGAATTAATCTAGGATTAATTCGTGAAGAAGAGAGAACGCGATTAATTTGGAATTAATCGGTAAAATAAATTTAATAGTTAAATTGGATTTTTCTATTTAATTTATTTATTTGGTCTAAAATAATATATTAGATATATTAATTAAAATTGGATTTCAATGCGGAATTAAAATTGGATTTTAATTCAAGCGAACAAATTATTTTGGAATTAATTCGTAAGCGACTTCCGTAATAATTTTACTAGGCATTATTATTTAATTAAATTAGATTTAATTACGTCGCGACGTAAAATTCGTTTAATCGGATTAAACAAACCCGAACCCGAAGTGTGTTGAGCAACCCAACTTGAATTTTGAATTCAAAGTGGTGGGATCCACTACTTCACGTCAATGGTCAATCCATTGGATGGAAGTTGTTGGAAACAATAAATTGGATTTTTTAATTACACAACACACTTAAAAAATAACTTTGGAAGTCAACATTTTATTATTAGATTTTGGAAATCAAAAGGCACTATTCACTCTCTCTTTACTTGTAAAACCGTGAGCCTCTCTCCTTGGAAGACATTTTTTTTCTTCAAAATTTGTTCTTGCTAGCACATAGGGAGTCAAAATATGGTTATAGGGAAACTCACCTGAGAGTTTGGAACTTGATTTCAAGCTCCGAGCTACTACATCTAAAGGAATTTTTTGAAAGCCTAAAACCGATCAAGGTGAGTTTTTTCCGCAACTTTCTTTGATTAATTCACACACGAATCACGCTTAGAAGATCTTTGGCATGTCTAGGACACTTACAACTATATTGATGGACACCGAAGTTGTTCGGATTATTTTATCCATCTATGGTAACGGGAGTTCAACTTTTAGTTTTTAGTGGAATAATACGGAGTTAATAATTCATAATATTTGATTAAATAGTTTAATTAATATTTCGGAATTATTGGAGCTCGGAACCGTATGTCCATTTGGTCCCCAAACTAGCTCGATTAACTGTAGCAAACCTAATATAATTAGATTTTCTAATAATATGCTCACATTATATTTATATATTATTAATGAGATTAATAATATTTAATGTCACAAATGAAGACTATGTTAAATTAGTTTAACTTAATTTTTCTAGAATTCTTTAATTATGAGATAATCGAGTTAGTAATAATTATGAGATAATTACTACAACATAATTGAAGGTAATTTAATCATTATTAACATAGTGATTTTTATTTACCTTGGAGACAAAGCCATATGGCTTGCCATGCTCTCCAACTTATTATGTCTATTAGGTGACATGTATACACTTAATAGTTTTGTCATTAGCTAATCCATTTTTATGCTTTGGTATGGTCTCCACATTTACGTATTTGCCATTGAAAGAAAGCATTAGATGCTTAATGACAAAGTCCTTGTCTTTAGCTTATCATTTCTTATGCTTTGGTATGACATTCACATTTATGTGTTGGCCAGTGCAAGAAAGCATTAGATGCTTAATGACAATGTTAGTTGGCTTGCGTAAGAGAATATAATCTCTACCATTTCTCTCACTTCATAAGGTTAACATTTTGCATGCATTCACACAAGTGCAAAATAGAGAAAATAAAGAGAGTTCAAGCATTCACAAGTGTTGTGAGAGTGTTTGAAATTTCAAAAGCCAAACACCATTGTGACATCTTTATTCTCTAAATTGTTTAGAGTTTAATATTTGTGAGTGAAGCCCACACTTCGATTTGTTGGTTTCGAGTCATATTTGGAAGATCAAATAGTTGATCCAAGCGTTGGACATCAAAGGATTGATTAAGGCTACTGCAACAAAGGGAGAAGGCAAAGAAAATTTAAATATCCATACTGGAGTCGGTGCCCATACAAGCAACTTTCGCCACGCTAAGGAAAATTGTTTCCAACAATTGGTTTCGAGAGCTTAAGGTTGAAAAGTTTTCTTAACCCTTATCATTTTAGTTTTAATAATTTATATGAGATATAGATTATTAAAATGCATGTTGTGATGAGTAGGCACAATTAGATTCATGAGATGAATGGTTTTAATGTTCATATGATGAATGTTTATTTTTGATTCATGTGATGAATGTATTGCGTTGATCGTTAATTTTTCTGGCTCTTGTTTTTAGCATTGGAAATGTAAGACCATAAGGTCATATTCTTTCAAGTGTTGTAAGTTTATTTCCTTTGTAATAAGTCCATTATGTAACCCTATTTGTAACTTGGAGGAGCCGATGCCGCGAAGGACTTTTGACGGAGAAATTCTGCGAAGAACTCAACAAAACTCCATGGAACAAGATTTGTAGACCAATGGATGCCTTGGATTTATTGTATTAATTATATTAGTATAAAAAATAAGAGTCTGGTCAATGCAATTTGTAATGTGTATGTTTTTGCTATTTCCAGCCTTGGAAACTGGGTTGCGTTGCGATGCAATCCTTAGCGCGTCACGACGGGTAACGCATATGGGAGTAACCTGAGGCTACTGCCTCAATCGCGTCGCGACGCAGGTCACTTCGTATCATGATGCGACACAAACCTGGCATTTTTTTTGTCATTGGTTTACGGGCGTCTGTGGGACACAGAAACTGGGCAACACATATTGTTCCGGGCTCGCGGCCCGGTTGGGAGTACAGAGTAGCCCGCGGGGGACTAAACCGGAGAATAAAAGAGTCGTCACCCGGTGTGAACCGGGAAAATGATTTAAGGCCACACTCACCCCTCGCAAGGGAAGACCTCAAACTGTTGGGTTCGGAATGGTCCCTTACTTATGCCACTTGTAATAAAATGATTTGTGCAATAATTTAATCGAGTCTAGCAACATATATTTCCAAGGATAATTTACTCCTAAGTTCACATGTAACACATTTTCATATTTGCATACAACCTATTTGCATATAATATATGTCCAAATTTGCATGCATAAAGATAAATTGAAATACGGCAAGCATCCAATGTCATAAGCACATTACATTCATGGACACAGAAATGCAAACAAATGGTAGTTGCACAATCATACGTAATAAAGAGAAACAATTAGGTATATAATGCAAAGAAATAACCAAAGAGGCGATTGTACATCGAAATAAACGAGCCATGATGCGATTTGAAAGATAAATAATGGAAGTGAAAGAAAAGAGATGCGACATATGCCCACATCTATATAGGACTTCAAGTGTCCGATTGAACGTATCTCACATTCAATCGAATGCACTTTGTCCGGCGCGACAAAACATCGTGGCAAAGGTAGCCCGTAGGCTTTCTATCCCTCAAAGTGGGGGACCTTTAATCCAACTTGATTTGCCCATGCGCGATGCAACATGATGCATGATTATGCAAGAAGATGACATACAAAGAAAAGCAAATAACGAAATAAAAGGCGCGGCGAAGTATCGTGGTAAAGGTAGATCGTAGGCTTTTTATCCCTCCAAATAGAAGACTTTTAATCCAACTTACTAAGCCCATGCGCATCACATCATAATGCATATAAAAGTAAAGACAACAATATCGGAATTCGTATACCCGATTGAACACATCTTACATTCGACCGAATATACATCATCCGGCGCCGCAAAGCATCGTGGTAAAGGATTTTAACCCCTCGACATGGAGGACCTTTAATCAGACTTACCAAGCCCATGCGCTAATAACATAATGCATATAAAAAATAAAGACAACAATATCGGACTTTGCATACCCGATTGAACACATCTTACATTCAACCGAATATACATCATCCGGCGCGGCAAAGCATCGTGGTAAATGATTTTAACCCCTCGACATGGAGGACCTTTAATCCAACTTACTAAGTCCATGCGCTAATAACATAATGCATATAAAAAATAAAGACAACAATATCGGACTTTGTATACCGGATTGAACACATCTTACATTCAACCGAATATACATCATCCGGCGCGGCAAAATATCGTGATAAAGGATTTTAACCCCTCGAAATGGAAGACCTTTAATCCAACTTACTAAGCCCATGCGCTTTATCTCATCATTACACAAACAAATAACATGCAGAAATTAAATAGTGGTTAGTAAATGAATCAAGATAACATAAAACAAAATATGCGCCGTTTACTCAAGTGGTATGTGGAGTTGTATCCCAAGTACAGACCGCACTACCGTCCATTCGGATTCGGCTACGGAATTTATGTATGGGTTTCCATCCTATATACCACAAGAGGCGACACATTTTCCATTTTATTCAAGGGCCACAACACACATCATTCCACAATATTCATGCAAATGAAATTCAGTAAACAATTAAGACATAGATAAAAATAAATGAGAAAAATGCCCTCAGGTCTAACCTTTTATGTCGACTTTCGGACTCGCGTTACACGGTGATCGGAAGGGCTAAAGCTCCGTAACTTTTCTGGTTCACTGGTTCACATCTTTTCTCACTGTTTTGTTGTTCGGGCTACTGTTTTGACTCCGTTTTGCTGCTGTTTTACTGCTGTTTTTTTGTCACTGTTTTTGATGTATCAATGGCTATTTTTGCGATTTTTAAAGGGGTTAGGGGCTGCTATTTTGTGGTTTCTTTTAGGGGTTTTAGAGTGCAATTCTGGGCGTGTAATGAGGGTTAATTCGGGGCTGAATTAAGCGTGTAGGGAGTAGGTGTTGGCGTTGTTGTGAGGAGTGTACTTTGTGCGTGTTGGCAGACTAGGCGTGGAGTGTGTTGCTGATTGCTACGTGTGTTTTGAGTGCAGGTTATGTGGCGCTGATTTGTGAGGGCAAGGTGCGGTTCATGGGGCAGGGGCTGAATGGTTAGCGTGGAGTGTGTTGCTGATTGCTACGTGTTGGTGGGTAGTGAGTGTTTGTGGCTTGTGATTTGTGATAGTTTGGTCGGTGGTCATGAGTCTGGAGGGGCTGCTGATTCTTTAGGATTTATTCTGTTTTAGCTGTAAGAGTCTAGGTTATTTTCTTTGTGTTTTTTGTGAGTGTCAGCTATGAGAGGTGAAAGGTTGAAATTGTGTTTCTTTTATAGGCAAATACTAGGGTTAAATCTTGTTGGAGAAGGAATGAGAGATCATGCAATAAAGGTGAGATATTTCTTAGTGTCATGCAAGGAAAGCAAGATATTGATTGGAGACAAGATTTGGTTTAATTAGGAAGTTAACGTATTTAATTTGTTTTGTTTAGGCATGAGATTTGTTTAGTTAGGAATGATTTTATTTTATATTTATTTTAATTTGGTATATGATTTTTAGATTTTATTTAATTCCCCATGTGTTAAATATGCATTTTAATAATTTGGATGTGTTTCAAGTGGGCTTGGGCGTAAATGGGCTTGGTGTGGGCGTGTGGCTTGGCTTTGGAGGTGGGCTTGGTGTGTGGGCTTGCGGGGGTTTTAGGTCAAGGCCTAGTGGTTTGCGGGGGGTTTTGGGCTAGGTGAATTATTTAAGTTTGGAATGATTTAATGTGATTTTTAATTTAATTTAATTTAGTTTCAATTTAATTGGTTTTAATTTTAATTTGTGACATGTTTTAATTATTTCTTGGATTGGGCTAAGAATGTGTTTTAAAACAGAGGTCCAACAAGCAAACCCGAAGCTAACAAGCGAATAAAATCCAACAAAATAATGATTTCTGACTTTACCCTTCCGACGTCTGTTTCCCGCGACTTCCTCGACTTAAAAGGTAGTGTCTCCAAATGAGACTCATCATAGGGACTTATATGCAAAAAATGCAGTGCCTACAGCGTCGCTACGCCCACGCTTTGGCATCGCGACGCCAATCCTGGGTATATATTTATGTTTAAAATTATTTATTAACATGTCATGTAGCCTAGGGTGCATACTCTTGTATTTTCACATGCCATAACATGTAGATATACATGATATTCTGATCATAAAATATGATTTTATATAATTTAACAGTTAAATAAGAATATGAGATGCATGCAAATGGATTAATAAGATTAATTGGTTTAAAGGTTTAAAAATTATAAATTCAATTTTTAGAAATAAATGGACCTTATGAGTACATTATTTTCTTTAATATATCGGATGGAAACCCGGACGTAAATTTCATAGCCGATTCCGAATGGACGGTAATATGGTATGCACTCGGGATACAATACCACGTACCTTTGGAATAAATAATGTGTTTTTATCGATTAAATGGTTTAATGACATTTGGTTCATTCGTTGAATTCTAAATTTTAAAACCTATTAGTGGACTAATAATTTAAGAGTTAAATTGATTAGATCACTATAGCAACTTGATTAAATTAGTTTAATGATATTAATTGGTTAATAGAGACTAATCGGGATTAATGAATAAAATTTTAAGAGTTAAAATTGGTTAGATCACTAAATCTTTAACTAATATTAATAAAGTTATGACCTTAGCCGAGCATAATCTAAGATTCATAAGATACTAGTGAGATAGAAGCCTTACACTTCAAAATAGTGAGTGGGAGAGGGGTATACCACAATATATCCCGTGATCTCCATTGTTATCCAGAAACATGAGATTCAATAGGCGCCTCGAGCCGGCTTTGCTTTCATCCCCCTACGGATGGTGTCCTTTTTGGGTCAATATCAGGTTTGGATTCCGAAAGGATAGAGACTCTAGATATATCTGGTGATTTGACCTACCCTACAGTGACACTTCACTAGTTAAGTCCAAGAGTTCCGAAATAATGGGTCACACTCACAAAGGAATGATTAAGTTGTTAATCAAAACTTCCTTGATTAAAATAACGGTAGTTGATTAATATAGGAATAAGAGTTATTTCAGATATATTAATCAATTGAGAATGTCTCAGTCTATCATGTGAATACTTGACCTACCCTACGGCGGCACTTATTTGTAGGATGATAGATAATTGTGGCATAGTAATTCTTTTAGGTTTGTAATTCATTATACATTGATCATGCATCTTGTTTAATTTTATGCCTAAATATTTGACAATATTAATATGCGACGAATGAATGTTCAATGCGCATTTATTATTTTTCAGCCATGGCATATGCAATTATCTCAATTCTCAAACAACAAGAAAAATTAACTGGGGAAAACTATGTTAAATGGAAAAGTGACATGAATGATATTTTGGTCTGCGAAGACCTTAAATTTATCCTAATGGAGGAATTTCCTCCTGAGCCAGCATCAAATGCTAGCAGAGCTGCACGTAATGCCTTTAATAATTAGATTAAAGCTGATGAGAAAGCCCATAGCTATTTGATAGCATCCATGTATGAGATCTTACTGCACATCATGAGCCTATGGCGATAACATCAATGATTATACAGTCATTACCGAACATGTTTGGGCAACATTCAGACTGGGAACAAAATTAGGCAATAGTCTCTGTATTGATCGCTAGAATGAAGGAAGGCACATCAGTTCGAGACCATGTATTAATGATGATGTCTCATCTTAATATGGCTGAAACCCATAATGCACGTATCAATGTACAAAACCAAGTGACAATGATCATGGAAACCCTTTCGAAGAGTTTCATGCAAATTAAAAGCAATTGTTCTATGAATAAGTTAATTCTTACATCGACTGAACTGATAAATGAGCTCACCAATTACGAGTCTGTCATGATGGGTCATTGTAGGTCCAATACGATGCAAATATTTTCGAATCTTCTAAATCTTCCAAGAAGAAGAAGAAAGGCAATTGGAAGGCTAAGGCAAAACCAATGAAAAATAAAAACAACAAAAGCTCTAAAGGAACCACTACCAAATGAAAATATTTCCATTGTGAACAACAAAGGAATTGGAAAAAGAATTGTCTGAAATACCTTGCCGAGCTTAAAGAGAAGAAGAATATAAGTAAATATGATTTACTTGTCATTGAGTCTCTTTTGGTGGAGGATAATAAATCCATATGAATTGTTGATTCTGGTGCCACTAATCATGTTTGTTGTTTTTTGAGCTACTTAACTCATGAAGGGACCTTGCTGAAGGTAGCTTTACCATGAGAGTTGGGACATGGGATACTGTTTCAGCAAAAGCAGTGGGAATTTCAAATTTGAATTTTAATAAGAGTTATTTATGTTTGAATTGTTTGCTATATATTCCTGGTTTTCGCAAGAATTTGATTTCTGAAATAAAACTTATAGAATGTAGTTTTTCTATTTCATTTAATAATAAGTCAGTTATTATTAGTAGAAATGGATTAAATATATGCATGGGAAACTCCGAAAATAATCTATATGTATTAAGGCCGTTAATGCATGAATCACTGCTTAATACTGAAATGTTTAAGATTGAAAAATCTAAAACTAAACGGCAAAAGATTTTTCTTGATGATAGCTATTTATGGAACCTTAGACTTGGTCACATTAGCCTTGACTGGATATATAGACTAATTAAGAACGAAGTTTTAAATCAGTTAAGACTCGGTACTTTACCTGTCTGTGAATCTTGTCTAGAAGGCAAAATGACTAAGAGACTTTTTACTGGAAAAAAAAAGGATAAGAGCCAAATAAACACGTGAGCTAATACATCCGGACATTTACAGACCGGTGAATGTAAAAGCCCGGGGTGGTTATGAATACTTCGTCACTTTCATTGATGATTATTCCAGATATGAGTATGTTTACCTAATACAGCACAAGTCAGATACATTTGAAAAGTTCAAAGAGTATCGTGCTGAGGTTGAGAACTAGTTAGGTAAAAGCATCAAAATTCTACGATCAGATCGTGGAGGAGAATACCTTGATAGAGATTTCGAGGAATTCTTAGTTGAGCATGAAATTATTTCACAACTCACAGCATTTGAAACACCACAACAAAATGGTGTTACAGAAAGGGGAAATCGGACCATACTAGACATGATGAGATCAATATTTAGTTATAGCACTCTACCTAGTTCTTTCTAAGTCTATTCCTAATACTCCCTTAGAGTTGTGGAATAGTCGTAAAGCTAGTTTACGGCATTTCCACATATGGAGGTGTCCAGCACATGTGCTAAAGAACAAGACTACTAAGTTGGAACCATGTTCACAAGTGTGCCTATTTGTAGGCTATCCTAAGGAAACTAGTGGTGAATTCTTTTATAGTCCAGAAGATAATAAAGTATTTGTGTCGACAAATGCTACATTTCTTGAGGAGGACTATATGAGAGAGTTCAAACCTCGAAGTAAAGTGTTAATTGAAAAGTTACTTACTGGTACGACCAGTATACCATTGTCAATTATTGACAAAGACATAACATCTTCTACATCTAAAAGTTAGATGCAAGTTTATCAGGATACCATACCACATTGACGTAGTGAGACAACCTGAACACTATCTAGGAAATGGTGAGGTGTAAGTTGATGCATCTTGTGATGGTATAGATGGTTCATTGACCTATCGTAGTACAATGGAAG
Source organism: Zanthoxylum bungeanum (assembly GCA_019454045.1). NCBI lineage: Eukaryota > Viridiplantae > Streptophyta > Magnoliopsida > Sapindales > Rutaceae > Zanthoxylum > Zanthoxylum bungeanum. Next base: position 147,328 of record SKCR01042136.1, read on the forward strand.
ATACTGATAAAGAGGAATGGCTCAAAGCCATGAACCTCGAGATGGAGTCTATGTACTCTAACTCAGTCTGGGAACTTGTAGACCAACCTGATGGAGTAAAACCCATAGGTTGCAAGTGGATCTACAAGAGAGAAAGAGGAAGATGGGAAAATACAGACTTTCAAGGCTAGACTAGTGGCAAAGGATTATACCCAGAAAGAGTGAGTTGAGTATAAAAAGACTTTCTCGCCAGTAGCCATGCTTAAATCCATCAGGATTATTCTTTCTATTACAGCATATTATGATTCCGAGATTTGACAAATGGACGTTAAGACTGCATTCTTGAATGGAAATCTTGATGAGAGTATCTATATGGTACAACCAGGGGAGGTTCATAACCCAAGGTCAAGAGCAAAAAGTTTACAAGTTGCAAAGGTCCATTTATGGGCTCAAGCAAGCATCTAGATCTTGGAACATAAGGTTTGATACTACGATCAATTTTTATAACTTTGAGCAGAACATCGATGGGCCTTGTGTCTACAAGCGCATCATTGATGGTAATGTGGTTTTCCTTGTGTTATACGTCGATGATATTTTACTCATTGGGAATGATGTAAAGATATTATCGGGCGTGAAAATCTGGCTAGCTAACCAATTCCAAATGAAAGATTTTGGAGAGGTAAGTTGTGTACTTGGGATCCAGATCATTTGGGATCGCAAGAAATGATTGTTAGTAATGTCTCAAGCATCATATATCGACAAGATTCTTGTGCGATTTGGTATGCAGAATTCCAAGAAAGGTAATTTACCTTTCAGGCATGAAATTCATTTGTCTAATGAACAGTCTCCTAAGACACCTCAAGCAGTTGAGGAGATGAGACATATACCATATGTTTCAGTAATTGGAAGTCTTATGTATGCTATGTTATGGACGAGACCGGACATCTGTTTTGCAGTGGGAGTAGTCAGTAGGTTTCAATCCAACCCAGGATTAGATCATTGGGTAGCGGTGAAACATATTCTCAAGTATCTTAGGAGAACGAGAAATTATATGCTTGTATATACAAGTCAGGATATGATTCTGAGAGGACATACTGACTCTCATTTTCAGACATATGTCGATTCTAGGAAATCAATATCTGGATCAGTGTTCACCTTATGTGGTGGGCTATAGTATAGAGGAGCATAAAAGCAATCTTGTATTGCTAAATCCACCATGGAGGCTGAATATGTAGCAGCTTGTGAAGCAACTAAGAAGCAGTCTGGCTCCGCAAGTTCTTGTCAGATCTGGAAGTTGTTCCAGATATGGATAAATCACTCACACTTTATTACGATAATAGTGGTGCAGTGGCGAACTCCAAATAACCAAGAAGCCACAAGAGGGGTAAGCATATTGAGAGGAAATATCACCTTATCAGGGAGATAGTGCATAGAGGAGTTGTCGTTGTCACGCAGATTCCTTCCGTAGACAACCTGGCTGATCCGTTTACAAAGACCTTATTGGCTAAACTATTTGAAGGTCAACTAAAGGGCTTATGATTACATGACATGTCCCATTTGCTATAGTCCAAGTGGGAGATTATTGGGATATATGTCCTAGAGCTTCATGTATTGTAATCAGAATTGATTATTGTAATAATAATAAATGCATTTTTTATTTTATCAAAGTTGTTTGATTTATATTGCATATTGTCCAATTGTCTTGTTTACCTTGATTACTCTTGTACCTTCAGATTTAGTGTATGTTTGATGCACAAGAGGATTTAAGTCTGGAGTTAGTAATCTAAATAGTCCATAGAGAGCAAACAAAAAGGGTACTTTGTTTATGGTTTATCTATAGCTGCGGTCTATTATATACTTGTATGACGACCTTGATCAGGATCGTTCATGTAGTGACATGGGAATGGAGACACCTTGTATGATGAAATCATATAGGACATGACTCAGATAAATACGAATTTCTTTTAATATCCATTAATAGAAGAAATTCATAATAAATGGTCATATATGGATTCGATCTTAATCTTGAGTGTACTACGAACTCCTGCATGACAGACTATGTCATTTGATTTACTATGATGAGGTTTGTGTTGCATTCCTGGCTAATAACTACGTAAATTGGGGATACGATTTGGTGTGTAGCTAGGAATGTGTTACATAGATATGGAATTCATTTCTTCTTATGAGAATCAGAAGAATATCTCTTTTAAGAGTTGATTCAGGACTTGAACAATTTGAGCGCTCAACTTTTCTATTACGAATAGAAAGTTTTATATTCATAATTGTTATGAATTAATTCTTCATTATAGAATAAATGGTGCTTAAGAGACAAAATATTTAGAGGGATTTAACATATTTTTGACCCGGCTCTATTTATGAGATATTCGTGAAGGGCTATATCCATATGTAATGACTATATCGATGGACACCGAAGTTGTTCGGATTATTTTATCCATCTACGGTAATGGGAGTTCAACTTTGAGTTTTTAGTGGAATAACGCGGAGTTGATAATTCGTAATATTTGATTAAAGAGTTTAATTAATATTTCAGAATTATTGGAGCTCGGAACCGTAGGTCCATTTGGTCCTCGTGCTATCTCGATTAACTGTAGCAAACCTAATATAATTAGATTGTCTAATAATATTCTCACATTTTATTTATATATTATTAATGAGATTAATAATATTTAATGTCACAAATGAAGACTATTTTAAATTGGTTTAACTTAATGTATCTAGAATTCTTTGATTATGAGATAATCAAGTTAGTAATAATTATGAGATAATTACTACAACATAATTGAAGGTAATTTAATCATTATTAAGATAATGATTTTTATTTACCTTGGAGACAAATCCATGTGGTTTGTCATGCTCTCCAACTTATTATGTCTATTAGGTGGCATGTATACATATAATAGTTTTGTCATTAGCTAATTCATTTTTATGCTTTGGTATGGCCTCCACATTTATGTGTTTGCCATTGAAAGAAAACATTAGATGCTTAATGACAAAGTCCTTGTCTTTAGCTTATCATTTCTTATGCTTTGGTATGGCATTCACATTTATGTGTTGGCCATTGCAAGAAAGCATATGATGCTTAATGACAAGGTTAGTTGGCTTGTGTAAGAGAATATAATCTCTACCATTTCTCTCACTTCATAAGGTTAACATTTTACATTCATTCACACAAGTGTAAATGAGAGAAAATAGAGAGAGTTCAAGCATTCACAAGTGTTGTGAGTGTGTTTGAAATTCCAAAAGCCAAACACCATTGTGACATCTTTATTCTCTAAATTGTTTAGAGTTTAATCTTTGTGAGTGAAGACCACACTTCGGTTTGTTGGTTCCGAGTCATAGTTCGGAAGATCGAGTGGTTGATCCAAGCGTTGGAGATCAAATGATTGATTAAGGCTACTACAATAAAGGGAGAATGTAAAGAAAATTTTAAAGATCTATACCGAAGCCAGTACCCACACAAGCAACTTTCGCCGCGCTATAGAAAGTCGTTTCCTACATAGATATTCCTAATTCAAACCCAACTCTACTACCATCTCCTAAAAAGAATGAAATTCAACTATTCCAATGAAATTCTAAGCCAACTAAGAGACTACCTCATAGCCTATAAAATGAGAGTAGGTCCAAGGGATTGAAACACTCACCGATGACTAGTGACTCATGATTCATCACTCAACATTCATCATTCAACTTTAAGGCCTCACACTCCAGTTGTCTTGTTTCTTCTCTCATTTGACTCGTCACCAACAATGACTTGAGTATCGAAGTGCCTACGGTGTCCACCACACCGGTGGGTAGCTACTATACGCACTATTTACCTTTATTTTGCAGGACCGTTGGAGACTCAATCATATAAATTCTCAATTGTAGGCCGAATGTGAAATTCAACGTCTATAATTCGGCGCCCATCGTGCGGCTCTGGCTATTCATAGCAAGAAAAACACAGTCAGTCTACGACTTAAACCATAAACCATTCATGACTTTCGGAAACGAAAATACCCCAGATACATCGTCTGCTCAACTGATTGCTCTATAAGAATGATTGCGGGAGTTGGAATGAGAAAACATCACAAAGCGAAGTACCTACATCACTCTACAAAGGTAGTTGGAGCAGATGACCTCAATTTCTCAGCACTGTGAACTCCAAAATCAGTCTAATAATCCTATCCTCCAGACCAATCTTGTGGGGACTTTTCAAGATGTTGTAGATCACAATCAGCCCTCAGAGATTTCAGCCAACCCAAAAACCATTTCCTCGTAACACTACTACCAGTTACCTCGATCATTGGTGGTGAGTCCCACACTAGGTGCTCCCTCTTGGACCATAGGTACATATGATACTTCACATTATCAGCCAGATGCTTCATCAAGTATGTTCCCCATGTGTTAGGAATCAACTGAGAATGAGCCACCCATAGTGAATACCCACTCGATAGTTCATCAACACCATCAGCCCCAACCGACTTAGATAATGTGTTGGCAATACATCTCAATAGAGGTGTCACTTGATGCAATTAGACCAAGTTAAAGAATAGTCAGAGACCACTCATTGTCGCATAGGGGACATCATAACTTCCCAAACAAGTGTTCATTGGTGACTTGGAAAAAATTGACTTTCATAAAATCCAACTTAGGGAGAAACCTATTTGCTCTAATCGACCTATATTGACTATCATCTGGCTCAGTCGACATACTTCTCCCAATCAACATAGGAATACCCTCATAGACCTCTTGCATACCCAATCGACCAAGAAGTATTCTCCAGGATTGTCATATATTTTAGACAATATTGATGAATTTTCATTTTCTCCAGACGACATAAAAAGATTGTCATCTTCTCTAGACGACATGGAATGATTGTCATCTCCTTCATATGACATGAAATAATTGCCATCTTCTCCAAACTATATAAAAAGATTGTCATCTTCTTCAGGCGATGTGGAAGGATTGTCATCTCCTCAAGATGATATGGAAGAATTATCATCTCCTCCAGATGATATGAAATGATTATCATCTTCTCCAGACTAGATGGACGGATTGTCATCTCCTCTAGACGACATGGAATGATATTCATATTCTCTATATGACATGGATGGATTGCCATCAACTCCAGACTCTATAGGAAGACCTTCATCAGGTCTAGTGGAGTGAAGTCTTATGGGCCTTCATTAGGTCTAGTGGAGTGAAGACCCTCATGGACCTTTATCAGATCCAGTTAACCGAAGTCTCATAGACCTTCATCCGATCTAGTGGAATGAAGACCCTGACGGACCTTCATCGGGTATAATAGAGTGAAAACTCTCTTGGGCCTTCATCATGTCTAGTGAAGTGAAGATCCTTATGGACCTTCATCAAGTCCAGTCAACTGAAGTATCATGGACCTTCATCAGATCCAGTAGAGTGAAGATCCTCATGGACCTTCATCATGTATAGTGGAGTAAAGACACACATGGACTTTCATCGGGTCTAGTAGAGTGAAGTCTCTCATGAACCTTCATCAGGTCTAGTCAGCTGAAGTCTCATGGACCTTTATCTGGTCCAGACGACGTAGAAAACTCCCCTAGACCTTCTTCAAGTTCAGTCTGTTGATATTGGTGCTTGGACCGCCAGTCCAAATAATGTATTGTATATTATATTTTATTATTTATTAATAAAATAACTACATTTTCATTTCAACCTTATTAATGGTAATGTCATTATGCATATTAGTTTGATATATAAATATGCTGAGAATGACATCGACCTTAGAATAGTCATGTAGTAATACTGGACACTGGGCGGTCCGTTATTGAGATAGTATTACTATTATAAACTATTCTTAAAGTAAATATTTCTAGTTGTTGGTTTTGGAATTCGATTGAATTCCTAAAACTTAGAAGACAAATTAGTTGGATTAAGGTAATTTGGATTCAAATTGTTGTTGGACAAATTAATTTTCATTTTAAAGTGTAATGACCACACTTTTGTTATGCCTAGAATTGTTATAGAGTTCTTCATTAGTGGTGACTTTGATTTAGTGTAAGATTAATTTGATTAGTCTTGAGAAAATTGAATTTAAAGCATGTAAATGATAGTTTATTCACTGTTTTTAGACTTGAAAATTTTGGAAATTTTTTGATGAAAAATATGTCATTTGGATGTGTTATAATTTTCGGAAATTATTTCGCAGTGAAAATAAGCGAAAACGATGAAAATAATGTTACCGGGTAACAACTGCCCAAATACTATTAGGACTGACGTGGGCAGCCCTTGTACGGTCTCGATTGGTCAGTTCGACTAAAAACGTGTTTTATGCTATTTTGCGGAAAATCATTTCCGTAAAAATTTCGTAATGTTTTCCTTATTAATTAAGTCGTTATTTGATATCAAATAATATATTTAGGTGAAATATGAATAAATTATAAATATAGGATGTTGGATAATTTATTCAGTAAGTTTAAAAATTTAAATTTACGATTTCACTCGAATCGCGCTTTCGCAGCGAATAATCCTAACATAACTATGTAGGTGTGTGTATACATAAATATGTGTGTTATTTCATTACAAAGATGAAGAATATGAATGTGTTAAAGCATGTAAGAAAAATAAGCAGTAAATAGTAACATTAACAGTGTCGTGTGAATAATAACACATGAATAGTGCACATGAACATTATTTTCCTATTATGTTTGAGTTTAATTATTTCATTAAGGTTAGTTTAGTCTTTTTATTTTAGTAATATATTAACCTAATTTTTAGACAAATATTTAAGGTTATCTTTATAGATAATTCCAATAATTCTGAACTATTGCGAAATTGAGATTTTTGCTATTTGGAGCTCTTTGAATATTTATCGATTTTTCAGAGTATTCTTGTTTTGATTCACTTGGGTTAGAGTATATTTAATTCTGTAAATCTATTCTAGGGTTTAATCAATTTAATTCTAAATTATGTAGGACCTAATTAAGAATCCAATAACAAATCCTAATCACCCTTTACTTGATCCTAAAGGTACAAAATCTTCATCAATATGTTAGCGAATTGCACAAGAAATTTAGTTAGTTGTATTCAATCCGAAGGAGGACTTAAAATAAACAACAATATTATATGCTATTCTACTACACCTTGAGCTTATAAAATTTGACCTTTTGGTATCTAAAAGTATTGATTGACAATTTATTTTATTTATTAAATTATTTATTTTAATCACAAAAGGATAAGATTTTTATGCCCATAGAATATTCAGAAAGTTATCATTATTCTAAAAACAATTTACGTATGACTATTGATTATTTCACCAATAGAAAGATTTGGTTTCTTTGGGATTATAAGTTTGAATTTTAGTATAACAATTTGCGAAAATAGCTAAAGGGGTGATACAAAAGTAATAAAATTAAACTTGAATTCGGTGTTATTAAATTTTTACTTTTTTTTTTATATATAAATTGTGATTGAAAATTATTAAATTAAAATTTATATATAATTAAATTTTTATTATTTATTATTATAAATACACACGTGATAAAAATTTATAAAAAAAAACTTGACACAATCTAATTGTACACCCAATTTCTACAAAATTAATTATTGATGGAGGTGAGGAACCTTCACAATGGATGAACTCATCGGTCTGTCGATCTTACGTGTCTATTATATTAACGATGATTATTTTTATATCAAACATTCATTTTATCGAGAAATTCAACAATATAATAGTGATATCATATTATTTATGCTACAAGTTAATAATATCTCGCCACGTATTTAAAATATTTAAAACTACCAAATAAATGATATTTATATTTAATATAATATGTGATCATTTACTTATTAATTAATAATAATACGTAACAATATCTCTGTTGTATCATATAAATTACTCCATTGACATATTGATAAACCGATTCACAATAGAAATATATCTACCTTCGTCAATAATTGAGGGCGAAAGCTTCACCCATCTAATTATTAAACCCCAGCTTAACTTTTGAGTTACTCTACCTAAAAATTCATTTTTAAATAAATAAATTAATTAATTAATTAAGCATTTGTGCTCACGAGAATTAATGAGAGTAAAATTTACAATCTTTATATTATTTTTTAAAAAATATATCATGATCAATATTCTAATTTTAGCGAGTATTCGAGGAAGTTATTAAAGATCTCAGCTTTTGCAAAACAAAATTGAAGAAGTTAGAAAAAAAATATCAGCAAACTAAGGGAGCCTATACGAAAATATTCAGAAAGATCCTTTTCACAATTAGTGTTCAAGGGGTGGCTCTTTGACAAACAACTTAAAATTTGATCGTCTTATAATTCAAATATGAAATTTTTTATAATAGTCTGATGTAGATATGGATTTTACTTGCTACGTTTTAACTCGAGTCGGATATTTTGACAGTAGAATTTCAACATTTCTAAAAAAAAATTAATCCAATTAAAATATTATAAAAAATTAAATGATTTTTCATTACACTTCTCTTTAGTCCAAAATACAACCCAACACAATAATTATTGTAAGCAGAAAACATAGTTTCTGAAAAGAATGCCACTGATATCTGTTACAAGAATTAATTTGTATCTTTGTTTCCTTCTCAGCGTAGAAAATGGATAAGAATATATTCAACATAGTTTAACTGCAAATACAAAAATATATTAATGTTAGAAGTTAATAATGAAACTTAATTGCTTGAATTTAACTCAGTATTCACAATTAAGAAGTATTTAATCACTAACCTTCCAAATTAACATGTAAAAATTAAATGTCGAGTCAAAACTATCAACATCAACTTTTCGAGATTGATGCCACAACATGAAACCGAGTATACTGTGGCCAATTATCTGCCATGAATAAAATTAAAAAAAAATAATTATAAGTAATCGAGATAATGGAACACATTCAATCATGCATAAATATACAAGGCTAAATTTCTTACAGTGACAAGCTTGTTTATCAAGAAAGATGAAGAAGCTCCAGCTATGACAGCACCTCCGTAACCCAATAACATCATATTAACACAAAGCGGAAGCACCTTTACAGAAGAAACAAGCAAAAGAATTGTAAGCCGGCTGTTTTTACACTATGATTCAGTAATTTGATTCTCATTGAGATTGATGAGAATATCATTATTATACGATATTGATGTATTATTGTACTTACCTTTTCTTTTCCCAAAAGGACACACAGTGTTTTCATGCCAAATTTTTTGTCCCCTTCTACATCTGGCAGATCCTATTAAATCATATAAACCAATAAATTAGTAACTATGAATGGTATCTCACGGATGGTAAAAATCTCGGTGAGGATAGGAGCCCACAGAGACTTGGTATATTAGGGACAAATAATGAGATAATTTTCATAATTGTTGGTTAATCGGATATGGGTATTGGTATCTTGTTAATATATAGGTAAAATTCTCGTGTTAACGGAGACTCATGAGTGTCTGGTATGTTAGGAGTAGATAAAAAGATAATTTTCGTATCCATTGATTGAAGAAGACAAATATAAATATTGACATTCTCATATCATACCCGACTCATTACCAAGCCTATTATATTGTTAAATTTATTCGAATTTTATTGATTTTTGACGATTTAATGTTTGTCAGAATGTAAGGTTTTGTACTTAGAGATACACAATGAATTTATTTTTAAGTTAGGGAATTCTGAGATTATTACCTTGAGAAGACCGTTTACGAATGCGAAGATGGACATAATAGCGACCGTAAAAATTAATGGTCTCGTAATTGCGAAAGGTCTACCAAGCACGTATTGCTGTAAATATATCAAATTAAACCACTTCATCAGTAAATTACAGTATAATAATGATTATTATTAACAAGATTTAGAAAATATATTTTTACCTGGATGTGCATGAAGAATGGTAACTGGAGTGTAAAACCCATGAGAATCACGAGAGTGAATGGAGCTAGAAATGTGTGTGATTTCCATCTAAGAAAGGGAAGCTGCAAGATTAACAAAAACCAATTAAATGAATTTTGATCAATTAATCAGATAATTCTTATGTTTTTTTTTTTTTTTTCCTTTTAAGAACTAGAGTCAAAGTAGATTTTTTTAAGCTTCTACATATTTCAGGGTTCAAACATGGATGGCCAGCTAAAGAAAGGGAAACCACTTTATCAAGCTATTTGAAACCAATTAACTGCATAAAGTTAAATATCTATCTGATTTGAATTTTATTATGTTTAGGGAAAATGATAGTTAGACTCCCTAAGATTTGGAGAAATTGTCACAAAGACCCCATTCTTTTCATAAATTGTCACCTAAACTTCTTTACAAACTTTGAGTGTGTATATATCTTAAAAGAAGTTCGTATGACAATTTCTGAAAATAATAGGGTCTTTATGTATATTAGAAGAACGTTGGGGTTTATACATTTTTTCCATTATGTTTGTTAAAATATGTTGTAGAAGCAATTTGGAGACTTACAGGGAGGGAATAAGCGCATCCACATAGAAAACACAAGATTTGGATCCACAGAAGTGGTGGAGATCCGGACATAATTCCCATAGTGAAACTCTGTAAATTGGGACCAATGAATTAGTTTAAGGTTACAAAATCCACTGTATGCAAATAACTAAGTTTAGCTGGCAATTGCTTACCAAGACTGCACATCCTACACAAATTGCGATTGCTGTCACCATTGACAAGTCATCGGAAGCGAGCGGGAGATACGGCTTGTTAATCTTCGACAATATTAATTAAGTTGATTTATTAGCAAAAATATATACATGAAGCATGAAAGATTAGCATATACATACACATAAGTATACATACCTTGTCTATTTCAACATCACAAATCTGATTTAATGCCGTCAGAAAAGTGTTCATCAGTAATGTGGGCACTATGGCCTGCAAAATATATGGGGTACCCTAGTCAGCCACTTTTTTTGTTTATTAATTAAATCTCATAGCAACCCAATTCTGATATTTACCTTCAATATTTCCAAGAAAAATCTGGGAGTCAAATCAGCGAGACTTTGTATTGGAAGTAGTGAAACTGATACAATCCCAGCAATCTGGTGTAAAACAAAAGTCGAAACTCATAATCAGTGAATCTAAAAAAACTTAATATATTGTTCTGGAGAAGATATACAAGCTAATCAATGAAGTTGCAACTCACAATGTTAACCCAAGTGTAGGAACGAACTAAATGGTTGATTGCATTGAACTTCTTCTTGAAAACTTCCAGAAAGCTTGGAGCAGCTGCTGTATTATCATCCTCGTATTGTAATGCATGACCATCTTGTAATGCCAATGGAGGGCGGCGTAATTTGCTTAATGGTTTAAGATTTCTATTGCCTGTAAATTTGTTTTGATTGGTTAAATAAAATGAATTTTCGGAGGAACATTTGATTGAGTACTTCTTGCCAGCATGTGTTTGGGTCAGTGGCGGCGATGCAAATGTTTTAAAGCAACCTGTAATTAATTAAAAAGGTCAAAAAAATCAAGTAGTAAGTGAAATTGAAGAGTCATGGAATGTGGGAAAATTTGACAAGAGAGGAGACATACCAGGCTGTTGCAAAGTGTTGAATTTTGGAGAGAAGCTTAAACACTGCGCTTGAAACATTATTGATTAATTTGCTCTGTTTTGTTTTTTCCTGAATTATGGGCAATGAGTTGATACAATTTTACAATCAAACACTTGGTGCTGGTGGTATATATAAATAAAGTGTACGTTTGACTGACAATGACATATGGTCATTTTTTAATTGACCCCTTTATTTTATTGAATACAAAGGTCCTTTGTTTTATTTGCCTATCAGCGGCCATTATTGATCGATTACTTTAAATAATAAAAAGTTATCCCGTGATTTGCAACATGCATATATTCATTAACTGGATTTACATATTTAATGATTTAAATTATCTCTGTATATATTATATTGTATTTTGAAGATGGGTGCCCTTTACTATGCTTTCAAGGTCCGAAAAGATGGCTTTAATTTTGACCCACTTACGAAGCCTGAAGCTTCCGTCCATTGTGTGGTTGAAAAAGAAAGAGGTGAAACAAAATTGGATTTGTTAATTGTTTTTTATTTTTTTAGTAGTTTAGAATTTTAGATTTGTAAAGAAAAAATTAGGGGCAAAATCATCTCTCTCTCCCTATATATATATATATATATATATATATATATATTTTACTAAGAGAATTTCAATTAGTTAATAAATTAATATATTTTATTTATCAATTAATTACTCTTTTTAATCAATTATGATGCAGTTCAATATCAAATTTCATTATAAATCCTTTTAATAAGCTGACAAACAATCAATAAATCTTGAGCCAATCTAGGAATATAAAGAACATCTGGAATAAGTTTATATTTACCGATTTTGGTAAGCACACAAATAATCTCATTTCTTTAGACACCGTAATTTATTCCAAATTAAAATATTCTGGGATTCCTATCATATGATTACTGCATCCATTGTCCAAATACCAATCACCAATTGATTCTTTCTTAGCAATTAAGCAAGTGTAAAATATTTGATTTTCACTTCCATGACTAAATTCCTTGCAAACATATTACACTGGAGGTTGGAAGAGCCATATATCTTTTGGGAAATTATCATCTGTCTATTCGAAAATTATCTGATTTTGAAAAAACACTCAATTTTAAGAAAATGATATATATACTTCTAAAGTGAAATTTCCTACAACCAATAGCGACAGCAATCTCTATACCCGAGGGGGGGGGGGGGGGTGAATTGAGTTATTACTATAAATGCGGAATTATAAAATCTTTGCCGATTTTAAGCTCTTATTACCAAATTGACTCTTAGGTTAATTTTCTCTATTGTTAATAATAACCCATATGCAAGTTTTCTATCCAATAACATAAATGTAAATAAACTTGCAAATAAGTAAAAGTTAAGGGATAGAGAAATACGACACCGCGATTTATAGTGGTTCGGCCAAACGTGCCTACATCCACTTGTAGAACACAGAAATAGGTGACGCTGTTCCAGGCTCGCGGCCTGGTCGGGAGTACGGAATAGCCCACGTGCCTATATCTTCGTTTTGCCGCAAGTCTTCACATTCTCGCTCTTCACCCCATATGCTTCGACACTTTTTGTATTGCTTCGTGTTTGTACGTCGAAGTCTTCTTTCGCGTTGACGTCATCAAAATCCATTTATGCGACCAAATCGCCAACAATCTCCCCCTTTTTGACGATGTCAACCCCTTAAAACTTGTTGATACTCGTGAGCTTCTCGGAGTCCAAATTTGACAATTTTGCTCCCCCTCAACATAAGCTCCCCGTCAATGTGTGATTGTCTTTAATAAAGTTCTAACAAAACTTGACAAACACATTAGTACAATTACTTCCCCCTTAAACCAAGGGTGAGGGTAAAACAAGTTTTAATCTCATTCTAATGATTTCTCCCCCTTTGACATAATCAAAAGTGGAGAAGCAAAAATTAAAAAAAAGTGAGATACCAAATAAATATGTGCATTAAATAATGATACCAATAAAAAGAGTTAAAAATAAGCACATTTGACATTTCCCCCTTTTTGCCATAAGAAAAAACATGTATTAATGGTACCAATTAGCATTTTATATCAATGTTTCCAATTATATCATTTTAAGCATGATTTTTCCAATTGTGATATCAAATAAAATGAATCATTACATATCATGATACCAACTAAAATCAATGAATTCACTTCAATGCATTTTTAATGATTGTCTTCTTATAAGTATCTTACCAATTAATAAACAATCAAAATCCATACTTTTCATTATCAATGGAAACTTATATCAATATACATGCATTTCATTTTCATTCCAATATGTTACATGGCAAAAGCAGTTTTAATGCAAAATCAATCAAATGATCACATACATGTAATTTTAACTCAATAAAATCAATGTGATACTAATTGATATGAAAAATGGGTTTAAATGTATGATTTAGGCATTTAATGATATCAAATGAACAATTGATACCAATAGAAAGATAAGTGCATTGCCTAATCACTTTGTATGCTTAAAAAATATTAACTAATATAAAATATGCATACATACACAAAGAGGAAACAGTACCAATGTTTCCGTGAATACAGATTTTACCTTTACCGTTGCGATTCCTAATCTCTTTAGCCTTGAGATCAATTTTGCAATTCTCTTTAAAGATCAATTCCCAAAGCTCACCGTACAAATTTATCAATTACACTTTGGTACCCAAACTTTCTTGGGTTCATTTGGGTTAATTGTGATTCCTTGAGGAATCCATGCATTTTTAATTGCATTCTTGTTCATGCATTCAAAAATTTTATGTCCATTTTCATTATATGCATGACATGTGATATTTTCATTTTTAACATTCTTAGCATAAGAATCAGATGCCTTAACAAAATAATTCTTCAAAAATTTTCTCTTAATGTAAGGCCTATATCCTAATCATTCTCTTTTAAATGCACATTTTTGAGATCCAATAAGCATATTAAATTTTTTATGTCCCAATGTGATTTTGCTAATTATGTTTTGCAAATCTATAACTTTTGTGTTTAATAACACATTTTCATTCAAAATTGATTCGCAATCGCATGTCTTAGAGCTAGATGGCATATTAGATATGACATTTTCAAGTTCTAGCTTTTTCAATTTCAAACATGCATTTTCATCATTTAAGCATGCAATTTCTTTTTCATGTTTAGCCTTTAAGCTTATCATATCATTATCTAAAACATGAATTTTATCCAAACTAGTTGCATGTTCAATTTTAAGTGTAGCATGCTCATTTTTGACCAATTTAATTTCTTTTTAAGCACATCACACAATTCTTTTAAGCCATTAAAAGCATTAAGTATATCATTATAGTCTTGAGAATTCTGTACCTCTTCTTCTTCGCTTTCAAAATGGAAGTCCTCATCCGTGATAGCCATAACTATTAACTGCTATTGATTTATCTTTGACTTCTACCTCTTCCTCCTCGGATGAGCTTGAATCGCTATCACTCCAAGTTGAATTAGCTTTCATTGCCTTTTTCTTTGATTTTCCTTTCATTATTCTCAATGGGCAATCAGTGGCTATATGACCCGATTTGTTGCATTCATAACATACAATTTTCTTGTTCTTCCGCGACCATTTTTCTTCTTTCTTTTCATCCGCCTTTGATTTTCCTTTGAGCTTTACAGATTTGAGGAGCTCCTTTACTTTCTTGGTGATGATTGCCAACTCATCATCACTATCCTCTTCTTCACTTGAGCTTGAGTCATCTCGTTTTCTCGCTTTTAAGGCCAATGACTTTCTTATCTTTTTCTCATCTTCCTCATTTTTATCCATCTTGATCTCCATTTCATACTCAAGCAATTTGCCGACCAAATCATCAATCTTTAATGTGTTTATGTCGTTTGCTTCTCTAATGGAGAAGGTATAGCTTCTAAATTCTTTCGGGAGTGATCTCAAAATTTTCTTCACTTGATCCGATGTCCCGATGACTTTTCCCAAGGCTCCCAAATGATTGATGATGACCGTAAATCTTGAAATCATGTGATCAATTTCTTCCCCGGATTCCATCTTGAAATTGTCCAATTCGCACATGAACCGGTTGATCTTTGATTCATTCACTTGGCTTGTGCCCTCATTGACCATTTCCAAAGACTTCCATAAATCATATGCGTTTCCACATTCCGGAAGCTTGCTTACTTGATATCGATCAGTGGCACATAGGAGTTGGTTGAGTGCCTTAGCATTTTGTGAGGCTAGTTTTACATCCTCATTATCCCATTCTAAGCTCGGTTTTGGAATATCAACTCAATTGCTATCCTTCTTCATTGGTACTTTAGCATCCCATGTAATCACCAAATAGGATTGCGGATCAACAGTAAGGAGATAATTCAACATCCTCATTTTCCAATAATTATAGTTCGTTCCGGTGTAAAACGGAGGTCTAGTCGTTGAAAATCCCTCGGCAAGATTTGACGAGTTGCTTGTAGAAGCCATGATCTATTCTCGGAAGGTTAGGTTTTTCGTGAGAATACCTCGCTCTGATACCAACTGAAATTTCCTACAAGCAATAGCGACAAGCAATCTCTATACCCAAGAGGGGGTGAATTGGGTTATTGCTATAAATGCGGAATTATAAAATCTTTGCCGATTTTAAGCTCTTATTACCAAATTGGCTCTTAGGTTAATTTTCTCTATTGTTCATAATAACCTATATGCAAGTTTTCTATCTAATAATATAAATGTAAATAAACTTGCAAATAAGTAAAAGTTAAGGGATAGAGAAATACGACACTGTGATTTATAGTGGTTCGGCCAAACATGCCTACATCCACTTGTAGAACATAGAAATCGTCGACGCTGTTCCAGGTTCGCGGCCCGGTCGGGAGGACGGAATAGCCCACGTGGGGACTAAACTGGAGAAATAAAGGAGTCGCCACCCAGTGTGAACTGGGAAATGATTTAAGGTCGCACTCACCCCTCGCAATGGAAGACCTCAAACCGTTGGGTTCAGAATGGTCCCTTACTTATGCCACTTGTAATGAAAAGATTTGTGCAATAAATGAAATATAATAAATATGTGACCAAAGAACCTGACCGTTTTCAATATAGGACTTCACATACCTGGTTAGACGTATTCCACGTCCAACCAAGCATGCCGTGTCCGGGATAACAAAATAAAATATAACAAAGGGTGCCCCAGGTCTTACCTTTTAAGTCAATTTTCGGGAGTACGTTGGGACGTCGCCGGAAGGGTTAGCGTTTCCGCTGTTTTTACTAGTTTACTATTTTCGCTCGTTGTTTCCTATGTTTCCACTCGCTGTTTCCACTCGCTGTTTCCTCTATTTTCACTCACTGTTTCCACTCTATGTTTCCTTTGTTTTCTTCACTATTTTTGGATGATTTGCTGCTATTTTCCGGTCATTGTTTCGGGATTATTTTTGGGACTGTTTAGTGCGGGTTTAAGGGTACAGTTTGTGCGGTTTTTGGTGATGGTTGTGCAGTACAGTTAGGGCAGTTTTCAGAGGCTGTCTTACGGTATTTTAGGGGTGCAGTTTGCAGGTTTAAGGGTGCATTTTGGGTGTGGTTTTGGGCATTTTTCAGTGGTGATTTTCGGTGATATAAGGTGCAATTTTCTGGACTATTTTTGGTGGTTTCAGGCAGTTTACTGGGCAGTGTTTGGGCGTGAATAAAGGCAGTTTCTGGGCAGTGTTTCAGGCGTGAATAAGGGCTGTTTCTGGGGCTGGTTTCAGGCGTGAATAAGGGCTGTTTCTGGGGCTGGTTTCAGGCATGAATAAGGGGCAGTTTTGGGGGCTGTATGGGCGTGACTTCAGGGGCAGTTTTGGGGGCTGTATGGGCGTGACTTGATGGGCTGCTTATGTGTGTGACGTATGTTAGTAAAGTTGTAGGAAATTCTTCAATAAGGGTAATTCTGTCTTTTGGATTGGATTGGGTGCTTGTGAGGGGTACAACCCTTTGGGGGGTTGCACCCCATCCCAAAGGGTGCCCTATTGGCACCCTTCCATGCCTTATATAAGAAGGCTTGATGTCCAAAAGATAGAGAAAGAAAGATATCCGATTTTTGATAAACAAGAGACATTGTTTTCCTTTGTTTTGAGAGAGTTTCACCATATTCCTAGTTCATACACTTGTTAAGGAGTGCTCCTTGAACAAGAAGATTCCAAGTAATCCTGGGAGAACGTTGGCAAAACGAATCCGTAAAGCACCTGTGACGGAGCCAATAAGTTCTTAAGGACATAGGTCATCTCGACTTGGACAATTCTGTGATCTCCACTTTCTGGTTTGTTTTAATGGTTTTCTGGTTTTAGGGTTTCATGCATCTAGATCTACTTTTGTTGTTTTGATCTATTTGATTGCAAGTTATATTACTGTTTGATGACACTAATTTAACAACAATCTTAAGAACTTATTGATATCGTGTTATTAAATAGTAATTTGCATGTTAGGGTTTGAATATTTTCTGGAAAATACGAAACTGTGCATGAAAAACCCGTAGGGCGTTCGAACACCCGACGCACGTGAAGGCATAAATCTGAAAATTTGTAAGAACGTTCGAACGCGTCTTCAAACGCACCTCGAACGCAAGCCTTCGGCCTTAGAACGTTCGAACGCGTACTAAACGCAACTCGAACGCAAACTCTCTGGAATCATTCCGTTCGAACGCTTCACGAACGCTATACGAACGTGAACTCTCTGGAATCATTCCGTTCGAACGCGTTATCAAACGCAACACGAAACGCACACACACTGGACAGTCTCGTTCGAACGTAGATACGAACGCGACACTAACGAATAGTCCTGTAATTCTTAGAAACTGCAAACTTAAATAATATTAACTTGGTTAGTCATATACTGTTAACACATTAATCTTGGTAGTATAGATTTAAGTTATTATTAGGTTGTTCAATTATCACAAGCATACACATAGTGATAAAGTTGAAATTGTTTGGTTGTTGCATAATTGGTTGAGAATTTAAAGTGTAATAATACACAAGTAATTCCATCCAATCTTGATTGACATTTATATATCTACACTTATCGTAATAATTGTGCTATTGGAAGAGTGTAATCTGGGTTGTGAATTGCTAAAAGATCCTATTGAAAAAGTGTTCGAAGAATATTCGTTCGTTCAATTTTCATTAAGTATCTTTAGTTAAAATTCAATGACTTGTGTTTATTGGAACTTTCGTCCATTAGAACAACAAGTGACTACCTAGTACATCACTTTGAACAAGATCATTCGTTGATCGTTGTGCAATTCGTCTTCGTAGACCGATTGAACCCTGTTGTTTTCCAGTTACAAATGGCTAGCGGAAATATCAGAATACCGGTCTCTCACGGAGAAAGCCGGAGAATTTTGGTAGGGCAAATTTCAAACAGTGGCAGAGCAAAATGTTGTTCTACCTGAAAACTCTCCAGTTGGCTAAATTCCTCAAGATCCTCCGGGTCCTGTGGAGGGTGAATCTGAATTGGCCAAGGAAGAGCGAGAACAGACTTGGATGTCTGGAGACTTCTTATGCAAGAACTACATTTTGGGTGGTCTTGACAATACCCTGTACAATGTGTACCAAGGCATGACTTCTGCGAAGATTCTCTGGGAATCTCTCGAGAAGAAATACAAAACGGGGATGCCGGACAAAAGAAATTTGTCGTGGGTAGGTTCTTGGACTACAAGATGGTAGTTTCAAGGACGGTGATGTCTCAGTTGGGTGAACAACATTAGATCATTCATGAAATACTGGATGAATGAATGAAACTCTGTGAGACGTTTCAAGTTGCCACCATAATTGAAAAGTTGCCTCCATCATGGAAGGACTTCAGGAGCTATCTGCAACACAAAAAGAAGCAGATGAGCCTTGAAGACCTTGGAGTTCGATTGAAAATCGAACAGGACAACATGATGTCCGAGAAGGCCAGCTACAAGACTATGGAGTCTAAGGCCAACATCTTTGAGGATGTAAATGGTAGCAAGAAAAGAAAGAACAGTGAAGCTGATTCTTCCCAAGCGAACAAGAAGTTCAATGGGAAGTGCTACAACTGTGAAAAGAGCGGTCATATGACAAAGGACTGCAGAAACAAGATATCTCAGGACAATGGCAGGATAAATGAGGCCTATGTCACTGAAGATGAGCAGTTAACTCATGAGATTTCAGAAATGAATCTCTCAACAGTGGTAACTGAAGCCAACTTGGTTGGGAATTCGAGAGAATGATGGGTAGACTCTGGGGCTACTCGTCATATCTGTGCTGATAGCAAGATGTTTTCCTCGTATCAGAAAGGTCGATGGCGGCGATCATCTGACAATGGGAAACTCGTCTACCTCTAGAGTGGTTGGACAAGGCACAGTAGTTCTGAAAATGATATCCGGAACGGAGCTTACATATAATAATGTTTGCATGTTCCAGATATTCGGAAGAACTCGGTCTCAGGTTTGTATTTGTTTCTGACAAGATTGTATTGACCAGAAATGATGTCTATGTAGGAAAATGATACCTCGCTGAGGGTCTTTTCAATGACTGTCAATTGTGCTATTAATAAAGCTGAAACTTCTGCTTATATTATTGAGTCACAAAATGTATGACATGAGAGGTTAGGACATGTTAATTATGATACATTAATTAACATGGACCTTATACCTAAATTTGCATTGATAGCTGACATGAGTGTGAGGCATGTGTTGAAGCAAAAATACATAGAACATTTTAGAACGAAGTTCTGAACCCTTGGAACTTGTACACATTGACGTATGTGACATGAATTTTGTGCGAACAAGAGGCGGTAAAAAGTACTTTGTCACTTTTATCGATGAAAGCACAAGATTCAGTTAAGTGTATTTGCTGAGGAGCATAGCTGAAGCTATTGAGAGCTTTATAAACTGAGAGCGAAGTTGCAAATCAACTTGGCAAGTAAATCAAAAGAATCAGAAGTGATAGTGGTGGTGAATATGTTTCATCATTCGGTGAATATTTTTCTGTGCACGGAATTATTCACGAAACCACTGCTCCTTATTCTCCTCAACAGAACGGAATTGCGGAGTGCAAAAACCGAACGTTGAAGGAAATAATGAATGCCATGTTGACTAGTTCTGGTTTACCTCAGAACTTGTGGGGGAAAGCCCTGCTTTCCGCAAACTACGTTCTGAACAAGCTTCCTCACAGAAGATTGGACAAGACACCATATGAGTTGTGGAAAGGTTATGTACCTTCCTACAAATATCTGAAAATGTGGGGGTGTCTTGCCAATTGCCAAGGTGATGGCTCCTAAACCTAAGAAGGTGGAATAGGACCCAAAACTGTTGACTGTATATTCTTCGGATATACTTGCAACAGTAGTGCGTATCGATTCTTGGTACACAAGTATGAGATTCCTGACATCAATCTGAATGTGATGATTGAGTCAAGAAATGCAATATTTTTGAAGAGACATTTCCTTGTAAGGAAAGACAAAGAAGAGAGTCTCTCAAAAAGAGCTGTTGATACTGTCAAGGACAGTGATCAGGTTGACCAAGAGTCATATCCGATTTTCTGACATATTTGTTAGAAAATGAGCCTCGAAGCTATAAAGAAGCAATGTCTTCTTTGGAGGCACCTCTGTGGAAAGAGGCGATAAACAGTGAGATTGATTCAATCCTACAGAACCATACTTGGGAGTTGGTTGATCTTCCACCAGGTTGTAAGCCACTGGGCTACAATTGGAAAGATGAAAATGGATGGATCAATAGATAAGTATAAGGCGAGGTTTGTCATAAAAGATTATAGACAGAAAGAAGGCCTTGTTTACTTTGACACCTATCCACCAGTGATTCGTATCACATTAGTAGAATGCTTATAGCTATAGCAGCTATATTTGGTCTTGAAATACATCAAAAGGATGTAAAGACGTCATTCTTGAATGGTGAATTGGATGAAGAGACTTACATGAAACAACCAGAAGGGTTTATGCTCCTTGATAAGAACAGAAGGTGTGCAAACTTGTAAAATCCTTGTACGGATTAAAACAAGCACCTAGACAATGACATAAGAACATTGACAAAGAGATGTTGTCAAGTGGGTTTAAAACCGATGAGTGTGATAAGTGTATATACGCCAAATCAACTCAAGAATGATATGTCGTTGTATGTCTCTATGTAGACGATATGCTGATAATTGGTAATAATCATGAGTTGATTCAGTTTACCAAGAAAGTGTCAACCAGCAATTTGATATGAAAGATTTGGGAGTAGCTAACCTAACTCTTCTTCTATCAAAGAATATTGGCTTAAGCATATCGCAATTAGAGTATTCAAGGATCATCATAAGTCTGATGTATCTCATGAATTGCACACGAACTGATATCGCTCAAGCTGTGAATAGGCTTAGCAGATATACTAGCAATCCAGGACATAACCACTGGAAAAGCCATAGTAAGTGTTTTGAGGTATGAGAAACTTCAAAATATGGGCTACATTACGAGAGATATCCTGCTGTTCTAGAGGGATACAGCGATGCTGGATATCTGATATAGTGGATTCCAAATCTACGGTTGGATTTGTTTTCACACTTGGTAATGCAGCCGTGTCATGGAAATCCTCGAGGCAAACGTGTATTGCCCGGTCTACTATGGAATCAGAATTCATAGCATTAGACAAAACAACGGAAGAAGCAAAATGGCTTAGAAACTTTCTGGAGGATATTCCTAGTTGGCCCAAACCGGTGCCAGCGATTAGCATACATTGTGATAGCCAATCGGCAATTGGGAGAGCCCAAAATACAATGTATAATGGTAAGTCTCGACACATACGTCGGAGACATAATACCATACGTCAACTGCTCTCAAGTGGCATAATAACGATCAATTATGTCCGGTCGAAGGAAAACCTAGCGGATCCACTAACTAAAGGTTTACCTCGAGAGCAAGTTGAGAAGTCATCGAGGGGAATGGGCTTGAAGCCTATAATCTAAGAATTGTCACTGTGGAAACCCAACCTAGTTGACTGGAGATCCCAAGATCTAGGTTCAAAATGGACAACAGAAACTTTGTGCAATTCAAACAAGCACTGAAGAGTTTCGTACTCTTTCCCATTCCGATAATGACGCTGAGTGCTGTCTGTCATTGGTTAGGATAAGCTAAGGCTTTTAATGATCACTATATTAGGAGATGAGTCCTAATGGGGGTAAAGACAGATTACCTCTTCATAGCAGATCACCTATTTCAAGTAAGAAGTGAGGCCGCTTCCATGGGAACCTCTAAAGGCGGGTTACCCTAAAGTACTTGATGAATCCAGGACCGTTGTTCAGGGCCAAAATGAACACAACCGTAGAACGGGAAAATGGTCGAATTAAAGCTGTGTGTTGGCAATTGTCTTGGTTTACACCAACGGCAGAACAGTTCAAGACTATGGGTCACTGGTTTGCCAAGTAAATCCGATTGTCACTCACTAGGAAAGGTTCAAGGCGAAAGCTACCTATTTCGATGCAGCTTTAGTTCATGGTAACTCTCTCAAATGTCTCCGTGTATATTTGAAGAATTGTGGGGGATTGTAGGAAATTCTTCAATAAGGGTAATTCTGTCTTTTGGATTGGATTGGGTGCTTGTGAGGGGTACAACCCTTTGGGGGGTTGCACCCCATCCCAAAGGGTGCCCTATTGGCACCCTTCCATGCCTTATATAAAAAGGCTTGATGTCCAAAAGATAGAGAAAGAAAGATATCCGATTTTTGATAAACAAGAGACATTGTTTTCCTTTGTTTTGAGAGAGTTTCACCATATTCCTAGTTCATACACTTGTTAAGGAGTGCTCCTTGAACAAGAAGATTCCAAGTAATCCTGGGAGAACGTTGGCAAAACGAATCCGTAAGCACCTGTGACGGAGCCAATAAGTTCTTAAGGACAGAGGTCATCTCGACTTGGACAATTCTGTGATCTCCACTTTCTGGTTTGTTTTAATGGTTTTCTGGTTTTAGGGTTTCATGCATCTAGATCTACTTTTGTTGTTTTGATCTATTTGATTGCAAGTTATATTACTGTTTGATGACACTAATTTAACAACAAAAGTATCGTGAGTGAGTGAGGGTTGCTTTGCCGAGAGTGAGGGCTGTGCGTGTATTTAGGATCTATGCCGTGAGTGGAGTGAGATGAGTGGAGGGTTTATTTACTCATGCATGCCGAGAGAGAGAGAGAGGTTCCTAGGGTTCAAGGGAGAGGTGTGCATGAAGAAGAAGATCAAGAGAGAGAGTTTTAAGGTTTGTTATCGAGAGAATGAGAAGGATGCGAGTGGTCTGGTTCAAGTTGAGGGTTTGTCGAGAAGAGAGAATGAGATGGATGCGAGTGGTCTTGTCTAGTGGAGGTTGCTGTGTGGTTTAATGAGAGAATGAGGAATGGCGTTGAGGGAGAGGTTAGAGAGGATGTGTGTTGAATCAGCCCAGCCGAGAGCTATTAGAGTTGTGTTTGTTGTTGATTGGGGATGCCGAGTGAAGAGAAGATTGAGAGGAAGATGCGTGAGTCTGGTTTAGGGTTTTTGTAACTGCCGTGAGTTTCTTTGGTGCTGTATGGGTGCTCGGGCGTGGGTGAACTGGCTTGCTGGCTAGTGTGTGTGTGTGTGCTTGTTACGTGAAGGTGATGTATTGGGTGCGTGAGGGTGAGGCTGTGTGAGGGGCTAGCTAATGAGTGGCAGTTTGAAGGCTTGAATTGGAGACTATTTCATGCAGCTTGGGGATGTTAATTTTAGTGGACTGTGAGGGGCTAGGGTTTATTATTTTGGCTGTGTCTTGTTTCTGTGTAGGGAGCAGTTAAGTGATTTTATTTTAGGGTTTGTTGTTGTGTTTTTCGTGAAAATGGAGAGTGAGGTAGAGAGAGTGGGGGGGGGGGGGGGGGGGTTTCACGTGTGCATGATCCAAAGGAACTTAGGATTTTTGTTTCTTTTTATAGTGGAGAGAGAGGCTATTAAATTATTGGTTTTGTTATTTGGTGGAGGCTTGGAGGGTGTCGGATCATTTATTAAGAGGCGATTATTGTTTAATGTTTTAGGTCTTGGCTTTTTGTTGAAAATGGAGGTGAGGCATGTGCTTTGTTGAATTTATTTGTATTTTGTTGAATTTGTTTGTGTTTCACGTGGGGTGGTTTGAAGAGAATGGAGGGTTTTGGTTTCTTGTGATTTGTCTTGTTTGTTTGTTTGTGACTTATTTATTTGTTTGTTGAATTTTTTTGTGTGGGTTATTTAATTTTGTTGTTTGTGTGGGGTTCATTGGCTTTTAGGGTTTATTATTTTTGTTGCGAGTGGTGCGTGCATGGGGGAGGAGATGGTAGATTTAAGGTTTGGGTCGGAGATAAATTTTAAAACAGAGATCCAACGAGCAAACCCGAAGCTAAACAAGTGAATTAAATCCAACAAGATGTCAATTCTTGACTTTTCCCTTCCGACGTCTGTTTCCCGCGACTTTTGCGACTTAAAAGGTAGTGCCTCCGCACGAGGCTCATCATCGGGACTTATATGCAAAAATACAGTGCCTACAGTTGCCCCCACTTTGATGGGACTTGTGCAGTGTATGACAATGACAATCCTATCAAAGTCTATACAATGCATTTTTACTTACCTGGCTCGCCAGCTGCCACTTGACTTGCATGTTGCTTTGAATTGAGTTTATTTGGTTAAGCCATACCCGCCGTGCTAAACCCCATACCCGAGGCGTCGCAGTTGCGTCTCCATACCCAGAGTATCGCAATAGTGTCTCCATACCCGGAGTGCCGTACCTGGCATGCTAAACCCCATACCCGAGTTGTCGCGGTTGCGTCTCCATACCCAGAGTGTCGTAGTAGTGTCTCCATACCCGGAGTGTCGTACCTGGCATGCTAAACCCCATACCCGAGGTGTCGCGGTTGCGTCTCCATACCCAGAGTGTCGCAGTAGTGTCTCCATACCCGGAGTGCCGTACCTGGCATGCTAAACCCCATACCCGAGGTGTCGCGGTTGCATCTCCATACCCAGAGTGTCGCAGTAGTGTCTCCATACCCGAAGTGTCGTACCTGGCATGCTAAACCCCATACCCGAGGTGTCGCGGTTGCGTCTCCATACCCAAAGTGTCGCAGTAGTGTCTCCATACCCGGAGTGCCGTACCTGGCATGCTAAACCCTATACTCGAGGTGTCGCGGTTGCGTCTCCATACCCAGAGTGTCGCAGTAGTGTCTCCATACCCGAAGTGTCATACCTGGCATGCTAAACCCCATACCCGAGGTGTCACGGTTGCGTCTCCATACCCAGAGTATCGCAGTAGTGTCTCCATACCCGGTGTACCGTACCTGGCATGCTAAACCCCATACCCGAGGTGTCGCGGTTGTGTCTCCATACCTGGAGTGCCGTACCCGACGTGCTAAACCACATACCTGTTGGGGTTGGTGCTCAGAGCGCCAATTCGGACCGTATTTATGTCTGATTCATGAATACGAACATCCCCTTATTCCATGATATTACTTATTTGTGGTTGCACCTCTTGTTTTTATATACGTATTCGATCTGATTACGATTAGATTGAAACTAAATTGGTTTAGTGATATGTATATATTAAACAAAAGCCCGATAATATATAATGCAGTACACAGTTACAAAGTTAGTTTGTAATTGACATTGGGAAGTGTCACTGCTATATGTATATTATCAAACATAGTTCCTGGTCAAGATTTGCTAACACGGGTCGGTTAGTCAAATCCGTTGAGACCAGTACATGTCGTATATCGAGAATTGGTCCGATGGTTTATCCCAATGAACCATGAGTCTAGGGAGACTCGTATAGACGTGTAGGTGTTTATAGTGGGTAAACACTGAACGGCTCACCGAAGATTCTTAATGGATGGTACACCAACGTCAATAAGAATCTTCTCGGGTTGAGTAGCATAGTGGTCCTTCGACTTGAGATACCACTGTGGATGTATGAGACATCCTTCACACTTAGATGGCAGTCACATCACCGATCTATTTAGATCAGACCTCCACCTGTTCGTTGGGTGTGGACCGATCCTCAGGATATCCTGTGTGTATCAAGATAGGATCCGTCAGTTCTGTGTACAGAGCATAGGTAGTCCATATATAATTAGCAGTCTGGTAAATCTGTGGCCACAGTATACATCGGAAGTAAGTTCCGATTGTTATTTAAAGATTGTTAATTGATACGTCGACGAGATAATACCTATAGAGATTTGACGTTTACATCTATATCTCTGGGATTATCTGGATACCTGTGACAGAGGGATTATACGTATGCAATGACCTCGACCTGTATGATTCAGCTAGTTTATCCGTGATCGTCATAATCTACGGGTGGATAGATTATGGACATGAAATTGGATTTCGTGACGGATATACCTGAATCTAGAGAGTCTCAATAATGAAACATACTCGTAGAGCACTAGAGCAACATTTATGAATAATGATGATTATTATAAATCGTTTAATCGTTAAACGAAAAATACATGCGAACGGGCCGAACCGTCATTTCCTAATTAATGTGTATTTGTATTTCATATATGATATTATTAAATACACATTAATAAATAGTCAAATAAAGGTATTTGACATATATCATTAATATATGTATTTGAGATATTTAAGGTAAATATAATACATATATTTGATATATTTGTATTTAATTAATTATTTAATTGTTAAATGATTAATATAATTAAAATATAAATATATCACCAAATGATAAAGTTAGGAAATGATTATAAGTGTTTAATGTTGACTTTAAAGTAAAGGAAATGGTAGTCAAATTGGATTTGACTTCTTTGATATTTGTTTAAAATGTTTAAAATTGAAATATCTTTTTTCTTTATTTTTTCTTCATAAATTTGGCCATGACCTTAAAATATAAGAGTTATATTTTTTGGTTGCCTTTTTTGACTTAATTAAATATCTAATAAAGTGTTATTGAGATATTTATGCAAGTTGACTAAATTGAATTGAAATGAAAATGAAATTACAAAACTTGTATTTCCTTTAGTGAATTTCGGCCAAGGCCATTATGATACAAGTATATATTGTTTTTCATTTCATTCTTCTTAACCTAATACACTTTAAAAGAAAACTCCATTAATGGAAACCAAAGAAAGCTTGTGAGAAAGAAAGAAGAAACCAAAGAAAGCTTGGATTTTAGTAAGTTTCTCCAACTTACTATTAGAAAGGAAAATGTTCCTTAGGATCTAGGCTTTAACATATGATGTTCTTAGGTTATTTATTTCTTTATTCCTTGTGTTTTTGTTTATGGAAGTTTTGATGAAAGTGTAGAGCATGAAGGAAGTTTATGGCTATTGTAGTAATAAGTGTTCTTTTATGGTTTTGGAAACCTTGTTGCTAATCTAGAGTTGTTGACCCACTCTTAGATGACCTAGATTTTATCTTGAGTTGTTTCATTGTGTTGAGACTTTGATTGGATGGAAGAAACATGATTGAAGTATTGGATTTAACCAATTTGGTCTAATTTTTCCAATTTGAAGAAATTGAAAAATTAGGGTTCATGACCATTTCCAAATTTGGGGATTTTCATATATGTTGTGCATTTGGATGTGTATATGATGCATATAAAGTTTCATGTTCATTGGATTACATCTTGATGTGTTTTGATGCATGAAATGACAAAGTGCACACTTTGGCACCAAAGTGGTGCATTCAGCCAAATGAAGAAAAATGGGATTTATGTTGCCCTTGGTGTTTTGATGTTTTGAACATGCTAAGTTCATCTTAGAAATGATTTAGAGTCATTCAAAATTGATTGATCAATTTCGGACTAAAATGGACTAAATACCAAGTGTAAGGGTAATTCGGTAAATTCACTTAAATATGATTTATTTGAATTTATTTCATAATTTGATTATTGGATAATTAAATAAATATGTTTATTTAATTAATCCGAGAAAAATTTTTGAAATCGGAAAATTTGATTTTCCACCGCTTCCGCTGCGTTACCGGATTCAGCCCCTAAAACCCCTACAATACCTGAGGTGTCGCTGTGATATCTCCATACCCGGAAAAACTGATACTGATGTTGGTGTGTCTCCATACCCGGAAGTGCCATACCCGGCGTGCTAAACCCCATACCCGAGGTGTCGCTGTTGTATCTCCATACCCGGAGTGTCATACCCGGCGTTCTGATGATGTGTGGGCCTCAACCCCAAACTGATACTGATGTGGGCCTCGCCCCCAAACTGATGCTGATGTGGGCCTCGCCCCCAAACTGATACTGATGTGGGCCTCGCCTCCAGACTGATATTGATGTGGGCCTCGCCCCCAAACTAATACTGGTGCTGATGTTGCATTTCAACATGATGTCTTGCCTCTCACGAGATAGTCCTGATAGCTAAACATATTTTCGTCCTCAACGGAGCTTCGCGTCGAAACCAGAGAACCTTCAAAATACTTAATACACTCAGATCCGCTCGTTTGAATGAGTGATCTGAACTAGACTCCTAGTGTGTGTGTGCCAAGGCTCTTTCGCAGCTTAATCCTTAAGTAAGCCAACTCGATGATTTTATCTCGGAGACTCGGATTTAGTGGGTCTAACCAACCTGGATTTCTTGATCACACTCTGTGTACTTCGTCATACTCAACATGATATGGTCTTCTTATTTTTTTTCTCTTGTCTCCTTCTTTTCATTCTTTTCATTTTGGACTTTTTTTTTTCTTTTCTCTTTTTTTCGACACACCTACCCTTTAAGGTAGCATTTCTCCTCATGGTGGTCCTAATACTCGCCCATGGGTAGCTTCACGCTTATCGGTTATATGTGGTTCATTTTTTCTTTTTCTTTTCATTGCAGAGACTTTTTCTTTATTTCCAACCATATCATATATCGTAGCATAAGTAAACCAGGATGGACATCCAGGCAAATGGTCATTCACTGATCCACTATCTCTTCAACTAGTCATCTTGCCAACTACTCAGCCTTCTACTGTTGAGATCCCGTAATCAAGTGCTCGTGAGTCTAGCCGAGATCAATCCATTCAGAATACCGGAAGAGAGCATATCTCACACTTATCATTTCTAAGGTTTCTCCCTACAGCAAACAATGTCATCACCGGACATATGCTTAACCATCAAAGACTTCTCTCTTCTTTTTTTTCACTCACTCAGTCCACATAAATCCTATTTTCCACCACTGATAATGTGGGCTTCGCCCCCTGGGATCTATTTCCGAAACTCATGCTGATATGGGCCTCAACCCTAGGACTCATCCCCGAAACTAAAACCGATATAGACCTCAACCCTGGGACTCATCCCCGAAACTAATACTGATGCGGGCCTCAACCTTGAGACTCATCCCCGAAACTGATACTCATATGTTACTGCTTCTGGTTGGCTTGTATTTGCCGCTTTCTTCTTTTCTTCTTTGAAACCTATGAATACAAACAAAACAACAGAATAAAAATGCGTGCATGCGATGTGTATGTATGCATGTGTGGAGGTACTCCATGTTCATGATGGGTTAGACCCTCATTGTGCTCCTTGGCGCCATGTGCCTACGCATGTCCCTGATCACCCCCTGGGTCAGCTTATAGCTTCTTTCTGCCGGTTCTCTTCTGGTGATTATGCAGTTCTCTTTTGTCTGAAACATGCAAACACAGAACAAACACAAAAATTGCAAGTACGTTACGTGTATGCATGCATGCATGGATGAATTTCTTATCTCGTGGGTTAGGTCTTCTGCCAGTTCTCCCAGTAACTGCTCTGTCTCTTCTTCCTTAGGCGAAATATTTCTTCAGTCTATCCACGTTGATCGGCTCGGTGAACTTGTTCCCTTCCAAGTCTGACAGTCTCACTGCCCTGTTTCCTATTACTTTCTGGACTATGTAGGGTCCTTCCCAATTGGGTCTGAACTTTCCTCTCGGGTCTGTTGTCGACGGTTTCGACTGCTTAAGCACCAGATCACCCTTTCTGATTTTTGTAGGACGCACCTTTTTATTGAATGTTCGAGCCAACCTCTTCTGGTATATCTGCATGTGATGCAAGGACTTAATTCTCTTCTTATCGAGCAATACCAACTGTTCAAATCTCTGCGAGGCCCATTCTTGTTCAGGTAACTCTGCTTCTGCTAATACCCTCATGGACTGTATCTCAACTTCCACTTGCAGTACTATTTCCATTGCCTTTCGAGCTTCTTTTTTTCTTAAACACTTCAGCTGAATGTCATTCGCTTGTCTTTTGTATAGTTCTCCCTTCAAACTCACATATTGAGAAGCCACTTCTGAATGGCTATCTTGTCCTTTCTGTTCGCTTCTTCCGGAAGTTCCTCCCGTTCTAGATATCTCTAAATGTCGTGATACCAAGGTTTCCCATCGTTGACCTCTACTTCCAAGATTCTTTCTATCTTATAAACCAGTTTGCTTGCCGTTGTCAACAACAGAGGTCTCATCACCATTGGACACAGCGGCGGTCAAAGCTTGCAACTGTTCGGTGATCTTAGTGAGATTAGTCTCCAGCTGATCCATACGAGATACCTCGTTAACTGATTCGCTCATGTTGGCTGACGGTCTTTTGACGAGTCTTCCCTTTTCCCTAACCCAACGGGTATCTATGATGGCTCTTAAGACACAAAGGGTTAACATGATGCGTGTATGCATGAGATGCGTGCGATGTATGAGATATATAAGTCGACTTATTATCATTTTAAAGCATTCAATCATACTATTACGCGGTGCAAACTTGTCCCAGTTGAAAAAGGCCCAACAGGTTTACACTTTTGCGATAACATGGCTAAACAACTTCAAATGATAAGAGGCCTAAACGCAAAATGGCCCGATTGCCATAAAGCACGGACTCGTCCCAGTTTAAATGGCCCAACAAGCCAATACCTCATGACAAAAAGTCCAACTGAATTCAAATGACGATGGTCCTAAACGCAAGCATAACAGAATAGTTTCTATTGGTCCTACAACTACAGTTCTACGTGTGGGTTTGCGGGAGTGTAGACAACGGCTCTCGCTGGTGAAGGATTGCCCACAACTAGGTCTCCCCACTCAAGGGTTCGAGTGACCAAGTGAGCGCACCTTTTTTATACCTTACGGTACGTGCCAACGAGTTATGGTGCATGACTAACTGTCAAATGGATTTCTTATTGTAGATTCCTCATAGGGAGGGTGGAGCGAACTCTCTCAAATACCCAAGCCTCTTAGGCTCTTATCGCCTTGGTGACAGGAATAAACAACAAATCCTCCAAATTAGTCTGTCACAGTGGGCTACGGATAATGATTATCTATGTGCCTTCACGACTTTTCCTTATAGAAAGGTAGTGAATGAAGGAAGACACCAAACCATCACCTAGCCTTAATAATGCCTTTGAATAAATTCCCTCAACCCACTGTAGACATGGTTAATCAAAGTACAAATCACAAACATTACAAGACATTATTTCAGGGCCGATTCTCTATCCCCAGTGGAGTCGCCAGACTGTAGAACACAGAAATCGGTGCTGTTCCAGGCTCGCGGCCTGGTCGGGAGTACGGAATAGCCCATGGGGGGACTAAACCGGAGAAATAAAAGAGTCGCCACCCAGTGTGAACTGGGAAATAATTTAAGGCCGCACTCACCCCTCGCAAGGGAAGACCTCAAACCGTTGGGTTCGGAATGGTCCATTACTTATGCCACTTGTAATTAAAAGATTTGTGCAATAATTTAACCAAGTCTACGCAACATCCATTCGCAGGAGCAATCTACATCTAAGTTCATATATGGCCTATATCTAAGTTTACATGCATAAAATAAGCCGGAATAGCGGTAAGCACACAATAATACACGAAAATAAATAACAACCTAAACGTAAACATAAATTAAATCCTTAATGCGAAATAAATACGGAATAATAAATATGTGACCAAAGAACCTGGTCGTTTTCAATATAGGACTTCGCATACCTGGTTAGACGTATTCCACGTCCAACCAAGCATACCGTGTCCGGGATAACAAAATAAAATATAACAAAGGGTGCCCTCAGGTCTTACCTTTTAAGTCGCTTTTCGGGAGTACGTTGGGACGTCGCCGGAAGGGTTAGCGTTTCCGCTGTTTTCACTAGTTTACTATTTTCACTCGTTGTTTTCTCTGTTTCCACTTGTTGTTTCCTCTGTTTTCACTCGCTGTTTCCGCTCGTTGTTTCCTTTGTTTTCTTCACTATTTTTGGATGATTTGCTGCTGGTTTTCGGTCACTGTTTTGGGGTTATTTTTGGGACTGTTTAGTGCGGGTTTAAGGGTGCAGTTTGTGCGGTTTTTGGTGATGGTTGTGCAGTGCAGTTTGGGCAGTTTTCAGGGGCTGTCTTGCGGTATTTTAGGGGTTCAGTTTGCAGCTTTAAGGGTGCAGTTTGGGTGCAGTTTTGGGCAGTTTTCAGTGGTGATTTTCGGTGATATAAGGTGCAGTTTTCTGGACTGTTTTCGGTGGTTTCAGGTAGTTTACTGGGCAGTGTTTGGGCGTGAATAAGGGCTGGCTGGTTTCAGGCGTGAATAAGGGCTGTTTCTGGGGCTGGTTTCAGGCGTGAATAAGGGTTGTTTCTGGGGCTGGTTTCATGCGTGAATAAATGGCAGTTTTGGGGGCTGTATGGGCGTGACTTCAGGGGCAGTTTTAAGGGTTGTATGGGCGTGACTTAAGGGCCAGTTTTGGGGGATGTATGGGCGTGACTTCATGGGCTGCTTATGTGTGTGACGTGTGTTAGTAAAGTATCGTGAGTAAGTGAATGTTGCTTTGCCGATAGTGAGGGTTGTGCGTGTATTTAAGATCTATACCGTGAGTGGAGTGAGATGAGTGGATGGTTTATTTACTCATGCATACCAAGAGAGAGAGAGAGGTTCCTATGGTTCAAGTGAGAGGTGTGCATGAAGAAGAAGATCCAGAGAGAGAGTCTTATAGTTTGTTATCGAGAGAGGGAGAAGGATGCGAGTGGTCTGGTTCAGGTTGAGGGCTTTTCGAGAAGAGAGAAAGAGAGGGATGCGAGTGGTCTTGTCTAGTGGAGGTTGCTGTGTGGTTTAATGAGAGAATGAGGAATGGCGTTGAGGGAGAGGTTAGAGAGGATGTGTGTTGAATCAGCCCAGCCGAGAGCTATTAGAGTTGTGTTTGTTGTTGATTGGGGATGCCGAGTGAAGAGAAGATAGAGAGGAAGATGCGTGAGTCTGGTTTAGGGTTTTTGTAACCGCCGTGAGTTTCTTTAGTGCTGTATGGGTGCTTGGGCGTGGGTGAACTAGCTTGCTAACTAGTGTGTGTGAGTGCTTGTTACGTGAAGGTGATGTGCTGGGTGCGTGAGGGTGAGGCTGTGTGATGGGCTAGCTAATGAGTGGCAGTTTGAAGGCTTGAATGGAGACTATTTCATGCAGCTTGGGGATGTTAATTTTAGTGGACTGTGAGGGGCTAGGGTTTTATTGTTTTGGTCGTGTCTTGTTTGTCTGTAGGGAGCAGTTAGGTGATTTTATTTTAGGGTTTGTTGTTGTGTTTTTCGTGAAAATGGAGAGTGAGGTAGAGAGAGAGTGGAGGGGTTTCACGTGTGCATGATCCAAGGGAACTTAGGATTTTTGTTTCTTTTTATAGTGGAGAGAGAGGCTATTAAATTATTAGTTTTGTTATTTGGTGGAGGCTTGGAGGGTGTCGGATCATTTATTGGGAGGTGATTATTGTTTAATGTTTTAGGTCTTGGGTTTTTGTTGAAAATGGAGGTGAGGCATGTGCTTTGTTGAATTTGTTTGTGTTTTGTTAAATTTGTTTGTGTTTCACGTGGGGTGGTTTGAAGAGAGGGGAGGGTTTTGGTTTCTTGTGATTTGTCTTGTTTGTTTGTTTGTGACTTATTTATTTGTTTGTTGAATTTGTTTGTGTGGGTTATTTAATTTTGTTGTTTGTGTGGGGTTCATTGGCTTTTAGGGTTTATTATTTTTGTTGCGAGTGGTGCGTGCATGGGGGAGGAGATGGTAGATTTAAGGTTTTGGCCAGAGATAAATTTTAAAACAGAGATCCAACGAGCAAACCTGAAGCTAAACAAGTGAATTAAATCCAACAAGATGTCAATTCTTGACTTTTCCCTTCCGACGTCTGTTTCCCGTGACTTCCGCGACTTAAAAGGTAGTGCCTCCGCACGAGACCCATCATCGTGACTTATATGCAAAAATGCAGTGCCTACACCACTCCCTCAAGCCTCGCTTGAAGATTTCCACTAAAATCGAGTTTTCGTGGTTCACCCGCAACCAAGAGTTTTCCGCAAAGGCGCACTCTGAACCTTTTACACTTTTGAGTTTTGTTCGTAGGCACACTCACAACTTTTACAACTACCCAAACTAATGAGATTTCACAACCACAAGTGTTTTTGTTTAAGAAGGTTTGAAACGCACTTGGGCACTCACAAATAATAAGAAGATTATGTGAGTTGCAAACCCAAGTGTTCTAAGCTCACTACTAAATGTATGAAGGTGTAGTGTGTGTGAGCTTGTATGAGTGTTTAAGTATATGAAGGTTTAAGACACTCTTGTATTTGCCTTGATAGAATATGTATGAAGGTTTTTCTAAGTCTCTCGCCAAACACAAATGAGTTGGGGTCCTATTTATAATAAAATGCAAAGCATTCCCCAACTTACAGTAAGACCGGTTTGGAAACCGATATGGAGACTGGTATGCCGATCTGGGTTTCCAACGGATTCTAACGGCTATATTACCGTTGGGAAAGTATACGTTAGACCGGTATGGAAACCGATATGAGGACCGGTATGGTCCGTGCCGGTTCCAGTAAGATTGCACAATGAAGAGCTAGATCGAAAAGGTCACTGGTATGAAGACCGGTTTAGGGCTTGCCGGTTCTAGTAAGGGAACTAGCCGTTGGGATCACCGGTATGGTGACCGGTAAGGTCCATGCCGGTTCCAGTAAGCATGCATAACATAGCATCTCACCGGTATGAAGACCGGTAAGGGACCGGTATGCCGGTCTCAGACCAAAATGCAGAGTAATGAAGGTTTTAAGGCATTTTGTCATGATCATAATGCATCTAAGTGAATGTGCATGATCCCTATAAGCTTAGGCACTTGAATATTACATAATATTACAATTCACATTACAATTTAAATTCTAAGCTAAGATTTCGCGATATATCTTCGTTTTGGCGCAAGTCTTCACATTCTCGCTCTTCACCCCATATGCTTCGACACTTTTTATATTGCTTCGTGTTTGTACGTCGAAGTCTTCTTTCGCGTTGACGTCATCAAAATCCATTTATGCGACCAAGTCGCCAACATAAAGTTCTTTAAAAAAAATATTTATCACCCAAAAATCTTTAAAAAATATGTATTTTTTTAACATCCGTTAAATTTTGGATGGATAGATGATAAAATTTCTTGAATTTTGGATGATAATGGATCATTTTTAATAATTTTGGATGCATAGTTGATATTTTCTCAAAACCACTATTTCTTTATTTGACTTTTAGCAGTTGGGTTTAGCTCAATCTAAATATTATTTATTAATATTTTTTAGATTTTGATATAGTGGAATTTCTCAAATTTTAAATCAATATTTTAATTATGTTTTCCTAAGACAATACTAAATAAATAATACTTAAATTATGGATGAGTTTTTTTAAATCCAGCACATTTACCAATAGCTTTGACTAAAATATGCTTGTTCGACTGACTATTCCATAAACCTGCTCATTTTTTTTTTGCAAAAATGATAAACATACAAACACTTTTACTTAAAATAAATACACCTCTCTCACTGTAACTACAGTGATCGCTACAGTGATCACTGTAGCTACAGTGCGAGAAATGTATTTATTTAAGTAAAAGTGTTTGTATGTTTATCATTTTGCAAAAAAAAAATGAGCAGGTTTATGGAATAGTCAGTCGAACAAGCATATTTTAGTCAAAGCTATTGGTAAATGTGCTGGATTTAAAAAACTCATCCATAATTAAGTATTATTTATTTAGTATTGTCTTAGGAAAACATAATTAAAATATTGATTTAAAATTTGAGAAATTCCACTATATCAAAATCTAAAAAATATTAATAATAATATTTAGATTGAGCTAAACCCAACTGCTAAAAGTCAAATAAAGAAATTCTCGCACTGTAGCTACAGTGATCACTGTAGCGATCACTGTAGTTACAGTGAGAGAGGTGTATTTATTTTCAGTAAAAGTGTTTGTGGGTATATCAATTCTTTTTTTTTTTCTCATGTGCCTCTAAGGAGCTCATAGTTCATGCAAAGATAATTTAGACAAATCTTTAGCTTTTTCAATCGCAGCAGCAACGTGCTCAAATTTAGAAGGTAGTTTTCTTAATACTTTTTTCCACAATTCTTTTATCTTCAACATAATCCACATAACTTCTAATTTGATAAAAAATTTCACAATGACTCTCCACAATGACTGATGTTTTATGAAGATTACCTTTTCAAATTTTTATAAATATACTTTTAGAATTTTTCATGCATTCTTGGACTTCTTCGCTGTCAGGATCTGTGGAAAAAAAACAGTCTGACTCCTAGCTGTAGTTAAAGCAAAGTCTCGAGCGTGACTTGGTCGTTTAGGGTTTAGGATTATGGGTTTGAATTCAGGGGGGTGTGTTTCTTATAAGAACCTGAGACAGCCGGAGGTTTTACCTGATTCGCATAAACTTGGGTCAAATGATTTAGCAGGGGATTTCAAAGTTAAAAAAAAAAAAAAAGCAATTAAAGCAAAGCCTTCACCTTTCTTTTTGTTTTTCTTATAATCTTACTTCGCTTGAGTCCATGACAAGCTTAAAAAAATGTTTATATTGGTCCAATGTTCTCATATTTGAGCCCATCAAAGGCCCAAAAGAAAACATTAAACAAAACCTAGCTTCCTCTATTTAGTATTGACTTTGCTTGGCTTCCTCTCCCTTTTCTCACAGATCTAACCAACAGCTATTACTTTACTTAGCACCCTTGCTTGTATCAGTGTCATTGTTGAATTTGGACGCCGTTTAAAGCTGATTTTAGGGTTTGTATATTATGTTTTTTGTGAGGAAAGTGATTGTTGTTATATCTATGTGTTATTAAATAATATTAACATGCATCATTCAATTAATTATACACTAACATACCGAAAATCAGAACGTAAATCATGAAACTTAGAAAAAACTTGGAAAAAAGGTTGAAGATGATTGAAAACTTTATCCAAATCGAGTTGTCTATATTTTTAAGAACTTATTAGCTCCGCCTTGGTGCTCTACAGATGTCTTGTGGCTAACGTTCTCCCAGGATTACTTGGATACTTCTTGTAGAAATGACACTCATTTCTCCAAGAACTTGAACTTAATGAATAATGGTGAAAACTCTCTCAACACTCTAGACTCTTTAGAATAAATGAATATTTTAGGACTCGTGTGAAAGAATGAATGAATAAAATGAAGCCAAAGGCTCCCTTTTTATAGGCATAAAATGATGCATTTGTGGACACCATTTGGTATAAGGTTCCTTATGCCCTTTTAATCATAAAGACACATACTTTCACTGTAGATGATATGTCTCTTCATCTTTATGTCTTTCATACAAGACACTTCTTAAGAAATTTGTCTCTCCTACACTTTTACTATATATATATTAGAGAATTTCTAACAATGATTGTTACTGCTGAAGCTAAGGAGATATTTGCTACTTTCTTGCTCTGAGTGAGCAATGGCGCTTCATCGATTGATGGTGATGAAGATGAAGAATTAGAAATTTAATCTATTTTCATGTATCCATTCTTCAATTCTTCGTCTTTGGATCTTTACCTATCTTCATTTAAATAGTTATTTTTTCTAAAGTTAATTTTGAATATAGAGAATCAACCCAAAAACCTGTCAAACTTGTACCAAGTCATCGGTTGAACTGATAGGTTATATGATTCAACCAATGATTTTAAGTGATATAAGACACACTTTAGTTATATTATTTTAATCAAATTAAAAAAGACATACTTTAGTTATATTATTTGTTAGTATTGGTGTTCGGAGCTCCAATCCGGATCGTATTTATGTCTGATTCATGAATATGAACAATATCTTTTTCCATAATATTACTTATTTATGGTCACACCTCTTGTCTTTTATATACGTATTCAAATTAATATCGATTAGATTGAAACTAAATCCGGTTTATTGATATGTATATATATTAAACAAAGATCTCATGATTTACAACGTAATGCGCAGTTACAACGTAGTTTGTAATTGACATTGTGAAGTATCACTATAAGTTGTATATTCTCAAATAAAGCTCATGGTCAAGATTTACTAACACGGGTTGATTAGTAAAATCCGTTCAGACCAGTACATGTCGTATATCGGGACTTGGTCCGATGGTTTATCCCAATGAACTGTGAGTCTTGTGAGACTCGTATAGATGTGTAGGTGTTTATTTGATAAACATTGAATGACTCACTGAAGATTTCCTAATAGATGGTACACCAACGTCAATAGGAATCTTCTTGAGTCGAATAGCATAGTGGTCATTCGACTTGAGATATCACTGTGGATATATAAGACATCCTTCATACTTTGATGGCAGTCACGTCACCGATCTATTTAAATCAAACCTCCGCCTATTCATGGGGTGTGGACTCATGCTCATGATATCCTATGAGTATCAAATAGAATCCATCAATTCTGTGTACAGGGCATAAGTATCCTGCACGTGTTTGCGATCTAGTAAATCCATGGTCGTGGTACACTTCGGAAGCGAGTTCCGAGTGTTATTTAGAGATCGTAAATTTATAAGTAGACTATATTATACCTAAAGGATTTGATATCCCTATCTATATCCCCAGTATAATATCGATAGTCTGTGATTGAGGGATTATACGTATGCAATTTTTAGGATTGATGCTCAGAGTTCCAATTTCATTTGTATTTCCCTGTAAATACTTATGTAAATATTTTATTATGAATAAAATAAACAGTTTCTTTAATATAAATTCTTTTATTATATGGTAAAGACGTAATTGACCTTAGAATGATGAGTTATGATAGAGTTGCAAAAACGTCGCAACTGACATTGAGTTGTATCATAACAATATCATTTTTAAATAGTTCCTGGTCAATGTTTATATTACTTGGTCAGTAAGTAAACCTGTGGAGATCGGTACGTGTCGTATATTGAAATCTTGGATTTCAATGGTTAGTCAATAAACCATAAGTCTTGGAGGCACGTATAAACATGTAGGTATTTATATCGGATAAACACTGAACGACTCACTGAAGATTCTTAATGGATGATACACCAACGTCCGTGGGCCAGAGATTCTCGGTTCGTGTAGTACAGAGCATAAGTATTCATATGAGATTAGCAATCTGTTAAATCCATGGGCCCGTTGTACACTGTAGAATTGAGATCTAAGTGTTATTAAGAGATCGCTAATAAATACGTCGACGAGATTATACCTAAAGAGATTTGACGTTTATATATGTGTCTTTGGTATAATCCAGATACCTGTGACGGAGGAATTATACGTATGCAATGACCTCGACCTGTATAGTTCAGTGAGTTTATTCGTGATCGTCATAATTTACGGGTGGGTAAATTATGGACACGAAATTGGATTTCATGATGGATATGCCTAAACTTAGAGAGTCTCACATAGTGAAATATACCCGTAGAGCACTAGGGCAACAATTATGAATAATATTGATTATTTATAAATCGTTTCACGGTTAAACGAAAAGATACATGCATAGAGACCTTTCAGCCATTTCTTAATTAATGTGTATTTTTATTTAATATATGATTTTATTAAATACACATTAATTAATTTTCAAATAAGATTTTTGACATATATCATAAATATATGTATTTTGATTATTTAGTGTAAATATAATACATATATCTAGATATTTATATTTAAGTAATTATTTGATTATTTAATTATTAAAATAATTAAAATATAAATATTTAAAGTGATATTTTTTCTTGGAAATTATTTAAGTGTAAATGTTTGACTTTTTTTACATTTAAGAAAAATGTGTTAAAATGGAATTTTGCTTCTTTAATTTGATTAAAAATGCAAAATATATTTTCTCCTTTTTTCTTGATATTTTCGGCCAAATGAGGGAGATATAAAAGGTTTAGTTTTTTCATTTGCTTCATTAGGTTAAGCCTTCAAAATACATAAACATAAAAGAGTTGAGAGAAAAAGTGAAGTGCTAAAGAAAAACCAAAGGAAAACTTGAAGATTAATAAGTAATTTCATTAGGTTAAGCCTTCAAAATACATAAACATAAAAGAGTACATGTCGTATACCCGATTATACCATTAAAACCACAACAATAATGACTTCGACTTGCATAATTTAACGAGATTATTTGTGGTCGTCATAATTTACGAGTGTGTGAATTATGGACGCGAAATTAGATTATGTGACCGATAAACCTAAACTTAGAGAGTCTTACAATATGGAGTGTACTCGTTGAGTACTTGGGCAATGCCTTATGAATAATACAAATTATTCATAATATTTTATCGGATTAATTAAATTAATACAAATATTTTAACGGTTAAACGAAAATACATGCATAGGGCATTTCGGTCAATTAATAATTAATGTGTATCTATATTTGATACAAAATTTGATTAGATACATATTAATTAATTGTCAAATGAGATTTTGACACATGTCATTAATATATGTATTTTGTTATTTAGTGTAAATAAAAATACATATATATATATATACTAATAATTATATTAATTAATTATTTAGATATTTAAATGTTAAATATTTAGATAATTAAATAACATCTATATTTCATAATTGTTATGTAATATGTTTAATTATTATTGTTTACAAATGACATTAAAATTTAAGGTTGAAGTATTCAATTTGATTTTGTCTACTTAAACTTTATGTTTAATTAGATTAAATAATATTCATTTGTAATAATTATTATTCATATGTTTAATTATTTTTTGGTAACTAGTGGGATGATATTTTAAGCTTAAAGTATTCAAATTGGATTTGTCAACACTAAAGCTTTGATTTTAATTTGATTAAATAAATTTATTCCATGGCCAAAATCCCCCCCTCTCTCGCCCATTAACCATATATAAAAGGGAAATATTTTTTCTTTGGTTGGTTAATGAAAACCTAACCTCCTAATATCATCCAAAAATTCCCTTGGAAAGATAAGTAAATGGCCGTTAGTCGTTCGCCTCTCATTTAAGAAATCAAGTCAAGAATCTTACATATTCTCATCTTATTGCAGATCGACAACTTGATCAACCGCCCACCTCTTAGTAATTTCCGCAATTCGTCATTGTGAGTAAATGCCTCACTTTATGTTTTTTTCTTTGTTTAAGATTTAAAGGTTTTAATGTTTAAAGTTATGATTTGAACAAGTTTTATTTGCTAATGAATATGTATAATGATTAAATGTTTCTGTCTCAGTGCTTGTTAAATATTTTCTTGATTTTTGAAATATCGATATGTTTCCGCTGAGACGCTCGATTGATTATATGTTCCCGTCCCGACGCTCGTTGCATATTTTTATATTTTCTTTTATGACTTATCATTATATTTCCGTCAGGATGCTTATTTAAGGTCCCGTCCATCAGAAATGGATTGACCCTCTAACTTGTCGACAAGGGATGGTTTGTTCCTCGCTCCGTCTTCGCGCGAGACTGGAGCGTTGAACGCTTGATATGTTTTTGACGACACATCCATGAAAATCGAATTATTAACATGTTTTAGATTTTTCTTATAGTTTATTTTCTCTTGATATATACTCACTGAATCATCAAGACTCATCCCCCACAGTTTGTTCATGATCGCATGTTTTCCTTTCTTTTGACGCAGTCTCTACTTTTGATGGAGATGATGCATGAATGGTAGATATTATTTTGAAAAGTCACATTGAGTTGTTTTTTTTTTTTGGCTTTAGGATATTGGGATTGTTAGTTATATGGGAAAATATAATAATAGTAAAGTTTGTATTATTTGGTTATATTATATGAGACATGATGTTGTGGGCACGGAGCTATTGAGTGTCTGATTAATTTTGATGAGTTATGAGTGGACGTGAGGCCTTTTAATATATTGGATGTTATGTTTGGGTTTGTTTAA
Source organism: Zanthoxylum bungeanum (assembly GCA_019454045.1). Classification (NCBI taxonomy): domain Eukaryota; kingdom Viridiplantae; phylum Streptophyta; class Magnoliopsida; order Sapindales; family Rutaceae; genus Zanthoxylum; species Zanthoxylum bungeanum. Next base: position 189,834 of record SKCR01042136.1, read on the forward strand.
TACTGGACTTTGATCCAGGTTGTCTAGTTTTAGAACGGGTCATGTCCTTTTTTTTTTAAATTTTCTTGGAGGCTTATGGAGATGGGTTAACCTTATCTCCTGCCATTAGCATCCTACCTCTGGTAGGGTATTACAATGAGATAGATAGCGGCAATAGATCCTTAAGGCCAATATATGGTAGGGATAGATGCATATTGCAAGAGTGTAAGACTAATATTAGAGATGTGACAATATCTCTGTTATGGAAAATCGTTGTGTTCAAGGGTATGTGGTGCCGAGGTTAAGTGTTGAAAATGCGGGGTTATCCTAAGTTCTGACCCTATGCGGAAATAATCACAATTAATTGAGACAAGTCCTAATTAATGTGTCTATGGGAAATCAACTACCAACCACAATATCCAACAACAAACAATTCCACAATATTAATTTAATACGAAATATAAATTGCGGAAAGGTAAATCAATCACACAAAATCAACACAATAATTTTGGTGACGAAGTGGAAAACTCTTCCGAGTAAAAAACCACTCCGGGTATATCGGCTACCAGCCCAATCCACTATATAGAGATAAACTTACAGCGATGGTCAAGACCCATGGTGACAACTTCACCGACTCAAGTACCTCAATACTGCAAGAACTCAAGGCAACACCTTAAGTCCGTAACCTACGGTTTTCTTCAGAACCTCTGAAGTCTCTGAGTAGATTGTATCACTTCGAACGCCGGAACTCCGACTACCAAAATTCCTCCTAAAGAACTCTTAAGGATTAGGGGATTTGGGTTATGTTGTGTTGAAGGTTTATCAAAGAAGGATTCACACCATTAATGGAGAAGACAATAGGATGAAGAAGTCTTCAATGGTGGAATCAAATAGAGTTGAAAGCTTTGGGAGATTTGGCTCAAGGGAAAAGTGTTTCAGCTCTCTCAACACTTGGGGAATGGCGGCTAAGTGTTATATTTATAGGTAGGGTGAAAAGCTAGGGTTTTGCAGGCCAAAATCGCGTTCAGATCGCTGTCGCGTTCGAACGCTTACTAGAACGCTACACGAACGCGCCCTTTCTGTGAATACTCATTCGAACGTAAATCGAACGCACAACGAACGTGAGCTCTCTGGAATGCTCCGTTCGAACCCCACAAGAACGTGCCTCGAACGTTTGCTCTCTGGAATGCTCCCGTTCGAACCCAATAAAGAACGTGTCACTAACGCCACACGTTCGAACCCAATAACGAACGCATCACCAACGCCAATCGTTCGAACACTTCAAAGAACGCACCACGAACGCATGTCTGATGCACAGCAGCCAGAAACCAGTCCAATTGCACAAAGATCTTCATGAAAGATTACAACTCAATTGAACTTGTTTTGTCACGGACACATGCCAATAAAAATGGAACTAACAATCTCCCCATTTGGCATTCCGTGACAAAACACTACCTAATACAAAGACTACGATAATAGATCCAAAAAGAAAATAGTCAACTGTCAACCATCAAAACAGTGACTTATTACAAATGGACTCGATCTAACACCTAACAGAGTAGTCTTGAAAACAAAAACGCCACAGCAACATACCTGTTATCTGAAACATCCACAACCAATAATATACCGTGAAAAACATTGGGATAATCAAGAAAAACATAAAACAGGTAAAGTATTTTTCTCCCCCTTAATCTGAACTCTCCTGAAACAGGACAGAACACCAATTTACTCCCCCTTTTTGTCACGAAATGACAAAGCATGCATACACCAGGAGAAACAACAAACATATATGGAACACGTACTCCCCCTCACAAACAGGCATCCAAATATAGCATAAGAATAAATGGGAAACAAATAACCAAAAGCAATATTTGTAAGCAAGCATCAGTGATAGACTGAAGGAGAAACATTCAAGACAGAATATTTTCATTAAAGTTCGTCAAAAGTTTGCAAAACATCCCATCATTAAACAAAAGGGGTGAGAGTACATCATAAAGTTTAACAACAAATATGATCCCAAAAAGGAAACAGACTCCTGCTAACTCAAATAAAACCCACCAAAGAAAATAAAGCAACTAGTCAGACTCGGAACTAGCAGAGGACTCCTCGTCATCGGAAACTGAACCAGCACGAGAGGATGACAGGTGACGGGCAAACTGATCCTCGAGGCGGCGAACAGAAGTACGGACCTCGGATACGCTACCTGAGACAAGACGAAGCTCGGCCAGGATAGTGGCATGAGAGTCCAGGATGCGCTGGTAAAAATCTGGAGGACCAGCGGAAGAGAGGAGGCAGCAGCCGAGGTAGGGGGCAGGTGCAGGATCAGGAGCAGGAGCAGCCGCTGGAGCAGGAGCACGAGCATGGGCAGGAAGATGAGCAGCTCCTGAGGAGACAGTCTGACGACCTATGGGCTTTAGCAGAGGGAGAGAAGGATCATGAACAAAGCCAGGGATCAGAGCCGTGATAATACGGCGAATCAGACACCCATATGGAAGGGTGTGGGTGGCATAAGAGGCATTGCGAACGCGATTCATCTCACGCAGGATCACACTGAGGATGTCTATGGAAAGACCCTGCTCAATGGCATAGAGGAACGCAATCCTAGCAAAGGGTTGAGTGTTGACATGAGATTTTGGCCACAAATTATGGCACACAATGCGGTTAAGAAGACGATAGGCCGGCAGCAATGTAGCAACAACAACTGTCCCTCCGCCAAACGGACGATGCTGTCCAGTGGCAACGTCCATGACAAGCTGATCGGAAGGTCCATCGGTAGGGGACCAGGGGTACTGAGGGTAGGGCACCTCAGGAATAGCCAGAATCCTTGATAGAACAGAAGGATCGAGATCCAGGTAGTGGCCCCGAATGTACACCGAAAAAGATGTGGCAGAGACAACCTCCATGTTGGAATAAAACTCTTGGACAAGCTGAGGAGATGGCCCAGTGAAACCAGACAAAAGAGGACTCCAACCACGGGTAACCAGAAGAGGAACAATGCCGGAATCATGCAGTTCATCAACCAAGACATTTCGCTCCAGAAACAGGCTACGCTGAGAGAAATGATCATCAAATAACTTTGCAGCAGCAGGACTGCGAAATCGATCACCTGGGAGAGAGTCGCGAGGACGTTTCTTTGAGGCAATGGACTTCTTAGGCATCTAGTACACATGAGAAATGCACAATGTGAGACACAACTCAAACAGACTATAAAAACAGAAGCTGTGGAAACCTTAGTACGTTCGAACGAAGTTCTTATGCCGTTCGAACGCGATGGCGATGAACAGACCCGAAAGACACCCTCAACAGATACACATCGCCACAAAAACACAACAAACAACAAAGGACTCATCCAAGAGATTCCATACGCCTTCAATCGAAGAATGAAGGCTAAAAACAGAAAAGAACAACAAACCCTAAAACCAGATCTGAGAGATAAAAGGAAACATAAGAGAAACGAAGAAATCCTTACCTTGATGATGGCGTTACACCGAAATCAGAGAGGGGAAGGCCACACAAACACAGATCTGACTTGGAAACGAAGGGATTTGAAGAGAAAAAGCGAAAAGTCACGGGAAGGAGGAGAGAAAAGAACTGTGCGAACACAAACACGCACGAAGACTATTTAAATAGCCCGAAAGCGTTCGAATGACAGTTCGAACGAGATACGAACGAGTGTCTAATGACTGTTCGAACAGAAAATAAAACGAAACACCAACGAAACATGTTCGAACGAAAAGAAAAACGATACACGAACGAAAAACAGACACAGTGCATACCAGGAAAAGACACGGCAAACCCGGACTGGAAGGCACATCAGGCAAGTACAAAGAGACCCAGTCAGTATTCAAATGATTATGACAGGAAACAATTATGCATCATTTTAAAAGAGGCTAAATACATCACTTATGCATATGACAGAAACACCAAAGCATATAAAGCACTTGCGAGGAAAATAAAGTGCATAACGAATCAAGGCTTAAGACCTTATTTTATGAGCTGGACACAGCCAAAGAAATCCATCTCTAAACAAACAAAGTCCACAAAATAGGTGTTCAAACCCAGCACCACTAGGACCTAAAAATAAGCAACATTGGTTGCATGCTATAATATTTACCCCAGAAATATCATGAGCTCATATTTAATAACTCTTTCGAATGAAGGGTTTTTGCCCTTATCTTTTGAATTTGGCCATTTTGGCTCTTTTGCACTGGAGTCTCATTGTTCTTTTTTAAATATATTTCTTTTTGCTTTTACAAGGGGATAGCAAGGTCATCTAGTCAAAGGTCACACTATTTAAATGAACAAAGTATGATAGAAATTAGATTGCCAGTCCAAAAACTCATACATGCGACCAAGCCTTGACAAAATAAAAACGTGTATGTGAAAGTGCAAGCACAGTATATACCAAAGGTTTTTATCACACACACACATGTATATAGAGCATCAAGAAAAATAACAGCATATCATACATGCATAATCATATATCCTACATACCAGGATCACATGCACATGCTATTCATGCTCTAACAAGCCATAAAAATATTTTTGGTCGTTTTCAAAATATATAATTTTTTTTTTTGATTTTTCAGTTTTAAGGCACAATAAAAATAAAGACACAAACAGGCTTGTAAAATAACCAATGATACGTGGAGTTGTATCCCGAGTGCAGATCATACTACCGTCCATTCGGAATCGGCTATGAAATTTATGTCCGGGTTTCCATCCTATATACCAAGGGATATAAAACAAAAACAAGACACACACACACCCATATGCTGTGAAAACAAGGTAAACGTGCAAAAACATAAAACACACGCACACACACATGCAATGAGAAAATAAAAACGCATCTTTTAACCAGAGTTACACCGAAGTGTACTCTCATCATGTCCATCAGGACACGCAGAAGTAGATGGGAAAATATCTTGCTTCCTCACCCAAACATTTCTAGGAGCCTCTTCCACATGAGAGTTCCCAGACAACAAAGCAAGTTTCTCACTCAAGTGGTGAGCTTGTTTGGTCAGTGCAGAAACTTGAGAAGCTAGATTGAAGAGTCAAATCTAGGTGACACCTTCTTAGGCCTCTTCTTTTGCTTGTGAAGCATGAAGCACTTAGGCCTAATGTGTCCCGCCTTGCCACAGTGGTGGCACACAGGCACAAACCTCAGACGAGAGCGAGGTTTACCCACAGCACCTCTAGACGATCGGGTTGGGTCACAGGACGAGGAATAAATGGAGGAATAACATGACTACACTCAACATGTTTCTTGCCTAAGTCATGTTTAGCTGCTACAGGCACAGCTTTGGAAGAAGAAGTCTTATCACAGTTAGGCTCAGAAATAATTCCTAACATACGGTCCACATTTTTATTCTCACTAGAAAATACAGACAATTGGGTTCTAGTATCTTCAAGTTCAGTTTCTAATATTTGGACCCTATTAATTAGACCTCTATTTCTCTCCTCCAGGTCATCTACCATCAAAAGGCTTTGCTCAAATTTGGCTTGAGCTTCATTCTTTTCTAGCTCAACAGCTTTCAGCCTTTTATTGACCTCTATGTTAGTCTTCTTAGTAGCTAAACTCTCATTAAACAGTTCAACATAAGCTACCTGAAGACTTTTCTCATCTACAGACTCATCAAGAGAGACTTCAGAATCATCATCATTAACCACAATATGTCTCTCACCAGTCACACTAGCAGTAAAGGCAATAAAATTTTTCTTGCCTTTAGGAGACTCATCAGAAGAGTAACCACCTTCTGAATCACTAGGAGATGCTGCCATGGCTTTCTTGCCTTTAGCCCTAAGGTATGTGGGACACATAGATCTAACATGCCCATATCCTTCACATTCATAGCATTGGGCACCACGGGATCTACTATCCCTATCCTCTCTAGACTCACTCCTGATATGCCTATTCTCTTTAGGCCTATCCTCCCTATCCCTATTACTTCTATGGCCATTTTTCTTAAGTTTAAGAAATTTCCTAAACTTCTTTGCAAACAAGGCCAAATCATGATCCTTGATGGTATCATCATCACTAAACGAATCATGCACAACTTCCTTAGCGATTTTCATCGCAAATGTTTTTGGCTCTCTAAAACCAGGAAGCTTTTTCTCATAAACCTGCAGCTTTCCTACGAGTTCATCTAAATTAAGCTGATCGAGGTCATTACTTTCCTCGATGGCGGTGATTTTGGGTAGGAACTTATCAGGTAGGGATCTCAGGATTTTCCTAACTATCCTATTGGTAGGAATAGTCTCACCTAGGTTAAAACTAGAGTTAACGATATCGTTAATCTCAGCATAAAACTCATCAAAGGTCTCATCTTCTTTCATCTTGGCGACCTCAAACCTAGTAGCTAAATCCTGGAGTCTATTATTTTTAACAGACAATGTGCCCTCATGCACAGTCTGCAGGATGTCCCAAGCATCCTTGGCTATCTCACACATTGAGATTCTCCTAAATTCAGCAGAACAAACAGCACCATGTATGGCATTAACAGCCTTGCTGTTCCTATTGCTAGCATCAAATTCGTCATTCGTCCAGGTCAATTTATCTTTAGGGGAAGATACCCCATCAACAATAACAACGGGAGGTTTCCACCCGTGTTCAACAGTCATCCAGACCCTCTCATCTAAGGACTTAAGGAACGCTCTCATGCGAACCTTCCAATGCAAATATTCCGTGCCATCAAAAAATGGCGGACAATTTAAGGGTTGACTACGCTCCATAGCTAATGGGTCAAGGATCGAGTTCAGGCTCTGATACCAATTGAAAATGCGGGGTTATCCTAAGTTCTGACCCTATGCGGAAATAATCACAATTAATTGAGACAAGTCCTAATTAATGTGTCTATGGGAAATCAACTACCAACCACAATATCCAACAACAAACAATTCCACAATATTAATTTAATATACGAATATAAATTGCGGAAAGGTAAATCAATCACACAAAATCAACACAATAATTTTGGTGACGAAGTGGAAAACTCTTCCGAGTAAAAAACCACTCCGGGTATATCGGCTACCAGCCCAATCCACTATATAGAGATAAACTTACAGCGATGGTCAAGACCCATGGTGACAACTTCACCGACTCAAGTACCTCAATACTGCAAGAACTCAAGGCAACACCTTAAGTCCGCAACCTACGGTTTTCTTCAGAACCTCTGAAGTCTCTGAGTAGATTGTATCACTTCGAACGCCGGAACTCCGACTACCAAACTTCCTCCTAAAGAACTCTTAAGGATTAGGGAATTTGGGTTATGTTGTGTTGAAGGTTTATCAAAGAAGGATTCACACCATTAATGGAGAAGACAATAGGATGAAGAAGTCTTCAATGGTGGAATCAAATAGAGTTGAAAGCTTTGGGAGATTTGGCTCAAGGGAAAAGTGTTTCAGCTCTCTCAACACTTGGGGAATGGCGGCTAAGTGTTATATTTATAGGTAGGGTGAAAAGCTAGGGTTTTGCAGGCCAAAATCGCGTTCAGATCGCTGTCGCGTTCGAACGCTTACTAGAACGCTACACGAACGCGCCCTTTCCGTGAAGACTCGTTCGAACGTAAATCGAACGCACAACGAACGTGAGCTCTCTGGAATGCTCCCGTTCGAACCCCACAAGAACGTGCCTCGAACGTTTGCTCTCTGGAATGCTCCCGTTCGAACCCAATAAAGAACGTGTCACTAACGCCACACGTTCGAACCCAATAACGAACGCATCACCAACGCCAATCGTTCGAATACTTCAAAGAACGCACCACGAACGCATGTCTGATGCACAGCAGCCAGAAACCAGTCCAATTGCACAAAGATCTTCATGAAAGATTACAACTCAATTGAACTTGTTTTGTCACGGACACATGCCAATAAAAATGGAACTAACAAGTGTGATATACCATTTGAGGCTAAGTAGTCTCTCATGGCGATATATTCACCACCATTACCTATGTACTATTGGACAATGGAATAACCAATACATTTTTCAACTAAAGCATGAAAACACACGAAAATGAAAAATACATCAGACTTGCGATGTATGGGATAAACCCAAATGTATTTTGTGAAATTATCAACAAATGTCTCATAATATTTATAGCCATCAGTGGATTCTACAGGGGAACACCAAACATCAGAATAAATTAAGCGAATGGAATAATGAGTAACCATAGAGTTCTCTGAAATGGTATTTTATGACTTTTATTACAAAAACATGAGTGGCAGTTATTAGTCTTAAGAGATGTGGAAGATAATGCAATTTTATTGCTGACAACTAAATAATCAAGAATTATGGCAGATGGGTGTACTAGTCTGGAATGTCAATCAACAAGTGATGCTTTTATTGAAGACAATGCATGAATTGGGAAGGTAGTCGGCCACTCATACATCCTCTCTTGGTTCAGCCCCATACTTCCATCTTCAAATCCTTCACATAAAAGAGTCATATAAGAATTCAACAAAGACATTTTTGGTGAGACAAAACTTAGAAATAAATAATAGATTCTTTGACATAGTCGGCACATATAAGATATTAGATAATGTAAAAGGAGTGGTAGGAGATGGAAGTGAGACATAACCCATGTGCGTTATTGGTAAGAGCATGGAAATAATTTTCCTTTCCCGCGGCTACGGTCATCAAATGAACCGTGCAAAAATCACCACGGAGGATCATATCTGATCGAAATGGCATTTTAATTTTTTTTCTTTTAACCACTTAAAAGAAACACACACACATATATAAAGTGAAGTATAATGCAAGTATACGTCCCGTGAGCTTAATCCGGAAAGTGAATCGTCTCCAGTTACCTCCAAAAGTATTCACACACCGAATCGACTTTAGGAATTTTCCTGTTTAATATTTGGGAGTTGAATTTTGAAGAGGAAACACAAAGAAATCAAGTTCCTTTCCATTTTCATCTTCTATTTCAATCTCTACACTTAGGAAATTGAGAGAAAATAAATTTTCCCCACCAAAGCTAGCTTGGCCAAATTTTCCTAATGTGTAATCCTAAGATTTTTATTTCATTTATGTATTATATACACTATTACCTTTAACCCAAGTCACCATGTGACTTCCACCCACTATCATAAGTTGCAAGTCTTTTTGTTTATCAAGTTACAAGTCATTTACTTCAAGTAACAAGTTAAACAAATTACTTGCCACATGTCAAATGATAATAGGCTTGCTAAAAGTAATTAAGATATTTTTTGATATTTACTTAATATTAAATAATAATAATATCAAATATCAAATATTTTATTCTATTAAACAAATAATATAATTAAAGTTTTCAAATTAAATTCACACCATTAATCAAATATATAATTTAGTGGATTTAATAGGTCCTGACACTTGTCAATAAATCATGGTTCCAAGTGTCAACTTAACACTTTAATAAATGATCAAATCAAAATTTACTATAATAAGGTAAGATGAATATCTAGATATTTTAATTTATTTATAAATAAATAAATATTTAATTTAAATACAAAATCAAATATTATGTAGTTAATATAAGCTTGACACTTGGCAAAATCATATGGTGGCATGTGTAAACCTAAGAACTTGACACTTGTGACATGTGTAAAGTGATTAAACATCTAGATATTATATTATAATATTAAAATATTATAATCATAAATATTTCTTCATTTCAAAAAAATTTAACAGTCACCCAACTGTCTGTAAATCACATTTACGGTATTTCTAAAATCACCGAAATATTTCCCGAATAAATGGGTGCTAGCCCGTCAATACTGGGAAATATTTTACACTTTACCGATAAAGTACATAAATTATCTTGCTCGAAGAAATTTAATTAATTCGTTAGTATTTCGGCTAATGTGTGTAACCCCATGGGTTCTTCGTGAATTGGACATGAGTTGATACGAACACATTCGTATCAGTTCAGTACAATGCGTTGCAATCAAATTTCCCAATAATCATGAGTGACCTCGAGCAGCGTGTCATGACCCCCAAACACGAAGAATGAAATATCGGATAAATCCATATAGTCGCACTTACGTGTAGTAAAGTCTCTCTGCTGTTGACTCTCGATGGAGTGCGGGCTATGAAGTATTCAAGCCCCTAACTCAATCATAAGATAAGGAAATTAGTCATATGCGGGATATACATATCCGTAAAATATATTTTTGGAACGCGTATTCTCTGGCCAGAGATTTGATCCCCGCATATGACATTCCCATCTAAGATCTCAAGCTCTACTATCTGAGCCAGCAAATTCCATCTCGATGATCACTTATCCTCATATATTAATAACACATCGCTATCAAGCTTTTTTCACCAGGCGTGACAAACTGAGTGTTATATACACATGTGAATGATGTGGCTCAATACAGATGGCAGTTGTGATGTCTCAAGTCAAAGGACTAGTACGACTATGCGACGAATCATTGACTGTGGATAATCGCTCATATGATTCATCGCGTTTAGTCACGTTCAATAACATATTTTTCAAACATATTACCCATGCTCATGCTCATGAACTTGTGACATGAGACTCGTCATCCAAATATCAGTATCAAGTACTGATATATGAAAACATAAAAAATATATCAATCATGCGATGTGATCATCCATGATAACATCACCTCAACCGAGAATAGATTTGAATGTATTTAATTCGAAACTCTGTACTCATATCTACAACCTCTCGCAGATAGAGTATCGATATAGAATACATCACGAGATCACATTTTGCATAAATTATAAAATAGCAACTGAACTGATGCAAAATGTATTTAGGATTGCCATTATATTAACCTTAAACTAATTTATGACAAATTAGACGATTATATTTACATCAGGATAATACCCATGAATCGTACGACATGGTTGGTTCTAGGACATATCCCCAACAAACTCACACTTGCATTTGAGCCAATCATGTCGGTATAAGATATCCATCTTCCGGAGATGGTGATTCAGTTGCTGTTGTGTCACAGGCTTAGTCAATGGGTCCATAAAGCTTATGCTATAGAGTTAGAAACATTATTAGTAGTTTATCCATTATAAACTGACTGATCTTATTGATACTTAGGTAGAATATTCATTAGACTTCTGGTGAGACCTAGGTTTTTATAGCTTTATTATTTATCACAGTACGAATTTACTAGAATGATAATGGAAGAAACCATTATGTGTTCAGTTATGAACATACAGAGCCAGAAAGCCTGTTTTGCAGCTTCAGAAACAATAATATATTCAGCGTGTGTAACATAGACAATTGTAAGAGTCTTCATGGAACCCTTCCAACTAACAGTTCCTCCATTACCGATGAAAACAAATACAGATGTAGACAATCTGTCATCAATGTCTGAATCAAATTCAGAGTCAGTGTAACCCTCAATTTATACCTCTCATTAGTTAAAACAAAATCCTTAGTTCTTCTTAAGTACGTCAGTATTCCGTTTGACCGCTGTCAAATTCTGTTCTCCTAGATATGTATGATATATGTTTGTAACTCTTACAACATTAGTCATAACTGATCTGGTGCATAGAATTGTGTACATGAGGCACCTTATGTCTAGAGCATAAATAATTTTCCACATGTGTACATGATTAACTTCAGTCTTGGGTCCCACCTCTTCTAGAGAGATGAACTCCATGACTGTAAGGAAATATATTTTCCTTTAAGTCATCCATACTGAAACATTTTCTAGTACTATATCTATGTACAAAATTTTTGAGAAAGACCTGTAGGGGTTTTAGGGGCAGAATCCGGTAACGCAGCGGAAGCGACGGAAAATCAAATTTTCCGATTTCAAAAATTTTTCTCGGATTAATTAAATAAACATATTTATTTAATTATCCAATAATCAAATTATGAAATAAAATTCAAATAAATCATATTCAAGTGAATTTACCAAATTACCCTTACTTTGGTATTTTGTCCATTTTAGTCCGAAATTGATCTAATCAATTTTGAATGATTCTAAATCATTTCTAAGATGAACTTAGCATGTTCAAAACATCAAAACACCAAAAGCAACCAAATCCCCAAATTTGACTCACTTGGCCGAATGCTCCCAATAGGGTGCCATTTGTGCACTTTGTAATTTCATGCTTCAAAACACATCAAAATGTAATCCAATCAACATGAAACTTTATATGCATCATATACACATCCAAATACACAACATATATGAAAACCCCCAAATTTGGAATTGGTCATGAACCCTAATTTTTCAATTTCTTCAAATTGGACAAATTAGACCAAATTGGTTAAATCAATTACTTTAATCATCTTTCTTCCATCCAATCAAAGTCTCAACACAATGAAACAACTCAAGATCAAATCTAGGTCATCTAAGAGTGGGTCAACAACTCTAGATTAGCAACAAGGTTTCCAAAACCATAAAAGAACACTTATTACTACAATAGCCATAAGCTTCCTTCATCATACATGCTTTACACTTTCACCAAAACTTCCATCATCAAAAACATAAAGAATAAAGAAAGGAATAACTCAAGAACATCATATGTTATAGCCTAGATCATAAGGAATAATTTCTTATCTAATAGTAAGTTGGAAAAACTTACTAAATCCAAGCTTTTCTTTAGTTTTTCCTTTTCTTCTTCACTTGCTTCCTTGGTTTTTCTTTAATGGAGTTTATGTCAAAGTGAATTAGGTTATCAAATGAAGGTGAAATGAAAACAATTTATACTTAGGACAAAAAATGCCCTTGGCCGAAATTGTGTATACATATATACCAATTTCATTTCAATTTCATTTAACTTTACATTTAGTCAACTTGCATAAATATCTTAATAACACTTTATTAGATATTTAATTAAGTCAACAAATGAAACTAAGAATAATATAACTCTTATATTTAAGTGTTATGGCCGAATTTATAGAAAATAAAGGAAAAAGATATTTTATTTTTCAAACAATTTTGAACAAATATCTTAAGAAGTCAAAATCAATTTGACAACCTTTTCCTTTAATGTATAAGTCAACAATTGCAACTTATAATCATTTCCTAACTTTATCATTTGGTGATATATTTATATTTTAATTATATTAATCATTTAACAATTAAATAATTAAATAATTAATTAAATACAAATATATCAAATATATGTATTATATTTACTTTAAATATCTCAAATACATATATTGATGATATATGTCAAATACCTTTATTTGACTATTTATTAATGTGTATTTAATAATATCACATATTAATACAAATACACATTAATTAGGAAATGACGGTTCGGCCCGTTCGCATGTATTTTTCGTTTAACGATTAAACGATTTATAAATAATCATCATTATTCATAAATGTTGCTCTAGTGCTCTACGAGTATGTTTCATTATTGAGACTCTCTAGATTCAGGTATATCCGTCACGAAATCCAATTTCGTGTCCATAATCTATCCACCCGTAGATTATGACGATCACGGATAAACTAGCTGAATCATACAGGTCGAGGTCATTGCATACGTATAATCCCTCCGTCATAGGTATCCAGATAATCCCAGAGATATAGATGTAAACGTCAAATCTCTATAGGTATTATCTCGTCGACGTATCTATTAGCAATCTTTAAATAACACTCGGAACTTACTTCCGATGTATACTGTGGCCACAGATTAACATACAGACTGCTAATTATATATGGACTACCTATGCTCTGTACACAGAACTGACGGATCCTATCTTGACACACACAGGATATCCTGAGGATCGATCCACACCCAACGAACAGGCGGAGTTCTGATCTAAATAGATCGGTGACGTGACTGCCATCTAAGTGTGGAGGATGTCTCATACATCCACAGTGGTGTCTCAAGTCGAAGGACCACTATGCTACTCAACCCGAGAAGATTCTTATTGACGTTGGCGTACCATCCATTAAGAATCTTCGGTGAGCCGTTCAGTGTTTATCCACTATAAACACCTACACGTCTATACGAGTCTCCATAGACTCATGGTTCATTGGGATAAACCATCGGACCAAGTCTCGATATACGACATGTACTGGTCTCAACGGATTTGTCTAACCGACCCGTGTTAGCAATCTTGACCAGGAACTATGTTTGATAATATTCATATAGCAGTGACACTTCCCAATGTCAATTACAAACTAACTTTGTAACTGTGTACTGCATTATATATTATCGGGCCTTTGTCTAATATATACATATCACTAAACCACATTTAGTTTCAATCTAATCATAATCAGATCGAATACGTATATAGAACAAGAGGTGCAACCATAAATAAGTAATATTATGGAATAGGGGATGTTCGTATTCATGAATCAGACATAAATACGGTCCGGATTGGCGCTCTGAGCACCAACCCCAACAAGACCTACTATTCGTTTCACTCTATCTCTTATAGAGATGAAAACCTTAATAAAGGTTACTACTCCCAGATATATGACATATTTTTTGTGTCACAAATATGTCATAATTTTATTATACCAATCATTTTATGACACAAAACTATTATAGATTTATGACATATTTCGTGACTATTTTTTGTCATAAATGAGCATTTTTTAGTAATGTTAACTATAACAGAACTAACTGTAAACGTGTCTTGGACATTTCGTAAAATACAGAGACTAAACATGCAATTAACCTAAAATATAGAGACTACAAGAGAATTTACCTAATTTATGCGTCAATAATTTTGCGGGCAACAAAAAATATCACAACTATTATGGAAACAATCAAGACATAATTCCTTAGATTACGTTCCATGATCAGTATACATATTTAGAATATTCTTTCCATATTTGCTTTATTACTTTGCCTATATAAAAACCATTATATTGTAAATACAATCATATTGAATATACAAAATTATTTCATTCAGTCTCTAACATTGTATCAGACGATTCTTTTCTTGGGTCCAATTATATTTCTCCTCACCAGCCACCACATCACCACAGTAATTTTGTTGGCAACAGAAAGTATCACAACTACTATGGAAACAATATGACATAATCCTCTATATTGCGTTATATGATTTCTTTAGATATTTAGAATATCCATTCCATATTTACTTTATTGCTTTGCTTATATAAAGGCCATTATATTGTAAATAAAATCATACTGATCATATAAAATTATTTCATTCAATTTCTAACATAGTATCAGATGATTCTTTCCTTAATCCAAATAGATTTTTGCTCACTAGCTGTTGTCATATTTTATATCGTACCACAAGTGTACGATGTCAAGTTTTAGTAAAGATAAGTGAAAGAGTGTCGAACCCTTAAGGATTGTATTCAACTTACACTAAATATTATAATTAGTAAACCTAACTTTATTTAGAAAGTAACCAAATATAGATTAAAAATAAATAAACAATATATTAAAACGTTTAATTATGATAATCCAAGAAGAGAGAGATTCTAGAGTCTGATTTTACCTAGCCATCCCCTATGTATTTACTATGACAATCAATTCTTATTCAGTTGCATTGTTTATAAGCCAATAACCCTAAGTTATTCTAACTCCTTCTCTCGAGTACCGAGTGAATATATTATTAATTACAGACTTCGATATCCCTATAAAAATCTAGTAATCAATAAATCATTACGCTATGTGATTCTTTGTTAACGACTTCAAAGGGATTATAGATTCTCCCGAACTCTACAAATCTCCTAGGTTATATTCTCTAGATCCTATTCAAAATCTACTCTCCTGATCGATAGATTCTAAACATTCATCATCTTAATTTGTGGCCAACAAACTAGAAGCATTAAACACAAGAGAATATAAATAAACTGTATTAAAACTTCATAAAAATCAATCGGCAATCAATACATTGGTTCAAGCATTGGCTACATCATCTTCTAGAACAATAGAGTTAGTTCATGACTAAAGATAATAATAATGAAAATATGGTCATGAATCTAATAGAAATCATTAGAGTTTAAAGAAATAAACTAGAAGATTAAACCCGAATCGAATCTCTTCACCTTCAGACGTCACCGCCTTCATCTCCTCTTGTCGCTCTTCAATCTTTCCCTTTGGATCTCTCTAAAATATGTGTTTTGAACTCTTTAGTTGTATATTAGTCTCCTCCCTTAGGGTTTTGGACGAGCTTCTATATTTATAGGAATCATGGAGTCCTTGTGTATGTAAAATACGACTTAATTAAGATTATGGACATCTGCCGCAGTGTCGCGACGCTAAATTCTCAGGAAAAATATATGCGTGCATTCTGTCTGGACGTCGCAACACTATAATAGGCGTTGCGACGCCTAACTCTCGGGAAATCATTATGGCAGCTTACTAAATGGCGTCGCGACGCCAGACATTTATCCCAAGATCCATGTCCTAATACTTCATTCTAATAAAACATAAAACAAACTATAAAATACATTAAATAATACAGAATCTAACAAAACAGTAAGTTAAGAATGCAGGAATAAGTGGGTATAAAATGCACTTATCAAACACCCACAAACTTAAGATTTTGTTAGTCCCGAGCAAAAGAAAAAATAAAAACTAAATAAAAATAAATAAACACAAATAACAAAATTAACTAGGCCACTTTCGTAGGGATCACGATTGCATTTAGCGTATGCAACAAGCCTTTAAACCCCTAGGCGACCCAAGTGGATGAGTTATAGTCTCATGAGGGCTTACAACGACGACACCCAAAAATGTCATTCACACACATGCAATCATTTAAAAATAATAAAAGCAAATAAAATAGTCCTGATAGTTACACATAATATTATCCTCAAAGAATGCCTACCAATGAAATCAGAGAACCTTCAAAGTACTCAATGCAATTAAAATCCAAGTTCTTGAATAAAGTATCTAAGCCAGATTCACAGTGTGTCTGTAAAGGTTCATTCACAGCTCTACTCATAAGTAAGCCAACTCGATGATTTCGCCTCAAAAATTGAGATTTGATGGGTCAAACCAACCTAGATATCTCAAAAGTATTTTGTAATTGCCTATTTTGTGCTCAGTATGGTATGATTTTTTCTTATTTTTTCCTTTTCATTTCATTATTTTTTTAACACACCTACCCTTTAAGGTAGCATTTCTCCTCATGGTGGTCCTAACACTCGCCCATGGGTAGCTTCACGCTTATCGGTTATATGTGGTTTAACTTTTTCTTTTTTCGTTTCTTTCTTTCAAATTTTTTTCTTTTTTCCTTTTCTTTTGTTTTTAACTATACCATACATCATAACATTAGCATATTGAGATAGATATCTAAGCAAACATTCATTCATCGGTAAATAATTTCTTCAACTAGTCAATTTGCAAACTACGTAGGTTCTTACTACTAAAAACCTATTATTCAGTGTTTACGAGTCTAATCTAGATCACCAACTCAAGACATCAGATAAAAATCAATTGGGAACTTATCGTTTCTAAGACTTCAATGAAAATAAATAAAATTCATCATTAGACTTATGTTTTACTATCTATGACTAAAAATAAAAAAATTTTTTTAAGTTCTTAAATAACAAGTATTATCACTACATGCACGCACCCTCAAACTTAAAACTTATTTTGTCCTTAATGTAAGATAAACATAACGAAACAAAATTAAGGAACAACACTACCGTACATGGAGTTGATCAGACTTCTGCTGGTTAGAATTTGGTTGCGCGGGTTGTGTGGTTTGCGCTAATACATGCATAAATACACATGCAAACTAATAAACTATCAAATAGCATATAATAAAATAAAATAAAGTAAAGAAAATATAAATAAACAAATGCAAGGGTTGTCTCCCCTCTAGCACTAAGTTTAACTTCTTCAGCCAGACACAACCACCCAAATCGTCATGGTGGCTTCAACATACCAGATAGTCTCTTGTGCTTTCTTCTTTGGTATCCACTGATTGTTATGACATGAAAAATACAGCTTGGCAGACTATGGCAGTTTATCCATGGATGATCCCCCAGGGTCTACTGATGGTTGAAATTTTGGACTGCAGATGTGGCAAACTTGGTCCGACCACCTTTTTAGCTTTCCAGAGATCATCTTCAAGTGAGCACTAACTCTTGATTTTCTCTTTTTTCGGCACTTTGGGATCGATTTCAGGATTGGCTGCGGAGGATCTTCTTTGCATGGCTTCATTATGCTCGTTGGTTGCTTAACTGCGAGTTCACCTTGTGTGTTGGCTTGAATACATGGAGACATGTCTAACTCATGATTATCATCTACTGCATCTGGTTTTTCTACAATGTCTATTCTGTGACATTCTTCATCACCTTGAGGACTCGACATGGCTCGGAAAACACTGAAGGTGACTTCTTCATCTTGAACTCTCATTGGCAGTTCACATTTCTTCATATCAATAATCGCTCTGCCTGTTGCCAAGAAAGGTCTCCCAATGATGATTGGAACATCATGATCCTTCTTCATATCAAGAATAAGGAAATTAGCAGGAAAATATAACTTATCCACCTTAACCAATACACCATCTACTATTCCTCGTGGGTAGGTGAGAGATCTATCTGCTAACGGTAAAGTGACTGTGATTGGCTTTGCCTCTCATATGCCCAACTATTTGTTGATGGATAATGGCATGAGATTGATACTAGCACCCAAATCGCATAGAGCCTTACCAAAATATTGATTCCTAATAGTGCACTGTATGGTAAAGCTGCTAGGATCCTTCAATTTTGGAGGGAGCTTCTTTTGTATAATGGCATTACACTCTTCTATGAGTGCTACTATTTCAAAATCTGCCAGCTTCCTCTTCTTGGACATCACATCATTCATAAACTTCACAAGTTAGGCATTTATTCCAAAGCGTCTGCGAATGGGATGTTGATATGAATCTTTTTAAAGATATCTAGGAATTTGAAAACTGAGCATCACCGTTGAAAATGCTGAGGGTATGAAAAATGTGTCTTCGGGATGAGAGGTGGCTTATACGGAGGAGCTATTGCACTATTCTCTTTATCTATTACTAATTCTTCTGAATTTATGCCTCTTTGTCTTGACTGTCTTGGTCCTGGGAGGTATCTTTAATCTCTTTTCCGCTCCTGAGGGTTATGGCTTGACACTGCTCTTTGGGGTTGAGTTCAGTATTACTAGGAAACACCCCTTTTAGATTATTAGCCATTGAAGAAGCAATTTGCCCAATCTGTACTTCTAAAGACTTCATTATTGCTCTGATATTTCTCATGTGTGTTTCAATATTATTCAACCTCGACTTATTCTTATCAAACCTCTCTGAAGTTTTAGCGACAAACGTGCTCACAAGGTCTTTTAAGGAAGGTTTATGCTCGACTCTTTAATTGTTGAAGCCAGAAGAAGGTTGCAAGACATTCTCTGTGTTAGCATATGACAAGTTCGGGTGATAATAGTTAGGCATAAGATTGTCTCTATAGTTGTTGAAGTTCCGATTGTTCACATATTGGACTTCATATCCTCTGTCAGGTAAGATCATTCTATTAGCAGCAGTAGCTTCAATAGATGGTTGGCATTGTCGATCGGTCAATACTGCTAGATGAGTCGTGAGGGATGACACTTGAGCTATAAGTGTAATAATAGGATCCACCTCGTATATACCGGCCACTTTAGGCACAGTAGTGCGTTTACTTGGCCATTGGAAATTATTAATGGCCATCTCCTCCAATAGAGCATAAGCATCTTCAAAATATTTCTTGAACATGGTTCCTCCAGTAGCTGCATTGACCATGGTCCTATTTGGACCATTCAACCCATTTTAGAATAACTGAATCTGAACCCAGTCTTCAAAGTTATGTTGTGGGCATCTCCTGAGTAGATCTTTAAAGCGCTTCTAGTCTTTGTACAGATTCTCAGTCTCCAACTGCTTAAATAAGTTTATTTATGTTCTCAGTTGGGCTGATATAGCTGGTGGAAAAAACCTCACAAGAAATATTGTAGTAATATCTTGCTATGTCATGATGCTCCCCGTCAGTATTGATTGCAGCCAACCTCTCGCTTTGTCCCTTAAAGAGAATGGGAATAAGCGTAGCCTGATGGTCACTTTAGTCACACCATTCATCTTTATGGTATCTTCCATCTCCAAGAACATCCTTAAATGCACATTGGGGTCCTCTACAGTTGAACCCCAAAACTGGTTCTTTTGTAACATGTTGATCAATGCAGGTTTCAGCTCAAAATTATTGGCGTTGATTGGTTGATGGGCAATCCCATAATAATTGTCATCAATGACTGGCTTAAAGTGATCTCGTATTGCCACCTGGCGTAGGTTATTCTCTATATTTTCAGATGTCATCACTTCTTTTTCAATGTTCCTGTAATGACCGGTAACCTCGACTACTGTTATATTATGGGACGAGTGTTATATAATATAAGTTATGTTTGAACACATGTACACTCATGAAATGACTTTGGGGACAATCGGTAAATTCCTCGAAATTCTGAAACGAAATTGTACAATATTTCACTCCGGAAAATCCATGGTATTTGGGCCATAACATTCTCATACAAACTCTGATTTTTATGAATTTTATATTTTCGGAAATCTAAGATCGATACCTACAACTTCCGCGTATAATATTTTTCCAAATTTGAATCACAAGTAAGTCAAAAATACAGATAAAAAATCTAGATGAATAGTGCCCGAGGATGGATCTAGAGAATTCTCAATAATTCTAACTTTTTATTTCAAACATTTACAAAATTAGCCATTTTCCCCCTATTATATATAAGGGATACTATTCTCTAATCCCTAAATTGAGAGAGGAAGAAAGAAACATAAGAAGAATAAGGAGGAGGAAGAAGAAGAAGAAAGAAAGAAGAATATGAAGGAAAAAAGAGGAAACAAATGACAATGCTCATACATCAAGTAAAGAAGAAGAATAACAACTATAGAACACGTGAAGTGTGAAGAAATCAAGTGAAATGAGGTAAGAAAACTTGACCCAAAACTTGGATTGTAAGATTCTAAGAGTATGATGATAGAATAGAGCTATTGGCATGTTAGAGGATGCATTTTGGTGATTGATAAATAAAGAAATTGATTGTAGGATTAAATGCCCAAATTTTAGAAATCTTAAGGTTGAGCTAAAACAAGAATGATGAGATTAAAGAGTTGTTTGAGGATAATATATTGGTATAGAATATGTGAAGTTGAAGTTTAATGGAATGGATTGTGTAATGGTTTTAATATAGAAGTGTTGGTGATACTTTTGGGTAAAATAGATATTGGGAAGCAAAGTGTTGGAATCCTGAAAAAAGAGGTTGGCGTCGCGACGCGCAACCCTTGCGTCGCGACGCGTACTGGGAAACTTTCACAGATTCGGTTCTGGAATTTGAGCGTCGTGACACCCAATGACTTATATCGCAACGCGGAAAAAATAGAAAGTTCATTGTCTTGGGTACGTCGCGACGTTCGGCTCTTCCATCGCGACGTGGAGACAGATGATGCTCACTGGTTTATCAACATGTGTGGGCGTCGCGACGTAAAATGTGCGGATCCTAAAATCAGTGAGTGGACACTCTTTCCTTAAGTTGATTTTTCATAATATTGTTTTTAAATATCATACTTACTTTTCCGTATTTACGGCGTTAGCCAAGTTTGCTTTAAATCATATTTTGATTAAGCATGTTTTGAGAAATGGTTTAAAAAAAGATGTTTTCAAAGCGTGATTTTATGTTTTCGAGGCATGCGGGAAAAATCCACCTAAGTATATAACTTGACTCATATATAGAATTGACAGATTCAGACACCGTGTGCACACACAGTTCAAGACTAGGGATGACAGATGCCCCTAGATCCTAGATTCAGAGTCTGGAGGGTAGCATAGATCTGCACCCCCGGCTCTAGATTGTGGCTTGGGGGACGGTGATACGTAATGCCCCAAGACATCAGATTTCAGGGCTAAGGAGACGGCGATACGTAACTCCCCTAGACCATAGTTTCAGGGACAAGTAGTGGCATGCTTTGGGGGACGACGATACGTAATACCCTAATATCATGGATTTGCACTCATGGTTTTAGTTAGGCGTATGGGGGACGGTGATACGTAACGCCCCCATGCATCAGGTTTTCAGCAGACTTTCAGATAAAGGGTTTTCAGAAATAAGATTTTCAGAGATAACTTTACAGAAAAGATGATTTCAAGAAAAAAATTTCATAAGAAACTGTTTTATGAGAGTTTCAGAAATTTCAGACCAAAAAATAGTTTTCGGAGAGGATTTCCAGAAAGATAGTCATTTCAATTAAGGAAGAGATTTCAAAAGAGATGATAATTTGATTTTAGAACCATGGATCTTTCAAAAGTACTTGAGTTTATATTTTAACTGTCCACTCACTTAGGTCGTTCAAACGATCTAACCCCCACTCCTAGTGTTTTATTTGCAGGTTTACCTAGAGGACGAGCTCGGGAAGATGGATACTGATGGTAGTCACTAGGGTGTTCGGTCCATCAGGCCAAGTCAGAAATATGGTTCACTCAAGTCGAGTAAAGTCCAGTTCTAGATATCTGTATAATAAAGTCGTGTATAAGTATTTGTGTATAGAGTTGTTAAGATTATTGATGTTAAGTATTCAGTTGTCTGTGTACTGTTATACATTCTATGTTATGGATCTGGGCAATGGTCCCATATATTAGATTATGTTTGAGAAAAAAATATCAATGTTGTTCGTAGTTAGAAAGTTAGAGGTTCAGGCGGATAGTACGATCTATTCCCTGCCGGTAGCATCTCTCAGATTGAGAATGTTACAAAGATGGTATCAGAGTATGGTTTAAGGAGTCAGTGGCTGCAATGGGTAAAATGTCGGGGTCTTGTATACGTAGTATGCTCGAGGTACTAGTATATGAGGCACTACCTCTCCAGTATACGATCCTCGAGTACGTCCTTAAAGTACTACAGACAGGTTAGTAAGAATTCCTGAACTATTCAACTATTCTTCATTGTGATGTGACTATATTCTTTGAAATTCCTTCTGTAGTTACCCTGGTTCATTTTCAAAATGTCCCAAGGCAAGTTATGAAAATAGGCAGTAAAATTCTAAGGATATTCACCCAGGAAAATAGGAAGAGAAAGAGAAAGCTAGAAAGAAAAGTAAGGAATGGTATGTATATGTTCAAGTAACCAGAGATAGTAAGTGGGAGAGATACATAAATAGATGGTGAAGGGAACACTAGAACTTATAACAGTAATAGAAATATAGCAAGCCTGAAAAAGAGTAAGAGTACCAAATAGACCTATGTAAAGTTTCCTTCCTTTCGTAAAATTCCTTCCTCCATTAGGAAGTTTCTTCAAGTCAAACCAATAGCCTTTGAATACCTTATAAAGATAGCAAGCTCTCCGAATAGCAAATGATAGTCAGAAGCATAAGAGAGTTAAGAAATCGGAATTAGACATAGGAATCTCGATAGACTGGAGACATCAAAGAAGGGAGAAGAGATTACAGATTCCAAGACCCAAGCCCACAAGCAAGCAAATAAATGAAGGTCGTAAGCGGAGATGATTAGTTACCTTACCTCAAGTGACCCGACGTAGATACGACCCTGAACTACCCAAATTTCACACCCCTTAGTAATAGCGGTTGAAGGAATTGTCCTGAAAGAATCTCCGTCTCTCATACCTACCTTACATGAATAATACATTCTACCAGGACACACGACACCAAAACAACGACATCGATATCTGACGAAACATGAGACGTTTGTCTTAGCCTCTACCAACATGGATAAAGATAATCGTAAGGAAACCCAAATAGAGTTTGCCCCAAGATAGAAACAGAAAGCATTGGAAAAAATATAATACCTAGAAAGGGATTAAAGATGGTTTACCCAGAAGAAACCAAAAAGACTTCTAAGGTCAGATAAATAAAAACCCAATCTAAGCTAAAAATGAGAAGGTTCACAGTATTAGTGAGGACCTATAGATCAGACCAATACCAGTAGGAACTTATATAAGTTTAAAACACAGACCCAATAAATTAGAGACACTCAGGATATAACGAAATGTACCAGTGTGAATGGTAAAATCAGAGTGACATAGCTATGGCCTATAGGAAGAGCATAGATCTAGAGAGTAGGTCATAAAATGAACCATCACTAGCCTTGGTAACATGGCTTAGATCTAAGAGATATGATATGGAGATAATACAAAAGAATATGATTAGTAATATGGACTTTCATTGTATATAGTAAGAATAGATAATGTAACTTGAGGACAGTAAGTAAATGAAGACTTTGGGTTGATTGATAAATATTAAGGGACTTTAAGATAAGGAATAGTCGATGTGGCTTCCAATGAAACGAATAGTAAATAATAGAAATTTGTATTCATTTATCTTTATGGAAAGCATATACTCACCCATCCATTTAGAGCTCAAGTAAGGAAAATAACCAGTAAATAAGTGAATTTGACAAATTAGATAAATCGTGAAAAAGCTAGATAGCCAAACTAATAAGTTCAACGGAACATAGGTAAGAAGCATGAATCAAAATAGTTCGAAGTCACAGAGAGTCGAACCAAAACTAGAAGCCATCGTTAAAGTGGAATCCTTTAAGGGAGTAAGGACTCAAAAGTGTGAATGGAGCAGAGAGAGTGACTCTCAAGAATATAGTATATAACTCATAAAGAGTCTCATTGTATTGAGAATGAAGAACTAGATAAAGAGTAGCACCTGAATCAAGAAACTTAATAGATATTTCCTAAGCAATCGAAATTGATGGATTTTCCAAGGGCCAAAAATATAAGGAGTTTAGGGAATTGAGATGAGAAAGAGATCTATGAAGAGGAATAACAAATGAAGTATAGTAGGACTCTGAGAGAGAGTAACAATTTATGATGGTTGAATAACAGAAACTAGTAAGAAGAAGTACAGAGGCTACATGATGGGGTATTTAGAGAGCGTGACTCTAGGAAGGTTCACAATAAGTGGTAATATAATCGATAGTCAAAAGCGGATCATGAGTGAAGTTGAAGCGGGAGACAATTCAGATAATATATAGCAGAAGTAGCTTAGTGTGGAAGCTGACACTAGTAAACACGGGAGTCCTAGATGTAGGCACTGCATTTTTATATGTAAGTCCCTATGATGAGTCTCATCTAGAGGCACTACATTTTCAGTCGCGGGTAACCGACGTCAGAATGGAAAAGTCAGAAATCATTATTTTGTTGGATTTTATTCGCTTGTTTATGCTTCGGGTTTGCTTGTTGGACTTCCGTTTTAAAACACACCCAACTAGGCCGCGAGCCTTAGAACAGCGTCACCGATTTCTGTGTCCTACAGTCTGGCGACTCCACTGGGGATAGAGAATCGGCCCCCGAAATAATGTCTTGTAATGATTGTGATTTGTGCTTTAGTTAACCGGGTCTATAGTGGGTTAAGGTGGTTTAATCAAAGGCATTGTTAAGGCTAGGTGATGGTTTGGTGTCTTCCTTCATTCACTACCTTTCTATAAGGAAAAGCTGTGAATGCACCTAGATAATCATTACCCGTAGCTCGTTGTGACAGACTAATTTGGAGGACTTGTTGGTTATTTCTGTCACCAAGGCGATAAGAGCCTAAAAGGCTTGGGTATTTAAGAGAGTTCGCTTCACCCTCCCTCTGGGGAATCTACAACGGGAAATCCATTTGACAGTCAGTCACGCACCATAACTCGTTGGCACGTACCTTAGTGTATAAAAAAGGTGCGCTCACTTGGTCGCTCGAACTCTTGAGTGGGGAGACCTAGTTGTGGGTAACCCTTCGTCGACGAGAGCCTTTGTCCATACCCCTATGAACCCACGTAGACCATAGTTGTATGACCAATAGAAACTATTTCCGTGTGCTTGTGTTTAGGGACCATCATCATTTGGATTCAGTTGGACTTCTTGTCAGAAATGCGAACTTGTTGGGCCATTTAAACTGGGACGAGTTCGTATCCTATGACAATTAGGCCAAAAGCTTCTGAAATGCCGATGGGCCACTCTGTAGAAATTATTTCTTTATGCTTATGTTTGGGATCGTCGCCATTTGGATTCAGTTGGACTTTTTGACATGAGGTATAGGCTTGTTGGGCCATTTAAACTGGGACGAGCCTGTGCTTTATGATAATTGGTCCAAAAGCTTCTAAAATGTCGGTGGGCCACTTTATGTTTAGACCTCTTATCATTTGAAGTTGTTTAGCCATGTTATCGCAAAAGTGTAAACCTATTTGGCCTTTTTCAACTGGGACAAGTTTGCACCTCGCAATAGTATGATTAAATGTTTTAAAATGGTAATGGGCCGACTTATATATTCCACGCATCGCACGCATCTCATACATCTCATGCATACACGCATCATGCTAACCCATGTGTCTAAAAAGCCATCATAGATATCCGTTGGGTTACAAAAAAAGTTTGTCAAGAAGGGTTTAGCAAACATGGATATCGGGGAAAAGGAAACTGAGAAACAGAAAACCTTACGACAAAGATAGAGAGATAAACAAATGGCATCCAACTGAAGTGTCCGAGAGAAGAAGAAGCTCGACATGCAATGGAAACAGTAATGCCGGTGGAAGTTGAGATACAGTCCATGCGGGTATTAGTAGAAACAGAGTTACCTGAACAAGAATGGACCTCGCAGAGATTTGAAACAGTTAGCACTGCTGGATGAGAAGAGGATGAAGTCCTTACATCACATGCAGATATACCAGAAGAGGTTGGCTCGGGCATTCAACAAGAATGTGTGTCCTACCAAGATCAGAAAAGGTGATCTGGTACTTAAGCAGTCAAAGCCGTCGACGACAGACCCGAGGGGAAAGTTTAGACCCAACTGGGAAGGACCCTACATAGTCCAGAAAGTGATGGGAAATGGGGCAGTGAGACTGTCAGATTTGGAAGGGAACGAGTTCACCTAGCCGATCAACGTGGATATATTGAAGTAGTATTTTGCCTGAGGGAAAAAAGACCGAGCAGTCACCAAGGGAATTGACAGAAGACCTGACCCAACGGGATAGGAAACTCATTCATGCATGCATGCATACACGTAACGTATTTTGCATTCTTTTTTGGTGTTTGTTTTTTTTTGTATTCACATGTTTCGAAGAAGAAAAAAGAGAAAGCGGCAAAGACAGCCAATCAGAAGCAGCAACAGTACAGTCAGTTTCAGAATGAATCAGTATTAGTTTCGAGGATGAGTCTCAGGGATGAGGCCCATATCAATATCGGTTTGGGGGTGAGCCTACATCAGTATCAATTTGGGGGCGAGGCCCGCATTAGTATCAGTTTGGGGATGAGTCCCAGGGCCGAGGCCCACATCAGTATCAGTTTTGGGATGCGTCCCAGGGTCGAGGCCCACACATATCATCAGCAATTTTGGGGATGAGTCCCAGGGTCGAGGCCCACATCAATATCAGCTTGGGGGCGAGGCCCACATCCGCATCAGTTTGGGGGAGAGGCCCATATCAGTATCGGTTTAGGGGTGAGCCTACATCGGTATCAGTTTGGGGGCGATGCCCATATCAATATCGGTTTGGGGGCGAGCCCACATCAGTATCAGTTTGGGGGCAAGGCCCGCATCAATATTAGTTTGGGGACGAGGCCCACATTAGTATCAGTTTGAGGGCGAGGCCCATGTCAGTATCAGTTTGAGGGCGAGGCCCACGTCAGTATCAGTTTGGGGGCGAGGCCCACATTATTATCACTTTAGGGGCGAGGCCCACGTCAGTATCAGTTTGGGGCGAGGCCCACGTCAGTATCAGTTTGGGGCAAGGCCCACGTTAGTATCAGTTTAGGGTCGAGGCCCACATCAGTATCAGTTTTGGGGATGAGTCACAGGGTCGAGGCCCACATCAGCATCAGTTTGGGGATGAGTCCAAGGGCCGAGGCCCACATCAGTTTCAGTTTTGGGGAGTGAGTCTGGGCGGGAGGCCACACATCAGTTTCAGTTTATGGGTGAGTCCCACGGCGAGGCCCACATCAGTTTCAGTTTTGGGGATGAGTCCCAAGGTTGAGGCTCGCACATCAGTATCAGTTTTGGGGATGAGTCATAGGGCCGAGGCCTACATCAGTTTCAGTTCTGGGGATGAGTCCCAGGGGCGAGTCCCACATCAGTATCAGTCCAGGGGTTAAGGCCCATATCAGTATCCGTCTGTGGTGAGGCCCACATCAGCATTGTCAGTATCAGTTTTGGGGATGAGTCCCGAGGGCGAGGCCCACATCAGTATCAGTATCAGTTTTGGGGATGAGTCTCGGGGGCGAGGCCCACATCAGTATCAGTATCAGTTTTGGGGATGAGTCCCGGGGGCGAGGCCCACATCATCATCAGTTTTGGGGATAAGTAACAGGGTCGTGACACACATCATTAGCAGTTTTAGGGATGCGTCCCAGGGTCGGACCCACAACATCAGTATCAGTTTTGGGGATGAGTCCCAGGGGCGAGGCCCACATCAGCATCAGTATCAGCAGTTTTGGGGATGCGTCCCAGGGTCGTGACCCATATCATCAGCAGTTTTGGGGATGCGTCCCAAGGTCATGACCCATATCATCAGCAATTTGGGGATCAGGGCCCAGGGTCATGACCCACATCATCAGCAGTTTTGGGGATGCGTCCCAGGGTCGTGACCCACATTGTCAAAGTTATCGGGATACGTCCCAGGGTCGAGGCCCCCGTTGTCGGTTGCAGTTATCGGGATGTGTCCCAGGGTCGTTGGCCCCCTGCATCATCAATTTTGGGGATGCGTCCTAGGGTCGTGACCCATATTGTCAGCGGTATTGGGATGCGTCCCAGGGTCGAGGCCCCCTATGTTGGTTGCAGTTATCGGGATGCGTCCCATGGTCGTTGGCCCCCTGCATCATCAGTTTTGGGATGCGTCACATGGTCGTGACCCACATTGTCAGCGGTATTGGGATGCATCCCATGGTCGAAGCGCCCGTTGTCGGTTACAGTTATTGGGATGCATCCCATGATCGAGGTCCATTGCGTCATCAACTCAGCTCGAAGCAGCTGGTAAGTCAGGTGGCAGCTGGCGAGCCAAGTAAGAAAATCATGCATTGCACAACTTGATATGATTGTCATTGTCACACACTGCACAAGTCCCATCAAAGTGGGAGCGACGGACGTCGGAAGGGAAAAGTTTGAAATCAGTATTTTGTTGGATTTTATTCGCTTGTTTAAGCTTCGGGTTTGCTTGTGGACTTCTGTTTTAAAACACACCCAACTAGGCCGCTAGCCTAGAAACCAAGCCGATTTCTGTATCCTACACTAGGCTTATAGATGAACAAGACACACAAATGCAGCATGGGTAGTTAGGGGGTCAATACATTGGAAAGATTTCAGGACCAAAACCCACCATCCCAACCCTCATTATACCACAGTAGCTAAGAATGACCTCAATTACCGTCTCAAGATATCCCCAGAAACAAGTGAAACCATAATATGTAGTAGTACTTATAAGATATGGTAAGAGACAATTGGATAAGTAAACCCCTCAAGATAAAAGAAAGATATAGAGAACTAGAGAAGACTAGAAGTTCCGTAAATAGTTAAGAATGGAAAAAAGATAGAAATGACATCAAGTGAAAGCTAGATGTAAAACTGTTGAGATATGACGATAATAAAAATGACAGAGGTGTATAATGACAAGATAGATTTTCAATGGCACTACGAAATAGTAAGATTTTCAGAGTTAGGATAAGACTGGAATTTTATTATATGAGTAGGGGGAGAAAGATGGATGATAGTGACTCATATTTTTCCTTTCACAATGCACCGTTGGGGATAATGTATATGATGACTCAAGAAGAGACTAAGTATAACCTAGAGACGGTCAAGGAAATTAAGAATACCGAAATTATTGAGACAGTGACAGCACTTGACAGGATAAGACACTCAAGGGGAAAATTGAAAGTGGATTATTCTAGAGTGCAAGTAAGCAAGGAAAAAATAGTTAGCGTAAGGACAACAATTGTACTGGTACTAGCAAAGGAATTAAAAGTGCAAAAGAATACGAACATAAACTAGAAAAGAATAACTAGTGCAACGTTAATAAAAAGAACACAGTTTAGGCATAAAAGTACATACAATCATGCTTAACATAGATACATTGTCTCAAACTCTTAGCCAATCGAGAAGGATCGCCGCAGAGAAACTACCCAGAAGTAACATTCCAGTTGAGAGCCTTCGATTGACAACGATAGTAAAAAAAAAAGTTAGTTGTGGGTTAGAAGTCCTAAATCCATAAATAGTCGAAAATATGAAGGAAGAAGCTCATAATCAACGGTGACTTAGTAATGAGAAAAGAGAAAAGATCAAATATTCAGTTAAGATATGATAATAAATGCTAGAATAAGATCTAGTAAGTGGAGCTAAGAAAATATCTAGTAAGATATATCATATAAGTCATGAAAGTGGTTATATTTTAAAAAGAGTAGCCGAAGAACCTGAGGGATACACAAGTCAAGAGGAAGTGAAAGTTATTCACTATAGTACAAAGTACGATAATGATACTTTAAATGTGAAGAATAACAGAAGTCCCTAAGGATATTTAGAAGTTATTGTTGTCATGGCAAAAGATATAAGAGGTTTCAGATCAGAATAGAACTAAGATGAGTGTGACGGCAGACCACGAATATAGTATAATTTTGGAACTGATTATTTATGCGAATAGTAAATATAGAGAAGATTGAATATAGTTAGGGTTTAGGAATAAAAATTTCTTTGATACATAAAGATGGTTGTAGTATGACAGTAGTTTAAAGTAATAGCAGAAGTTCATGGAATGGAAATAACGAGTTATCTCTCAGTCAGAAATTCAAGGAATTATCATTAAGAGCAGAAATGAGGTTAGGAAGATATGAATAACATAGGTACAAAAATCCTTGAACTAAGACGAATCTGCGAGTTAACCACAGAAGGGATTCTAGGACGAATCCTATTTAAGGGGGGAGAATTTGTAACGACCGGTAACCTCAACTACTGTTACATTTGTAGGGTTCTCTAAGAACTAAATCCAAGATCATTAAGCATAAAATCATGTGAATAAGCAAAGAAGTAGCGGAAATACTTACTTTGAACGGATTGGATGTTGGTGGAGAGTTCAAAACTTTTGCTCCTTTGAAGTTGCTCCAAGCTCATTTTGATTTGTATGTTGAGCTTCCAAGCTTGTTCTTGAATTCCAAACTGAAGGGTTAGTGTCCCTAACACCTTTGAATGACTCCTTTGATGTGCTAGCATTATTGATTTTGAAGCAAAATCAAGAAGAAGTGAAGCCAAGCTTCACGCCAATTGAGAGGAAAAAGGAGGCCAAGTTTCGGCCAAGAAGAGAAGAAAATGTGTGTGTTGTATTTTTGATTTTCCAAAATCAATAATAATCAATTACCAAACTCAAAGTTAGTAAAGGTCTTTCACAAGTCAAGCTTGTGTATGAAACAAGCCATCTCCAACAACTTACATCAACAAAAAAGTTAGATAAAGTTGACAAGGGGATGTGACTAGTGTGGGCCCCACTTGATTCAAAATCCGAGTGGGCCCACAAACACATTCCGGGCTCGGGTTCGTTAATTTCGAATTAACAAATTTTCCGTTGCGATGTAAATTAAATCAAATTTAATTAAAAGTTATGCCCAGCAAAATTACTATTAAAGTCGCTCTTGAATTAATTCTAAATTAATTCGTTCGCCCGAATTAAAATCCAATTCAATTCCGTTATGAATCTAATTTCATTTAATATATCGAATATATTATTTTATCGATTAATTCCGAATTAATTGTTCTTTCTCTATTAATTGAATTTTATCCCAGATAAAATTCTCGCCGTAATTAATCCCAGATTAATTTTCTCTCTCTCATAATTAATCCCAGATTAATTCTGTTCGAGTCATACATCATCGGTGAATCTTCGGGAAGCGACCCATGAGATCCCTGGATATGTTGGCAGTACAATCCGGTCGTCGGACTATCCGAAACACGTGCGTACCCCGTACTATATTTTTACCGATTTACAAGACATGGTTGGCTTCTAGCAAAGCACCGTGCCTACCCAATTCTCCAGAAATATACTTTTAAGGAATATGTAATCTATGTCAGGCGTAATATACGTAGTATTGCGATCCAATATTGATATCACATGCTAGGCCTAGGGCTGAAATTGTGTCTGCCTCGTACGAAGCATATATCGGATCTCTGGTAACTAGTCTCTATAATCGGATAATCATGACCTAGTCATATTATCCCGATGACTGCAGTACTTAAGAGTACTAGTTTCGTATCCTTCTTGATCATCATCTCCATATGACTGGAGTGATACTTCTATCTTGACATCACACCCAATACACTACGATTCTCAGTATACCCAGAAGAGGCGTACACGGAACCTGTTAAAGCCCCCGAACGACCAAAACCAAAGTATACTGATTGTCGCAAGTATTAGCGATGCAAGTCTCAGGTTAAGACCAAATACACTACCCTGATTCGGATTCCCATAGACACATAGTCATACTACCAATGGGATTCCGAGGGGTCTATCTAGAGTGAAGCTGTTTCCGTACCATCGGTAAACAGAACCTCCTATTACACTCGCATGAGTATCCAATACCCAAATATATGAGAACTATGATGTTACGCTTCCATAACACGCATAAGTGTAATACTAGTCTATTCCGTATTATCGATGTCTAGTCTCGATAATACTACGACTAAGGATATTTAATGATTAAATCTTAGTGGATTAATATTGTCTCTATCTTATTAATCTGGTACTAATCATATGGACTTTAGTCATTAATGTATTTCGGTAATCCAATTAAAAATGATAAAAGAGCAATTTCCTTTGTCACATAGTTAATTTGTAAACAACACAATGTTCTGTACAAATAGTGACGCTATGGGTCATAATTGTCCAACATCTCCCACTTGGCCTATAGCCAATCACTCAAGTGTCCTACACCTGAACTATGTACGGGTCACTCAAACTTCTGCTGAGAAACTGCTTTTGTCAGCGGATTTGCAAGGTTATCATCTGATACGATTTATTCGATCATCACATCGCCACGATGTATGATCTGACGAATCAGTTGAAACCATTTGAAGTACATACTTGGATCATTGATGAGACCATTAGTTCTTTAGCCTGTGATGTGGCATAACTCAGCTGCTAACAGAACTACACCTAGTCTAATTCTGATTATTAGATCCAAAAAAAATTCTTCTTTTGCTACCTCAGCTGCATCAATTTTCGGCGCTTTTGTTATTTATTTGGCCAACAGTATTTTGCTTGGAAGATTTCCAGCTCATTGTTCCGTTATTCAAACTATATATGTACCCTTATTGCGACTTAAAGTCATCTTTATCGTTTTGGAAACTTGCAGGGTGAACCCAGTCACCTCAAATTCTCCTTCTCCATAGCTTAAGAAAGCATCTTTAGTTTGTCTAAGATACTTAAGGATGTTCTTAACATCAATCCAGTGACCATCACATGGATTGGCCTGATTGTGACTCCATATGCTCAAAGCATATGTGACACCAGGTCACATAAATCTTTTCAATGTACGAGTTCTCGGAGAGTGCCAACAACTTTCAGATCTATCCCAGTAGATCCTTATTCCTAGAATAAAGGTTGCCTCTCCCAAGTATTCTAAGAAATGATATGTCATCATTATATAGGACAATTATTGTCAGTGCGCTCCCACTAACCTTCTTATACACACAAGAACTATATTCGTTTTGAATTAAATCATATACTATTATGATTACATCAAAACACTGGTTCTAAGAATTCAATGCTTGCTTCAATCCATAAATGGATCGATTTTACTTGAAAACCTAGTTTGCATGTTTCAGCACGAAAAAACCGTCATGATGTTTATAAATATCCTCCAAAAGGTTTCTGTTTAAGGAAAGCAGTTTTGATGTTCAGCTGTCATATTTCATAAAAGAAACATGCAGTATTAGAAAGCATTATCCGAATGGATTTAATCATGGCAACAAGTGAAAAAGTTTCGTCTTAGTCGACACTATGTCGTAATGATAACATTTTCTGTATAAGCCTAGCTGTATACTTTTGTATGTTGCCATCAATGCATGTCTTCCTTGAAGACTCATTTAGTACCAACAGGCACAATGCCTTCTGGTACATCAACCAGTGTCCAAACTTGGGTGTATACATGAATCCATTTCGGACTTCATGGAACTTTGCCATAAAAGGAGTCGATACCTTGTATCACTTCCTCATACGTAGCTGGTTCATCTTCCTCAATAAGATTGATATCTACATGAGGTGAGATCAGAAACCCATACCTCCCAGGTTTTTTTCTGACTCTCTCCGACTTACGTGGTTCTTATGTATTCGAAGATTATTGGTACAGTTTCATCCCTGATGAACTGTTGGTGTTCCACGAGGACTCGGTGCCTTGAACAGTATTACTCTGATTTTCATCGAGTTTTACTTTCCTCTCACTTACCACTGT
Source organism: Zanthoxylum bungeanum (assembly GCA_019454045.1). Classification (NCBI taxonomy): domain Eukaryota; kingdom Viridiplantae; phylum Streptophyta; class Magnoliopsida; order Sapindales; family Rutaceae; genus Zanthoxylum; species Zanthoxylum bungeanum. The sequence continues at coordinate 224,164 of SKCR01042136.1, forward strand.
ATATATGAATTCCTCTTAGGAAAACTGCATGGAGAGCAACAATTGAATTGTTCTCTTGTGAGTTGTATAAGTAATATACTTTGGTTTCCCTAGGACAATCTACAAATAGGCACTTATCCGATTGGGGTTCTAATTTGGTACCATCCAAATGTATGCCCAGCATTCCCAAATCTTCAGGAATGGAATCCAGTTTCTTTCCTGTTCATATCTAATATGAAGTCTGTCTAACAGATTTTCATGGAACCTTATTCAAAATAAGTATTGCACTGTTTAATGTGTATCCCTGGAGGAAATTGGTAGCTCAGACCAACTCATCATTAACCTTACTATGTCCGACAAAGTTCGGTTTCTCAATTCGGACACACAGTCAAATTGAGGTGTTCCGGGAGGAGTCCACTGTGAAAGAATACCATACTATTTCAAGTAATCTTGAAACTTATATGTTTAAGTATTTTACATTATGGTCTGACCGTAATGTTTTTAATACTTTTACCGGTCTGTCTTTATACTTCGTGTCGAAACTCTTTGAATTTATCAAAAGTTTCCGATTTATGTTTCACAAGAAACACATAACCATAACGCGATGCCACATCCGTAAAGGTTACGAAGTGTTCATATCCACCTCTAGCCTAGCTAGACATGGGCCCACTTACGTCACAATGAACGAGGGCTAACAGATCGGTGGCACTTGCACTTTTACCAAGTAAAAGGTGTTTTTATGCACTTTGCCTAATAAACTAGATTCGTAGACATTATTTGAATTAGAATCAAATCCATCCTAGTACCCACTCTTCGAAAGTGTGGATATACGAGTCTTGTTAATGTGTCCCAGACAACAATGCCATAAATAAGTCTCATTTGATTAATTCAGTTTGAGCTATTTGTTTGTCATGTTATATGTTTGAGATTTGTTTATATTTAAAATATAAATACTGTTATTCACATCTAATGTGAATATCTCAATATCATCTTTATAAACAAAACACTTAGTTTTCTACAATATAAAGGTATACCCGTAACAGGTTAAACTAGATATAGAGATAATGTTTCTAGTCAAACTAGATACATTATAACAGTCTCCTAATTTAAGTACATGCCCAAGGGCAGTTCCAAAATTTAGGTTTCTACGGTTAAAACAGTGACTTTCATCCCGTTTCTGACTCGCAGGTTGATCTCAACTGAAGTCAGTCTCCTACTAATCAGCAGATTCCGCACATCAGTACATATTTATGTACCACATCTAGTATAAAAATTCAATTTTGAAACTAGTAGTGAATATATTTATGAAAAATATACTTGAAGCTGGAGCTTTGCCCCGCCTTCACTTCCTTCATGTCTGTCTTGTCCATACGGCAATCACGCTTCGGTGACTCCATTTTCCACAGTTTAGGCAGACATATTGGGATATGTCTTTTTGTCTTCCAGAAGATTGTGATGATTTGGCCTTTGCCCCTTTTAGAAGCTCTGGCTCTGCCTCCTTGAGCATAGCCATCAACTCTCTAAGAGTTTTCTCTTGGTTCATAATGAACCTGCCCCAGCATTCGGGCAGAGACTATAAGATCAAATCTTTAGAAGTCTCGGCCACGTAGGTAATGCCCAGCTAACCTAGCTGATCGATGACAGAAATCATCTGCGACATCTAGTGCTCGTCACATGTACCCTATGACATACGCGAGCGAAAGAGCATATTTTGTAATTCGTACTTCTAAGATCTAAAGTAGATCTATGAAGATCTTTAATTCATCATCATGGTATACGGATCTAATCTTTAGTTTTGACGACAGAATTAAAGTATCATTGCATGAAGCATAAATGATTGAGCACTTAAGTTATCATCACCATGAGTCTTCCAAAGCTCATGCTCTACTATTTTCTCAACTCCGGGATCAGGCCCGAGATGTCACTCTATCAAATAAAGTAATTTCTCGGTTCCCAGGACTATCCTGAGGTTCTATTCCCTATCTGAAAATTAAGCCGTTTAAAGACATTTTCACACAGGATTATGTTTTAAAGGCCAATCTTTCAGTTATCTTGATTCCAATAGTCTAACTATCCAATCAACGATTTCGGGTACAATCGAATATAATGATTAGTATAGTCTAACTATATAATCAACTACTATTGATTGGTTAATATTCAAATGTATTGATCACTATAATCCAATTATATACCAACTACAAATGAAGTAGTTTTGAATACAGTCCACTGTTTAATTAAAATAACAATTGAATATTAGTCCAACTAATATATTTAAAAAACTTTTAATGACGAAAAATTGAAATGAGCGTGTATTGGCAAGTATCTAAACGAAATTTAAATTAATACTTGTCTCCCACTATTTTTTAGCGAGCCTCTAACCCTCTGTGGAGTACTCGGGAAACCTAGCTCCCTAATGGGCTAGTATCCCGTTAAATAACACACAACCTTGACTTTGGCCAACAAGTTGTATGATACTTAACTAGGTAGATCTCTAAGATCAATTGGATCTCATCCAATTCCTAGATCCAGTAGGTGGACATCCAAGTCCGAAACATATATCCAATATATGCCAATATATCCAATATATTCCTAACTTTTTTCTCTAAATCAATTAAGCATTGGCTTTGGCTCAACAAGCTTAATGATTCAGTTAAGCGTGACCCATTGACAATGGAAAGCTCGTAATCGAGGCCGATGAACAAGAAGTGACATTGACTTTGGCCAACAAATCACAACTTGCCCAAGGCGTACGATATGGAACAAAGCCTTCATGATTCAAACACATCCGCGATGGACAAGGTCTTGACTTTGGCAACAAACCAGTGACAATCTTGGATCTTGAGAATGAATCACTCAATGGAAGGAAAACGCTTAATATTTGTTGAGGGTTTTTTCGCGTAAATGGCAACCAATTTATTATCTTTGATTAGGTCTCATCATACACCCTTAAGCATGCATTCTAAAAGCATAATAAGGCGCGTTAAATAAATTAATAATGATATACGGATGATATCTCACAAATTGTTCCTAGAACAAATCACTTCCATTTCCTCTCTCCCGCTAGCACTATTCATACTTCCACCCAATTACATAATACTTCTAAAGAAACCTCATTTACATTGAGGGGAATAGGTGAGAAGAGAATTAAAAGAATCGAGAGATAAAGGCTGGACACGCAGGTCTAATTTAATAAATTCTAAATTTATTACAATATTTCCAAAATTTGCCCTCACTCCCTAATATTCATCTGATATACATTATTCATACAACACATCCATGTATTGACACAAAGCATGTTATTCAATCAATCTAATCCAATTAATTAATCTTTGAATTAATGATCATCTAATGTTCAAACAACGATTTGATTTGCGCGAGTCCAATTCGTTTAAGAATAAGTACTCAAAGTACGATTCTTTGAACTACAATTTTAAATCCGAATTTAATTTGTATTCAATACTAATTCTTTATTTATTCCAAATTAAATAATTACACTTTAATAATGTGCCTTTACGATTTAGATTCTAAATCTAATCTTAATGGGTCTCAAAGCCCAATTAACATCCAATGTCAATTTAATTAAGTCCAATGGGCTTTCAATTAATTTATTAAGGCATGGACTTTGGCAACCAAAGCCCAATAAGGAATCACCATTGCCACAAAATTAATTTGGCTCATTAGGCCCAATTAATTATTTAAAGGCCCATTTGTTATATTTGGACTTAATGGAATGGTTTTAGGCCCAATTTGGATCCAATCCAATTGTCCTAAACCAACTTGGCCCAACCAAGCCCATTAGGCCCAAATACAACAATTTAAGCCCAATTCCAAATTAGCCTAATTAATTAAATTCAATATTCCAAATTTCACAATTTATTAATTAAATTGTATAGCCATAATTAATTATTCAAATTAACATTTCCAAAATACCATTTACATAATTAATCATGCTTTATTATTATCATAATGTCCAACATTATTGAAACAAAATCAACTCATTTACATGCTTATAGGTCACGACAATTAAGGGATTTTTGTATCCGATTTTGATTTCAATCCAATTAAATCACAAATCAATATATCCAATATTTCTAAACACATCCAATGGCTTAAAATCAAAATCACCATGACATTAGGGTTCATGCTAATTCGGCCAAGCCTCAATATTAGGGAAAATTAATCTATTAATTTTCATCAAATTGATCATGCACAACTCTAAGTTAACATAATCTAAGCATACTCAATAAACAATTTGATCAAATCATGCCCAAATCAAAAATACCCAAATTTTAGATTAAGAACCCTAATTCAATTTCATGCTTAATTTAGGCTCTGATACCATTGTATGGTTCTCTAAGAACTAAATCCAAGATCATTAAGCATAAAATCATGTGAATAAGCAAAGAAGTAGAGGAAATACTTACTTTGAACGGATTGGATGTTGGTGGAGAGTTCAAAACTTTTGCTCCTTTGAAGTTGCTCCAAGCTCTTTTTTTGATTGTATGTTGAGCTTCCAAGCTTGTTCTTGAATTCCAAACTCAATGGTTAGTGTCCCTAACACCTTTGAATGACTCATTTGATGTGCTAGCATTATTGATTTTGAAGCAAAATCAAGAAGAAGTGAAGCCAAGCTTCACGCCATTTGAGAGGAAAAAGGAGCCAAGTTTCGGCCAATGAGAGAAGAAAAATGTGTGTTGTCTTTTTGATTTTCCAAATCATAATAATCAATTACCAAACTCAAAGTTAGTAAAGGTCTTTCACAAGTCAAGCTTGTGTATGAAACAAGCCATCTCCAACAACTTACATCAACCAAAAAGTAGATAAAGTTGACAAGGTGATGTGACTAGTGTGGGCCCCACTTGATTCAAAATCCGAGTGGGCCCGCAAACACATTTCGGGCTCGGGTTCGTTAATTTCGAATTAACGAATTTTCTGTTGCGATGTAATTAAATCAAATTTAATTAAATAATTATGTCTAGCAAAATTACTATTAAAGTCGCTCGCGAATTAATTCTAATTAATTCGTTCGCCCGAATTAAAATCCAATTTCAATTCCGTTATTAAATCTAATTTCATTTAATATATCGAATATATTATTTTATCGATTATTCCGAATTAATCGTTCTCTCTCTATAATTGAATTTTATCCCAGATAAAATTCTCGCCGTAATTAATCCCAGATTAATTTTCTCTCTCTCTTCGTAATTAATCCCAGATAATTCTGTTCGAGTCATACATCATCGGTGAATCTTCGGGAAGCGACTCATGAGATCCCTGGATATGTTGGCAGTAAATCCGGTCGTCGGACTATCCGAACACGTGCGTACCCCGTACCACATTTTTACCGATTTACAAGACATGGTTGGCTTCTAGCAAAGCACCGTGCCTACCCAATTCTCCAGAAATTTTCTTTTAATGAATATGTAATCTATGTCAGGCGTAGTATACATAGTATTGCGTATTGCGATCCAGTATCGATATCACTTTCTAGGCCTAGGGCTGAATTGTGTCTGCCCCGTACGAAGCATATATCGGATCTCTGGTAACTATTCTCTATAATCGGATAATCATGACCTAGTCATATTATCCCGATGACTGCAGTACTTAAGAGTACTAGTTCCGTATCCTGCGTGATCATCATCTCCATATGACTGGAGTGATACTTCCATCTTGACATCACACCCAATACACTACGATTCCCAGTATACCCAGAAGAGGCGTACACAGAACCTGTTAAATCCCCGGACGACCAAAACCAAAGTATATTGATTGTCGCAAGTATTAGCGATGCAAGTCTCAGGTTAAGACCAAATACACCTACCCTAATTCGGATTCCCATAAACACATAGTCATACTACCAATGGGATTCCGATGGGTCTATCCAGAGCGAAGCTGTTTCCGTACCTTCGGTAAACAGACACCTCCCTATTACACTCGCATGAGTATCCAATACCCAAATATATGAGAATTATGTCGTTACGCTTCCATCACACGCACAAGTGTAATACTAGTCTATTCCGTATTATCGATGTCCAGTCTCGATAATACTACGACTATGGATATTTAATATTAAACCTTAGTGGATTAATATTGTCTCATATCTTATTAATCTGGTACTAATCATATGGACTTTTATCATTCATGTATTTCGGTAATCCAATTACAAATGATAAAAGAACAATTTCCTTTGTCACATTGTTAATTTGTACAACAACACAATGTTATGTACAAATAGTGATGCTATGGGTCATAATTGTCCAACAACATTATGGGAAGAGTGTTACATGATATAAATTATGTTTGAGCACATGTACACTCATGAAATGACTTTGGGGAGAATCGGTAAATTCCTTAAAATTCCGATACGAAATTGTACGATGTTATACTTCAAACAGCCCATACTATTTGGGCTATAACTTTCTCATACGAACTCTGATTTTATGAATTTTATATTTTCAGAAAGCTAAGATCGAGACCTACAACTTTCACGTTAATAATATTTCCAAATTCGAAACAGAAATAAGTCAAAAATACAGATCACAAATATGGATGAATAGTGTCTGATGATAGATTTAGAGAATTCACAAATTATCTCAATAATTCCAAATTTTTTATATCAAATTTTTTCAAAACTAGCCATTTGGTCCCATATTATATATAAGGGATACTATTCCCTAATCCCTAGAGGAAGAAAGAAACGTAAGAAGAAGAAGAAGAAGAAGAAGAAGAAGAAGAAGAAGAAGAAGAAGAAGAAGAAGAAGAAGAAGAAGAAGAAGAAGAAGAAAGAAAGAAATAAAGAAAGAAAGAAAGAAAGAAAGAAAGAAGAAGAAACAAATGCCAATGCTCATACATCAAGCAAAGAAGAAGAATAACAACCATGAAACGCTTGAAGTGTGAAGAAATCAAGTGAAATGAGGTAAGAAAACTTGACCCAAAACTTGGATTATAAGATTCTAATAGTATGATGATAGAATAGAGCTATTGGCATGCTAGGGGATGCATTTTGGTGATTGATAAATAAAGAAATTGATTGTAGGATTAAATGCCTAAATTTTGAAAATGTTAAGATTGAGCTAAAACAAGAATGATGAGATTAAAGAGTTGTTTGAGGATGATATATTGGTATAGAATATGTGAAGTTGAAGTTTAATGGAATGGATTGTGTAATGGTTTTAATATAGAAGTGTTGGTGATACTTTTGGGTAAAATAGATATTGGGAAGCAAAGTGTTGGAATCCTGAAAAAACAGGCTGGCATCGCGACGCGCAACCCTTGTGTCATGACGCGTACTGGGAAACTTTCACAGATTCGGTTCTGGAATTTGAGCGTCGCGATGCCGAAAGACTTATGTCGCGACGCGGAAAGCAGAGGAAGCTCAATGTCTCGGGTACGTCGCGACGCTCAGCTCTTAGTGTCGCGACGTGTGTGAGAGTTGCGACGTCCAACCCTTGCATCGTGACACAGAGACAGACGATGCTCACTGATTTATCAACATGTGTGGGCGTCGCGACGCAGAACGTGCGGCGTCGCGACGTGTAACGAGCTGGGGCTCTGCCACATGTGATGAAATCCCTGCTTCACTCATTAGTCTCCATATCTTGTCGTGGTTCAGCATTGCAGATAACATTAGGTTTAAAGGTTTTGCAACATTTATGCTAGGTGCCGTTGAAAATAAGACACTGTAGGAGATGTAGCAATCTTGGGATAGAATTGGTAAACACACACGTCAGCTTTGAAAAGTTGCAACTACGTAAAATAAGATTCACTTTAAAAATTGAATATGTTAAATATCTTAAAACCTGTACCAAAAAGAAACTAATACTGAAAGAGATAAGAGAATTAATCTATCATGACAATTGGAGCAAATTGCAAAGCCATTTCTTTTAAAAACTAGTCGAGATCATGTGTGTTATGCGAGTTCCTTTTTTTATGCTTTTTTTAAATTAATATATGTGTGTTATCGACGTTTGTATTTTTCACTTAATAATAATTCTAACATCTCCATGTACTCTAGTACGTTTCTTGAAATGCTTTCGATATGAAATGTCAAACTCATGCATTGCAAATCTGAGGCTAAATTTAACAATTAAAAGAAATAACATGTTAATTAGCAAATAATCTAAAGAAATACATAAGATAACTGAGGAAAAATTGAAAACGGAGATATGAGGGAATTTTGTGATATCATCATATAACCAACTTTCTTTGACACAATGCACAAATAATAAGAAAATTAGGAAAAAAAAAAATAATTTTCTACAAGCTTTTCTATGTTACTTGTGTCACGATAACTAATTGCAGTACAATATGTACTTTAGTGTTATTGTTTCATGTGCTATATATATACACACTCACACACTCATCATGCGATGTATTTGGCAGCTTAAACTTATAAACAAATAAAATGACATGAGAATTGAAAATAAAATTTTGTATTTTGTATTTTTCCAAAATATTTTCATTCATGCATCCATCATCGATGAACAATAATAATAATGACATGAGAATTGGGAATAAAATTTATCATATTGTATTTTTTCAAAATCTGTTCATGCATACATCCACCATGGAAGTACAATAATTATTTTAAAAAAAAATAAAAAACAAAAATTAGATCATGTACACTTAATCTCCACCAATTAAGGAGAGCTAGTATTGCACGGGTTTTTTTGTAAGTATATATTTTATCATGTTGATTGTTGTTGACATGTATTTGATTCTTGAAGCAACTTTTTTTTTTTTTTTTTTGAAATCGTTGGAAACCCCGCCACCAAACCACCCATTCTGGGCCGCGGCGCAGGTAAAACCCTCGGCTGCCCCAGGCTCTTACAAGAAGTTGCACCCCTGGATTCGAACCCAGAACCTCAACTTAATGAAGACTATTCTTCAAATATTGTGCTAATATATAAATGAATTAAAGACAGGTGTCTCACTCACTAGTTTCAAAGGAATGAGTGAAGGTTTAAGTCTTTCCCAGACTAAAAAAAAAAAGGAGAGAGAGAGAGAGCGAGAGAGAGAGAACGAAAAAAAGAGCTGATTACAATTAATCTAATTTCTTCAACTCCAAATTCAAATGAAACTAGCTTGAACATGGCTGACAGGTTAAAAAAAATCAATGATATTATTATAAAATTTCCAAATATTAGTGCTCTACATGTAGATGCTGAGGAAAATTCACATGCCAATCTAATAATCAGAATGTCAAAGTCAATGTCGACGTGGTTCTGAAAATTCATATGCAGTTGGTTGCCATCTCATTTCGCGATTCTTCTTCTCATCTGTTGTCAGATACCAAAGAAGAAAAGAAAATGATGAACTTGGTTTTAGACCTTTTATTACTATCATTCCTGTCCTCCTTTGTTTCTCTTCATCAAGCCTGCAACCACCTAGATCAAGACTCTATATTGTCTTTCAACTCCAATGTATATTCTGATCCTCCATTGAATTGGTCTTCTTCTGTTGATTGCTGCGTGTGGGAAGGGATCATTTGTGATGCCGATGGTTACGTTACTCAACTATGGTTACCATGGAGAGGCCTTAGTGGCAGCATTTCTCCGGCTATTGGCAACCTAACACATCTCTCTCATCTCAACCTTTCCCACAATCTCCTTTCTGGTCCTCTCCCTGCCAGTTCCTTTTTGTCCTTGATCCTGCTTGAAACTCTTGATTTGAGTCAAAACCGTCTCTCTGGTGAGTTTCCATCATCTTTGTTGTCCAATCACACTAGGATTGTAGAATTATCAAGCAATGGCTTCCAGGGGATTATCCCACTAACAGTTTTCCAGCTAACGAGAAATTTGATCAGTTTTAATGTCAGCAACAATAGTTTCACAGGCCTTATTCCTTCTTCAGCCTGGATTGATTCTCTCTGCTATGTCAGTGTCCTGGATTTCTCCTATAATGAGTTTAGTGGCTCGGTTCCTCCTGGGATGGGAAATTGCTCTCGACTGCAGATTTTTCGAGCAGGTTACAATAACCTCTCAGGATCACTTCCCTATGATATTTACTCTGCTACATCAATTGAAGATCTATCGCTATCTAATAATCATATCTCAGGACCCATCAGCAATGATATTGTTCACCTCACAAACCTCACAAGACTCGAGCTTTATGCTAACCAATTGATTGGCTCCCTCCCCAAAGATATTGGCAAGCTCACGAACTTGAAATATTTGCTTCTTCATATAAACAATCTTTCTGGTTCTTTGCCCCCATCTATGATGAATTGCAGCAAGCTTAAAACTTTGAATTTAAGGGTCAACGTGTTCGCTGGCAATCTGTCAGCTTTTAATTTCTCTATGCTTCCCCAGCTGGCTACAGTTGACCTCGGCGACAATATGTTTTCCGGTAGCTTCCCGTCAACTCTTACTACATGCAGGTTATTGACTGCGGTTAGGCTGGCTAGTAACAATCTTGAAGGACAAATTTCTCCCGAAATTGTTAAGGTGAAATCTCTGTCTTTCCTCTCGCTTTCTGACAACCATTTAACCAACATCATCGCTGCTATCAGTATTCTGTTGCGTTGCAAGAACCTCAGTGTTCTTGTTCTCTCCAGTAACTTCATGAATGAGGCAATCCCAAATGATGACCAAATCAAATTCTCAGATGGATTTCAGAATCTCAAGATTCTGGGTTTAGGTGGTTGCCAACTTACTGGTCAAATCCCACTCTGGCTAGGTAAGCTCAGAAAGCTTCAGGTCTTGGACTTATCTGTAAATCAAATCAAGGGATCAATTCCAGGCTGGTTAGGGAACTTGCCAAGTCTATTCAACATAGATTTGTCTCATAATCTCATCTCAGGAGCATTTCCCAAGGAACTTAGCGGATTACAGGCATTGGTATCAAACCAAAAACAAGTGAATAGGAGCTATCTAGAGTTGCCTGTCTTTGGTATCCTTAATACTGCTACAACTCAACAATATAATAATCTTTTGAACTTTCCACTAGCAATTTTCCTGAGAAATAACAGCCTCAGTGGAACCATCCCTATTGAGATTGGTCAACTAAAGTTTGTTCATGTGCTTGACCTCAGCCATAACAACTTCTCTGGCAGCATCCCAGATCAAATTTCTCAACTCACAAACTTGGAAAAATTGGATCTATCGGGAAATCATCTATCTGGTGAAATTCCCGAGTCACTTAGTGGTCTCTCTTTCTTATCTTCATTCAGTGTTGCACAAAATAATCTTGTAGGACAGATACCTTCAACAGGTCAGTTTCATACTTTTCCTACCTCCAGCTTTGAAGGAAATCCAGAACTATGTGGTGCTATTCTACAGCGCCCATGTACTACTAAACCAAGAACGAACAGACTCGCTGAACCAAATAGATCATCGAACACCGAGCTTCACTATGGCCTTGTTGCGGGAGCTGTTTTTGGTTTCATTATTGGATCTATAAGCGGGTTGCTGTATCCGCTTCGCAGGATGAAGTTTCTGCAGAGTGTAAGGGAAAGAGTAATGCCATTGCCATTGTAAGATATGAACAAAGTAATGCAGTAGACATTTGATAATTATGCAATGCAATAGCTATATGAATTTAGATAATTATGTAATTAGTAGCTATATTCAAAGTAATTGGCTAAAAATACCTATGTATGTAATTATAGACACAACGTAGAGTTGATAGCCATAATTCACCTATTTATAGCATCAGGCCCTAGACTTCTTACCGAATCGATTCAGGGGTTCAGTTCCAGGGAGGTTAGGAAATATGCCAAAGCCTATTTTACAGAGAGAACTTCATTGCAGATTTGCAGGAGAAATTCTAAAGGACCAATTGTTTTATCTCAGCATATAATTGTTTCATAATTCATAACAAACCCAATCTCTCTAACTGAAACTTAATTTGGTTTTTTTAAATCCTCCTATCAAAAGTCTTGCTCTCTGCAACTGTGGTTCTTTCATTCACTCTCATTTGGTTTGAAAAGTCTATTGCATTGCATTTTACAGCCACTACTTTAACCTTGGGTGTCAAATATATTTATTAACTTCAACAATGAATCTTCATAAGAGCGAGGCTCGGGCAGCAGTAAAGGTTGCTACATTTTGACATGGTTCGAGTGTTGGAAACAGTCTCTATGTTTGCAGGGATAAATCTGTCCTCCCATACCACACAATGATGGGAGACTTCGTGCACTGAGCCCTCCTTTTAATGAATCTTCATCTTTGCATCTGTCATTTTTCAGGTTTTAAAATTCAAATGAGTCTGCAGTAAACAAGGTAGCCAAGCGATGCACTAAGCAACTTCTGCATTATAATTTTGTTCCTTTATCTCTGATACAAAGAAGCAAATAAATCTGCTGCTTGAAACATCACAGAAAAAAAATGTCCAACTTAAATCTCTTGCAGCTCATACTATATCTGTCTTTCTTTGCCAAGCTTGCAACCAAATAGAGAAAGACTCACTTGTGTCTCTCAGCTTCAATTTCTCTTCTGCTCCATTAAACTGATAGTCTTCCGGTGAATGCTGCTTTGTGGGAAGGCATCAATGTGATGCCGGTGATCATGTCAGTCATCTATGGTTACCCTGGAGAGGCCTTATGGCAGCAATGCGCCTATTGGAAACCTCACACATCTATCTCCCCTCAACCTTTCACACAATCACCTTTCTGGTCCTTTTCCGCTCACTTCATTTTCATCCTTATTTCTGCTTGAAGCTCTTGGTTTGAGTTTTAATGGCCTTTCTGGTGAATTCCCATCATCCCTGTCACCCAATTACATGAAGAACATAGGAAGTCCAATTTTCTATAAGGATCTCACCTTTATGTCCAGTTTTAATGGCGTTCAGGATCTCACCTTGAGGTCATGTTTTCGAATTTAGGGAGTGCGTTTCTTATAAGATCATGAGATAGTCGGAGGTTTTACATGTTCCGCTTAAGCCCAGAATGAGTGGTTTGGATCTAGGGAGTGCGTTTCTTATAAGAGCATGAGATAGTCGGAGGTTTTACCTGTTCATTTTAAGCCCAGAATTGGTAGTTTGGCGGCGGGGTTTCGAAACGATTGCCAAAAAAAAAAAAAAAAAAACAATTTCTCTCTCTCTCAATCCTATATTTCTACCAACTTTAATTTTCTTTTCTCTCAGCCACATCATTATTCTATGTTCATATTTGTGTTAGAAGTTTTGCTTAGGAAAAATCTTCTTGATTGGTAAGTTTTTCTCCATGTTAATTAACCTTATTATTTATTATTAGTCTTGTTATAAGTATGATTTTCCTTATTATCTGTTCTACAACTGATTATTAGATTTATAAATTACGATCATGATTTGTGATAATATATGTGTTTATAGATGATAAGGGTGATGAGTTTTCTATATAGAGTGTATATTTTATTATAAAACATAGTTTTAAGAATTGTTTTCAAGTGAAGCTTATGCATTTATGAACAAGACACATAGGGCTTTTCAAAAATATTTTGTTTGTTAAAAATAAACATGTTTTCGATATTCAAATGAAATTTCAAAATAGGTGCTGCTGCGTTGGAAAACATTTATTTCAGCAGAAATCTGAACTTAAAAATTATTTGGAGTACCATATGATATCAAATAATTCTGAAATTTTAAACAGCATGTTTAAAGTATGTCCTTTTTTAATTTCATAATTTTCTACTTGCAATATGGTTTTATAAAAATCTCGGAACTGATACTGTTCATCTACGTACCTCTGAGATAGATTCGAAATGATAAAGAAATAAATAGTTTTGGAATTGGATCTAATTTTGACAGATTCAAAAACCCGGGATACCAAAATAATTCCTCCAGGTTTTTTCAGATTTGGCGAGCATCTGGAATAACTAGTGAATTACAATTCTGAAATTTTTATGAGAGATAAACATGGATGTCCAGAATATATATATTTTTTTATAAATATCACACAATTCGATTATTAGATTTCGAGATAAAATTAGTAGAGTCAGACTTGTACTGGAAATTAGCTTGTTTGGTTGGATGTTTGTAATAATTTTGTGTTGTATTTACTAAGGTATTTGAGACTATTGAAAGCTTAAAAGTATTCTGATAATTGCTTTGTCGAGGTAAGTAACCTATACTTTCAACAGGGAGCACAATAAATGTGTGAAATTTATTCAATGATTATATTATGTTGTTTATATATGAAAGTTTTTGATTTGCATATATGATTATGTATTTGGATGTACATTGGGCCTGAATATATATGTTGACGGCTGATTTTGGTCTCAGGGTAATATGGGAATATCACCTCCGAGATAATCCTCCTTCAATAGTGAATTTGTTTGGTTATGGGGGACCAAAAGCAAACTTAGCAAAAGACAGATAAATGCACCAATCGACAATGAGATTTAACGTGGTTCGGCGGATCTTGGTCCGACCTACGTCCACGGGCACAAACAGGATGATACTTTTTATTACTGAAATATGCTTCTCTGATATCTCTTGTGTTTACAAGCTTGATCGTAGTGATCTTCCTCTTGATTCTGATCTCAACTCCCAATGCTCTCAACTTGTTCCCTTTTTTACCTATGCTCTACCCTCCTATTTATAATAGTGTAGAAATCATATTCCTATTTGTAAAAGAATTTCCTAGTTGAAACAATTTCATTTCCCATAAGGATTCCTAGTCAAAACTGTTCCCTTTTCCCATAAGGATTCCTAATCAAAACTACATTTACTTCATTTATCCTATTAGGATATTAACTCACCAGTTTTCCTCATGAAAATAGGATAACTTGTCATCTTATCCACAATGATAGGGTTTTATCTTCTGGAGCACGCCTCGCTATATGGTCGGTCTTCATGAGGTCGGTCACAATAGTTTTTTGTACTGAGAGTGCTGCTGTCGACCTGATAATTGCCCGGTCATCCAATCTTTAAGTGGTCGGGTTGACGATCTTAAGTGCTCGGCCCCTGACTCATGTGGTCGGGTCGGTATTAATGATCCGGACCAATAAGGGAATTACCCTTTTATCCCTGTCGTGCTGCTTAAATGACATAGTGCCCAGAAAACACCATCAACATCTGTCCCCTAGTTCTCGGTTCCAACGAGTATACAAGTTGGTGCCGGGAACTATAAAAAGATGGTGTGCTGATCACCTTGCTGGTGGTCGCTCCAGAAATCACAGAGAAAAATGCATTGGCTACAAATCTGGTCATTCCTGCCACCTTCATGTCCTCAGTCAACGAGGATCTCGATATCTACCCGTGGAGAAAATGTTTTGCCCTTATGCTGATGACGATCGACTCGGTGGGACGTAACCCGATCCCGGGCTGAGAAGAACATTTGGCTCTGGGGGAATGTTACCTCCCCAGACCAATAGAGGGCCGACCATGTGGGAGATGCTTCGATCCCATGCCGATGATAAGTCTTTCGGTGGGACGTATCCCGACCCCGAGCTGAAGAAAGACTTGGCTCTGGGGGAATGCTACATCCCCAGTCCAAAGAAGCCGACTCGGTGGGACGTAACCCGACCCCGAGCTGAAAGAAAGACTTGGCTCTGGGGGAATGCTACATCTCCAGTCCAAAGAAGCCGACTCGGTGGGACGTAACCCGACCCTGAGCTGAAAGAAAGACTTGGCTCTGGGGGAATGCTACATCCCCAGTCCAAAGAAGCCGACTCGGTGGGACGTAACCCGACCCCGAGCTGAAAGAAAGACTTGGCTCTGGGGGAATGCTACATCCCCAGTCCAAAGAAGCCGACTCGGTGGGACGTAACCCGACCCCGAGCTGAAAGAAAGACTTGGCTCTGGGGGAATGCTACATCCCCAGTCCAAAGAAGCCGACTCGGTGGGACGTAACCCGACCCCGAGCTGAAAGAAAGACTTGGCTCTGGGGGAATGCTACATCCCCAGTCCAAAGAAGCCGACTCGGTGGGACGTAACCCGACCCCGAGTTGAAAGAAAGACTTGGCTCTGGGGGAATGCTACATCCCCAGTCCAAAGAAGCCGACTCGGTGGGACGTAACCCAACCCCGAGCTGAAAGAAAGACTTGGCTCTGGGGGAATATTACATCCCCAGTCCAAAGAAGCCGACTCGGTGGGACGTAACTCGACCCCGAGCTGAATAAACCATAAGGCCTCGATGGAATAAAATCCAGATCCGAGCCGATTAACCAAGCGGTCTCGGCGGAACGAAATCCAGCCCCGAGCCGAATAAACAAGTGGTCTCGGCGGAACGAAATCCAGCCCCGAGCCGAATAAACAAGTGGCCTCGGCGGAACGAAATCCAGCCCCGAGCCGAATAAACATCGGCCTCGGCGGTACAAGAGCAGACCCGAGCCGTAAAACAAATATCAAAACCATTGTGTGAGCCATAACAAACAAGCATAATCAAATGTCAACCTAAGTCAGAAGAGGTTTTACTCACCTTTTTGGGGATCCGTTGCCTTTCTTGCAACTCTACGAGGGTCACTACAAGCAATGCTCTTCTTAATACATCCTTTCTGCATCTCAGCATTCCACGCATCCGACCGGATGACTTCCGTTATCAACTTGGTCGACCTCAAAAGCCGAATGGTCTATGTACACACTGAGATAGCCTTCTTTCTCCAAGTCTTCCACCTGCTCCCGCAAGTCTCTGCACCCATTCGTGGCATGTCCCGTTACGTCATGGTAGATACAGTATGCCCTACTATTTCCCTCCTTAATCGGGAGCCTCCTCAAATTAGGCTCGGCCAACAGACCTTTATCCTGGATTTCCCGAACTATCTGGTGAAATCCCTGACGATCGGTGATTTCCATCTTCTGCCATCGTCTTACTACGCAAGCCGCTTTTTGTTCTTTCTCCACAGACGGCGCCAACTGTTGGCGGTGGATTTTGGTCTCAGGGTAATATGGGAATATCACCTCCGAGATAATCCTCCTTCAATAGTGAATTTGTTTGGTTATGGGGGACCAAAAGCAAACTTAGCAAAAGACAGATAAATGCACCAATCGACAATGAGATTTAACGTGGTTCGGCGGATCTTGGTCCGACCTACGTCCACGGGCACAAACAGGATGATACTTTTTATTACTGAAATATGCTTCTCTGATATCTCTTGTGTTTACAAGCTTGATCGTAGTGATCTTCCTCTTGATTCTGATCTCAACTCCCAATGCTCTCAACTTGTTCCCTTTTTACCTATGCTCTACCCTCCTATTTATAATAGTGTAGAAATCATATTCCTATTTGTAAAAGAATTTCCTAGTTGAAACAATTTCATTTCCCATAAGGATTCCTAGTCAAAACTGTTCCCTTTTCCCATAAGGATTCCTAATCAAAACTACATTTACTTCATTTATCCTATTAGGATATTAACTCACCAGTTTTCCTCATGAAAATAGGATAACTTGTCATCTTATCCACAATGATAGGGTTTTATCTTCTGGAGCACGCCTCGCTATATGGTCGGTCTTCATGAGGTCGGTCACAATAGTTTTTTGTACTGAGAGTGCTGCTGTCGACCTGATAATTGCCCGGTCATCCAATCTTTAAGTGGTCGGGTTGACGATCTTAAGTGCTCGGCCCCTGACTCATGTGGTCGGGTCGGTATTAATGATCCGGACCAATAAGGGAATTACCCTTTTATCCCTGTCGTGCTGCTTAAATGACATAGTGCCCGGAAAACACCATCAACAATATATATTATGTTTTCTCTGTAATAAGAAATTAAACTTTTTGAAGTAATTTAGCTCATTATCCATTATCCATAGTATTCTGATTTTGATTCTGATCGTATTATATGATATATTTATTTTGTACTAATGAGTTTCTAATGAGTGTGCACATGAATTCTGTCTATGTATCTATTTCTGGCAAGGTCACGGGAGTATAGGTCACACCATGTGACATGAGCTAATTTTATGGTATCATGAGCCACCACTCGAGGGCCAAATAGGGCATAAAGTGCTTTGGTAGTTTGGAGTAGGGTATTGAGCTACTATTTGAGGCAATATGCTACAAAGTGTTAAGATAATGATTTTGAGATTTTCTCCACTTGAGGGCTATTAGGTCGTAAAATACTATGGTGATTGTAGATTGGGTCTTCAGGCACCATTTAAGGGCAATATGCTACAAAGCGCTAATACAATAATTTTGAGAGTTTCTTATTTGAATAAATGGTATCATGAGCCACCATTTGAGAGTATTTAGGTTACAAAGTGCTATGATGATTTGGAATTAAGTATTAGATCACCGCCGGAGAGCAATATGTCATAAAATGCTGAGACAAAAATTTAATTTTTTTTATCTAATCTAGAATTTGTTTACATGAAATGATTTTTAGAATATTAAAAACATATTTAATTCAAATGAGCAAATCTTACCTTTTGGTACATATATGTTTTAAGATTCGTTTAAAAACTTACTATGTTTTGATATTTTAAATTCTTTATAAATTATATTTTATCATTACAATCTATTATTTGTGAAGAAACTGATTTTTATGTTTATGATATTTTGAAAATATCATGGTATATTATATGCATTTGCATTGTATATAAGTATGTTTGTATGTATTTTAATTAATTATATGAAAAATTAGTTTGCTTATTGAGTTTTATACTCATTATAGTTTATTGTAATTCTTAGAGATAAGACTTAAGTCCTAAGGTATGAGTAGTTTGAATTGATTTTGAGGTCATATGGATTTTGGCAAAAAGTTTTCCGCTGACACTTGACTTGAGGAGTAGATATGAAAAATGATAATCTAGAGCTGCAAATATTTTTGACAGTGTTTGATGTACTTAAGATTCGAATGATTGATATATGAATTTTTATGTCCATAGTTATTTATCTAAGATATTATTTGTTAAATTTAATGCTTCCGTAATTAGTTTTTAAGTGTAAGAATGAAAGAAAGACTGTAACATCTCGGTTCTTTTAGGTTATGAAAATCGGAGTGTTACTGAAGGGTTTTCTAACACTTAACTCATTGTAACAGAAACAAGTTGAAGAAGGCTTCTCAAGCTTCAAAAACTTCATCCTGAAGACGTCTTATGCCACTGTGGCAATAAAACTAATCTCCTTGTCTGTCAATCAACTCAAGAACTACCAAAGGTGCCATGTCCACCTCACCAACCTCAGAATTCAAGACCTATTTCTAACAAAATGATTGGGTTGATTCCAGACCCCCCAATATCTCCAGCGCAGCAGACTTGACTCCAGGGACAAATGGCTTGAGCCACTCAGTGTAATGAATCCAGCATGCCAACTTTTGTTAACAACTCCATGAAAACCAACTCCATGAAAACCAACTCCATGGAAACAACTCCATGACTGGTGGAGTGAGTAGTAGCCAAATTTTGGCTATAAATTCAAGGTCATTCCAGTGTTGTAAGGAATCCCAAAAAGAAGTGTGAGAATTGTATAGAGAGTGTGTGAGGTTTTTCATTTAGTTTTCTTGTGTAAAACTTGTGTATTATTCTTGTAGTAATAAATACAATTCGGTTTTTCCTCAAACACTCCAAGAGTGATCGTGATTTCACAACAAGTGGTATCAGAGCTTTGGTTCTTCATTGGGATCGAAAAACCGAAGAACGGAACTTGGATCGGAAAATTCGAGTTCCGGAAAAGTTGTCAAAAATTCATTTTGAGGGTACCATCAGCTAGTTCACGTCGAGACGAGCACGGTGGAATTTTCCGGCGACCGATCCGACGTCCCGTTTGACCTCACGCGCCACACGCGCCTCACAGACGATTTCCACGCGCTCCCACGCGCAGCACGCGCCACACGCGCAGACGGAGGTTGAAGACGCTGACGTGTCATCCACGTCAGCGACACGTCAGTGACACCTGTCCACCACGTCAGCATACGGGTCCCGCCACAGCCACGTCAGCACTGGGTCCCACCTGCCACGTCAGCACTGCCACGTCAGCAGCCTGGTAAATTTCATTTAGCCCCCTGAAGTTTTGAAATTTACAGTTTTGCCCCAGAAGTTTTAGGAATTTACAAATCAGCCCATGTGTCGGATTTAGACCAAAGGAGTGTCTATTCCACCATTTTCGACCGTTCCGGACGCAACGGTGACCTCCGATTTGTGAAATTCAGACCCGATTTTAGTGTATTCTCATTTTAAACTTTAAAACTTAAAATGGAGATGGAGGATTCTCATTCTGGTGCAATGATTAAACTGGCTGCCACTAATTACTCCCTCTGGAGACCTAGGATGATAGATTTTTTACATTGTAAAGATCTGTTTGATGTCATCGAGTTGAAGGGAGTGAAACCAGAGTCTGTAAATGAGTGTGACTGGAATAAACTCAACAACAGAACCTTGGGTCAGATTAGGCAGTGGATCGGTCACAGTGTCTTCCACCACGTAGCACAGGACACAAATGCTTATGAAATGTGGAGGAAATTGGAAGACATGTTCCAGGCCAAAACAGCTCGGAATAAGGCCTTAATCATGAGGCGTCTGGTGAACCTGAAGCTACGGAGTGGAACTTCCGTTGCAGAACACACCAACGAGTTCCAGAGCCTGGTGAATCAGTTGTCTGCAGTAGACATGCAACTGGCAGACGAAGTTCAAGCCCTCTTGCTACTCAGTTCTCTTCCTGATAGCTGGGAGACTCTGGTGGTTACTCTCAGCAACTCAGCTCCAGGAGGCAAACTTACCATGCCTATGGTAAAAGATGCCTTGTCAAATGAAGAAGCCAGAAGAAAAGACGTGGGCTCAGATCAGACAGAAGCCCTTGTCTCGGAGCAACGAGGAAGACAACAGGAGAAACATCAAGGTGGGAGAAGAGGCAGAAGCAAAAGCAGGGGCAGGTCCAAGGACGGGAAAAAGACATACAAGTGCTTCCACTGTGGCATTGAAGGCCACTTGAAGAAGAATTGTCGGAAACTGCAACGGGAGCAGGGACAAGGCAATAACCAGCCAAAGAAGAATGATGCGGAGACACTAGTAGTTACTACAGTGGATGTAGCTATATGCTCCGGCCAAGAAGAAGCATGCCTTCACACCGCAACTCAGGATGTCGAGTGGGTGGTAGATACTGCAGCATCCTACCATGTCACTCCTCACAGGGATTTCTTCACAACATACAAAGCAGGAGACTTTGGAGCAGTGAAGATGGGGAATACCAGTTCTTCTCAGATAGCGGGAATTGGTGAAGTACAGTTGCGGACAAATGCAGGGTATACAGTAACCCTGAAAGAGGTCAGACATGTTCCAGAACTTCGGCTCAACTTACTCTCGGGAGTAGCCCTTGACAAACAGGGCTATGCTAACCACTTCAGCAACGGCACTTGGAGGATGATAAAAGGTGCCATGGTCATCGCCCGAGGACACATCTGTGGAACCTTGTACAAGACTCATGTGAAGATTTGTGCAGAAAGTCTCAATGTAGCTGAACGGGAGGCTTCTCAGAATCTGTGGCACCAGAGACTCGGTCACATGAGTGAAAGAGGGTTGTCTACCTTGACAAAGAAGGATCTAATCACCGTCTCCAAGAATGCTGCTCTGGATCCTTGCAATCACTGTTTATTTGGTAAGCAACACAGAGTCTCTTTTAATTTCTCATCTACAAAGAAATCAGAGTTACTCAGTCTGGTGTACTCTGATGTATGTGGTCCCTTGGAGGTAAACTCACTGGGCGGTAACAAATTTTTTCTGACTTTTATTGATGATGCTTCTCGGAAAGTATGGGTGTATTTTCTGAAATCAAAGGATCAGGTCCTGGATTATTTCAAACTGTTCCATGCCATGGTCGAGCGTGAAACAGGAAGAAACTGAAGTGCCTTCGTACAGACAATGGAGGCGAATACACTTCCAGGGAGTTCGATGCCTACTGCGGAAGTCACGGCATTCGACATGAGAGGACTGTTCCACGCACCCCACAACACAATGGTGTCGCTGAAAGGATGAACCGCACCATTATGGAGAAAGTCAGGAGCATGATCAGTATGGCTAAGCTGCCAAAGCCATTCTGTGGAGAAGCTGTTCGTGCCGCCTGCTACCTGATCAACAGATCACCATCTGTACCGTTGAACTTCGAGATTCCGGAGAAAGAGTGGTCTGGTAAGAATCCTTCATATTCTCACCTCAGAATATTCGGATGTTTAGCATTTGCACATGTATCCAAGGAGCTCAGGCAGAAGCTCGATGCAAGGACTACACCATGCATCTTCATAGGCTATGGAGACGAAGAATTTGGATACAGGCTATGGGACCCGAAGGAAAGGAAGGTCATCAGAAGCAGAGATGTAGTGTTTCTTGAAGACCAGACAATAGAAGACATTGAAAAGCCCAAGATGCCTTCTAAAACCAGTGCCAACAATACTGATACAAATCCAGACACAGCACCAGCACCAACATCAGGGCCACAGATGATGATGAGGTGCAAGACATACCAGAAGCAGAACCAGAGGAGGAAGGAGGTGTTGAGCAGGGGGAGCTGCAGCACCTGCTCCATCAGAGGCTTCGAGTTCATCCACAGATCCGGATGACAACATACAGCCAGAACCTCCAGTACGAAGATCCGAGAGAGGCCGGATTCCATCAGCCAGATACTCAGGATCAGAATACATTCTGCTAACTGACGAGGGGGAGCCAGAAACCTTCAACGAAGCAGTATCTCATAAGGACAAAGACAAATGGCTGCACGCAATGCAGGATGAGATGGAATCTCTGCAGAAAAACAATACTTATGAGATAGTGAAGCTCCCACATGGAATGAAGGCACTGAGGAACAAATGGGTATTCAAGCTCAAGAAAGATGGCAGCGGGAAAGTGGTGAAACACAAAGCTCGGCTAGTGGTCAAAGGATTCCTACAGAAAAAGGGGATTGACTTTGATGAGATTTTTTCACCAGTGGTAAAAATGGCTTCAATCCGAGTTATCCTAGGATTGGTAGCCAGATTAACTTGGAGCTTGAACAGATGGATGTCAAAACTGCATTTCTTCATGGTGATCTGAATGAAGAAATCTACATGGAGCAGCCAGAAGGATTCAAGGTTTCAGGCAAAGAAAACCTTGTTTGCAAGCTGAAAAAGAGCTTGTACGGGCTCAAGCAAGCACCGAGGCAATGGTACAAGAAGTTCGACTCATTCATGGTGGGTCAAGGCTACAAAAGAACTGCAGCAGATCAGTGTGTATACATTCAGAGGTTTCCAGATGGAAATTTCGTTGCTCTTCTACTGTATGTAGATGACATGTTGATTGTTGGACAAGAAGCAGCGAAGATTAGCCAGCTGAAGAAGGAACTCTCCAAGGCTTTCGACATGAAAGACTTAGGACCAGCTCAACAGATTTTGGGAATGGAGATTGTTCGTGACAGACAGAACAAGAAGCTGTGGCTTTCACAGGAGAGGTATATTGAACGGGTAATCAGGAGGTTCGATATACAGAAAGCCAAACCAGTCAGCGTTCCGCTAGCACACTATTTCAAACTGAGCAAGAGTTCGTGCCCCTCATCCAAGAAAGAGGTAGAGGAAATGTCAGCAATTCCATATTCTTCAGCTGTTGGAAGCCTAATGTATGCAATGGTATGTACCAGGCCAGATATTGCACACGCAGTGGGTGTAGTGAGCCGTTTTCTCTCTAACCCTGGAAAGCAACACTGGGAGGCAGTCAAATGGATTCTCAGGTACCTCAAAGGTACAATGAAGTTTCGTCTGTGTTACGGGGGAGCTGATCCGATCTTGGAAGGCTATACAGATTCAGATATGGCGGAGATCTTGATGGTAGGAAATCTACATCAGGATTCATTTACACTTTTGCAGGGGGAGCTGTGTCATGGCAGTCAAGATTGCAGAGGTGTATTGCATTATCCACAACAGAGGCTGAGTACATTGCCATAGCTGAGGCAGGAAAAGAAATGTTGTGGCTAAAGCGGTTTCTCCAAGAGTTATGGATCAAGCAGACAGAATACAAGATACATTGTGACAGTCAGAGTGCTCTGGACTTGAGCAAGAACTCAATGTATCATTCTCGGACGAAACACATTGATATTCGCTATCACTGGATACGCGAGGTGATGGATCAACAACTGTTGAGACTAGTGAAGATCCATACAGATGAGAATCCAGCAGACATGTTAACAAAGGTGGTTACCCGAGACAAGCTAGAGTTGTGCAGAGACATAGCCGGGATAGCTGTCAGATGACGATAGTTTTTCAGATGCAGCTGGAGGGGGAGAATTGTAATGAATCCAGCATGCCAACTTTTGTTAACAACTCCATGAAAACCAACTCCATGAAAACCAACTCCATGGAAACAACTCCATGACTGGTGGAGTGAGTAGTAGCCAAATTTTGGCTATAAATTCAAGGTCATTCCAGTGTTGTAAGGAATCCCAAAAAGAAGTGTGAGAATTGTATAGAGAGTGTGTGAGGTTTTTCATTTAGTTTTCTTTGTGTAAAACTTGTGTATTATCTTGTAGTAATAAATACAATTCGGTTTTTCCTCAAACACTCCAAGAGTGATCGTGATTTCACAACACTCAGGACTATACAAATGGCTTTCAAATTAGTTAAGGTTCTGTTGTTGTATTTATCAACCCAGATGGAAGTTTTAAGGTATATATATACATCTCCATATATTCAAATCTACATCACTATCTTACTCATTATTATTAGAGTTCGAATTAATTAGGGGTGTGCAGCAAATCCAGGTAGAACCGGAACCGCTTTAATAAGGTAAGTTATGATTCTAAAAATATGGAACCATTTTTTTAGGGTAGGTTCCAATTCTAGAGTTTTAATAAACGAAACATACCCGCAGAACCAGAACTGGAATCTACCCTCTTTAATAACCGATATCAAAACTAGTTGGAAAATCGTTTTGCTAACCAAATGTGGATTATTAGTATTGAAATAGAATTTGTTTTTATTTGTACAAGTTTATTATTTGTATGCCTTGGAACTGAATTTACTTTTAGATGCTGCTTAGAGTAGTTGTATCTGTTAGGGAATGGACATCTTCTGGATATGCGTAAAGACACCTGAGAGATGGAAGTCATCTTCTTTTCTGTGTGTTTATGCTCAACTGTTCAGTTTGCATTATGCAATATTTTTTGCCTAATGTCTTTAGAGAACATTTAATTTTCATAGGTACTAGTTAGTATTGACTAAGTTAAAGACATTGAAGAGAATGCATCTATTGGCTACCTTCAAACATCTTTAATTAGCTTTACTGTATTTCAAGTATGTACAACATCAAGACATTATATTTTTTGCCTAATATGTTTGCTGGCGATCTTATAATTATAATTCTGAAGGAAGTTTGAAAGTGCTAAAATCGAAAGTTGAATCTTTGTGCTCTATGAAAACAAGATACCCTGAAACCGAATTGGAATAGCTAAATAGAATACCCTGTTTAATAGAGTAGGTTATGGTTCTAAAATTTAGGAATCGAATTTTTTATGGTAAGTTCCGGTTCCACCTAAATATGGTAAGATATCTCATTTTGCACACCCCTCGTGAGATGACATAATCTTATGATTTTCACACTTTTGTTTTTTGCCTTTTTTTTTTTTACCATTTACCTCTTTTCGACAAGGGCACTTGATATCTGAGTGAATTTCTGATCCTATAACTTCAAAAATATGAAGATGTGATAAGCGGAAAATATATCAATATTTATCGCCCATTTTACTTAATATTTTGTATAGCTTCTTGAGTTTTGTGAATATTTTGATGTGTTTTGTGTATTTTGTAGATAAATAATATTTCAGAACTCACTGGAATCAAATCGGGGCCAAAACAGCGAAAAACAGGACAAAAGGGTAAAAATATCATTTCACGAGTCGCGACGCGCATGTTCTCTGCGTCGCGACGCGCCACAGTCATTGTTCTGCCGACACTTGTCATCATGACGTCAGCATAATAATTCAGCCTGTCGAAACCATGCGTCATTGCTTACGTCAATATGATGTCAGAGTCGCGACGCGCACAACTTCACGTGTCGCTGTTGGACAGTTATGGCCCATAGCATCACTATTTGTACAAATCATGGTGTTGTTGTACAAATCATGGTGTTGTTGTACAAATTAACTATGTGACAAAGGAAATTGATCTTTTATCATTTGTAATTAGATTACCAAGATGTATAAATGATAGAAGGTTCATATGATTAGTTCCAGATTGATAAGATATGAGACAGTATCAATCCATGAAGGTTTAATCATTAAATATCCCTAGTCGTAATATTATCGAGATTGGACATCGATAATGCGGAATAGACTAGTATTACACTTGTGCGCGTTGTGGGAGCATAACGACATAGTTCTCATATATTTGGGTATAGTATACTCATGCAAGTGTAATAGGAGGTTGTGTTTACTAATGGTACGAAAACAGCTTCACTCTGGATAGACCCCTCGGAATTCCATTGGTAGTATGACTATGTGTCTATGGAAGTCCGAATCAGGGTAGGTGTATTTGGTCTTAACCTGAGACTTGCACCGCTAATACTTGCGGTCGTCCAGGACTTTAACAGGTTCTGTGTACGCCTCTTCTGGGTATATTGAGAATCGTAGTGTATTGGGTGTGATGTCGAGATGGAAGTATCACTCCAGTCATAGTGGAGATGATGATCACGTAGGATACGGAACTGGTTCTCTTATATGCTGCAGCTATCGGGATATTATGACTAGGTCATGTTTATCCGATTATAGAGACTAGTTACCAGAGATCCGATATATGCTTCGTACGGGGCAGACACATTTCCAGCCCCAAGCCTTGCACGTGACATCTGATGCTGGATCGAAATACGCAATACTACGTATACTACGCCTGATATAGATCACATATTCCAGTAAGAATATTTCTGGAGAATTGAGTAGGCACGGTGCTTTGCTAGAAGCCAACCATGTCTTGTAAATCGGTAAAAACGTAGTACTAGGTACGTACGTGTTCGGATAGTCCGACGACCAGATTTACTGCCAATATATCCGGGGATCTCATGGGTCGCTTCCCGAAGATTCACCGATGACGTATGACTCGCACTTTATTAATCTGTGATTAATTATAAGAGAGAAAATTAATCTGGGATTAATTACGAAGATATTTTATCTGGGATAAAATATTATTTAAAGAGAGAGAAAGATGAATTTGGAATTAATCGATAAAATAATATATTCGATATATTATAAGAAATTGGATTTCGACGCGGAATTAAATTTAGAATTTAATTCGGGCGAACGAGTTAATTTAGAATTAATTCGTTAGCGACGTGAATAATAATTTTGCTAGGCATAATTATTTAATTACGTCGCAACAAAAAATTCTTTAATTTGGAATTAGCGAACCCGAGCCCGGGAGTGTTTGCGGGCGCACTCGCATTGCGAATTTAAGTGGGGCCCACAAGTCACATCACGCGTCACATCACTCGTCATTCATGTGATGGATGTCTTGTCACTTTGAGTGATTGACAACCAGTCATTATTAATGAGTGATGTGAGTTGTTGGAAAGAATTAATTGCCAAATTTTGGCTCCAAAATTTGTTGAATTTTGGAAAGGCATTTACAACTTTTTGGATTTGATTTTTGGTATTAGGTTTTAGGAAAACCAAAATACACATAACTCAACCTCTCTCTCTCTCATAGTTTCGGCCAAGAGGCCAAAACTTCTTCCTCTCATTTTCTTCACAAAAACCGTGAACAAAAAGAGTGAAAAGGAAAATTTGTGGCAATTTTTCCTATGCTAGCACATGAAGAGTCATCCTAAGGTGATAGGGAAACCGACTTGTGAGCATGGAATCACCATTTGCAAAGCTTGGAGCTTGGAGCATCAATGGAGGACATCCATGGAGGTTGACCGAAAATGGAGGAGCACAAATTAGCACCATTGCCGAGAGCTTCAAGGATTTTGTTGTTCCTCGCATCGCCAAATCTGATCAATGTAAGTATGATTCCGCCGTATTTCATTGTTGTATTCACATGTGTTTCTTGCTTGAAATAGATCTTGGGACTTAATAGAAACCCAACAGTCGCGACGCCGAGCCAATAATTCTACCGACAGCCACGTGTCATCATCTCGTGAAAGCCGCGTACACGTGTCGAAGATCAACGGCGCGTCGCGACGCGCAAGACTTCACGCGTCGTGACGCGCATGACCAAATTTTACCTATAAATTGAGGCCGAAATCAAAATGAAAATTCATACCTTCTTCTAGGGATTTCCTTAAGAATACTAAGAAGATTGTATCTTGTTTGTTTATTTACGGCTTTCTTGTATTTAATTTTTATTTTATGCAATAGATCTTTCTTTATTTTACTTTTCAGTATGAGGAGGTAACTCTCATCTGCTGGGGTGAAGGGTAATCATGTCAAGTATGTTCGAACGACTTGTTGAAATAATTAACTGTGCTTATGCTTTTATTGCTTTGCCAGGTGGCTTGGGCATAATGGAGTAAATTTTTACAGTACTATCTTGGGCGGACTTGAACATACACCAGAAACCAATTGGACTGTTTAATGCTGATGGATTTTATGACTTTCTTTGTGTGTTTCTTGATGATGCCTGGAGAAATGGGTTCGTGTCAAAACCTGTAAAAGATATCCTCTTCACTGCCAGAACTGCCCATGATTTAATTGACCAACTTTAGCCTTTGAACCACAAATTGACCCTATCATTTCCAAGATAAACTGGTCCGATAATGATCGTGGTAAGAAGCGTCGGATAAATTTGGATCTTAACCGTTAATTTTCTTTTTAGATGTAGAATTTCAGCTAACCAGGTATTGTCTACTAAACTCTTCTTCTACTTTTTAGACATTGGGGACAATGTCTCAATTAGGTTTTGGGGGATGAGAATAGTTGATTAGTATCTTATTTTTATTTTTATTTTTTGTGTTGTTTTTGTTTGGTTTTTAGTCAAAATTTTTCAAAAATTCAAAATATATATATATATATATATAATAAAAAAATATATTTTATTTTTGTGTTTTTAACTTGACTAATCAGATGGAATGGTGTTTGAGATAGCTGTGTAAGGAATTTCCACTCCTGAGACGTATCTCAACCTATTTCGTAACAAGTTAATTCTTGTTTATTTCATTTTGAATTATTTAATTTGTGAATTCTCCATAATACTGACTAAATTAGATCTTTATAGGCTCAGTTGACAGGTATTATCAACATGCATGGTAACATACGACCATGATTTGTAAGTGAAAAGTTTGTAATATTCAGTGCTCTAATTTAATTGGAGAAAACATCTAAAAAAAGCGATGGAATAATAATTAAAAAAAAATTAACATCTGAGATCCGAGTAATTAAGTCTGTAGGGGTGTTTTAACATCTAGTGCCCTAAAGCCAACTGGTTTGGGAGTCACTGGCCCAAAATTGGCTACATGGATTAAATATGATATATATATTAAAAAAAAGACATCTGAGATCCAAGTAATTAAGTCTGTAAGGGTGTCTTAACACCTAGTGTCCTAAAGCCAACTGGTTAGGGAGTCACTGGCCCAAAGCTCGCTACATGGATTGAAGATGTTATAAATAAATAAATAATCAATTGCTAAAAATGTGTGAATTCTGATATAACTTTAGGACAAAAAAAAAATTACTCTCTTTTCAACTACACTTATGAATATTATGGGCACAATGATTTGATTAATATTTTGTTGGTTTTGTATATGGAGAATGGTAAAAATAATCGGAGAATTTACTTATTTGGTAATTTAGAAAGAAAGAAAACATCTATTAATTTGGATAAGAAGTTTCACTTGTTTAGTCACTAACTTGTTTGATCTTTTTTGCTTTTGTGTGCATTTGACGTTTGTGGGTATCGTTGTTGTAAGCCCTCACGGGACTACAACTTGTCCACTAGGGACACATAAGGGTTTAAGGCTTGTTGCATACGCTAAATGTAATCGTGATCCCTACGACAGTGGCTTAGTTTAATTTTATTTTAAAATTATTTATTGCATTTTATTTTGTTGTTTGGCTCGAGGACTAGCAAAATGTTAGGTTTGGGGGTGTGATAAGCGGAAAATATATCAATATTTACCGCCCATTTTACTTAATATTTTGTATAGTTTCTTGAGTTTTGTGAATATTTTGATGTGTAATGTGTATTTTGTAGATAAATAAGATTTCAGGAGTCACTATAATCAAAACGGGGCCAAAACAACGAAAAATGGGGCAAAAGGACAAAAATGTCATTTCACACGTCGCGACGCGCATGTTCTCTGCTTCGCGACACGCCACAGTCACTGTTATGCCGACACTTGTCATCATGACGTCAGCATAATAATTCAGCATGTCGAAACCACGCGTCATTGCTTACGTCAGTATGACGTCAAAGTCGCGACGGGCACAACTTCACTCGTCACGACACCGAGCCAATAATTCTGCCGACAGCCACGTGTTATCATCTCGTGAAAGCCGCGTACACGTGTCGAAGATCAACGACGCGTCGCGATGCGCAAGACTTCACGCGTCGCGACGCGTATGACCAAATTTTACCTATAAATTGAGGCCGAAATCAGAATGAAAATTCATACATTCTTCTAGAGATTTCCTTAAGAATACTAAGAAAATTGTATCTTGTTTGTTTATTTATGGATTTCTTGTATTTAATTTTTATTTTATGCAATAGATCTTTCTTTATTTTACTTTTCAGTATGATGAGGTAGCTCTTCTCTGCTGGGGTGAAGGGTAAAGCTTTTATTACTAATATTTAGATTAATCTCCCTTAATTATAATATATAAACTATTTTAAAACCTGACTTAATGGGATACCGCCTTTATGGTCCGTTGGACTTAATTAAATTGATTTTAACCTGACTAAATTGGATACCGCATTTATGGTTGGTTGGAATTAATCTAAAATCTAACTTAATCAGGATACCGCCTATATATCTACCTTGCATTGAGAGAAAGTGGACAGTAAAAAAAAATGCTTGAGCAATATGGTGGTAGATTCCCATTTACCATTACTAGGACTTAGGTTCGACTCTCAGAAAAGTGGATCTGTTTAAAATTTTATTTTGATGGATTATTTTGGAAAAAGTTTTTGTTTTGATGTTTCACTTCTTTGCTGCACTAAGCGGATCAAAGCAAAAGAGTTATAGAATATTAAGACTATCCTACGTATATAATTTTGATAATATCATGGAGGTTGGCATTGCTAAGTATAGCAGTGATTCTCACTAACAGCATGTTGAACAAGAAGAGTATCCTAACAGCATGTGTGGGAAAATTATAATTTATATATGTTTATTTGTTAAAAAAATTCACATGTTTTTTATACAATCGTATAGTTTATTTTCCTAACATAAATGGCTTTTATCGGTTCTCTCCTAGAAAATAAATGAACACTTTTAACTCTGTTGTTACTTGTTAGTTCAAAATGGTGCTTGGATCTTTCATGTGTCAATGATTTAATCAGCTTAGATCTCTTTGTGTTTAATCTCTATTGAGACTTGAAGGTTGTTCCCATTTTGTTGTATATATAATGGTTGAGCCAACTGCTGAAGCAGCAAAGACATTGCCACCTGAGGCAGAGAATAAGAAGAGGAAAGCTTGCTAATTGTTTTTCCAACTCTTTTCATTTGCTGACAAGTATAATTGTTCTCATTGTGTGTTTTTCTTCCTATACTGTGATTGCTTATTGAATGTACACTGGAGAGAGACAACGTTTCAACGGATACTCTTCTTGTTCAACATGCTGTTAGTGAGAAGCATGGAGGTTGGCATTGCTAAGTATAGCAGTGATTCCTAACATTGTTTTTCTTGGAGGCTTATATGTGTATACTCTCACTGGCCTCACATACAAGAGTCGGGAATCATATGCAAATGCTGTCATAATTGCTAAGCAGAAGGTAATGAAGATGAATCAATTGCTGAAACTAATAAGACAACGATGATGAAATATGTGGGAATCAAATACTCAATAGTATGTTTGATGCATTATTTGATATTTATCATGATGAATTTACTGCAAAAGAATAATAGAACGTTAAGGTTGTCCTAAATGCATGCATATATGGTCTTTGTTTCAATATGAATGGTTATGACCTTAGGAATAACAAGAATCATAATCACCGAAACTGAAACAATCTGGATGGACACTAACCTACCTCAAAAAATGATGATAGTTAGTTCCAATGCTACAACTGTAGCAAACCAGGGCACATTGCCCGGAACTACGGTTAAAGAGTTCTACTCCAAAAGCGAACTTTACCGAAGACCAATTTGTTACTACGATCTTTGAGATCAACATGTTTGGTGGATTCGAGGGATGGTGGGTAGGCATTGTCGTTTTCTATCATGTCTGCTATGATTATGCTATGTTCGAGTTATATGTATAAGTTGTAAATAAGTCAATGTGATGAGTTGTTTCTCAAACCATTATAGCAGCTAGAACTGGTGATGTGAACTTTAAATTTTATAAAATTCTTAAATATGGAAGGTTTGAGAACCTAGAATTTTGAGTATAACATTAATAGAAATACATAAATTTTATGATTTATATGAGCATATTATTTCTATGAAAAAAAATTCTTTTAATTAAGAAATAGTGGGGGCTCGACCTCCAATGATAAATTGGAAATAGTGGGGGGCTTTACCTCTAATGTTTTACTAAAGGTTTTAGAGTAATTGAATGTGAAAAATACATGCATTATAAAGGTTATAAAAAAAACATGAGAAATGTTTATCTATTGATATGTTTATTTTTCTATATGCATGTTGTTAATTCTGTTGAATTATCTGTTGTCTTCTAAATTTTTAATTGAAAAACTTAGAAGAAACTAGTGTAATTCTTGGAATTAAATTACTAGGTCGAAAAAAAAATGAATCTAATAATAAACTTACATGTACTCCTTATAACTCTATGATGAGTGGTAATTATATCAATATTTCCCACTCATTTAACTTAATATTTTGTATAGTTTCTTGAATTTTGTGAATATTTTGATGTGTTTTGTGTTATTTTGTAGATAAATAAAGTTTCAGGACATTATGGAGGTGATTTGGGCCAAAACAGTGAAAATTGGAAAAAAAAAATGGCATTTTGGTAATTTTCAGCGTCGCGACGCCTAACGTGCACCGGGTCCATGCTAACGTGCGCCGGGTCAACGTGTAAGAATCAGAGAAGTTTGAATTTGCTAACGTGTGTCGTGCCACGTGTCACCATCACAGCCGATCTGCTAACATGCGTCGTGTCACGTGTCATCATCCTATGGTGCCATCATCCTACGGTGCAATCGCCACGTGTCACTCCACCTGTCAGCCACGTCATCATCCACATCACCGGTTGATCAAGTCAACGTGCCACTTCACAGCCACGTCATCATCAGCCAATCACAAAGTGCCACGTGTCGCAATTTTATGGTGCCGACAGTCACTTTGCCACGTGTCGCCACGTCAGCATCAATTATTGGCTCACTTATCCGAAATCGACACGTGGCGGATAAAAATCTGAACCGACCAATTAGAAGCTGCCACGTGTCACAATAATTGAGCTCCAACCACCTTGCCACGTGTCACCTTATCACCTTATCCAAAATCGTCACGTGTCATCACCTCAGCCTGCCACGGCCAAAAAGTGCCTTTGGCGTCGCGACACTGGAGGCCTACCGGGGTCTATAAATTGAGCTCGAGATTTCAGTTTCAAATGTACCTTCCTCTCTGAATTCTCTGATGTAAATAAGGAGTTTTCTATCTAGTTTCTTTTAGTTTTTAGTTTTGTAATTAATTTTAATTACGTTGTGTAATAATAATAATTTACTTTATTTACTTTTTACAGTTTTTACTATTCACCATGAGGAGATAACTTCCCCAGCTATGGTGAAAGGTAATTCTTTTACTGTTACTATTTAGATTAATCTCCCTTAAAAATGATATATTCACTATTTAAAATATTGACTTAAAAAGGATACCGCCATATTGGTCGGTTGGTAAATCGTTTTAATCTGGTTTAAACCTGACTAATCAAGGATACCGCCAGATTGGTCGGTTGGTAATTAAATTTTCTTACCGCCTATATGGCAGGTTTATTTTGGTCCGCCTTTATGGCTGGTTGGACTTAATTTGACTTAATCAGGTTACCGCCTATATGGCTAGTTGGTAAAATAATCACAAGTTAATATATTATATTAAGAGGGATATCTAAATAGTAAATAGTAAAAGTTGATCCTTTTACCTTAGCATTTTATTTTATTTTACTTTTCAGCTTTTACTTTATGTCTTTTACTTTTCAGCATTTTTACTTTATGTCTTTTACTTTTAAGTTTTTACTAGTCATAGTTATGTGTTAGTTATCTGGGGTTGTGATGAATTCTAATATCACCGGTTTATAAGGGGTTATTTTATAGTTTGGGTAATTTAAAGGTTTATTTATTAAGTCTTAAGTTTAATGCTTCTTGTTGTCTGATCACCAATAAGATTGATGTGGTAAATCTAAAGTAAATTTGACAAAGGAATTTTAGGTTTCAGCCTTAGACTTAATAGCCCACGATCTTCCTTGAGGATAGATAACCCTTTAATAGATTTCCTTATAGGATAGACATATACATGTCGGGCAGGGGTAGCCATAATTGGAACTTAAACTTAATGAATCCAGATAATTTGGTTGACATAGACATATGGTTCAATTGGATTAAACTGTGTATTTGCGTCTGACCATCGACATAGGCTTTTACATAATTTAGTATTCCAGGTTAGTAAACCAATTTATTACACAAATATAAAATAATCACTTCATCTTTTAAAAGATATTAGAAAGATTCATAACCCTATATCTTTGAGTCTTATGTTATTTTCTTTAGTATTTTCTTTTGTTTATTTTATTTATTTTAATTAAGAAAAACCATATTCAACCAACCAATCAAACAATCATTCTCTTCTCCATTTAATTAGATATTTGTAAATAAATAGATTCAACAATTAATAATAACAGTATGAATTAAGTCCTCGTGGGATCGATATTTTTATACTACTTGAACGATACGTGCGCTTGCGTTATACGTGTGTTTTTACGCCGGTCAAGTTTTTGGTGCCGTTGTCGGGGACTTATTTTTCTTGAGTTATTAATTTTAAAGCTATCTAATTTACTTGTATATAATTTTCTTTATTTTTATCTGTAATTTTTATTTCTTTCGTTTTCAGGTGATTGAAAAATAGAACATTATTGGGAGATTGAGAGATCACGAGCTTTACTAGACCATACACCCCAATTCAGGGAGCAACAGTCCGGTTTTCTGAGGCCTGTTGTCCAGCCCAACGATTATCACTAGATGCCAGAACCAAGCGACACTACATTTGCTCAACAGAACGCAATGGGGAGATGTGACATATGTAATGGTAACCACCCTATAGATTATTGTGAGTACAACTACCATCAAGGGTGGCAGAGCTATCAAGATCCTTCATGGTATGAAGAGCCATCACATTTCACAGAACCACATTTTCCATCTTATCCACCACCCACCTACAATGATCTTCATCAAGAACCAGAACCATCAAAGGAAGAACAATTGGTTGACATGCTCAAAGATTTATTCAAGAAACAAGACGAAAAGTTGGATACAATGCTTGAAACATACCAGAATCAACTCGAAAGTATTCAAAGACAATCAGCATCCATTCAGAGACTGACAGAACAAACGAGACAATTAACAGAAAACCAGAACTACATACCTCAAGAACCAGTTTCAGATGACACTGATGAAGCCTTCGAGTACCAATCATTTCACATTGACACTTCAACAGAGGAGGAGGCTAAGCAGTATCAACAACCAGAGGTATCAGTTCAGGAGCCCAAACCAGCGAAGTCTCTATTTGACTTTTATTATTCAGATTCTGACGAGGATGAAGTTGATTTATTTGTACCAACTGCACCAACAACGGAGGATCAAACTTTCAATCCTCAAAATGAAGATCTCGGAGCATGCTTTACCATGATGTTTGATGAAGATCTACCTGAACCATCCATTCCAGTCGTATCAAATGATGAAGATCTAATGTCAGAAACATCTTTACATCCTCACGTTGATAATTATGGAGCATGCATTTCACATATGACAGATGAAGAACTGAACGAGGAAATTTTAAAATTCATCTGTGAAGAAAAGGTGGAGTAAGAAGCAAAGCAAATGTCTGAACTTATTAAAGATCCAGAACATTCAGGAGAAACATCAATGTTTTGGGGAGTACTGATCAATGATATCACCCAGAAGCTTGACATAATGGAACTTCCATTAAAGGTCAAGCACCATATGAGACCTCCTGATTTTATTTCTTTCTTTTCAGGAATCACTGGAGCAACAAAGGTTAAAAATGTGGCACAAGGACTGAATGAGACAAAATTCTTTTTGCCCCTTTACCGTTGGAAGAGACCCTTCAAAAGCAACGCACATGTGAATGTCTTTAATAGGACGTCCAAAACGACATTGAAACCTCCTTAACAGATGGATTTCAGTCATGTCTGGCTGAAGACGAAAAAATTTAGCGCTAACAGGGAGGCAACCCATGCACTTTGTTGTAATTTCTATTTTTATATTTTGTGTATACATGTTGTAGAGTTTTTAAATTTTCGTGTTATTTTTGTAGGGAAAAGCTCAACCAAAGCATAAGACAGAGGAATGGTGTTTGGCAAAAATAAGAGATAATTCATTAGCGATGGCTGAGTAAGGAATTGATTCTTGAGACGCATCCTAATGAATTTATACTAAGCGAATGGCGTATTGCGTACACAATTTCGTTGCCTTAATTATTGCTTTGATTTGCTTTTCTGTTGTAATTATCTTTATTTTCATAGACATGATCCAGACTTTTTGACCTTTCACGATTTCTTTTGTTTTTTAGCTAACAAACGTCCTCTGGAAGATACTAGTGTTATTATTACTCACCCTTTTCAGGTTCTATAAATTCAACTCATCATTGCACTTTTGAAGACATTCAGAGTAAAAAATGGAAGCCACTTCAAGAAGACGAGTTGAAAATATATGTGTGTTTTGCGGTACTAGTGTTGGTACTAAGCCACAATACGTAGAGGCAGCACATGAATTGGGTCTCTAAAAATAAATAAAAATGATACAAGCATATTAAAAATATATATATATATATATATTTATGTTTTTTTAAAAAAAAAATTTGGCCCGGGCCGGGCTTTGGGCTTTTCGGCCACCCTTAGAGGCAGTCACGTTTTGGGAATCATCCCAAAACCCTTGGCAGAGGAAAATCTTATTGGACCATCAAACGGAGAAGAACTGATCGTGCCAGGTATGTCTGAACGATTGGTAGAAATGATTAACTGTGCTGATGCTTTTATTGCTTTGCCAGGTGGCTTGGGCACATTGGAGGAAATTTTTATAGTGCTATCTTGGGCGAACCTGAACATACACCAAAAACCGCTTGGACTATACAATGTTGATGAATTTTATGATTTTCTTTGTGTGTTTCTTGATGATGCTCGGAGAAATGGGTTCGTGTCAAAACCTTTAAAAGAACTCATCTTTACTGCCAGAACTGCTCCGGATCTAATAGACCAACTCTTAGCCTATGAACCTCAAGTTGACCATATCCTTTCAAAGATAAATTGGTCCGAGGACGATCGTGGTAAGAGGCGTCGGATTAATCTGGATCTTAACCTTTAATTTCCTAGAATTTCAGCTAACCAAATATTATCTTCTAAACCATTTTTCTACTGTTTAAGACATTGGGGACAATGTCTCATTTAGGTTTGGGGGAGGGAATTAGTTGATCAGTACCTTATTTTTAGTTTGTGTGTTGTTTTTATTTTTAGTCCAAAATTTTTCGAAAAATACAAAAAAATTGAAATTTTTTCAAAAAATGACAAAAATATTTTGTGTTTTTGTATTTTTATTTTGACTAAAAATGTGAAATTGGTAAGAGATAGCTGAGTAAGGAGTTTTCACTCCTGAGATGTATCTTAAACCATTTTGAAGCAAATTAGTTTTTGTTTATTTCATTTTGAATTATTTAATTTGTGAATTCTCCATAAAACTGACTAAAATGGATCTTCATATGCTCAGTTGGCAGGTATTATCAACATACATAGTAACATACGGACATGAGCTAAAATTGAAAAGTTTATAATATTCAGTGCTCTAATTTAATTGGAGGAAGCATCTCAAAAAGCAATGGAGTAAAAAAAAAAACGTATGAGATCCGAGTTATTAAGTCTGTAAGGGTGTTTTAACACCTAGTGCCCTAAAACCAACTAATTTGGGAGTCACTGGCCCAAAGCTCGTTACATGGATCAAGGATGTTGCAAAAATATATATATCTGAAGTCTGAGTAATTAAGTCTGCATGGGTGTCTTAACACCTGGTGCCCTAAAACCAACTGGTTTGGGAGCGACCGACCCAACACTCGCTACATAGATGGAAGATATTGTATATAAATAAAAAAAATCAATCAAAAATCAAAGAAAAAATCAGAAAAATCAGAAAAATTATTCCATTGCTACAAAAAGGTGTGAATTCCGATAAAACTTTAGGACAAAAATATTACTCTCTTATCAACTGCACTTATGACTGTTGTGGGCAAAAATGAGTTGTTTAATATTTTGTTGGCTGTGTATATGGAGAATAATAAATATAATCGGAGAATTTACTTATTCTGTAATTTAGAAAGAAAGAAAACAACTAATAACTTGGAGTAGAAGTTTCACCTGATTAGTCACTAACTTCTTTATTCTCTTTTTGCTTGTCTTTTTGCTTTTGTGTGCATTAGTTTCACTACCTTTTTTACTTTTGTAAAATATTTGTGGGTATCATTGCTGTAAACCCTCACGAGACTACAACTCGTCCACTAGGGACACCTAGGGGTTTAAAGACTTGTTGCATACGCTAAATGCAATCGTGATCCCTACGAAAGTGGCTTAGTTAAATTTTATTTTAAAGATGTTTATGTTATTTTATTCTATGTTTTGCTCGAGGACTAGCAAAATGTTAGGTTTGGGGGTGTGATGAGTGGTAATTATATCACTATTTCTCACTCTATATCACTATTTCTCACTCATTTAACTTAATATTTTGTATAGTTTCTTGAGTTTTGTGAATATTTTGATGTGTTTTGTGTTATTTTGTAGATAAATAAAGTTTCAGGACATTATTGAGGTAATTTGGGCCAAAACAGTGAAAATTGGAAAAAATGGCATTTTGGTAATTTTCAGCGTCGCGACGCCTAACGTGCACCGGGTCCATGCTAACGTGCGCCGGGTCAACGTGTCAGAATCAGAGAAGTTTGACTTTGCTAACGAGCGCCGTGCCACGTGTCACCATCACAACCGATCTGCTAACATGTGTTGTGCCACGTGTCATCATCCTACGGTGCCGACAATCGCCATCGCCACGTGTCACTCCACCTGTCAGCCACGTCATCATCCACATCACCGGTTGACCGATTCAACGTGCCACCTCACCGCCACCTCATCATCAGCCAATCACAAAGTGCCACGTGTCGTAATTCTATGGTGCCGACAGTCACTTTACCACGTGTCGCCACGTCAGCATCAATTATTGGATCACTTATCCGAAATCGACACGTGGCGGATAAAAATCTGAACCGACCAATTAGAAGCCGCCACGTGTCACAATAATTGAGCTCCAACCACCTTGCCACGTGTCACCTTATCACCTTATCCAGAATCGCCACGTGTCATCACCTCAGCCTGCCACGGCCAAAAAGTGCCTTTGGCGTCGCGACGCTGGAGGCCTACCGGGGTCTATAAATTGAGCTCGAGATTTCAGTTTCAAATGTACATTCCTCTCTGAATTCTCTGATGTAAATAGGGAGTTTTCTATCTAGTTTCTTTTAGTTTTTAGTTTTGTAATTAATTTTAATTACGTTGTGTAATAATAGTAATTTACTTTCTTTACTTTTTACAGTTTTTACTATTCACCATGAGGAGGTAACTTCCCCAGCTAGAGTGAAAGGTAATTCTTTTACTGTTACTATTTAGATTAATCTCCCTTAAAAATAATATATTCACTATTTAAAATATTGACTTAAAAAGGATACCGCCATATTGGTCGGTTGGTAAATCATTTTAATCTGGTTTAAACCTGACTAATCAAGGATACCGCCAGATTGGTCGGTTGGTAATTAAATTTTCTTACCGCATATATGGCAGGTTTATTTTGGTTCCGCCTTTATGGCTGGTTGGACTTAATTTGACTTAATCAGGTTACCGCCTATATGGCTGGTTGATAAAATAATCACAAGTTAATATATTATATTAAGGGGGATATCTAAATAGTAAATAGTAAAAGTTGATCTTTTTACCTTAGCATTTTATTTTATTTTACTTTTCAGCTTTTACTTTATGTCTTTTACTTTTCAGCATTTTTACTTTATGTCTTTTACTTTTAAGTTTTTACTAGCCCTAGTTATGTGTTAGTTATCTGGGGTTGTGATGAATTCTAATATCACCGGTTTATAAGGGGTTATTTTATAGTTTGGGTAATTTAAAGGTTTATTTATTAAGTCTTAAGCTTAATGCTTCTTGTTGTCTGATCACCAATAAGATTGATGTGGTAAATCTAAAGTAAACTTGACAAAGGAATTTTAGGTTTCAGCCTTAGACTTAATAGCCCACGATCTTCCTTGAGGATAGATAACCCTTTAATAGATTTCCTTATAGGATAGACATATACCTGTCGGGCGGGGGTAGCCATAATTGGAACTTAAATTTAATGAATCCAGATAATTTGATTGACATAGACATATGGTTCAATTGGATTAAACTGTGTATTTGCGTCTGACCATCGACAGAGGCTTTTGCATAATTTAGTGTTCCAGGTTAGTAAACCAATTTATTACACAAACATAAAATAATCACTCCATCTTTTAAAAGATATTAGAAAGATTCACAACCCTAGATCTTTGAGTCTTATGTTATTTTCTTTAGTATTTTCTTTTGTTTATTTTATTTATTTTAATTAAGGAAAACCACATTCAACCAATCAATCAAACAATCATTCTCTTCTCCATTTAATTAGATATTTGTAAATAAATAGATTCAACAATTAATAACAACAGTAGGAATTAAGTCCTCGTGAGATCAATATTTTTATACTACTTGAATGATACGTGCGCTTGCGTTATACGTGTGTGTTTACGCCGGTCACTCTAGTGTAAAGTTGTTCAAGAACATTGGTGACTGTGTTAGATAATTTGAGTATGCGAACAACATTGGTAACTGATGTTATGTTTATGTTTGCACTAGACCTGACATTGCATGCATATGTCATATGATTACTATGTAGATTTATTAGTAGACCTGGTATGAGCTTTGACATGCTATTGAGAAGGTTATAAGGTACCTGAAAAGGACCATGAACCTACAATTACATTATCAGAGGTTTTCCGCTGTCCTTGAAGGATATAACGATGTTAATTGGAACATCCTTTCGGATGATTCCAAGGCTACCAAGGGATATATTTCATTGAGTATGAGATGATACCACTAGCATCAGTTTGTGAAGAAATAGTTTGATTAAGAAGCTTGCTATTAGATACCCTTTTATGGGAAAGACTGATACCAGTTGTCTTGATCCATTGTAATAGTATCGCGGCTATTACAAATATTCAAATTGTTATTATAACAGTAAGAGATTGTAGATACACAGTACAGTTAGAGAATACCTCTCTTCCGGTGCTATAAGAATGGATCATGTATGGACTGGTGATAATTTAGCTAATCCTTTGATAAAGGACTAGCAAAAGAGAAGGTATACAATACCTAGAAAAGAATGAGACTATTGCAATTAGACTGTCACTTATGATGGTAACCCAACCTAATAGACATGAGATCCCAAGAAATAGGTTCAATGGGTAATAACAAGTCATGAAGTGATGATGAATCATGCTATTATTTTATTTGTGAGTTACATTCCGAGAGCATGATATCCTGAAGCGATATAAGGATGAGTTATTTAACTCTTAATGTGTTCTATACTCTATGTAGAGTGGAGTACCTAGTTACATGAGTACTTTTGATAGACACACCTACATGAATGTAGAAGTGTGGCCGCTTCTTATGAAATTTTAGGCAAAAATTTCTAGAGCATTCACTATACTGGGATATACGAGCACAACCGTAATGCTCGGGCTTTTGACTACACCCTGAAAGGTTTGTGTGTGTGACGAGTTACTCTAGTATAATCTGAATCGTCAATACTATGTAAAAGTTCAAGTCGAAAGACACTTTTATTTATACACGACCTTATATTATATTGCTCGATGAAAAGTTTTATTAAAATTCAAGTGGGGGATTGTTGTAAATGTGAATTTTAATAAGAGAGTTTAATAGGAGAGTTACAAGTTTTGAAATTTAAAGAGTTGTTGAAAAACTTTTTATGAGTTGTTACAATTTAAAAAAATGTTAACCATTTTTTTTCTTTAATTAAATTATGCAACGTAAACATGATTTATTACAACCTTTTAAAAATAATTTAAAGAAATGCAAAACATGGAAAATTAAGTGCAAAACTTTTATGTTAAATGAATTGTATGCGTTTAACAGTTTTGAAAATTTCCAAATGTTTATAGATTAAATATATTAAATATGAAAACGTTCATCTTTATTCAGCTAATAAATTGGAAATTTTCATGCACGATCTCATTTTTTCTTCCTATATAAACTGCTTACTTTTTCTTTTGGAAAAAAAGAGAGGAAGACAAAAAGATTACCTTTGGAAAAGCGAGAGAGAGAAAAAAAATTCTTTGAAAAATGAGAAGGACAAAAAAAATTTTGGAGCCGAGAACAATTTCTTTAAAGGAAACAAGATCACTTATATTTCTAATAGAGTTGACAACCTCAGTGTTAATTCTTTTTCGTACTTGAGTTTCCGAGCAATAGTCTTCTTTTGGGGTGAGTATATCAATCGGTTTTTTGCAAAATCGATTGAGACAGTGTTAATCTGGGCTGTTTTATTCTGGGGACGTCGGGGCCGATTACTGCTAGCACAAATCTCTGGGCAGAGCCGCGAAACGTCTTAAAGAGAGCGACCTAGTTCGCGACTCAACCCAGATTCACTTTTTGTATCTTGATGAACGGTAATATTATTCTAACTCATAATTTATTTCTTATTTGTGCAAATTATTCTAACAACTTTCAATAAAATCAGAAGTAAAATCTTGCTGTCACAAGAAAATAAATATCTCATGTTTCCATATGCAAACACCACAAAAATGTTACAGTATCCGGATATGCAAAAATATCTTAGATATTCCTGGTGTTTTACACCATTTTCCTAGTTTATTGACATACGGTAGCTTTAAACCAATTCTGAAAAAGTTGATACACCCATGAAAAGTATCTAGTGGAGAGGACATGCATTTTTGCTGTGTGTGGGTATTGAGCCTGTAGCATCACCAGTAACTCTGTTTCACTATGATAACTTTATAGTTGTGGCTACTAGTTACTTATTTCAACAGTTGATAAATTTGGATCTGAATATTTAGGCTCGAAACTTGCTTACAAAAAAACATGATAATAAATAAATAAAAATTAACTCAATAATAAGTTGAAACAAAATAGTTTCAGCTACAGTAATATTACAGGTAGCTTGCCGCAACTCTTAATTCATGCAAGTTGCTAACTGCAGTTAGGGGTCTGGTAATCAGCTAGAAGTACAGATTTCATCTGAAAAAACTTGAACCGGAACCTCAGTCTTACCTCTAGCTTTCTAACAAGTCTACTAATATCATTAATGCAATTACCTCTTTCTTTCGCATAGAACAATCTCCAAGAACCTTTACCTTTAGATTGTCAGATTGACCTCTTTCTTTCCTCCAGCTTTGAATTAAATCTAGGTTTGAAGGGTGCATTTTGGAGCTTATGACCTATTCAAAAACCAA
This sequence comes from Zanthoxylum bungeanum, assembly GCA_019454045.1. Classification (NCBI taxonomy): domain Eukaryota; kingdom Viridiplantae; phylum Streptophyta; class Magnoliopsida; order Sapindales; family Rutaceae; genus Zanthoxylum; species Zanthoxylum bungeanum. The sequence goes on from SKCR01042136.1 coordinate 267,884, forward strand.
TGACTACTACTACTCTAGCTGTACCAAGTGAAACCTCAAACATGTCACTTCAGAAGCTAATTTTGGATTCATCACTGGGACCACAATTGGAATACTATATCTCCTTCCAGAGATTAAAGTTTCTGCAGAGGTCATGGTATGGCACACGTCATTGCGGAAGGACTATACGAAATGTTGCAACCTCAATATTAAAATGGCAAAGACAGTTTTGGATGGGAAATGATAAATTAAAAAGAGAAAACTTTTGTTCAAAACAACAAATTGCCAGGTTGTATGAACAGAGACCTATGATGCTGAAGGGTAGCACTTCTGCAATTTGTTGATAGTTTAGAAGATCATTGCTCTTGCATCGTAAACCAACAATTTCTTTTACTGCTTTCCCTAGTAATCACTCAAATAAAAAGTTTGGTCAACTCAATTGTGAGCTACCTGTAGCTTATTAGCAGTTTACTGCTTTCCCATTAAAGTGACTTTCAGGTTGTATGTTCAGCTTCCCAAGATACAGACGCTAGTGAGAGCAGAAGAGGTGCAGTCTCAAGATTGTAACAAGAAAAACCAGACAACTTCAGCAGGATAGCTTAGACTAAAACTGCAAAAACTGGACAAAAAAGATAAACAACAAAGGACGGAATCTGCAAGACTAGACCTATCTGCGAGGAAGAATTGGCCAAGTACAACACATGAAAACGGGTTTAGACTCTAGAGGTAGTAAAAGTAACCATACAGAAATATGCAAGTCAAGGAAATTAGAGCAGAGATAAATAAGGTATTGATGAAGTGTGTATTTATATAGCTCAATGATTGTTGACTTATCTATTTAAAACAGTCACCTTTTAATTCAATTTAGGGCAATATTAAACTGGTTTTCCAATTTTTTAATTAGTTTTATTACCATACTGCGGGGATCTTTTTACCAAATATCAATAAAATTAAAGAAATAAACTTAAGTTTTCATCTACCATGAAAGTTTTCTTTGACAGTCAAGCATGTGACTATCTAGTTTCAGTAGAATAGTTTGTGGTCCTAAATTATGACTTTCAATTGTAAGAATTTTACAGGCAAACAAGCATTTGAAAAGGGAAAACAGACACACACAGCCTTTAACCTATGTTGCACGGATACGGACACCGATACAGATACGTTACGTCATTTTCTAAAAAGTTTGGACACAGATACGTTAAATAAAATAAAATAATTTCATTTATATAAATAAGGAAATATGATTACTTTAATAGCAATAAAACAATAAAGAAGATTTTAAAACTGAAATATGATTAAATTAACACCAAATATGATTAAATTCTTTAACTGTCTTTTAAGGAATTCAAATCTTTAACCATCTCAAGTCTCACTCCATCATGTATAGTGAAGTAGAAAAAAACAGAACACTAAGCAAAAGCAATTGAGTAACAAATTAAGCAATTCTTTTTGGGCCAAATGCTACTAGACTCACTTCTCTGAGCCAAATGCTATTAAAATCCATAAATAAATAAATAACAGGGCTCTCCTATCATTGTCGAAAAAAATCTGGGCATTTTTTTGTGACATGGAAATAAAGAAGAAAAAATGGTAGATCTGAGTTATGATCCATTTTTATTTTTTGAATCGGTTTCTTGGATTGTAGGGTTTGAATAGAGCATGGAATATGTTGCTGTAGGGTTTTACAAAGTGAATGGCAAGAAGCCTTACAATGAAGAATAAGAGCACAGACAGAAGCGCAAGGGTCATCATCAGTAATATTAAAACTTAAAAGGCATCTCGCTTTAATAGAGCACAGAAGCAAGATAAACAAGTGAATGGCAAATAAATAACAAATCAAGACCACTTACAGATCCCTTGCAGTCTTCCAGCAGTCAGTGGTGGTGACAGCAGCAGGATTTTTGTGTTTTGTGTTTTGTATTTTGTGCTTTCAAACCATAAAAGAGTTACTCTAAAAAATTATGGGGGTTTTGTTTTATATATCAAAACGTGTCCCAAAAGAGTCTGAAACGTGTCCAAAACGTTTCAATTTTTTTATTTTTTGGCTTGAAAACGTGTCCGTATCCTTGCCGTTTCGGACACACGAAACGCCAAGGAAATTGCGCATCTGTGCCTCATAGCCTTTAACAAATTGAATTATTAAAGAAACCTCAAACTATTCAATACTGACAAGCATCGCTGGCCTCAATAAAACAACCATAAATTTTCTATGATTTCACTTCTATACAATAACTAATTGCCCTACTATGTGAATGAAAAAATTAGGAACAAAAAGTTTCAGACCTTTGAAGCAGTGAAACTCCATCAGCCTGCATAACTCTCTTCAATACACCTGTGAGTTTGTAATTATCAAGGTTGCAAGAAAAATACAATAATTATAAAAGGATTTGCAAGTCCAAATCACCAACATAGAAAACAACTTAGCAGCTAAGCCAGCTTTATTAACGAGAAAAAGACATTCTCATTATATTTACACTTGATTTTTGCAAGTACCACAACTTTATTTTGCATAAATATATTTCTACAGAGATGTCCTACATTGTCCATTTTGTCTACTGACAAGATGGAAGAAAAGATAAATAAATTTCACATTCTCTTCTCTTCCCTCCATCTTGTCTAAAAAATCAAACACTGAGTTTATGCTTTTCTCTTGTGTCTTCACTTGCATCAATGAGCCTTCAAAGCACCCCTAATTTTTGTTACAGTCCGTAGCATTACAACATAAAACTAATTTAAATCTACCAGACACATGTTGGTCTATACTCAGACCTCTTAAAATGAGGTCCATATCAATTCTCCAGATATACCAAGCAAAATGCAGCTTCTTCGTTCAAGAACCTCAACCAATCAATTTGCTAAACAATTGAGAACATGGCTTATGATGCAACATATCCATTTATATGAGAATTAAAAATTCTATGATTTTTCTTCATTACCTTAGCATGTCTCCAGTATGCAATTGCAGCCCACTCAATGCTGGTGAAATGCTAAAAGTGCTTTGATTGCCATAGAATAAAGGATGCCCAAGAGGCATTGGCCGATCAGGAAGTTGTTGAACTTCGATGTCCCCTTCTAACATTTTTAGAGCATCCGAAATGGTCGGCCTCAAAGCCACCATGACATGAGCACACAAAATCCCAACCAAGACAAATCTCTTCATTATTGCCTTTGGATTTGAACTCATAAAATCATCCTCTTTCAATAAAGACGGGTCTAAAACCTGCCCTACTTTTCCAGCTTTCACTAATGACCAAGCCCAATCCGTTATCAAGCATGCATGTGGAGATCCTGAGGTTAACAAATCAAGAGCCTTTCTGCCACACATTATCTCTAAAACAACCACCCCAAAGCTATAAACATCGCTCTTCTCTGTCAACTGCCCATAAAGAGCATATTCAGGTGCCAAGTACCCGTGAGTTCCTGCCACTCTTGTAGTAAGATGAGACTGCCCTTCTCTGCTTTGTTTTGCAAGACCAAAATCAGCTACTCTTGCTCTCATGTCTGCATCTAATAGAATATTTGTGGCCTTAATATCTCTGTGATATATTGCAGGTTTCACTCCATAGTGCAAATAAGCCAACCCCTTTGCCACATCTAGTATTATACTTTTCCTTTGAGGCCAAGTCAATGGCGTCTTAGCAATTCCGCTACCATTATCGACAGAAGGGAACAAATGGTCATCAAGATTTCCATTAGGCATGTAATCATAAACAAGATATCTCTCGCTCCCTGTCTCACTGTACCTCTCATTATCCCCATCAACCACACAGCATCCTCTAAGGGGCACAAGATTTCTATGCTTCAAATTGCTAATAATCTCAACCTCATTACAAAACTCTGCATCACCTTGAAAATCGGACTCAATCACCTTCTTAACAGCAACGGTTGTCCCATCTTGTAGAATCCCCTTGAAAACAATACCAAAGCCACCTCTCCCTATAAAATTCTTTTGCGAGAATTTATCAGTTGCTCTCTCAAGATCCTGAATCTTGAACCAAATTGAACCAGTATTAGGCCTTAATTTCGGTCTAGAACTTTGTCCCTCTAAACGAGAAGGAGAATCTAAACCATACCCATAAAATCTTTTCCTCAACTTTCTATCCCACCAAAAATACAATCCCAACATAGCAGACATAACAAAAATAGCAACCCCAGCTCCAGTCAAGCCAAAAACAAGAGCTGAATGTTTCTTATTTGAAGACTTCACAGGCGATATCAATGGCAAACCAAAAATACATGACAAAGCTCCATTACTCTCAGGACCAAACTCATTAACAATACCAGCAGCATAAATAATTGTATAGTAAAAGCAATCAGTAGCATGAGTTGTATTACCATCAACAGCAAGCAACTGAGTCTGAACTTTAAACCCAGCACCAACACAAGCATCACAAGAAGTAAGATCAGTCAAATCAGGCTTACAAGACGAGTCCAGTTGAGTTGACCTACCAAGCTTGCTCTTCCAATCCTGTAATGACTCAATACTTGCACATATATTACGGCTGATCACATAATGAAAAGGGTCTAAACAATCAGACACCAAGTTAGCAGGCAAAGACAGAGCTGACAACTTTGTCTGATAATCCTTCAAACAAGAAACGGATGTGGGCAAGTCTAGAAGTCGGAACAAAGTTGTTTCTTTGAGATGCTGAGCTAAACCAACACCAAAGAGAGAAAATAAACTTTGGCAACATGGGTTCTTCTTGTTGTTTGTTATATTGGTGCCGTTGGATTGATAATCACGGCAACTTGTTGTGTTCCATGGGAGTCTTAGGACATAATTCAGATCAATTGGACATGTTGCAGAAGCATCTGTAGAGGAAGCAGAGGTGAAAGAGAGAGCTGAGAAAGAAAGTATTGAAGCAATTACAAGTAAAGAAAGACTCTTCATTTGTGTCATTTTTTGCAACTTTTGCAGCTCCAAAGTTTATAAATATTTGTGTTTTAGTTTAAGCTATGGTTATTTCATATGAAATTGAGAGGAAAAATCAGTGGGAAATTGAGGACTCTGAGTTGCTGTTGATGCCATTGGTGATATGAAAGAAACTGGGTACAAATTGGGTCAAACTTCCTTGTCTTATCAATGGCTGATTTTCTACAAGTCAGTGCAGGTGTCTCACCCTCAAGAGTACAGCGCGTGTAGTTTTTTAATATTACAAATTAATTAATATAAAAATTACATGTGAAAATGTATAATAAATATATTAAATCATTTATATTTGCATACAAATAAATAAAATTTATTAATAAATAAGAGTGTATATTTTTTTGGAAAAACTCACCTTAAGGCACATGTACTCTCAATATTTTTTACATTACACCCTTTTACTAAATTTTTTACACATTACACTCATGTACTCTCAATGTTTTTTACATTGCACCCTTGTACTCTCAATGTTTTTTACATTGCACCCATGTACTAAATTTTCTACACATTGCACCCCTGCACTCTCAAAAAATTGACATTCCACCTTTATTTTAACGGCAAGTTAACAGAGTTGAGAATATTCTGACATCATCCACCCTTATTTCGGATTGGATCGAGCAAATTTTTTTACTTTGAAGTTATGTTAGGGCGTATAACTATATGTTAGGACGCATAAATATTCTGCTCCTTCTGATACATTCAAAATTCCAACTAATTTATTGCAAAAATTAGATCAAAACTACGATCTTGGAGTGTTATTAACGAACAACAAAAACAAACAAAGATGCTTCACGGTTATCAGACACCATTCCTAAATAACGACAACGAGTATTACATGTCATGCGTGCATATTTATAGCAAACACCCATTTTTTAACTCTTCTCTTTTTAGCATATGTGCTTCTTCCTAAACCAGGCAGATATGACACAAATAATGGTGGGTGATGTCAGAATATTTCTCAACTATGTTAACTTGCCGTTAAAATAAGGGTGGAATGTCAATTTTTTGAGAGTGCAGGAGTGCAATGTGTAGAAAATTTAGTACATGGGTGCAATGTAAAAAACATTGAGAGTACAAATGTGCAATGTGTAGAAAATTTAGTATAGGGGTACAATGTAAAAAATATTGAGAATACAGGGGTCTCAAGGTGGGTTTTTCCTATTTTTTTTTAATATGAAGATATTTGATGATTTTCTCTCTCAACGTTGGGATCCATATCTCATTATCCCTTTATAAAATGGAGTAAAATAACATTAGGATACTATAATTTAATGTTTTCACAAATAACGTGCAGTTTACATTTGTATCAAATAGGTCACCCTACATTGGAAATTTCTAGAATGCAATAAATGTATCACGTCACTCATGTTAACTCAATAATATATTATCACGCGTGTTAATATAATAAAAAATTATTAAATAAATGATAATTACATGTCAATATATATTAAAATTACTCTATAATTACTCTATAGATAATGAGGTAATTCTTTGGTATCACCATTATATGAGTGACACGATACCACTAACCAAAAATTATATAGCATATATGAGTTATGTGAAATAAAACTATCATTTATGTTTTTTATTATTTAACACATGTGTCAATCTATTATTATATTATTATATAATTGACGTGATACCACTAATAAAATACCCCTAACATGCGAGTGGATTCTCTTACTGCTTTATGGGAAGATATAATTTGTAAACCTTTTAGCCCTCAGTTTATTAATCTTTAGATGACCTCTACCAGTCTACCTTTCAGCTTTATGTAATTAATTTGGAAAATTTGTAATGGGATCAGATTCCAGTATGTCCTTAGAACTCCAGTTTACATTTAGAAGGAGATTTCCTTTCATATTATTTTCATTGCTAAATTCAGTCATGGGTATGTTTTTCATCGAGATAGAAACATTCTGGTGCGGTTGGGTGTGCCCTATAATATATGTTGGCAAGGCACCGAAATGTCTTTCTCTTAATTGGTGTTTTCCTGCTTTTAGTTGGGTATAAAGTTAATACCGATGGTCTTTACAAAGGAAATCCAGGTGTTTCTGATTGCGGTGGTATCTTTAATGGATATCATCTTGACAGTTTTCGGTTTTTCCTGGGAGTCTTCAGTGCTTTTCATGTTGGCTGCTATATATGAGTGCCATTGATTATGTTTATGGCAGCAGGTGCAAACTATTATCAGAAGACTACTGCCAATACCCATCGTCTTAATCAGAGATTGCAATAAGGTATCAGACTTCTTAGCTGACATGGGCCTGAACTGTCCTGTTTTTGACTTGGTGGCAGGAGCCGCCTCAGCATTCTCTCTATCTTAGTCACCATGATGCATTGCACGCGGCTTCCCTCGTTTTCGATTTGCATAGCCTCTGTACTTGGTCTCCTTGTATGGCAGCAGGTGCAAACTATTATCAGAAGACTGCCAATACCCATCGTCCACTGCTTCTTATTGGTCCTCGTTGTTTTTAATTATTCGTTGTCTCTTTCTCAATTGTTTGTTTCAAGGATTGTTTGGAGGCTGGTACTTTTTCCTATCTTTAAATATTGAGTTAGATTTTAGTACCTTACAATTCTCTTTTAGGTTTTGTTTTCTTCTACTATTTTATTGTAATTCTATCCTTTTTAATTTATTAATGAAGCGCTCTCTTTTGGGTTTAAGCACGTAATTAGGCAAGCTTGAAGATGCCATGGGATGTTTAGTCTCTACTTTAATGCTATGCACTGCCCTCTTTTGGAGTTTTATTTTTAAAAAAAAAGTGACATAATATAATTGGCAGAACCCATAATTTGCCCACTGAACTTTTATCCGACATCTCAATAGTCCACCAAATTTTTATTTTCACCCATTAGCCCACTGAACTTTTAAAAACGGTGTAACAAACCCATTCAGTGTAACGCCGTTCCGTTTACCGTCCACGTCAGATTTTTTCCGTTTGGAGTTGGTGACGTGGCAGCCAACAGTGCAAATATAACAGAACACATCCCATTAGCCCCCTAAACTTTTATAATACATCCCATTAGCCCCCTGAACTTCAATATTTACCTATAAGCCTACATAACTCTAAAAAATGATGTTAAAAACTCTTTATAACTACATAAACCATCATCAACACAATCATGTCTTGAAAAAATTACAAATGGTCTATTTAATTTCATTTGAACATTAATCAACACTACGAAAAAAAAAGAAATTTTTAAAAAAATAATAATAATAATAGTAAAACACAATCATATCTAATTTTTAATAAATAATTTTAGAATAAAGATGACGAAACATATTAAACACAAATTCATGGTACTTAAATTATCAACAATTAATATTTTATGTCACCTTTATTCTAAAATTATTTATTAAAAATTATATATGATTGTGTTTTACTATTTTTTTTTAAAAACGAAAATTTCTTTTTTTTAGTAGTGTTGATTAATGTTCAAATGAAATTAAATAGATCATTTGTAATTTTTTTCAAGACATGATTGTGTTAATGATGATTTATGTAGTTATAAAGAGTTTTTAACATCATTTTTTAGAGTTATGTAGGCTTATAGGTAAAATATTGAAGTTCGGGGGGCTAATGGGATGTATTATAAAAATTCAGGGGGCTAATGAGATATATTATAAAAGTTCATGGGGCTAATGAGATGTATTATAAAAGTCTACGTGGCACTGAAAAAAATCTGAACAATCTTACTTAACGGTCCGTTCGTTACACGCGCGAAACGGCGTTACGTAAATGGGCTGGATACACGATTTTTAAAAGTTCAGTGGGCTAATGGGTGAAAATAAAAATTTGATGAGCTAATGAGATGTTGAATAAGAGTTTAAGGGGTACTTATGGGTTCTGCCTAATATAATTTATCGATCACGGGCCAAAGATAATTATACTAGTCTACTAAATACGTCCTTGCTCAAAAAATTCTAGAATTCAAGGATCTGCATTAATATCCTATTTTATAATTTACTATATTTAAAGACAAATTTTATTAGGTTTTATTAAATAAATTTTTATACATTTTTGTAAGGAACATATGACACCACCTATCTCCACATTGATATGATATTGTCCACTTTGGACCTAAACCCTCATGAATTTGCTCTTGGGCTATACCCAAAAGGTCTCATATCAATGAAGATACATGTTCATTCTTATATACTCATGATCTTCCATATTCCTAACCAATGTGGGACTTTGCTTGCTCACAATAATCTTCCCCTCGAACAAAGGACCACCGAGCCTCCCCTCAAACGATCATCTATCCGTCCACTCTAGCCCAGACCAACTCATCTTTACCGTGTTAGGATTAGGACACGTCTATGAAGACCAGAGCACACAGCCTATCTAACCGAGCACATTCAAGGATCACGATCGGGACTCACCACCTTTTGTTCTGCATTCCGAGGATTCATCCACATTGCTAACTCTGAGGCATGGCTCTGATACCACTTGTAAGAAACATATGACATCACTTATCTCCACATTGGTATGATATTGTCCATTTTGGGCATAAGCCCTCATGGATTTGCTCTTGGACTATACCCAAAAGGTCTCATACCAATAAAGATACATGTCTATTCTTATATACCCATGATCTTCCCCATTCCTAACCAATGTGGGACTTTGTTTGCTCACAACATATTTTTTTATAATTTTACGTTGATATTTTCTTTTTCTTTTTTTTTTCTTTTTCTTCTGGTTGTTAGTATCAATAAATAAAATTTGTATAAATATATTAAAGCTAAAAAATTCTCTCTTATTTCAAGCTATTCATGTCATCTTACTTGCATTTGAGGATATCCACATAAACATATGAGCCATTTCATTTTCCTTGGTTATCATTCATTAGTTATTAATGTTTAGCATTAGATGTGTAACTCAAATGATTTATTATTGATGATGATACATAGGTAAAAATTAAATTATTTATATATTTTTATTATATAATATATTAATCATAATATGTATTTGGATATTTAACCAACACACTGATTTAAATAACTATATCATTTAAGAATTTCAAAAACACTCAATAATATATAATTAATTCTGAATAATTATTATACATGGAAATGTGAAAAAAATAATTGTTGATGATTAAGTAAATGATTTATTATTGATGATCAACTTTCCGTATTCTAACTTTTCACATTCTTCGTTTAGTTTAAGAATCAAAAGTTATATTAAGTTAGCTGTAAAAATATTTATAATCTAGTTAAATACATGTTTGTACTAAAATTTTATTATCGATCAACAAAAAAAACTATGAAGTGAAATAAGTTAAAACACACATTTGTTAATTTGAGAGAATTTTAAAAGACTTACATTACTTGAATATTTATGATTAAAAGTACTATCATTATTAATTTCAATCTTTTATCAACCATATCTATCCATAATATTAGAGGACATTTTTATATCAATCATATCTATTCATAATATTCGAGCCGCATATCGTACGGGTCATCAATTAATTAACATAACAACTCAAATGGAAGCACTAGGTTAAACTATTAAAGTCACAAATCCTCGGGTATCTATTTTGGAGAGATTACTCTTTAATTTATGGCATGTATAGACTATGGAATAGAGATTTAAGTGGGGTAAATGGTAACTATTTGAAAATAAATTAATTAATAACATAATATGAATAAAATTAGCATGGGCAAGGATACGAGAATAAAAAAAAAAATCACCATAAAAACGATATCATTTTAATAATAATTTTATTTTCATTATGTCTTGATTTAATTTTCTTATCATTTTTCAATTAGCATATAAATTGGTGGCATTTATATATCAATATTTGTTATGTGTAAAATATGCCGAACATTTTGATAATGAAGTAAAATATGTTGATTTTTATGGTTTTTTGTCATGTGACGAAATTTTTGCCTATTAAATTTTTTTTTTTTTTTTTTTAAGAAAATGACAATAGAGTGAGAATGTCATTCGTGAAAAAAAATTAATAATAATAAAGGGGCGGTCTGGAAAAGAAAATCTATCACACGCGCGAAAATCTGCGAGTTTGGAAAATGGATCGTGTGCTGACATAGTGCAGACGTCATTATGGAGTAAAAAAGATTCATTGAATATAATGAATATGCTGGGCAGCAAAGGAAAGACGGCCATTGGTCATTGGGGTAGATAAAATTTTCGCCGTAAGTGGAAAAAAAATTTCAAAGGTGTGTCGTATGTAAATGATAACTTATTATTTATTTGGTTGTAGTTGGATTCTATTAAGTATGAGCTTTAAAAAAATTATTAAAAACATCATATTTTTCATTATTTATTATAAAAATAATAATTCTATTTCTAAACATATTTCATCTTGTTTGACATGATTTTTTTCCCTTTTTTATCCTTGTAAAGCAAAAAAAACTTACCATTCACGTGAACGATAGCAATAACTTCATTTTAAAAAAAAATTGGTATGTAATGTCTGATATATTTTAACCACTTATCTCTATTATTTTAGGCAACCGATTTTAAAAATACATATTTTTATTTTAAATACACACTAAATCAGGGGCGAAGGCATGTTGGGCCCAGCAGTGCAGCCCCTGCTGGGCCAAAAAAAATTTAACAAATTAAAAAAAAAAATTGTTATTTTTTCAAAATACAGCCGACACTCGACAGTGCCCTTCATCTTCAGCAACTCAGCAACCCTGCCAACCCATTTCATTGATTTCAACTCACAACTCAGCCGACAGCCCCTGCCCCTGGTATCTTTCTTTTTTTTTTTTTTTTTTTTTGTTTTCAATTAGCAAATATCTTTCTTTTTTCGATTGCAAATTTTATGCAAATTAGCAAATATCTTTCTTTTTTTATTTTTATTTTTATTTTTTGTTTTCAATTTGATGGTTGAAATGGGTTAATCGTTAATGGGTTGTGTTTATTTTGTACATTTGTTAAATGTTAATTACTTGAGGATTGATGTTGTGTTTATTTTATCAACGCTTCACAATCATGTCTTGCAGTCTTGTTGGTTTTGGGGATTGATGTTGTATTGTTGTTATTCTTTTTTACGATTGTCAAGAAACTGAATTATTTTTTTGTTTATTTGATATAGTTATGGAGAAATATTTTAAAAGAAAATCAACATTACAATCTTCTCCGAAGAAAACTAAGTATTGTTCAAGTGAAGATGTAGAAGTTAATTACAAGATCTTCCTACAGATCCTGGATTAAGACCTCGAATCTCTTATTATAGTCATAATATCCGAGATGAAGTCCGAAGAGCGTACTTACAGAAGGGTCCTGTTCAACCTAAAAATCACAACTTTAAATTATCAAATTTTGGAAATCAAAAACGACGGTTTGTCTCAACTTGGTTTGAAAATTTTGGCTCTTGGTTGGAATATAGCATAGAAAAAGATACTGCATTCTGTCTTTTTGTTATCTTTTTAAAGAAGAGAATGGTAAACAAAGTGATGGTGATATATTTGTTGGTCAAGGATTTAAGAATTGGAAGAAGAAAGAAAAATTTATTGAACATGAGGGAGATATCAATAGTGCTCATAATAAAGCTAGACAGGATTGTGAAGCGTTGATGAATCAGAAGCAGCATATTGAAATAGCTTTCTCAAGAATTAAACAACCGCTTCAATGAGACGAACACTGATTTGCTCCTTTGTTTGGCATGTCTATGCCCAAATGACTCGTTTGCAGCTTTTGATAAACATAAATTACTGCGCCTTGCTGAATTTTATCCAAATGATTTTTCTTCAATGGATCTTATGGCACTTGAAATTCAGCTTGAAGTTTATATTATGGATGTTGGTTCTGATAATGATTTTTCAAGATTGAAAGGGATTGGTGAGCTTGCAAGAAGAATGGTTGAAACTGGAAAAGATAAAGTGTTTCCATTAGTTTATTTATTGGTGACATTAGTATTGATATTACCGGTTGCCACAGCTACAGTGGAAAGAGCATTTTCAACTATGCATTTTGTGAAAAATCGATTGCGAAATCGGATGGGAGATCAATGGTTGAATGATAGTCTAGTAGTATACATAGAAAAAGATATTTTTTGTAATATTGATAATGAAGTAATTATCCAACGTTTTCAACATATGAAAGCTCGTCGAGGACAATTGTAAATGTATTGAATGAAAATATATTAATGAAGTTCAAAATTTTGGTACTTTTTTGTTGAACTTTTTAACTTAGCCCCTCCTGTGTTGAATCTCTGGCTCCGCCACTGCACTAAATATTAATTCTTCTTTGATTTTTTATGTGAATAAAACCAATTATAGTCACATTATGACTATGCCTAAACAAATAAATACTCAAACATACACATAATTGACAGTCTTTTTGTGATGTCAGTATTGATTGTTCTCAATGTATCTGATGGTTGGTAATATGATTGAAGGTTGACAATGTGACTGAAATAACTAATATAACTGATGTAACAAGTATGACTGCATATCAACAATATGACTGATGTCACAATTATGACTATGCTCAATGTGATTGAGGGTCGTAATGTGACTGAGGTAACTAATATGATTGAATGTCGGGAATATAATTGAGGTCATAATTTTAATTGTGCTCAATGTGACTGATGGTTGGTAATGTGATTGATATAACTAATGTGACTGAAGGTCGGTAATATGACTGAGGTAATTAATATGATTGAGATTATGAATGTGACTAAGAGTCGACAATGTGAATATGTCTAACTGATAAAATTGATCATTCTAATATAAGGATAATAAAATACCCTAAAATTAATGTATATATGTCTATGTGACTTTGGAGATAGTGTTTTTGTACATCTATTTAAATAGCACAAATCATAAATTTCTACTGGAGCAATTGCTATGGTAATATTCACATTGAAATGGGTAAGAAAAATATTGTTGATTTATAATAAAATAGAGGTTGAGTGTATTGAACACAAAAATGCACGAAGTATTTTCATACTTCGAATGCTCAAATCATGCGTAAAAATATATTTTTCATACATTGAACCAAAAATATATTCATACATCCAATGCCTTATTTTTAAGGAGAATAGCTAAAAATATGAGCAAAATTAAGAATCAACCTGGAATGTTTTAGAATTGTAGTAGTAGTATACATTTCTAAATATATAATAAAATATAACTTCTACTATGAACATTTTTACAATAGATTTCTTATATCGACGACTCAGAGAAATTTTACAAATGGAATTCCACAACCACTACTAACGATGAGTCAATCAGTATCTTGACCAAATTATTAAAAAAATTCAAATCGGAAAAGATAATTCATTTTTTTATATTGTTTTTTTCATTTTTATCGCTAGGCGCTAGCCAAGTGAGAAATTTTAAACATATTAACCATAAACACGTGTCTTTTTTAATAAATACAAATGAATTTTATTTATTTTCCAGTACTTTTTTTTTTATCACGAATATGTTAACTATCTTTAATCAACTCTTATGTCCTAAAGTGTTGGTTATCCAGTTATGGGTGTTAAAGAATAATCAACGAATATGTTAACTATCTTTAATCAACTCTTATGTCCTAAAGTGTTGGTTATCAAGTTATGGGTGTTAAAGAATAATCAACGAATGCAATATTGAAACATAAACAATGCAATAAGTTTTTTTTATTGAAACAGAAACATACACATAAAAACAGAAACTTACAACGCAAGTAATCAAAATCAATAACACCAAACTGACTTGTATAGATTGAGGCTAGCAGATAATGTTATGTCCTATAGCAGAAATTCGTCAATACTCTTGTGCTTGTAGTTCGTTAGACGTCTTCCACCAGGATTCAACAATCTGAAAATTGAAATTTCTAGTGAATTTACTAGGTGTTTGAATTCAAAATCAGAAAATTTGGTATATGGAAAATCTATCTTTGCATGTATATTTGCTTCTGGTATTTTTATTCCATTTATACAAAATAGAAGGAACTGGTTATTGCCACCAACGTTTTTCAGATTTTCAGTTAATATTGAAGAGATGTGTTGATCAGACACAAATCTTCAGATTTAAATGAAAATACAAAAATAAAATAAAACCAAAAAATGTTTTATTAAACTAAGGCATTTAATGTATCCAAAGAGTCCAAGAGCCCCAAAGCCCAAGACCCATCTTTTGATTAATTAAATATAATAAATATATTTATTAATCCTAATGTCAAACCAATAACCCAACCACACACATCCAAGCCCAAGCCCAAACTCAAGCCTTGTTTTTCCAATTTAATATGAGAGTTTAATGAACACTTATAAACTCTTCATTTTCCATTTCTTCCTCCAATGTGGGACCACTATCCCTCTATTTCTATACAAACCTTTTACAATACCACACATTTGTATAAAAAATAGTGGCGATATTGTACATAACATGATCTGGAGAAAACTTAAAAATGATATGTACTAGGGAATATGTCTTTTAGACTTGAACATTCATTAGTAAGTACTTATTGGATTTACCGATGAGTCAGTATGTATAAGAGACATTGAATTGTTCATCATATTTTGTAAATCAAGACAATAAGTTTCACACATATCAAATTTTGACACATTTCGATTCATACAGTTGTGTTCATTTTGGTCCTAAACAATCCTGGATTCATATGAGCTTTAGAGAATTTAGTCATTTCATTCTCATAAATACGACCACATATTACTTCTATATAGGTGACACGATGATTATAAGTATCATGCAATACTAATTTTCCTTCTGTTAGTGTCATTAAGAATGATCAATCATTCATCATTATCATTATAGGTATCATAATGTTTCTTATCATATGAATGAGCAACTTGTTATGCTTTATTACTTGAGTTTTGCCCAACTAATTTTCCACATTGAACCTAGATTTTGATTTAACAAAATGCTAGGTTGGGTTTCCGTGAAGTTACTTCTCATTGTGCTGGTTTTAAGCTCATTCCCCTTGATAAATAACACTTGCTCATTTGGTATATCTTTTGTTAATTGATCTGCAATATCTCTTTTGATTTTACAAAATCAATGGAAATCATGTCGGACGAGAGCATATGTTTTATAGTGTTATGTCTTCGTGTTATTTTCCTTGACTTCCCATTATACATATGACTCTTTGCTCTCCCAATAGCAGTCATGCAGTCACAATACACACATATGGTTGTCACATGTTGAGGCCACATTGGAATATCTTCTAAGAAATTCTTTAGTCATTACCCATCTTTAACAACTTTATCTAAGGCTATGAATTCTAATTTCATTATTGAACGTGCTATACACGTTTGTTTTTGTGATTTACAAGATACTGCAGCCCCTCCAAGTGTAAACACATATCCACTTGTTGATTTTTCCGTATCATTCGAAATCCAATTAGCATCATTATATCCTTCCAAAACTGGTGGATATTTGTATAATGTAATCTGTACTTCTTTGAGTATTTTAAGTATCTTAATATTCTAACTAAAGCATCCCAATGATCATTTGAAGGATTACTAGTATATCTTGTCAACCTATTCACAGAGTAGGCAATGTCCGGTCTAGTATAATTGGTGATATATTATAATGTTATAATTATACGAGAATATTCTAATTGTGACACACTATCCCCGATATTTTTCTTTAATGTACTCTTAGGATCAAAATGAGTTTTTGACGGACTACTATCTAAATGTCCAAATCTCCGAAGAATTGCTTCCACATAGTGTGATCGGCTGAGAATATAACCATCACTACTTCTTTGAATTCGAATTCCTAAGATAATATCAGATTTCCCATGTCTTTCATATCAAAAGATCGAATTCAATATTTTCTTTGTGAAATTTATGACACTTAAATTTGATCTCATGATGAGCATATCATCAACATACAAACATACAATGACATATGAATCATTATTCATTTTCTTGATGTAGACGCATTTATCACATTCATTGATCCGAAATACATATGATAATATGGTATGGTCGAATTTTTCATGACATTGTTTGGGTGCTTGTTTAAGTTCATAAAGGGACTTCACAAGTTCACATATTTTTTTCTCTTATCCTTTTGCTACAAACCTTTCAGGTTGTTCTATATATTTTTCTTCATCTAGCTCACAATTTAAGAATGTAATTTTTACATCCATTTGATGTATTTCCAAATTATAAATTGATGCAATCGCAATTAACATCCTTATTTGGTTACTAGTGAGTATGTGTCAAAAAAATCAAGTCCTTATTTTTTACGGATAAATATAACAATGTGGGCTCTTTATATATATAATCGTTGAAAATCCCGCCGTCAAATCACTCATTCTGGACTTAAGCGAAGCATGTAAAACCTACGGCTGTCTCAAACTCTGATAAGAAACGCACTCTCTGGATCAGAATCTCAAGGTGAGATCATGAACCTTACATCACCAAGTCACGTCTCTTATGGACAAATATATATATATATATATAGACACACACATAGTTAACCTTTTTATTCGTAATTACTATATACATATAGTTACTTTTTAGCTTTTCAGAGTTACGGAGAGCTCATCAACAATGTTACGTGTGGAAAAAGAAATCACCATCATATATTCATATTATTCTCATGAGTAATTATGGGGCCAATTTTTCCTTTAGTTTTTAGGGTTTGAGTCAATTTCTTAATTATTCTTTGTATTTTCAAAATTTGTTTAGAATATTAATGATTTTCGTCATTGGGATTTAGTTTTTCAAAGATTAATAAAAGGTGGTTTGATTTGATTTAATGTTACGTGTCGATGCTATAAATGATCTGAAAGAAACCGGGTCCAAATTGGGTCAGACTTCCTGGTCTTATCAATGGCGGATTTCTACTACTCAGTGCACGTCTCTCACCCTCAGAGTACAGCGCGTGTGTAGACGCTCGACTATGGAGGGAGAAAAAAGGTTTTATATATATATATATAAAAAAAACATATTAAAATAACATAGGGATGCCTATACAGTAAATGTTTTCGAAAATATCATATATTTTGCAGTTGTATCAATTAGGTCCCTTGTGTTGTTTGTTCAGTTGTGTTCAAAATGGGTCCATCACCACAAGAGATAGTATATCATATTTCAGGTATATATGTCATCTCTCTCACAGTTATTGTGAGAGAGATGACATATACACCCGAAACATAATATAATTTTTCCACCAGGAGGATCAGCCAAACACAATTATTCTATTTTACTAACTATGTCCTTACTCAAAAATCGTAGAATTCAATTATATGTATATGTTTTTGTTATTAATTTTTTGTATTCAAAAAAAAAAAAAATTAGTGGTTTTATCTATTAAAATAAAACCCTTTTATTATAATTTTATGTGGATAATTTCTTTTTCTTCTAGTTACTAGTATCCACAGATAAAATTAAGATAATAGCTCAAATGGAAGGAAGCACAAGGCCATGGACACAAATCCTCTGGTATCGATTTTGTAGGAATTACCTTTTAATTTATGGTGTGTATGGACTATGAAATAAAAATTTAAGTGAGGTAAATGGTAATTACTTGAAAATAAATAAATTTGTTGACGGTGGATTTTGGTCTCAGGGCAATACGGGAATATCACCTCCGAGGGAATCTTCCTTCAATAGTGAATTTGTTTGGTTATGGGGGACCAAAAGCAAATTTAGCGAGAGACAGATAAACACACCAATCGACAAAGAGATTTAACGTGGTTCGGTGGATTTGGATCCGACCTACGTCCACGGACAAAAACAAGATGATACTTTTTATTACTCCAATACGCTTCTCAGGTCTTTTGTGCTTACAAATCAGAGCTTGATGATTCTGATCCTTGATTTTTTTTTATGCCGCTTACACATACTCTGCCCTCCTATTTATAATAGTACAGAAATCAGACTCCTATTTGCATAAGAAATCCTAGTTGAACTTTAGTCTTCTCCTCTTGTAAGGATTTCTAATCCAACGTTTGCTTTTACTTTTCTTATTCCTTCTTGGATTCTGACTTCATTTCCTTGTGAGAGTAGGATAATTTGTTTATCTTATCTGCAAGAATAAGGTGTCATCATCTTGAGCATATCTCGCCTGTCTGGTCGGTTTTCATGTGGTCGGTCATGATAGTCTTTTATGCTGAGAATGCTTCTGCCGACTTGAAAGTGCCCGGTTATCTGAATCCAAGTGATCGGTCGCCGGTCATAAAGTGCTCGGTCTATTTATGTTGTGGTCGGTTTGAAACCGTAAGGTGCTTGGACCCTTAAGGTGGTCGGGTTGGCCTTAATGATTTCTCCAAATGGTGGGAATTACCCTTCTGTCCTCGTCGTGCTGCTTTAAATATCTTAATGCCTGAAAACACCATCAACATCTGTCCCCTAGTTCTCGGTTCCAACGAGTGTGCAAGTTGGTGCCAGGAACTATATAAAGATGGTGTGCTGATTTACTCTTTTGGGGGTCGGCCCGGTGTTGAATCGATATGTTACGTCGCCTTTTTTCAAAACGCCTTTTCTTGAGACGCGCAACAGTCACGTCTGCTTAAATGCCTATCAAATCATCTTTAGGGTTTCTTCTAAGTTCGACACTTGTCAAACATCCGTCGGGTTCCCACCAAAAAGAAAACAAATCGACCGTGTAGAGGCGTCTTCACAGTGCACTGATCTCAACCGTCTGTTTAAATTGCCAGACCTCTTTTGCAGTCGACACTTGGCGTTCATCCGGGTTCCTTCTTTTAATCCAACGTCCATGAGCGTCCTGGCCATGACTATAAGAGGGCGAGGCTTTCACATGCAATCTTTTTGGCAATTTCTCTCTTCTTTCTGAAAATATTTCCGTGACTCGCTCAACTCAGTGCTCTCGGAGTTTCAACCGCGGGCTTTCTTTCTCTCCGCTGCGAACATAAGGGACGGGCAAACCACTGCACAACCTCCGAATTTTCTGAGAAGAACAAGTAAGTCTTCTCCGAACGACCTCTTCCCTTTTTGTGTTGTGAATCTTGCTGTTTTTTGAATGTTGCTAGGGAACGACTTAAGGCTTTGTTGGATTTTGCTTTAGGGCACTTTTAGAACCAACCTGTTTTAGCTAAGACGGAAGAAACCTGAGTAATTTCTTAGTTATAGACTGACAACCTTCTTTGTTTTTCGGATGTTTAGGGATGTCTGATGATAGTTCTCCCCCTGAAAATCCTGCTAAACCCTCAACTCCCCCTGCTGAAGAGCTCTCCTCGGGCTCGGGGGCACCCAGTGTAGAAGACCTTGACACTACCCCTACTCTTTCTGAGATTGAACAAGATTCTTACCATCAAAGGGTTCCTCGGGGGGATCCAGAGCCCGGTGATCTTGGCTCCTCGGCTCTGGATATGAACCGTCCTTCCAAGATAACTGAAGATGACCTCGCCCTACTTCGACAGCGATATAATATTCCGATAGATATCGCCCTTGAAGTTCCCGGCTTGATGGATCGCGCTAGTCAACCCGACGAGGGCTCGGTGGCACTTCTTCCTGCCTTTTTCGAGTGTGGGCTGCGGCTGCCGGTTCAACCTTACTTTGCTTGGATGCTGGCCGAGATGGAGATTGCTCCTTGTCAGTTGAGTCTAAACAGTTGGAGGATTTTGGCCGGGTTGTATGTAGCTTGGCATCGGGCAGGACTCAGCGAGCCTTCTCTTGAAGAGGTGAAGAGGTTATACCGGCTGAAGGCCAATCTTAGGTCGTACCACGGATGGTATTACCTTTCCGCTTATGACAGCTCGTCAAACGTCGTCAAAAAGCTCCCTGACTCCAATAAGAATTTCAAAGACCTTTGGTTCTGGGCCACTGGGGATTGGGGACGGTCCCTAAGGTCGGATGAAGGGGAATTCTTGGTACCGGATATCTTCAGGGCGGGAGGTTTGGAGATCAACTTTTAGCTTTCCTTAGTTTTTTTTTTTTTTTTTTTTTTTTGTTTGTTTGTTTGTTTGGACTCTTACCCATTCTTTCCTATTCCTCCTAGCCTGTTGGAGGGATGCTCCCAAGGTTTCCCATCGGGTCCGGAAACGGGTATTCTGGGCTCGTCGGTATGCCGCCCACTGGAGGGAGTTGGTTAACGATGCGGCTTTTGTTGAGTCGGGTCTTACTCAGACTGTCCCTTCGGAGGTCTCGGGTCGGATAGGTAGATGTTCGCTGACTCTTTAGTTGACTTCCCTGTTTATTTATCACGTTTAATGTCTTCTTTTCTCTCTCTTTATTGTATGCTCGGGTCCTGATTTCCTTCTTTCTTTGTCTTCCCTTTTTTTTGTAGGTATGTCAAAGAGACCAAAGTATCTTGAGAAGTTGGCTGGTACCATGAAGAAGGCCGGCCGTGCTGATACTGGAACTTCCCGAGCACATCCTGAATCTGTTGAAGCTGGGAGGGTGTCTCAGGGGAAGGTTCAGCCGGCTGCTCGAGGTCTATCTTCTCCTTCTGGTGCGCCGTCATCAGGATCTGCTCGCCTTGTCAGTCCGCCGAAGTCTTTTAGGAAAAGGAGGCGTCAGTTCGGATCAGAGGAGACCGAGTTGGCTCAGGAGGAGGAGGAGGAGCCCGTCCAGGGCAAGAAGAAAGATGCCCATCGGGGGAAAAAATCGCCTGGGGGCTCCTCCAAGAAACGAAAAGGTTATGTGATCCTCGGTGTGGATGATTTGGGGGAAGACATCCGGGAGGCTACTTCCCATTTAGTGCCGGCATTTAATGAACTGGCCGAGGTGATTCCTCCGGGGGAGGTTTCGAGATATGAGGACATTTCTCCTGAGGCTCTGGTGACCGAGATGAGCTCCCAAATGGCAAAGGTAGTTTTACCATTCTCCCTTCTCATTTCGGGTCTCGGTTTTCTTTATCTCATATCTTGACTTTTTCGTTTTTGTGCAGGCTACTTTCCTTATGGCTAAAAATAAGGACCTCCTCTTGAGCCTACTGTCTGAGGGTGGTCAGGCCCAGAGACTCCAGAATCGTCTTACAGAAGTGGAGGCTAAACTGGCCGAGCGGGAGGAGGTGATAAAGAATCAAGAGTCGACTGCAATTGAGACTTTTAAAACAAACAAGGCTCTTAAGGCTGCTGCCGTGTTGGAACGAAAACTTACCGACTCTGCTATGGAGGATTTGAAAGCTGCCCAATCTGAGATCGGCGTTTTGAAAGGGAAGGTATCAAGTGTTGAGGCCAAGCTGAAAGCCAAGGACGAACAGATGGCACGGGCCCGAGATGATCTTGAGAGGAAAGAGGCCGAGCTTGAGGGGAGAGAGGCCGATCTTGAGGCCGAGAATGATGCCATCCGCCTTGAGGGGGTTGGTGATTGTGCTGAACTAATACCGATGGTACTGCCAGGTCTGAACATGGATCCTATCTACGCGGCCATCAGTTTCTGCAAGGGGGAGATCTCCGAGGAGGAGTTTCAGAAATGGCTCCCTCCTCCTTCCGAGGAGGTGATAGATCCCGACCCGATTTCGGTTGTTCCGGCTTCCGAGGCTTCCCAAGAAGGACGACCTAATGTTCCCGCCCCCGGTGAGGACTGTCTTGAGATCCCTCCTCCCATCCCTGAAGCAGAGGTCTCTCATGTTGCCGAGGTTGAAGCCGATGTTCCTCCTCCTGAGGTCGAGCCGATCCTTCCGCCGTCTGAGCTAGCTGAGGAAGAAATTCCCGCCCCTGTGCGGGCTGATTGAGAAAGGATAACCCGACCGGGGCCCTATGTACACTTTAACTCTCTATCTTTTTTTTTTTGTAATAACTTTGTATTTTATGTATTTATGTATTTACTTTTCTTTTCCCTTTCTCTTTTTTTTTTTTTTTTTTTTTTTGAGTTTCTTGTCATCGAACACTTTGAGACCCTTCGGGGGTTAACATGAGCCGGAGGGGCATATCCCGACCCCGAGCTGAGTGAGACACTTAGCTCTGGGGGAATGTTACCTCCCTAGTCTAAAGAAGACTGACTCGGTGGGACGTAACCCGACCCCGAGCTGAGTGAAAGACTTGGGCTCTGGGGGAATGTTACCTCCCCAGTTCAAAGAAGACTGACTCGGTGGGACGTAACCCGACCCCGAGCTGAATAACCAAGCGGCCTCGGCGGAACAAAATCCAGCCCCGAGCCGACGAGGAGTAGCCTCGGCGGAACGTAATCCAGCCCCGAGCCGATTAATCCCTGGGACTTATTCAGAAGGGAAGTGAATCAACCTTTGTAGCCCTACCGAATCTGGCATGGGCGTCCCTCTGCCAGACCGGCGAAAAACAAAAACAAGATTCTGGAAAATAAAATCAAAAGGCGGGGGTGACTTAGCACATATCCCAAAAAATGTTTTTGCAAGCATAAACAACAACATGGATGCCTCAAAACAGCGTCCTGACCGAGGTCTCCAAAACACAATTCTGAATCTTTCAATTCAGTGTCCCGGCGAACCAGGATTTGGATCAGTAGAGCGTTTGAATGGTGAGGGCACATCCTCTACACGTTGGGTCACTGGGGAGCCTGTGTATTGTATGAGGGCTCCTCCTTACCACGCTGGAGCAGGCACACGCTACAGGGGCACAATGCATCCTCGTGCTGCGCCTCTCTCGGATCCAAATGATGAATGGATCAAAGAGTGTTCGGGACACTAAGGGCATATTCCTCCTTAGGTCCGGAATCACTGGAGCTAGCAATCGTCACGGGGGTGTCATGACCCCCGTGCTATGCTTTCCCACGGATCCATTACATCGGGCAAGTGAGGATCAAAAGAGCGTTTCGACACATTAAGGGCATGTTCCTCCTTATGTTCGGTAACACTGGAGCAAACAATCGCCACAGGGGTATCATCCCTCCCTGTGCTATGCTTCTCACGGATCCTATGTACCGAGCATGTCCCTGTGGACCTCGAGCCAAGAGAGATACTTGGTGCTGGGGGAATGTTCCGTCCCCAGGCCAATAAGCGTGACTTGGTGGGACGTAACCCGACCCCGAGCCGAATAATCGAGTGGCCTCGGCGGAACGAAATCCAGCCCCGAGCCGATTATCGTAGCGGCCTCGGCGGAACGTAATCCAGCCCCGAGCCGAATAATGAAGAGGCATCGGCGGAACGTAATCCAGGCCCGAGCCGATTGAAAAATTAAGGGCATATTCCTCCTTATGTTATGTTTTTCACAGATCTATGTTTCTTGATTTACCTTTTGACGTTTGTATGGAGTCGAACGATTCTGGTGTGACTTTGTGCTTTTTTATGGTGGTAGCCGCGGTCGGGTAGTTGCGAGTTCCGTGTTTTTTAGCTTTGGATCGTCGTTTTTAGCCGATTATCTTAGCTTTGGATCGTCGTTTTGGATCGTCGTTTTAAAGGTTCATCGTCTCCTTGTTTCATAAGTCTTAGTTCTCCAATTGTCTTTCTGGGGACACAAGCCCCTTTGAAGTGTCGTATGGATGACTTTCTGAGTTGTGCGAAGCTGCTGATACTTATTGGGGCTAGGCTTCTATACCATAGAATGGCCGGTCCGGTTAGAGTTAAGGGGAATACTTTGCAAATGGCGTCCCATGTTACCTCTTGTACTTCCATTAGTAGGACGAAGCCTTCGATGTGGGTTTTGGGATCGGTATGGCCTTTGTATGGCGCCATGGTTGGCATGCTGAATCTTTTTGGGAATTTCTCTGACCTTATTTCTTCTATGAGGGGGGACTCATCTTTTCCGTCCTGGGCATCCCCTCTGTCCGTATTGGGGCATACTCCCCATTTGGCCAGCTCCTCCCGTAACCAAGATTTCATGCTGCTGTCTTTGGTTCTATGCCGCCTCCTGCGGTCTCCTTTCTTTCTGTTATCTTGGGAGTGGTGCTTCTCGGGGTCGGTATCTCCTCGTACCTCTTCGTCATATTCTTTCCCCCTTTACCGGGTGTTGCGAGGGCCATCATAGGAGGGGTTTGGTGACGATTGGTCATCCTCTTCCTCCCACGTGTCCTCGGTCTGGGAATCTCCCTGCACCACCACAGATCTTACCCTGTAGGGACCCCTCCTCCGGGGTCTGTCGTCCTCACTTGTATCGGCAATTTTTTTCCCTCTGCTGTTTCGTTCCTTCGTCGGCTAGTCCCGGCCTCAAATTTTCTGTTGTGCACTCCTTCTACCTT
The DNA here is from genome assembly GCA_019454045.1 of Zanthoxylum bungeanum. Classification (NCBI taxonomy): domain Eukaryota; kingdom Viridiplantae; phylum Streptophyta; class Magnoliopsida; order Sapindales; family Rutaceae; genus Zanthoxylum; species Zanthoxylum bungeanum. Next base: position 292,794 of record SKCR01042136.1, read on the forward strand.
TTCTAACCGGTCTACTATGGTTTTTAGCAGAATTTGGTTTTCCTCCCTTTCCTTCCTTAGGTTCTCCTCGATCTTCTCCATCCAATCCGCAGCCGAGCTCCCTGATGATTGGTGGTTTCCGCCTTCCGCCATTGTCTTACTACGCGAGTTGCTTTTTGTTGAGTCCCCACAGACGGCGCCAACTGTTGACGGTGGATTTTGGTCTCAGGGCAATACGGGAATATCACATCCGAGGGAATCCTCATTCAATAGTGAATTTGTTTGGTTATGGGGGACCAAAAGCAAATTTAGCGAGAGACAGATAAACACACCAATCGACAAAGAGATTTAACGTGGTTCGGTGGATTTGGATCCGACCTACGTCCACGGACAAAAACAGGATGATACTTTTTATTACTCCAATACACTTCTCAGGTCTTTTGTGCTTACAAGTCAGAGCTTGATGATTCTGATCCTTGATTTTTTTTATGCCCCTTACACATACTCTGCCCTCCTATTTATAATAGTACAGAAATCAGACTCCTATTTGCATAAGAAATCCTAGTTGAACTTTAGTCTTCTCCTCTTGTAAGGATTTATAATCCAACGTTTGCTTTTACTTTTATTATTCCTTCTTGGATTCTGACTTCATTTCCTTGTGAGAGTAGGATAATTTGTTTATCTTATCTGCAAGAATAGGGTGTCATCATCTTGAGCATATCTCGCCTGTCTGGTCGGTTTTCATGTGGTCGGTCATGATAGTCTTTTATGCTGAGAATGCTTCTGCCGACTTGAAAGTGTCCGGTTATCTGAATCCAAGTGATCGGTCGCCGGTCATAAAGTGCTCGGTCTATTTATGTTGTGGTCGGTTTGAAATCGTAAGGTGCTTGTACCCTTAAGGTGGTCGGGTTGGCCTTAATGATTTCTCCAAATGGTGGGAATTACCCTTCTGTCCTCGTCGTGCTGCTTTAAATATCTTAATGTCTGAAAACACCATCAACAAAATTAATAACAGTGTTAGGATAAAATTAATATGAGTAATGATATGGAGATATAATAGGTATAAAATATTATAAAATGGTGTCATTTTGATTATTATTCTAACCAAATTGGTCTCATATATCCATATTTGCCATGTGCAAAATATGCCCAACATTTTGATAATATAGTAAATATGTTGATATTTTTTTTTTAATTTTATAGAGAACATGACCATAGAGTGTGTGAGTCATACGTCAACAGGAAAAAAGGCCGCCTCGAAAAGTAAATGTATCGCACGCGCCAAAATCTGCGACTTTGGAAAATGGATCCTGACATAGTGCAGATGTCATTGTATGGACTATCGAGTTAAAAAATAATTCATTGAATGTGGGCATTAGAGGAGTTTATTTTCAAGATAATTTTTTTGTTTTGATAGAAGTGATCTATTCTATGAATCATTTAATATTATTATGTTAGTTTTTTTTTTTTTTTTAAATCGTTAAAAATTTCATCGTCAAATCATCTCTTATAGGTTTAAGCGGAATAGGTAAAATCCTAGATTGTCCCAAACTTTTACAACAAGTACGTTCTCTGAATTCGAACCAAAGACCTCAAAGTAAGAGCTCGAGCCTTAAACCACCAAACCACGTTTCGCGGACTTAATATTCTATTTATGCTTAGATGTTCCAATTCCATACCTGTATTCAAATTTTAATATATTTTCATAACCAGCCCTAAAGTTAGGACAAATGAGGATATTATTATTTTTTTATGAAATCGTTGGAAACCCCACCATCAAATCACTCATTCCGGGCTTAAGTAGAACATATAAAATTTCCGGTTGTCTCAAGTTCTTACAAGAAACATACTTCCTGAATTCGAACCATGACCTCAAAATAAAACCCCAAATTTTACATAATCAAACTACGCACATGGAAGACAAAGGAGGATATTGTGTTAACTCTCAACAACAAAAGTAAAGCAGTCTAATCTTTAATGGTTTGATTCCAACTTTCAGTAATGTAATATAATAAAAATAAGTTTCATTTATTTTTAAATATTTTAAAAAAGGAAATTAAAAAGAAATATAATTGTCAATATCCCAATACAGCACCACAACCTGAATTAGCTCTACTTTAATGTGGTACAGCAAATTAATTAATGTGATTTATATCCTCACATTTTATGTACAATAAATGTAATTAATGATTATTTTAAACTTGCAATTTTTTAGAAGAGTTTTATTACATCTATATATTTTATAAAATTATATCAAAACACAAACGTGTCCACTTTTTAGTTCATAGTCAAATTTTTTTTACTCTTATTATAATTAAAATAAATCTTAAAAAAGGGAAAAAATAATTTTCATATGAACAATTTTCAAATAATAGATTTGATATAATTTTCATGTATCAACGACTCTTATAAATTTTACAAATGGAATTCCACAACTACTGCTGACAATAAGTCATTCCGTATCTTGACCGAATTACTAGAAAATTCAAATCGAAAAAGTTGTTAATTGTTTTTTCATTCAAATCACTAGCTAAGTGAGAAATTTAAAACATTTTAAACGATAAAAACGTACTTTTTATATAAATTTTATTTATTTTCGAATAATTTTTTTACCATTAATATTTTAACTATATTTAATTAAGGGTAATGCTAACGAGTGTCATAAGAACATTAATTAATGATCTATTTTTGGAAGGTTTTTACATCATTTTTATGGAAAATGTAAAAAAATTATCAAAATATTAATTACTTTTACCATTTTCTCCATGAAAATTTTGGATCCTTAATGAGTATCTTTACGACACCCATTAGCATTTCCCTTTAATCAATTCTAAATTTATTGAAAACATCAACTTCCTCTATTTACGATCAAATAGACAGAAGTTTTTGTAAAAATTTTCTTATCAACACAGCCTTTATTTTATATTATCATTTTACAATAAGCAAGAATGCATTAATATTTTTGGGGGCGGCCTTAATATCTTTGGAACTTATTACTATTTTTATATTTTGAGATCATTGATTATAAAATATTATAAAAAAAAAATTAGGATCATTGACTATTATTCATTAATTGGTCGTTATAATACAAAATTTGTAAGGCCATAAGTGGGAGCTAACCACCAAAAAAATTTAGGTGTCATAAATAGGACCTGTTCTGGTTATGGTTGTATTGAAAATAATATATATAGGTATTTTTAGACCTCATCGATAAAGTTTCGAGTGGAAAAGGAAATAATCATCATATTTTTTAAGGGTGAGCATCAGATTCGATTTTATCCGGAATCATAAAGAATCAGATCGATTTTTCGATTTCAAAATCGGAACTGATTCCTTTAGGGTCGGTTTCGATTCTAAAATAAAAGTATCGATTTTTTCCGGTTCGATTCCAGTTCTAATAAGGTGGGAACCGCAATCGAATTTTAGAATTGGTTTCTGAATTTTGCTTGTGTTCTTTCTGTTATGCTTATGCTGAATTTTGCCTTATATTTCATTTCCTTTTCACTTGCTCTGCAAGCTCTAACCATGGTTGATTTATCCATATAGTTTGACTCCATGAATCAAATAATTCCAAAAAGATTTCACAGTGCCCCATCAATCAAATAAATATTTTATTGATTACTTTAACAGTTTTGAATTTTTTTTATCTATCTAAATTTCATGAAAGAACTTTTGCAGAATGAGCTTAAATTCTCCAGCTTCTGCATCCACGTTTTCATCGACTTTCTTCTTGTTGGCCTTGGCGTGAACAAGAGGAATACAAGCATGTTCGTATTCTACGACACAAAACCTCCTCGGTTTGAAGCGAAAAATATATTCAACAAATGGAAAATATGGTAATCCGGAATCGAAATTTAGCTACGGAATTTAACAACGGATAAAAACACTTATCCTAAAAATGGCGCCAATAAAACCGTGAGAATTTAGCGACGAAATTAGAGACGGAAAATAAGACCGTCGTAAATGTGGCTCGCAAATATAACGACGGACTATAACCGTTGCTAAGTAGTGATGAATTTATCAATTTGTCGCTAATTAGATAAAGAATTTTTCGTCGCTAATATATGTAAATTAGCGACGGAATGACGAAATATCCATTTGTTAACATAGCAACAAAAAAAAAATATGTCGCTAATTCTCACTTAAATTACTCTCCCAATCTTCTCCCCCACCCTGCTTCATCGTTCTCTATTCCCCCTCTTTGTGAAAAATACCTTTTTTTTTTTGCTTTATCGTTCTCACTCAGTCTTTTTCTCTCTATTTCTGGCGACTTCTCACTCCGTCTTTCCCTCGTGACCAAACGAACGAAATCCTTAATTTGAATTTTTCTCTCACATACGGACAAATTCCCTAAGTTCACAACTCTCGTATTACGTTTTGTTTGTTTTAATGATTTTGACCAGCCGTGGTGCTTGTATAAGGTTCTGTCCATCTGAAAATGGCTGACCCACTATCCTCTATCGACATGATAATGTATTCGTACATTATCCGGTCAGGGCGCACGATTCGGACAATGAATGCCTTATTAGTTTTGATGATTTCAGTTTTGGAAATTTTTATTTTCAGAAAGATTTATTTTTAATTAAGTTGCGTTTTAAAAGCGATTACCTTGTGTTTTAGTTTCTAATGATGTATGAGTTGACTGTATGGAATTTGTATTGTGATTCTGCTACTGATGGTAAATGAAATAGATTGTATGGAATTTGTATCATGATTTTCGTTTCTGGTTATGGATGAGATTGACTGTATATAATTTGTATTATATTTTCCGTTGTTGGCTATGCAATGATCTAAATGCCCGAGATGAGTTAAGATCTTTGATTTGTACGTATTTCTCGGAGGCTTGTATGTGGAAGAGATTTCATGAAAACTCCAATGTTTGAAATATTTTCCGTATATGTATGAGTACAAGTAAACTTTCTGAAGTTGTGTGTGTACGATTATTATGTTGAGGAATTGAGATTCTGTACAAGCTACGTTCCTGAATTCGTATATGTTATGGAAGTTTATGTCTTTCGTTTCTGTTATATGTTATTATATGATTTCAGAAAGTTTAGTATAACTTGGTTAGTTTTGGCATGTAAGGTTTGTGCAAGTATGTTTGAGTTATTCTCTCGTTCGTCGTTGACATGTATATATGTATATTGATATATCTTTGTTTGGTTGTTTTTGTTGATTATAATATGTTTGTTATGAAGAAAACCTGGAAACCTACGCAAGGTACATTTCTGAATATGTATATGTAACTTGAATGTGTGAATCGATTTATGTAAGTATTTATGAAACACTGTGCGTTTAGAAAGCGTAAAGAATAGAATGAAGTTTAAAGGGTTTCTCATAAATAACCATATACACATAAATAACCATATATATGTACTATTTTCAAATTATTCTTACTTTATAATACGTGCATGGTTAGTTACCGAGTTTTATAACTTACAGCACAATAGTTTGCTAGTTTTGCAAGTTGGCAACCAGATCAGTTAGCCATCAAGCTTTGGATACTTATGCTCGAGACGAGGGATCACCCAAGTTGTAGTCACTCACTCTAGAGTCTTGAGAATGTTTATGTGTATAGATTTCCTTTTGTTTTGTTTATGTTTGGGTCTCGTAATGCACGTAGTTAAATGTATGTAAATAAAAGTTTTGATTTATACGTGTAAATGTGGGCACGAAACCTTTGCGTATTAATATTGAGAATTGATATATTTTGGGTTGGGACCGGAGATCCTCTTTGTATATCTGATGTTCATTGCACGTCGTTTAGATGCTGGACTGTATTTCAAGTTGTCCAAATATTAGGGTGCATTTCATTAGATTTGAGATTCATAGAGACAAGTTATTCCTGTCTTCAGTCGGTAACGTCCTGCCTTCGACATGGTGTTACACTTATTAATTGTGTTGATTATCTTAAATAAAGCTTTGTCATTTGTTATACAAAAGTATATATCTGCATGTCATTTATATGTCTTCAGGCATACCATGAGCAATACTTTATTTGCAGGAATACAAATATATATAATATGAAATTTAACACAAAATATTTTGTAATAAAATATGATACTTCCGAACTCATAAATAATATTTTATGTTCTAAAAGAAGAAAATAATAACAATTTTTTATGAATACTTAATGTATGTCAATAATATTTATTGATCTAATAACATTCTGCTCAATAAATTTTAATTTATAAATTGAAGAATTTTTCACTTTAAATTTTCAATTTGAATTTCTTCCATGAATTTATAAACTTTACAGGAGGTTTTTTTTGTTTTTTGTTTTTTGTTTTTTGCATATTGTAATATCCTTAATAATTGTACAAAGATTGTAAATTCAAATTTTATTTTAAAATGTTAAATAAATTTACATGACAATAATAAATTTTCACTAAAGCATTTATGTATTATTTGCCGAGATTTATATCTATCAAGAACATATAAGTTACAAGTTTTTAATTTGGTATTTCCGGTACTTGCTTCGGGTATTTAATCATTCCACACGCACACATATATAAACATTTTACTATGAATCATTTTAAATTTGACATCTTCAAATTCTAACATCTAAATTTATATTAATTGATAAATTTTACGACTTCGGGCGTATGGACAACAGGTCTAAAATGATTTAATGTTTATAAATTTCATATCTTCAGGCATACGGATTACAATCTAATTATCTTATAAAACTTTGATCAATCATACATATTGATATTCTATCATTACATTTTTGTGATTCAGGATCATGAATATTTTATTCAGTAAGTACAAATATATTATTGACAATGATTTACGTCATTTCTAAATTTTCTTTAATACCAGTAGATTATTGATCATATATTTTGCATCGCTAATATATTTATCCAATGAGATCTCTAATTATTTATAATATATTAACTTTTACTAAGGAAATCAAATATATTTATCATGTGCACGCGTGTCTTTTATTCGACATTTAAGATCTTAATCTTTCTCACCATATACCTCTTCAAGGGTATTTAATTTTTTTTTTTTTTTTGTTGGTAAATATATATCTCCAAGAACATTCTATTCAAATATTTTATACTGCTCAGATATTCTTCTACATGTTGCAAAAAATGACATTTTCAGGAGCACCAAATTATTTCATAATTTTGGATCGTGTATTCCCCAGAATTATATCATTTCTAGCTTCAAGCATTCATATATTCATGTATCACTATTGTCCTTCAATGATATCAACCTATAACAATGTATTATCACTTTCTCAATATCAATAAATTTATCTCATAATTGATCAAGAATGCATTGTACAATAATCCTTAAAACTTCTTATTCTAATTAATTTACATATATATATATATATATATATATATCGGCAAGGGCAGAGAGGGAGTTCTCCTCATCCGGGGGACCCATGTTCAGAGTTTGAGTGTTGATCTTCAACCTGGTTTGGAGCTCGGGTCCAGTTTTCTCAGGATGACCGACCCGAGGACACGATTTGGACCATGTTTCAGAGACCGATAACATCATAATTGGGGCCGACCACGGTAGACCGGCAGCTCGGCTCGGTTTTACTTTGCCTTCCAGAAACGGTTGATGAGTTTGGATATTTCGGGTCGGGGCAGAAACAGTTTGGAAGCTCGGCAGGTCACTTGGCCAACCTCTTGAAGACCGACGCAAGATCAGAGTTGTTGGATTTTTCCTAAAAAAATGTGTCATTATTTAAAGGCTCTTTACAGGCTGGGACCATTATTGTTGCGTGTGGCAGTGGAGAAAATAGAGTGATGTGACAGACCGTCAGGCGGCATGTTTGCTTTCGGCAATGACAATCTTGGGGCAGAGAGCCCGTCAATCAGTCGGAGACCACGCGGGAAACGTCATAAAGTGTGAGGAACAATGTTGTAATTCCTGAGTATATAAAGGAAAACTAGATTCATTTGTGGGAGAGATAGCAAGAAACTTGTAACTAAAAGAAAATGAGCACTACTTGTAAGACACCGTAAGCTAAACATCTCGGTTTACTTTTGACCTGCCCCCAAAATAGGTCGGTCGAGCTCGTTCCAATAATAAAACACCCCTCCCATTTTTTGCCCGTGGACGTAGGCCGGACTTGCTTTGCCGAACCACGTTAAAACTCCATTGTCAATCTTTGTGTTTTTCCTTACCTTCTACCAAGTTTGCTTTTGGTCCCCCATAACAAAACAAACTCACAGTTGAAGGAGGATTATCTCGGGAGCACTATCCTGATATTGCCCCTGAGACGAAAATCACTCGTCAACAGTTGGCGCCGTCCGTGGGGAACGTTGAACAAAAAGCAACTTGCGTAGTGAGACGTGAAAGGGTTTTAGGGCCGAAATCCGGTAACGCAGCGGAATAGTGGAAAATCAAAATTTTCCGATTTCAAAACTTTTTCTCGGATCAATTAAATAAAATTATTTATTTAATTACCCAATTATCAAATTATGAAATATTACACAAGAAATCAAATTTTTGTGTAATTACCAAATTGCCCCAAAACTTTGCATTTTGTTCATTTTAGTCCTAAATTGTTCAAAATAATTTTGGATGATTCTAAATCATTACTAATATGAATTTAACATGTCCTACACATTGGAATTCAAATTGCAACAAAAATTCCCAAAAAATTGCCCAAGGCCGAGAGCCTCCAAGCATGACATAATGTGCATTTTGCACTTTCAATGTTCAAAACACATCAAGATGAAATCCAATCAACATAAGATTTTATATGTATCATTTACACATCCAAATACACAACATAAATGAAAAGCCCCAAATTTGGAAGTGGTCTTAAACCCTAATTTTTCAATTTCATCAAATTAGATAAATTAGACCAAATTAGTAAAATCCAACACTTCAATCATGTTTCTTCCACACCAATCAAGCCTCACCACAATGAAACAACTATAGAATAAATTTAGGTCATTTAAGAGTGGGTCAATAACTCTAGAATGACAACAAGTTTCTCAAACTATCAAAAGAATGCTTATTAACTCATTAGAAGCATTCTATGAACTTTATACATGTTCAACCCTAACCAAAACTTCCATCCTCCAAAAATACAAAGAATAAAGAATAGAAAAATACAAGAACATCACAAGATGAAGTCCACAACAAGAGGAACATTTTTATCTCTAATGGTAAGTTGAAATAATTACTAAATTCTAAGCTTCTCTTTATTTTTGCTTATCTTTCTCTCAAGCTTCTTTGTCTTTCTTTTAATGGAGTTTTTGGTAAGTGTTTTGACTTAATGAAACCCTAAATGAAACAAAACAATATATACCAAAAATAATAGCCCTTGGTCGAAAATGGTAGATAAGAAAATATCATGATATTTGTTTTTTGTTTCATTTAATTACAATTTATCAACTTGCAACTTTAATCATCAAATCATTTATGAAATAAAGTAAGTCAACAATTGCAACTCAAGCCATTAAATAAAATATCATAACTAAAGATATTTATATTTTTTAATTAATTTAATTATTTAACAATTAAATAATTAAATAATTATTTAAATACAAATATATTAAATATATGTATTATATTTACATTAAATATCAAATACATATATATTTATGATATTAGTCAAATATATCAATTTGACAATTAACTAATGTGTATTTGAATTAATCTAACATTAAATGCAAATACATAAAAATTAGGAAATGACTATCGGGTCCCTACACATGTATTTTGCGTTTAACCTTTAAACGAATTTATAAATTTCAATATTATTTATAAATGTTGCTATAGTGCTCTACGAGTATATTTCATTAGTGAGACTCTAGATTCAGGCATATCCGTCACGAAATCTAATTTCGTGTCCATAATTTATCCACCCGTAAATTATGACGATCACAGATAAACTTGTTGAATCATACAGGTCGAGGTCATGGCAAATATATAATTCCTTTGTCAAAGGTATCCAGATATATCCCAGAGATATAGATGTAAACGTCAAATCTCTATAAGAATTATCCCGTCGACGTCTCTATTAGCAATCTAAAAAAGAACATTTAGAACTGACTTCTAAAATGTACCACGGGCCCCCATGGTTTTTATCTGATTGCTAATCATATGGACTACCTATGCTCTGTACACAGAACTGACAGATCCTATCTCGATACACACATGACACCCTGAGGATCTATCCACACCCAACGAACAGGCGGATGTCTGATCTAAATAGATCGGTGACGTGACTGCCATCTAAGTGTGGAAGATGTCTCATGCGCCCACAGTGGTATCTGAAGTCGAAGAATCACAAGTGCTATTCAACCCGAGAAGATTTTTATTGACGTTGGTGTACCATCCATTAAGAATCTTCGGTGAGTAGTTTAGTGTTTATCCGCCATAAACACCTACACATCTATACTAGTCTCCAAGACTTATGGTTCATTGAGAAACCATTGGAATCATATATTCCAGTATACGACATGTACCGGTCTCAACGGGTTTACTTTACTGACCAAGTAGTGTAAACCTTGGCCAAGAACTGTCTGAGAATGACAACATCATGATACAACTCAATGTCAGTTGCGACGCTTTTGCAACAGCATCATGATTAGTCATTCTAAGGTCATTACGTCTTTACCATATTAAAATATACATTATATTATAGAAACTGCATATATTATTCATAATAATAACGTTTTACAGTAACATTCATAAAGAAATACAACCAGGAATTGGCTCTCTGAGCACCAACCCCAACAAAAACTCACACTTACTCTAGTGCCAATAACGATTGTATCTAATACCCATCGACTCCACGTGTTTACCAAACAACTTCGGAGGTATGGCCTTCGTCAGCGGGTCTGCTACATTATCTTCACTCGGTACCTTGCACACGATAGTATCCCCTCGCGACACAATCTCTTGAATGATGTGGTACTTGCATTCCACATGCTTCGACTTCTGATGCGCCCTTGGTTTATTTGCTTGCGCAATGACTCCAGTATTATCATAGTATAACAGAATCAGATTCTCGATACTTGGGACAACTCCCAATTCTGTGATAAAGTTCTTTATCCACACAACCTCCTTTGCAGCTTCAGAAGCTGCAATTTATTCCGCCTCAGTGGTGGAATCTGCTGTTGATCCCTGTTTGGAAATCTTCTAACAAACTGCACCTCCATTAAGGGTAAATACAAATTCAGATGTAGACTTTCTATCATCGGGATCCGATTGGAAATCAGAATCCGTATACCCGTTAACTTGCAGTTCGTTTCCTCCCTAAATTATTAACTTATCCTTAGTACCTTTAAGATACTTTAGGATATGTTTAATGGCCATCCAATGGTCATTACCTGATTGGACTGATATCGAATAGTTACGCTAACAGCGAAACTGATATCAGGCCTTGTACATAACATCACATACATTATGCTACCCAAACATGAAGCATAAGGTTGGTTAGACATTCTAACCTTCTCATCTTCTGTTTGTGGACTCATCTTCTTTGAAAGATGAATCACATGTCTGAACGGTATGTTTGCTGTCTTACAGTTACCAAAATTATACCGTTCCAAGATCTTATCATGTACGTTGATTGGGATAACCCAATCAGCTTCCTTTGTCTATCTCTATAGAGTTTTATCCCTAAAACATAGGAAGCTTCTCTCATGTCCTTCATGGAGAAATTCCTACAGAGGTACGCTTTGAAGCTTTGTAACATACCTAAATCATTACCAATGATTAGGGTGTCATCAACATATAGGACTAAAAATACGACCATGCTCCCACTGGCCTTCTGATACACACAGGATTCTTCCGAATTCTTGAGAAAACCAGACGATCTAATAATCTCGTCGAATCAAAGATTCCAACTTCGTGAAGCTTGTTTAAGTCCATAAATGGACTTCTTAAGCTTACATACCATACCCGAGTTTTCGCTGGACGCAAAACCTTCCGGTTGTTCCATATAGATTTCTTCATCAAGAAATCCATTTAGAAAAGCCGTTTTGACATCCATTTTCCAAATCTCGTAGTCATGATACGCAGGTATAGAAAGCAAAATTCGAATAGACTTAAGCATTGCTACTAGTGAAAAAGTTTCATCGTAGTCGACGCCAGGTCGCTGCATGTAACCTTTTGCTACCAGTCGGGCCTTGTAAGTTTCAACATTACCGTCAGGCCCGCGCTTCCTCTTGTAAACCCATTTACAACCGATAGGAACAATTCCTTCGGGAAGCGGAACCAAGTCCCAAACTTGATTCTCATGCATTGAGTCTATCTCGGATTTTATGGCACTTTGCCATTTCACGGAGTCGATGTCCAACATCGATTCTCTATAGGTAAAAAGATTTGTCTCTTCAACTAAAAGAACATCTATACTATTTTCTTATATCAAATACAAGCGTTTATGAGGTCTAGATATCCTTTCTGACCTACATAGTGTGTGTGTGTTTAAGGTCCTTCATCTACTTGAACTTCAGGTTCCTCCGTTGGTTCGTTGTTTTCAGGTTGGACTTCATCAAGTTCAACCTGTCTATGATTACCACATTCTGACAAAAATTCTACTTCTAGAAATCTTACGAAGCGAGCTACGAACACATTTCGATGCTCGGTATCATAGAATAGATATCCCCTCGTATTCGAAGGATATCCGACAAACCTAAACTTTTACCCTTGAGGCGAAAGCTTATCTTGCTGAGTCACCCTGACATAGGCAGAACAACCCCAAACCTTAATGTAACTAAGATTTGGTCTCCTACCGAACCATATCTCATACAGTGTCGTAGGAACAACTTTTGAAGGAATCTTATTCAAAAGATGTGCAGCTGTTAAAAGAGAGTAGCCCCATAAGAAATAGGGCAAATCTGTGAAACTCAACATCGACCGGACCATGTCCAATAAAGTCCGATTTCTCACCTCAGACACTCCATTGTGTTTTGGAGTACTTGGAGGAGTATATTGAGCGAGAATCCCATTCTCCTTCATATAATCAATGAACTCACCACTCATATATTATCCGCCTCGATCAGATCGAAGGCATTTAATATATTGACCAGTTTGTTTTTCTACTTCATTTCGGAACTCTTTGAACTTTTCAAAGGTTTTCGATTTATATCGCATCAAATAGACATAACTGTACCGTGACAAATCATCGGTAAAGGTAACGAAGTACAAATAACCACTGTGAGCAGTCTGACTTAGTGGACCACATACATCAGAATGTACGAGTTCCAGTAAGTTAGTGGCACGGTGTCCAACACCTGAAAATGAGGCTTTGGTCATCTTACCCTGAATATACGATTCACAAGTTGGATAGGATTCAACGGTGAGATCTGATATCAAACCATTCCTAACCAATTGGGTAAGGCGTTTGACGCCTATGTGACCTAGCTGCATATGCCAAAGTTCAGTATTATTAACAACAGGTAAACTACGTTTGTTAATTCCAGTGTTCAAAATATATTTTGAAGTTTGCAATGTATAATGACCATGTTTATTTGGACAACAAAGGATCTGAATATTACGTTTATCAAATAAATACAAAGAACAGTTCTTAATATTAATACGATAATGTAGGCACTGTATTTTTGTATATAAGTCCCGATGATGAGTCTCATACGGAGACACTCCACTTTAAGTTTTGGAAGCCGCAGGAAATGGACGTCGGAAGGGAAAAGTCAGAAATTGATATCTTGTTGGACTAAATTCGTTTGCTTAGCTGTGAGTTCGCTCGTTGGACCTATGTTTTAAAATTCATCCTCAGCCCAAACCCCCGCAGGCCACACACCAAACCACACACCACCAAGCCATACATCAAGCCCACAAAAAAAAAACAAAATTCACGCCCAAGAAGACCAAAGCCACGCCCAAAGCATTCCAAAATAACAAAATCACACATTAAAGACATGCTAAAATCAAGACAAATCACATTCCCAAATTAAAAGATTCAAATCAAATCTCATCAAACACTTTCCTAATTCAATTAAATCATATCCCTAATCAAAAGAGAAGAAATCAAATTAAATTAAATCACATCCCTAACTAAATAGATTTTTCCATATATCACACTAATTAGAAGATATCCCCATAATTACACAAAATCTTTTCCCTATTCGCATAAGGTAAACCCCAACCATTGCCTATAAAAAGAAGCCTAAACCAACCCTTCACACGCTAGCTCAGTCGCGCCCAAAGCATAGAAAAATAGTCCCTCATTGCCGTAAACTGTAGTCCAAAAAAATCCCTCACACATCCGCACACCTGCAACCTAAAATAGCCCTCCATCACCGCGAAAAAGCAACCTAAAATAGCCATGCATCACCGAAAATCACAGCCCAGAAACAACTCATCCATCACCGAAAATCACAGCCCTGAAACCCCTTTAATTATCGCAAAACACACCCTGAAAATCAACCTTCAATTACCGCAAACAGCAGCCCAAATCACCTCTAAATTACACCTTTAAATAGTCCAAAAACAGCAGATAAAATAGCAGAAACAACAACCCAAAATAGAGGAAACAGCAGCTCGAAACAGCGAGGCAACGAAGGAAAACAATGAACCAGGGAACCAGTTGCGAAGCATTAACCATTCTGACGGTCGCATAACGCACTTCCAAGAGACGACTTAAGATGTTAGACCTGAGGGCACCTTTTTATTTATTCCCGTTCTTTTGTTATTATTTCTTCGCATGTGTATTGTGGATTCATGAATGTTGTGGCCATGGGATGAATGAAATATGTGTTATCTCTTGTGGTATATCGGATGGAAACCGAGACGTAAATTCCGTAGCTGAATCCGAATGGACGGTAATGCGGTCTGTACTTGGGAAACAACTCCACGTACCACTTGAGAGACACACATATTTCGTTTCATCTAATCTCATGTTTATTCTTGATTTAATCGTTTAGTATGTTATTTTCCTTTATGCATGATTTAGTTGTTTAATATGTTCTTTTTTATGCATGATTTAGGTGTTTATGTGATTAGAGGTATCATTTTTTGTGATTCTGTTCGAACGCGTTATCAAACGCTATATGAACATATGCATTCTGCTTCGTCCCATTCGAACGCGTTATCAAACGCTACTCAAACACGTGCATTATGTTTACCGTTCGAACGCGTTTACGAACGCTACAAGAATACGCACGCACTGGACAGATTCCTTCATCATGTTTTGTATGTTTGTTTCCTTAGTTATTTCTTTCCCCATCATATGCTTAGTTAGCTCGTTTTAATGTTTATGCTTTTATCGTCACTGTTTATTTACCTTTCCGCATTTATTTATTTAGAATGTTCATGAAATTGTGTGATTACCGTTATTTCGACTTACTTTTATGCATGCAAACTTAGATATAGGTAGTATACAAACTTAGAGGTAGGTTGTTGTTGCGTAGACTTGGTTAGATTATTGCACAAATCCGTTCATTACAAGTGGCATAAGTAAGGGACCATTCCAAACCCAATGGTTTGAGGTTTTCCCTTACGGGGGGTGGGTGCGGCCTTAAATCATTTTCTCAGTTCACACTGGGTGGCGACTCCATGTTATTTCTCCGGTTTAGTTCTCCTGTGGGCTACTCCATACTCCCAACTAGACCGCGAGCCTAGAACAGCGTCACTGATTTCTGTGTCCTACAGTTTGGCGACTCCACTGGGGATAGAGAATCGGCCCCGAAATAATGTCTTGTAATGATTGTGATTTGTGATTTAGTTAACCGTGTCTACCGTGGGTTGAAGGGGTTTAATCAAAGGCATTATTAAAGCTAGGTAATGGTTTGGTGTCTTCCTTCATTCACTACCTTTCTATAAGGAAAAGCTGTGAAGGCACCTAGATAATCATTACCCGCAGCTCATGACCGGCGTAAACACACACGTATAACGCAAGCGTACGTATCGTTCAAGTAGTATAAAAATATCGATCCCACGAGGACTTAATTCCTACTGTTGTTATTAATTATTGATACTATTTATTTACAGATATCTAATTGAGGGAGAAGAGAATGATTGCTTGATTGATTTGGTTGATTGTAGATTTGCTAAATAAATAAATAAATAAAAAGACAAAAGAAAATACTAAGAAAAATAAAAGAAAAGACTCAAAGATCTAGGGTTGTGACTCCACACAATATTATTATAAAGATGAATTGATTCTCTAATTTATGTGTAATAAATTAATTTGCTAACCTGAAACACGATGATATGCAAAAGCCTCTTCCGATGGTCAGACACAAATACCCAGTATAACCCAATTGAACCATATTCCTGTTGGATAATTATGACCCATAGCGTCACTATTTGTACAGATCATGGTGTTGTTGTACAAATTAACTATGTGACAAAGGAGATTGCACTCTTATCATTTGTGATTAGATCACCTAGATGTATAAATGATGAGAGGTCCCAATGATTTGTTCCTAGACGGAGAATGATATGAGACAGTATCAGTCCACGTATGATAAATCATTAAATATCCCTAGTCAGAGTATTATCGAGATTGGACATCGATAAATACGTAAAAGACTAGTATTACACTTGTGCGCGTTTGTGAGGGCACAACGACATAGTTCTCATATATTTGGGTATATGATACTTATACTGGTGTAATAGGAGGTTGTGTTTTACCGATGGTACGGGAAACAGCTTCGCTCTAGATAGACCCCCCCGCAGAATCCCATTGGTAGTATGACTATGTGTCTATGAGAGTGTGCAATCAGGGTAGGTGTATTTGGTGTTAACCTGAGACTTGCACCGCTAATACATACGACAATCAATATACTTTAGTTGAGGTCGTCCAGGGATTTAACCGGTTTTGTGTACGCCAATGCTGGGTATATTGAGAATCGTAGTGTGTTGGGTGTGATGTCAAGACGGAAGTGTCACTCTAGTCATATGGAGATGATGGTCACGTATGATACAAAACTCGTTCTCTTAAATGCTCGAGCTATTGGGATATTATGACAAGGTCATGTATATCCGATTATAGAGACTAGTTACCAGACATCCGATATGTGCTTCATACGGGGCAGACACAATTCCAGCCCCAGACCTAGCACGTGAACATCCGATACTGGACAGAAATACGCAATACTTCGGTATACTACGCTTGATATAGATCACATATTCCTATAAGGATATTTCTGGAGAATTGGGTAGGCATGACGCTTTGCTAGAAGCCAACCTTGTCTTGTAAATCGGTATAAACGTAGTACGAGGTACTTACGTGTTCGGATAGTCCGACGACCGTATTTACTGCCAACATATCCGGGGATCTCATGGGTCGCTTCCCAAAGTTTCACCGATGATGTATAACTCGCACTTTATTAATCTGGGATTAATTAGAAGAGAGAAAATTAATCTGGGATTAATTACGGAGATATTTTATCTGGGATAAAATATTAATTAAAGAGAGAGAACGATTAATTTGGAATTAATCGATAAAATAATATATTCGATATATTATGCGAAATTGGATTTCGACGCAGAATTAAAATTAGATTTTAATTCGGGCGAACGAATTAATTTAGAATTAATTCGTTAGCGACGTGAATAGTGATTTCGCTAGGCGTAATCGTTTAATTACGACGCAACGGAAAATTCGTTAATTTGGAATTAACGAACCCGAGCCCGAGATTATTTGCGAGCGCATTCGTATTTCGAATTCGAGTGCGGCACGCGAGTCAAATCAAGCGTCAAATCGCTAGTCATATCAAGCGTCAAATCAAATGTCACTTGAGTGATGTGACAAGTTGTCACATGATTTGAGTGATTGATGTAGTAGTTGAAAAGCAACTTTTGCTTTTTGCTTTTTGACTTTAGCATTTAAGGAAAAGTAAAATATTTGGTAAATGGTTTTTATTATTTTTGGAAAATATAAAAGGCCAAATACATTTTATCTTTTCATATCTCTCTCTCTTTTTACGTTCTCATTCTTCCCTCTCTTTTCTTCCTTCTCTTCTCACGGTTTTGAACCGTTTTTCTCCTCAAAATTTCTGGTATGACCGAATGAAAAAGAGAAGCAAGGAAGATGAAGAAGTGCTAGCACACCTTGGGTTATACTATGGTGATAGGGAAACAAATTTATGAGCTTGGAACCATTTTGGAGCTTGAAGCTTGGAGCTTCAATGTAGGTCTTCAATGGCCGATTTTGGAGGAGCCAAAACAGAACAAAAACGTGCAGTCCAGCAGCTCAAGGAACACAAAACCGAGATTCAACAAGGAGGAAAATGGGTTTTGTTCTTCCTAGCATCAAACTGTTCAATGTGAGTATGTATTCCGCCTTACACCTTTGTGTATTCTTGCGAATTTTGTGCTTGATTTCATGAATCTTGGGACCTAATTAGAAACCAACAATGGTATCTATGAGCTTTGATCAAGCATGAAAAAGTTAGGGTTTGAAATTTGGTAAAATCAATTGAAGCATGATTTGGTTAAATTGATTGATTAAGTATGTTTGAATGAGGTTGAATTGAAGTTGTGTATGTTTAATTTCATGAAATTGGATTGGATCCATTTTTCCCCAAAATTTTGGGCATGGCCGAAATTGAAGAACCCTAATTTCTTGGTGATTTTTGTTTGTTTGATCATTGGATGACTTAAAACAAGTGGGTAATGTTGTTTTGAAGTTCAATTGGATTGAATTTTGATTTGGAACAATTTTCCCCAAATTAAAGTAGGCTTGGCCGAATTAAAGTAACATGAAATTCATTGTGTTTTTTGATTTTGATTCATTGGATGAGTTGAATTGATTTGGGAAATAATGATTGTGGATTCAATTGGATTGAAACCGAATCGGAATGCGAAAAACCCCCTAATTGCCGAGAATAAAGTAGCATGTATTGAGTTTGATTTTGATGAAATTGTGTTGGACACTATTTGATATTAAAGTGCATGATTAATTATGTTAATTGATGTTTTAGAAATGTTAATTGGGTAATTAATTGTGTATTACACTTATGTTAATTAATTATGGAATTTGGAATTTTATAAATTAATTAATTTGGGCTTATTTTGGAAATTGGGCCTTAAAAGGTTGTAATTGGGCTTTTGGGCTTTTAGGTTTAGGCCAATTTGGTTGGATCCAATTGGGCCCAAAACCGTATCCATAAAGTCCAATTATGACTTAATGGACCTTAATTATTTAATTGGGCCTAATGAGCCAAAATTAATTTAAAGGCTAATGGGGTAACTCCCGGATTGGACCTTGGTTATTGGTTTGACCCGAGTTGACCAAAAGTCCACGCCTTATAGAAATTAATTAAAAGCCCATTAGACTTTAATTAAATAAACATTAGATGTTAATCGGGCTTAGAGACCGTTGCGATTAAATTTGGAATTTAAGTCGTAAAAGTTCATTAATAAAAGTGTAATATTTAATTTGGAATTAAATAGTGAATTAGTATTAAATACAAATTGAATTGGATTTAATTTTGTAGTTTAATTTAATTCAAGAATTCGTACTTTGGGTACTTATTCGCAAAACGAGTTTGACTTGCGCAAAAATCAAATCGTTGTTTGAACATTGGATGATCACTAATTATCAGATTAATTAATTGGATTAGATTGATTGATAACATGCTTGTATGAATACATGGTTGCGATGCATGAATAATGTATATCGGATGGATATTAGTCGGGTGGTGCAATTTTGGAAATTGTGTAATAAATTTGATTTATTAATTGGACCTGCGTGTCCAGCCTTATCACCTCTATTCTCATTGTATTTCTCTTCTCACCTATTCCCCTCAATATAAATGAGGTTTCTTTAGAAGTGTAGTGTAACAGGTAGAAGTAAATACCAGTGCTAGCTGGAGAGAGAAAGAGAGAGATTTGATCTAGGATCAATGTAAAGTATCCATCCGCATATCATTATTATTTTATTTCATATGCACTTTATTATGTGTTTAGAATGCATGTTTAAGGGTGTATGATGATGAGACCTTAACAAAGATAATAAATTGGTTGCCAATTTGCACGTGAAAAATCCTAGTTCAATATTAAGCGTCTTTCCTTCCATTGAGTGATTCTCACTCAAGATCCGAGACGGCATTGGTTTGTTGGCCAAAGTCAAGGCCTTTGTCTGTCGAAGATGTGTTTGAATCACGAAGGCTTTGTTCCCTATCAGTGTCTTGTCCAA
This sequence comes from Zanthoxylum bungeanum, assembly GCA_019454045.1. NCBI lineage: Eukaryota > Viridiplantae > Streptophyta > Magnoliopsida > Sapindales > Rutaceae > Zanthoxylum > Zanthoxylum bungeanum. The sequence continues at coordinate 312,865 of SKCR01042136.1, forward strand.
GTTGTGGTTTGTTGGCCAAAGTCAAGACCACTTCTTGTCCATCGACATTGATTATGAAGCTTTCCATGGTCAATGGGTCGCGCTTGACTGAGATCACTAAGTTTGTTGTGCCAAAGCCAATGCTTAGTTGATTCAGAGGAAAAATGTTAGGTAATACATTGGATGTATTGGCATATATATGATATATGTTTCAGACTTGGATGTTCCCCTACCGGATCTAGGAATTGGATTAGATCCAATTGATCTTAGAGATCTACCTAGTTAATTATCATACAATTTGTTGGTTAAAGTCAAGATTGTGTGATATTTAACGGGATCCTAGCCCACTAGGAAACACGGTTTCCCGAGTACTCGACAGAGGGTTAGAGACTCGCCGAAAAATAGTGGGAGGCAAGAATTGAATTTGCAATATTCGTTCGATTACTCGCCATATGCGCTCATTCAAATTATTTCGTCATTAGATTAAATGTTAGTTGAACTAATATTTAAATTGTTGTTTTAATAAATAGTTGGACTGTATTATAGTTGATTATATATAATTGGATTATATTAATCAATATATTTGAATTAATTAATTTCAATTTACAGTTGATTTGATAATTGGATTATAGTAATCAATGTAATTGAGGTTAATTGATTTAAATTATATTTGATTGTATAGTTGGACTATAATAATCAATATAATACATAGTACCACAAATCGTTGATTAAATAGTTAGACTATTAGAATTAAGATAAAATTGAAAGATTGACTTTAAAGCATAATCCTGGGGAAAATGTGTTTAAATGACTTTAATTTTCAAATTGGGAATAAATTCAGGATGGTCCTGGAAAAATAATAAGTTATTTTATTTGATAAAATAATATATTAAGCCTAAGCCTGGAGTTAAGCAATAAGTGGAATGACCGGCGTAAACACACACGTATAACGCAAGCGCACGTATCGTTCAAGTAGTATAAAAATATCGATCCCACGAGGACTTAATTCCTACTGTTGTTATTAATTATTGAATCTATTTAATTACAAATATCTAATTAAAGGGGAGAATGGAATTGATTGCTTGATTGATTTGGTTTGATTGTAGATTTGCTAAATAAATAAATAAAAAGATAAAAGAAAATACTAAGGAAAATAAAAGATAAAAAGATATAAGGTTGTGAATTCTTTTAATATCATTTAAAAGATGAATTGATTATTTTATGTTTGTGTAATAAATCTGTTTACTAACCTGGAACACTAAATTATGTAAAAGCCTCTTCCGATGGTCAACTACAAATACCCAGTATAACCCAATTGAACCATATTCCTATGTCAACCACATTACCTGGATTCATTAAGTCTAAGTTCCAATTATGGCTACCCCCGCCCTACAGGTATATTCCTATCCTGTAAGGAAATCTATTAAAGGGTTATCTATCCTCAAGGAAGATCGTGGACTATTAAGTCTAAGGCTGAAACCTAAAATCCCTATGTCTAGTTCATTTTAGATTTACCATATCAATCTTATTGGTGATCAGACATTAAGAAGCATTAAGCTTAAGACTTAATAAATAAACTTATAAATTACCCAACTATAAAATAATCCATTATAAACTATTGATATTAAAAGTCATCACAACCCCTAGATAACTAACACATAACTAGGACTAGTAAAAACATAAAATAAAAGACATAAAATAAAAATACTGAAAAGTAAAATAAAATAAAATGTTAAGGTAAAAGGAATTAATTCTACTACTACTTATTTAGATATCTCCCATTAAAATAATATAAAAACTTGTGATTAATATCAACCAGCCATAAAGGCGGAACCAAAATAACCAGCCATAAAGGCGGAACCAAAATAACCAGCCATAAAGGCGGAATATTTGTTTTATTATCCACCGACCAATCTGGCGGTATCCTGATTAAGTCCAATTTAAATAGTAAATATATTATTTTAAGGGAGATGAATCTAAATAGTAATAGTAAAAGAAATTACCTTTCACCCGAACATAAAGAAATTACCGCCATCACGGTAAATAGTAAAAACTGTAAAAAGTAAAAAGTAAATAGTAAAAACTGTAAAAAGTAAATAGTAAAAACTGTAAAAGAAAGTAAAAAGTAAAATTAAATTACTATTATTACAAAAAGTAATTAAAAATTATTTACAAAAGTAAAAAAAAGTAAAAACTAAAGAGTTCTAGAGAGAGAAACTCTCTCTTTAGAAGGAATTGAAGAGAGAGGATGGGATACAAATTTCTGAAATCTGGTTCTGAATTTATAGGCGTCGATGGGGTGCGCGCGTCGCGCCTCGCGGCCAGCGTCGCGACGCGCACTACAGTGACACGTGTCACTTGCTGATTCGTTGACTCAGATCTGATCCGCTGAAGTGGCACTGTTCATGACGTCATCGCTTACGTCATGCTGACGTGTCAACTGTTCATGACGTCATTGCTTGCGTCATGGTGATGATGTGGCGACACGTGGCATGACACGTGGGGCGGCGGCCGTCGGACGAATGAGAGCTTGACACGTGGCGCGCTGTGATTGGCTGATGATGACGTGGCACGTTGACTCTGTTGACTTGCTGACGTGGCTGCTGATGTGGATGATGATGTGGCGACACGTGGCATGACACGTGAGGCGGTGGCCGTCCGAGCAATGAAATCTTGACACGTGGCACGGCGCACGTTAGCATGTCCGTTGTGATGGTGACACGTGGCATGTGCACGTTAGCAAAGTCAACTTTTTTCAGATTCTGATTTTGTGGACCCGGCGCATTTTAGCAACTTCGGCGCAGGCTGGGCGTCGCGGCGCGCAAGGCTCCAGCGTCGCGACGCGCAGAAGACTGAAATATTCTAGTTGATGCATTTTTGACCGGTTTTGCCCCAAATTGCCTCCAGTGCTGTCCAAACTTTATTTATCTGCAAAATAACAACAAAACACATCAAAACGTTCATAAATCTCGAGAAACAATACAAAACATTAGGTCAAATGAGTGGGAAATAGTGATATAAATACCACTCATCACACCCCCAAACCTAACATTTTGCTAGTCCTCGAGCAAAACAGAAAATAAAATAACATGAAAATAAAATTTAACTAAACCACTTTCGTAGGGATCACGATTGCATTTAGCGTATGCAACAAGCCTTTAAACCCCTAGGTGTCCCTAGTGGACGAGTGTAGTCTCGTGAGGGCTTACAGCAATGATACCCACAAACATTTTACAAAAGTAAAAATGTAGTAAAACTAATGCACACAAAAGCAAAAAGACAAGCGAAAAGATAATAAAGAAAGTTAGTGACTAATCAGGTGAAAATTCTACTCCAAGTTACTGGTTGTTTTGTTTCATTCTAAATTACCGAATAAGTAAATTCTCCGATTATTTTTACCATTCTTCATATACACAGCTAACAAAATATTAATCAACTCATTTTTGCCCACAACAGTCATAAGTGCAGTTGATAAGAGAGTAATATTTTTGTTCTAAAGTTCTATCAGATTTCACACCTTTTTGTAGCAATGGAATAATTTTTCTGATTTTTCTGATTTTTTCTTTGATTTTTTTTTCTCTATTTTTTATTTATATACAATACCTTCCGTCTATGTAGCGAGCTTTGGGTCGGTGGCTCCCAAACCAGTTGGCTTTAGGGCACCAGGTGTTAAGACACCCCTACGAACTTAATTACTCAGACTTCAGATATATATTTATTTGCAGCATCTTCGATCCATGTAACGAGCTTTGGGCCAGTGACTCCCAAACCAGTTGGTTTTAGGGCACTGGGTGTTAAAACACCCTTACAGACTTAATAACTCGGATCTTGGACGTTTTTTTTTTTTTTTTTTTTTTTTTTTTTTTTTTTTTTTACTCCATCACTATTTAGAGATGCTTCCTCCAATTAAACTATAGCACGGAATATTACAAACTTTTCAAATTTAGCTCATGACTGTATGTTCCATGTAAGTTCATAATACCTGTCAACTGAACATATGAAGATTCATTTTAGTCAGATTTATGGAGAATTCACAAATTAAATAATTTAAAATGAAATAAACAACAATTAACTTTATTTTGAAAATGGGCTTGAGATACGTCTCAGGAGTGGAAATTCCTTACTCGGCTACCTCTTACCAATTTCACCTTTTTAGTCAAAACAAAAACATAAAAATGCAAAATATTTTTGTAATTTTTGAAAATTTTTCAATTTTTTTTTTATTTTTTCGAAAAATTTGGGACTAAAAATAAAAACAACATAAAAACTAAAAACAAGGTACTAATCAACCTAAATTTCTCCCCCAACCCTAAATGAGACATTGTCCCCAATGTCTTAAACAGTAAAAGGAGAGTTAAAAGGTTGTACCTGGTTAGCTGAAATCTACAGGAAATTAAAGGTTAAGATCCAGATTAATTCGACGCCTCTTACCACGATCGTCCTCAGACCAATTTATCTTTGATAGGATAGGGTCAACTTGTGGTTCATAGGCTATAAGTTGGTCTATTAGATCCGGAGCAAGTCTGGCAGTGAAGAGGAGTTCTTTCATAGGTTTAAACGAACCCATTTCTCCGAGCATCATCAAGAAACACACAAAGAAAATCATAAAATCCATCAACATTGAGTAGTCCAATTGGTTTCTGGTGTATGTTCAGGTTCGCCCAAGATAGAACTATAAAAATTTCCTCCAATGTACCCAATCCACCTGGCAAAGCGATAAAAGCATCAGCACGGTTAATCATTTCTACCAGGCGTTCAGACATACCTGATACGATCAGTTCCTCTCCGTTTGATGAGCCAATAAGATTTGCCTCTGCCAAGGGTTTTGGGACGATTCCCAAAACGTGACTGCCTCCTTCTTGTACGCTTTTGAAACGATCCCCATAAGTCCAGATTTCCTCCGCCATATATTAAGTGCATATTCTTGCAGCTAAAACTCGACCCAATTCCCGTGCTGCTTCTATGTATTGTGGTTTAGTACCAACAGTACTACCGCAAAACACACAAATGTTTTCAACTCGTCTTCTTGAAGTAGCTTCCATTTTTTTTATGTATTTCTTTATCAAATTAGGATGCCTTCAAAAGTGCAATGACGGGCTGAATTTATAGTACCTGAAAAAGGGTGAGTAATAATAGCAGAAGTATCTTCCAGAGGACGTTTGTTAGCTAAACAACAAAAGAAATTGTGAAATGTCAAAAAGTCTGGATCCTGTCTACGAAAATAAAGATAATTACATCAGAAAAGCGAATCAAAGCAATAATTAAGGCAACGGAATTGTGTACGCAATACGCCACTTGCTTAGTATAAATTCATTAGAATGAGTCTCAAGATTTCATTCTTTATTCAGCCATTGCTAATGAATTTTTTTTTTTCATCTTTGATTTCCAAACACAATTCCTTCTGTCTTAAAATGCTTCGTTTGTGCCTTTTCCTACAAAAATAACACACAAAATTAAAAGTTTCACAAATATGAAAAATAAATTACAACAAATTGCATGGGTTGCCTCCCTGCTAGCGCTGAATTTTTCGTCTTCAGCCAGACGTGATGAAATTCATCTGTTAAGGAGGTTTCAATGTCGTTTGGATGTCCGATTAAAGACAATCCCGTGAGCGTTGCTTTTGAAGGGTCTCTTCCAACGGTAAAGTGGCAAAAAGAATTTTGTCTCATTCAGTGCTCGTGCCACCTTTTTACTCCTCCTTTTGCTCCAGTGGTTCCTGAAAAGAAGAAAGAAAATCAGGAGGTCTCGTATGATGTTTGACTTGGAATGGAAGTTCCATTCTGTCAAGCTTCTTGGTGATATCTTTGATTTGTACTCCCAACACAGCGATGTTTTTCCTGAATGCTCTGGATCTTTATTTTGGTCTGACTGTTGCTCTTCCATTTGCTCTTCTTTTTGCTCCACCTTTTCTTTGCAGATGTATTTGAAATTTTCTGCATTCAGCTCTTCATCTGTCATCTGTGAAATACATGTTTCAAAATTTTCAACCTGAGGATGAAAAAATGTCAGATTTTAGGTCTTCATCCTCTGATCTGGGTGAAATGATTGGCTCAGGTAGATCTTCATCAAACTTTGTGCAAAGCATTTTCCAAGATCTTCATTTTGAGGCTTGAAAATTTGATCCTCCGTTTTGGTGCAGTTGGTATAAATGGATCAGCTTCCTCCTCGTCAGAGTCAGAATAATAAAAATCAAATCGAGACTTTGCCGGTTCGGGTTCCTGAACTGATACCTCTGGTTGTTGATACTGCTCAGCCTCCTCCTCTGTTGAAATGTCATTGTGAAATGATTGGTACTTGAAGGCTTCATCAGTGTCATCTGGAACTGGTTCTTGAAGTATATAGTTCTGGTTTTCTGTGAATTGTCTGATCTGATCTGTCATTCTCTGTATGGATTCTGTGTTACTCTGAACTTGTGTATCAAATTGAGCTGCTTGTTCCTTGAACATGTGAATCAATTGATCTTTCTCAAATGGTTCTGGTTGTTGATGAAAATCAAAGGTAGATGGTGGATAAGATGGAAATGTGGCTCTGTGAAATGTGATGGCTCTTCATTGCATGATTGTCTCCAGAAATTCTCCCACTCTGATCGATATATACATTGATCGCTCGGGTGGTTACTGTCACAAATCACACATCTCCCCATTTCGTTCTGATGAACAAATGTAGCATTGCTTGGTTCTGGCTGTCCAGTGATAATCATTGGGTTGTTCAACAGGCCTCAGAAAACCGGACTGTTGCTCCCAGATTGGGGTGTATCTTCTTGTAAAGCACGTAGTCTCTCAATCTCCCAGTAGTGTTCCATTTTTAAGTCACCTGAAATCAAAAAAGAAATAAAAATTACAGATAAAAATAAAGAAAATTAGATACAAGTAAATTAGATAGCTTCAAATTAACAACTCAAGAAATATAAGTCCCCGGCAACGGCGCCAAAAACTTGACCGGCGTAAACACACACGTATAACGCAAGCGCACGTATCGTTCAAGTAGTATAAAAATATCGATCCCACGAGGACTTAATTCCTACTGTTGTTATTAATTATTGAATCTATTTAATTACAAATATCTAATTAAGGGGAGAATGGAATTGATTGCTTGATTGATTTGGTTTGATTGTAGATTTGCTAAATAAATAAATAAAAAGATAAAAGAAAAATACTAAGGAAAATAAAAGATAAAAAGATATAAGTTGTGAATTCTTTTAATATCATTTAAAAGATGAATTGATTATTTTATGTTTGTGTAATAAATCTGTTTACTACCTGGAACACTAAATTATGTAAAAGCCTCTTCCGATGGTCAACTACAAATACCCAGTACACCCAATTGAACCATATTCCGATGTCAACCACATTACCTGGATTCATTAAGTCTAAGTTCCAATATGGGCTACCCCCGCCCTACAGGTATATTCCTATCCTGTAAGGAAATCTATTAAAGGGTTATCTATCCTCAAGGAAGATCGTGGGCTATTAAGTCTAAGGCTGAAACCTAAAATCCCTATGTCTAGTTCATTTTAGATTACCATATCAATCTTATTGGTGATCAGACATTAAGAAGCATTAAGCTTAAGACTTAATAAATAAACTTATAAATTACCCAAACTATAAAATAATCCCTTATAAACTATTGATATTAAAAGTCATCACAACCCCTAGATAACACACATAACTAGGACTAGTAAAAACATAAAATAAAAGACATAAATAAAATACTGAAAAGTAAAAAAATAAATGTTAAGGTAAAAGGAATTAATTCTACTACTACTTATTTAGATATCTCCCATTAAAAAATATAAAAACGTTGATTAATATCAACCAGCCATAAAGGCGGAACCAAAATAAACAGCCATAAAGGCGGAACCAAAATAACCAGCCATAAAGGCGGAATATTGTTTTATTATCCACCGACCAATCTGGCGGTATCCTGATTAAGTCCAATTTAAATAGTAAATATATTATTTTAAGGGAGATGAATCTAAATAGTAATAGTAAAGAAATTACCTTTCACCCGAACATAAGAAATTACCGCATCACGGTAAATGTAAAAAACTGTAAAAAGTAAAAAGTAAATAGTAAAAACTGTAAAAGAAAGTAAAAAGTAAAAATTAAATTACTATTATTACAAAAAGTAATTAAAAATTATTTACAAAAGTAAAAAAAAGTAAAAACTAAAGAGTTCTAGAGAGAGAAACTCTCTCTTTAGAAGGAATTGAAGAGAGAGGATGGGATACAAATTTCTGAAATCTGGTTCTGAATTTATAGGCGTCGATGGGGTGCGCGCGTCGCGCCTCGCGGCCAGCGTCGCGACGCGCACTACAGTGACACGTGTCACTTGCTGATTCGTTGACTCAGATCTGATCCGCTGAAGTGGCACTGTTCATGACGTCATCGCTTACGTCATGCTGACGTGTAAAACTGTTCATGACGTCATTGCTTGCGTCATGGTGATGATGTGGCGACACGTGGCATGACACGTGGGGCGGCGGCCGTCGGACGAATGAGAGCTTGACACGTGGCGCGCTGTGATTGGCTGATGATGACGTGGCACGTTGACTCTGTTGACTGCTGACGTGGCTGATGTGGACGATGATGTGGCGACACGTGGCATGACACGTGAGGCGGTGGCCGTCCGAGCAATGAATCTTGACACGTGGCACGGCGCACGTTAGCATCTCCGTTGGATGGTGACACGTGGCATGTGCACGTTAGCAAAGTCAACTTTTTTCAGATTCTGATTTTGTGGACCCGGCGCATTTTTAGCAACTTCGGCGCAGGCTGGGCGTCGCGGCGCGCAAGGCTCCAGCGTCGCGACGCGCAGAAGACTGAAATATTCCAGTTGATGCATTTTTGACCGATTTTGCCCCAAATTGCCTCCAGTGTGTCCAAACTTTATTTATCTGCAAAATAACAAAAAACACATCAAAACGTTCATAAATCTCGAGAAACAATACAACATTAGGTCAAATGAGTGGGAAATAGTGATATAAATACCACTCATCATGGAACATGATATTTGAAATATTCATGTAATGATAATTTTAGTGCTTAATCCATTATACTTGTCATATAGACTCCTTAATTTCTTTATCAGAACTAATGATTAGATTCTTAAAGTATGAATTGAAATTGAAGGATATTCAAAGATTAGATCTTAGAAGTACTTTTAAATTGCAATAAATAATTCTTGGAGAATTAATGACTATTCTCAAGGAGACAAAGTCAAAGTTTGCAATTAGGCAAGTAGTGCAAGACACACCTTACTTCGATATTCTAGAAACCCGAGACTTGGCCAAAGGCTACCGGAATATGGAAAAAGGCAAAGGCAAAATCATTATAATCTTCTAGGAAGATAAAATGACATATCCCAAGAAGGAATTGAAGACGAGCAAGGCTCTGACTTCAAAAATGATTGTCATAATTATGTTCACAGCTAGTATAAAAATTAGATTTTAGATACTTAGTGTGATACATAAAATATATGTATTGATGTTCAGAATATGTTTTGAACAAGATACTAACATCATTAGAGATTTATCTGCGAATTGGAAACGGGACGAAAGTCGCTGTTTTAACCGTAGATACCTATGTTTAGGAACTACCCTCAGGTGTGTACCTAAATTTGGAAACTGTTATAATGTAACTAGTTTGACTAGAAACATTATCTTTATATCGCGTATAACCCGCTGCGGGTGTACCTTTATATTCTAGAACACTAAAGTGTTTTATTATATAAAGATGATATTGAGATAAACACATTATATGTGAATAACAGAATTTATATTTTGAATATAAATAATATCTCAAATATATAACATGACAAATAAATAGTTCAAACTGATTTGATCAGTTAAGAAACTTAAATGTGGCATAGTTGTCAATGACACTATCAAACAAGAATCGTATATCCGCACTTTTTAAGAGCGGGTACCAGGACTAATTTGATTTTATTCAAATAAAGTCTACGAATCTAGTTTATTGGGCAAAGTGCCTAAAATACTATTTACTTGGTAAAAGTGTCAGTGCCACCGATCTGTTAGCCCTAGTTCATAGTGATGCAAGTGGGCCCATGTCTAGCTAGGCTAAATATGGATATGAATATTTCGTGACCTTTACGGATGTGGCATCGCGTATGGTTATGTGTTTCTTTTGAAACACAAAACGGAAACTTTTAAGTTTCGACACGAAATAGACAAACAGATCGGCTATAGTATTAAACCGTCACGGTAAGACCGTAATGGAAAATACTTAAGCAATAAGTTTCTCGTATACTCGAAAGAGTATAGTATTCTTTCAACGAGGACTCCTCCCGGAACACGTCAATTTGACGGTGTGTCCGAACGGATTAACCGAATTTTGTTAGACATGATAAGGTTAATCTCGAGTCGCCCTGAGCTACCATTTCCTTCAACGGATAAGCTTTAACCAGTGCAGAACTTATTTTGAATAAGTTTCCATAAAATGTATGTTTGACAGATAACATATTAGATATGAACGGGAAAAGAAACCGGGTTTCACATTCCTGAATATTTGGGAATGCTAGGCATATGTTTGGATGATACCAAACTAAAACCAAAATAGGATAAGTTCCAATTGTAGGTCATCCTAGGGATACCATAAGTATTGTACTTATACACCTCACAAGAGAACAATTAGATTGTTGCTCACCATGCGGTTTTCCTAAGAGGAATATCGATATGCAGTGGTAAGTGGGAAGATAGTATAACTCGATGAAAATCGGAGTAATACTGTTCAAGGCACCGAATCTTAATGGAACAAAAATAGTTCATCAATGATGAGACTATTACCAATAATCTTCGAATACACAAGAACCGCGTAGGTCGGATAGAGTCAGAAAACAACCTGGGGTATGAGTTTCTGATCTCACCTCATAAAGATGTTTATCTTATTGAGGAATACCAACTGACTACGTATGAGGAAGTGATACAAGGTATCAACTCCCTAATTATGGCAAAGTGCCATATAATCCGAAATGGATTCCATGTATATCAACCAGTTTGGATACTAGTTGATGTACCACAAGGCATTGTGCCTATTGGTACTATATAAGTCTTCAAGGAAGACGTACATGGATGGCAACATACCAACGTATAAATCCATTTGGATAATGCTTGTTATTCGATCCATGTTTGGATTGAAGCAAGCATAGGTTCTAGGAATTATCGTTTTGATGTAATCATAAATAGTTTATGGTTTAATTCAAAACGAAATGATTATTGTGTATATAAGAGGGTTAGTGGGAGCGCACTGACAGTGGCTGTCCTATATAAAATAATGATAATATGTCATTTCTTGGAAATGATATTCCCATAAAATAACTATCGACGAAAGCTTGGCTTTCGAAATACTATCCGAGAAACCGTACATTGAAAAATGTACGAGACCTGGTGTCTCATACGCTTTGAGCATATGGATTCACAAACAGGCCAATCCAAGTGATAGTCACTGGATTGATGTTAAGAACATCCGTTAGTATCTTAGAGAACTAAGGATGCTGTCTTAGTCTATGGAGAAGGAGAACTTGAAGTGATTGGGATCACTGTAGCAAGCTTCATGTAACCGATAAAACGACGAAAAGTCGCAAACGGTACTATACAGTTTGAATAACGGTACAGTGAGCTGGAAATCTTCCAAGCAAGATACTGTTACCAAATAAACAACAAATGCGGGTTAATTGCAGCAGCTAAGGCAGCAATAGAAGCCATCTGGGTCCATAACAAATCTAATTAGATTAGATATAGTTCTGTTAGCAGCTGAGCTAGGCGTCAGCACAGGCTAAAGAATTAATGGTCTCATCAACGATCCAGATACATACTTCGATATTCATCTGATTCGTTTGGATCATACATCGTGGCGATGTGATGATCGAATAAATCGCATCAAGATGATATTCATACAAATCCGCTGAGTAAAGCTTTTCTCAGCAGTTTGAGCCAACCGTACATAGTTCGGGTGTCAGAGACTCGAGTGACTGGCTATAGGCCAAGTGGGAGATTGTTGGACAATTATGACCCATAGCGTCACTATTTGTACAGATCATGGTGTTGTTGTACAAATTAACTATGTGACAAAGGAGATTGCACTCTTATCATTTGTGATTAGATCACCTAGATGTATAAATGATGAGAGGTCCCCATGATTTGTTCCTGGACGGAGAATGATATGAGACAGTATCAGTCCACGTAGGATAAATCATTAAATATCCCTAGTCAGAGTATTATCGAGATTGGACATCGATAAATACGTAAAAGACTAGTATTACACTTGTGCGCGTTTGTGAGGGCACAACTACATAGTTCTCATATATTTGGGTATATGATACTCATGCGGGTGTAATAGGAGGTTGTGTTTTACCGATGGTACGGGAAACAGCTTCGCTCTGGATAGACCCCCCCGCGGAATCCCATTGGTAGTATGACTATGTGTCTAAGAGAGTCTGCAATCAGGGTAGGTGTATTTGGTGTTAACCTGAGACTTGCACCGCTAATACATACGACAATCAATATACTTTAGTTGAGGTCGTCCAGGGCTTTAACCGGTTTTGTGTACGCCAATGCTGGGTATATTGAGAATCGTAGTGTGTTGGGTGTGATGTCAAGACGGAAGTGTCACTCTAGTCATATGGAGATGATGGTCACGTAGGATACAGAACTCATTCTCTTAAATGCTCGAGCTATCGGGATATTATGACAAGGTCATGTATATCCGATTATAGAGACTAGTTACCACACATCCGATATGTGTTTCGTACGGGGCATACACAATTCCAGCCCCAGGCCTAGCACGTGAACATCCGATATTGGACAGAAATACGCAATACTTCGGTATACTACGCTTGATATAGATCACATATTCATATAAGGATATTTCTGGAGAATTGGGTAGGCATGGCGCTTTGCTAGAAGCCAACATTGTCTTGTAAATCGGTATAAACGTAGTACGAGGTACTTACGTGTTCGGATAGTCCGACGACCGTATTTACTGCCAACATATCCGGGGATCTCATGGGTCGCTTCCCGAAGATTCACCGATGATGTATAACTCACACTTTATTAATCTGGGATTAATTAGAAGAGAGAAAATTAATCTGGGATTAATTACGGAGATATTTTATCTGGGATAAAATATTAATTAAAGAGAGAGAACGATTAATTTGGAATTAATCGATAAAATAATATATTCGATATATTATGCGAAATTGGATTTCGACGCAGAATTAAAATTAGATTTTAATTCAGGCGAACGAATTAATTTAGAATTAATTCGTTAGCGACGTGAATAGTGATTTCGCTAGGCGTAATCGTTTAATTACGTCGCAACGGAAAATTCGTTAATTTGGAATTAACGAACCCGAGCCCGAGATTATTTGCGAGCGCATTCGCATTTCGAATTCGAGTGCGGCACGCAAGTCAAATCAAGGGTCAAATCGCTAGTCATATCAAGCGTCAAATCAAATGTCACTTTGAGTGATGTAACAAGTTGTCACATGATTTGAGTGATTGATGTAGTAGTTGAAAAACAACTTTTGCTTTTTGCTTTTTGACTTTAGCATTTAAGGAAAAGTAAAATATTTGGTAAATGGTTTTTATTATTTTTGGAAAATATAAAAGGCCAAATACATTTTATCTTTTCATATCTCTCTCCTCTCTTTTTACGATCTCCTTCTTCCCTCTCTTTTCTTCCTTCTATTCTCACGGTTTTGAACCGTTTTTCTCCTCAAAATTTATGGTATGACCGAATCAAAATGAGAAGCAAGGAAGATGAAGAAGTGCTAGCACACCTTGGGTTATACTATGGTGATAGGGAAACGAATTTATGAGCTTGGAACCATTTTGGAGCTTGAAGCTTGGAGCTTCAATGGAGGTCTTCAATGGCCGATTTTGGAGGAGCCAAAATAGAACAAAAACGTGCAGTCCAGCAGCTCAAGGAACACAAAACCGAGCTTCAACAAGGAGGAAAATGAGTTTTGTTCTTCCTAGCATCAAACCGTTCAATGTGAGTATATATTCCGCCTTACTCCTTTGTGTATTCATGCGAATTTTGTGCTTGATTTCATGAATCTTGGGACCTAATTAGAAACCAACAATTCCTATGTCAACCAAATTATCTGGATTCATTAAGACCAAGTTCCAATTATGGCTACCCCCGCCCGACAGGTATATTCCTATCATGTAAGGAAATCTATTAAAGGGTTATCTATCCTCAAGAAAGATCGTGAGCTATTGAATCTAAGGCTGAAACCTAAAATCCCTATGTCTAGTTCATTTTAAGTTTACCACATCAATCTTATTGGTGATCAGACAACAAGAAGTATTAAGCTTAAGACTCAATAAACAAACTAAAGAATTACCCAATAAATAATTAAAATCAATTATTAAGTGTGTGAATATTGTGTTTCATCACTTACCTAGAATAAAATAAAATGCTGGGGATAGAGGATCCACTTTTAGAAATCTCAAATCATTATAATATGGAAATTGCCAGTATTATCTAATTAAGTTGAACCAGCCATAAAGGCGGTGTTATTATTTATCCATAAACCAGCCATATAGGCGGTAATTATCTGTCACCTAAAGACCAGCCATATAGGCGGTGTCACATTATGTTACATAATTAAAACCAGCCATTAAGGCAGAATCAACTTTTAATCCATATTATTAAATCACAATTTCCATATTATAATTAAAGTGAGATTAATCTACCTTTACTATTTATAATTTAGAAATCTCCTTTATTATAATATATAAATATATGTGATATTTACCAACCAGCCATATAAACGGTATCCTGATTAGGTCAAATTAATAATTAAATACCAACCGACCAACCAGGCGGTATCCTTATTAAGTCAGGTTAAAACCAGTTTAAAAATAATTACCAACCGACCAATATGGCGGTATCCTTTATTAAGTCAGGTTTTAAATAATTTATATATTATAACTAAGGGAGATTAATCTAAATTATAAAAGTAAAAAGCTTCACCTTTACCCTAGCAGAAATTTAACTACAAAACATAAAAGAAAAGAGAAGAAGAAGAAGAACTATTATTACTACTGAAAATTAAAATACATAAATTAAATATTATTATTTTTACAAAAACTAGATGCAATCCTCTAAAAACAGGGAAAAGCTCCCAAGGAAAGCACACCAAATGAAATGAAGAAGAGCCGAATTTATAGGCAAAATTTGGTACCGGCGTCGCGACGCCAAAGCTCCCAGTGTCGCGACGCTGGAACGCGTTTTCGGTCAACGCATTTTGACCACGCGTATGATGTCGGCACAATCAGGAAATTACACGTGGCACGCGCTGAAAGTGGTGCAATGGGAAGGCGACACGTGGCAGAATGTGATTTGCCAATAATTCGGTCCAATGAGAAGGTGACACGTGTCACACGCATTCTGTCGGCACCATAGATTTTTGACACGTGGCAGGCGGCGCATTTTAGCTGATCTTTTGAGATGATGACACGTGGCACGGCGCACGTTAGCGTAGATGATGATTGTCGGCATCTTAGGATGATGACACGTGGCAGCGCACGTTAGTAGATCGGTTGTGATGGTGACACGTGGCACGTCGCACGTTAGCAAAGTCAACTTTTCAAATTCTGACCCGTTGACCCGGCGCACGTTAGCATGGTCGGCGCACTTTAGGCGTCGCGACGCCAAGGGTTTGCGCGTCGCGACGCCAAGGGTTTGCGCGTCGCGACGCGGCCAAATTACCGAATTGCCTTTTTTTTTTGCCAATTTTCACTGTTTTGCTCTAAATCACCTCAAGAATGTCCTGAAACTTTATTTATCTACAAAATAACACAAAACACATCAAAATATTCACAAAACTCAAGAAACTATACAAAATATTAGGTTAAATGAGTGGGAAATAGTGATAGATTTACCATTCATCAGCTCACTGTGACAGACTAATTTGGAGGACTCGTTATTTATTCATGTCACAAAGGCGATAAGAGCCTAAGAGGCTTGGGTATTTAAGAGAGTTCGCTCCACCCTCTCTATGGGGAATCTACAATAGGAAATCTATTTGACATTAGTCACGCACCATAACTCGTTGGCACGTACCTTAAGGTATAAAAAAATGTGCGCTCACTTGGTCGCTCAAACCATTAAGTGGGGAGTCCTAGTTGTGGGCAATCATTCGTCGACGAGAGCCTTTGTCTATACCCCTATAAACCCGCACATGAACTGTAGTTGTAGGATTGATAGAAAACTATTTCTTTATGCTTGCGTTTAGGACCGTTGTCATTTGGATTCAGTTGGACTTTTTGTCATGAGGTATGGGCTTGTTGGGCCATTTAAACTGGGATGAGTCCGTGCTTTGTGGCAATTGGGCCAAAAGCTTCTAAAATGCCAATGAGGCACTTTATGTTTAGTCCTCTTATTATTTGAAGTTGTTTAGCCATGTTATCGCAAAGGTGTAAACCTGTTAGGCCTTTTCAACTGGGACAAGTTTGCACCGCGCAATAGTATGATTGAATGCTTTAAAATGATAATGGGCCGACTTATACATTTTATGCATCGCATGCATACATGCTGACTCGCAGTTTTAAAAGACATCATAGATATACGTTGGGTTAGGGAAGAGGGAAGACTCGTCAAAAGACCATTAGCCAACATGAGTGAATCAGTTAACGAAGGATCTCGTATGGATCAGCTGGAAGCTAATCTCACTAAGGTTACCAAACAACTGCAAGCTTTGACCACTGCTATGACTAATATGGTTGTGCCCCGCGCTGCGGGAGTCTCTAAGAATGAGAGGCGTGAGGGTCCTCCGAGCGGGTTGAATGATGATGTCCCCGTCTTTGATGATGACATGGCTGAGTATGCTGTATGAAGGATAGTCGGGTCTCAGGCCGAATTGCAGAAACTCTGCGATCAGGTGGAATCGATTACCCGCAAGCTGAAGGGTAAGCATGATGATTTATTAGATTATGAGGCGATGACTTTTGAGGAGCAGCTGCCAGCTCAGTTCAAAATGCCTGACATAGCCAAGTCCAATGGGAACGGGGATCCGAGGGTCCATCTCTGACAATATGTTTCTGTAATGAGTTCCGTGGGCATGTCGCAGCGTCAGGTTCAGAAGATGTTTGGGATGTCACTTGAGGGGGCACCCGTAGTGTGGTACCATGGCCTTGAAATGAAGGTTAAAGAAGATTGGAGAGAACTGGCAGAAGCCTTTCTGAAACAATATGTCATGGATTTGGAGATCGACTTGTTACTTCGCGACTTGGAGAATACCAAGCAGAAGCCGGATGAGAGTTTCAAGGATTATGTGGACTGCTGGAGGAGCCAGCTTCTGAAAATGCAGACTCGGCCCTCGGAGAAGGACCAGATTAAAATGATCATCAAGGGCACCAAGCCCTCTATCTATGGCAAGCTAAGGAGGATGACCTCCATGATTACTGATTTTCGACAGTTGAGAGAGACTGTCATGGATATCGAGGAAGAAAAAGCGGAGAATATGAAGTTTTATAGCTTGAACATGAGGACTGTTGGAGGACCATCCGGATCCAAGATCATTTCTACCGAGGTTGCCGCTATCAGAAACCGGCATTTTTCTAACCTGGGTAGGCCTTTGTCTAAAGTGCTGGAGAAGTTGATAAGGTAAGGATTCCTAAAACCTTTGGAGCCTAGACCGCTTCCGCACCCTCTACCACCAAATCTCAACCCAAACCTTTACTGCAATTACCACCAGCAAAGAGGCCATGACACCGACAGCTGTGCCCACTCCGACATAAAATCCAAGACCTCATAGACTCTCACAAAAAACCCGACCCCGAAAAAGAATAACCCAACACACACAAAAATCCCCTACCTAACTATCACTCTGTCCCACCACCTACCTACATGATTGGCCCCGGCCTACCAGAAAGCTTTGTCCTTCAAACCTTTGACCATCAAGCCTTTTATCCGGGGATATGGGATATTAGCAGTGAGGATGAAACAGAGCAATGGAAGAATTTCTGGGAGGACTTCTCAGGAAGTGATGAAGAGGAGGTAAAAGGAATGACATGCAGTGGGCGTTTCTACAGTGATACTGCAAAAAAGGGCAATGAAGTGTTGGCAGATGGCAGAGAAATAGTAGAAAACGGGGATAATGCTGAAGGAGATGTAGTGCTGCGTCAGCTGAAGAAGACGCGAGCATAGCTAAGCATTTGGGAGTTGCTGTGTGCATCGCCGAAGCACAGACGGGCCATGGTTGAGGCTTTGAGCAAGATAATAGTACCGGAGGATGCCAACCCCGCGATGTTTGTGGGATCAGTACAGAAGGAAGCTGCGCAGGTGATAACCTTTTCCGAGGAAGAACTCCCGGATGAGGGAATGAACCATAATAGACCTTTATTCATCAGAGCTGAAGTGAGGGGCAAGAAGACATCTTGTGTAATGGTGGATGATGGCTCGTCCATCAATGTGTGCCCATTGAAGATTTTGGCGAGGGTGGGTATAAGGACGACAGATCTAAGTCCCTCCAATATGACTATTAAGGTTTATGATGATAGCAAGCGGGGAGTTGAGGGTACTTTTGCTGCGATGGTCAAAGTGGGCCCAATTGAGGATGAGGTTGAGTTCACAGTGCTGGATATCCCAGCCACTTTTGCTTTGTTGTTGGGAAGACCATGGTTTCGCAAGCTTGGGGGCGTGCCCTCCACTCTGCATCAGGTTATTAAGTTTCCATACGGGGGAGAAATTGTCACCATCCGAGCTGAGGTTGACAATGCCGTGGCCGCTTTTGAAATACAACCTTTCACGAGGTTCCAAGTGTCGGCAACCTTTGAGGAGTGGGTAGATCCTAATGTGGTGAGGATCATGGAGAAAATGAAGTTCGAGCCAGACATAGGCTCAGATGTTGGAGGAGCATTGCCCGACTTCAATGGGCTGATCACCCGGAGGGGTTTGGGATACAAGTCTGATGAGGATAAGCCGAAGGCTAAGAAGAAAAGGTTGAAGCTGATGGAATGCTTTGTGAAGGCTACATGGTATCAAGGAGAGCCCGAAGCAGTGGAAGTTAATGGGGTCATGGTACTAGGGTTTGAGATCTTCCAAGATGTGCTTGGTGAGAAACTGCTGACAGTAGAAGTGGCAAAAGAGGAAGAGAATTGGGAAGAAGAGTTGATGAAGCTGGAGAGCCTGACCCTCGAGGAGAATAAGGAAACCGTGGAAGACCCGGCTATGAGGGATTAAGCATCTACGAAGGATGAAGATGTTTACCTCTCTGATTTATTCAAATATATTCATGTATCTGCTAGCAATAAAGACATTTATTTCGCTTACTTGTCTGAGTCTCACCCTTTCAATTTGCATGACTTGAGTATATTTGACATCAACTCAACCAAAATAAACGCATTTAACCTTGGTACGCTTGAAAGCCCCAAGGAAGTCTTAATTGCGATTGAGGTTACCTCTGAAGAGCGGAAGAGATTAGAAGAGATGTTGGTCAAATATGCCAAAGTATTCGTTTGGTCCTATGAGGGCATGCCCGGGGAGACAGAAGTATCGCCCAACATACGATACCGACTTATCCAAATATGAAGCCGGTAAAGCAGAAACTCCGAAGGATGAGACCTGAATGGGCCGAGAAGGTCAGAGAATAAGTCAAGAAACAGATAGATGCGGGATTTCTAGAAGTGGTGAAATACCCTAAGTGGTTGGCAAATATTGTGCCAGTGCCGAAAAAGGATGGAAAGGTCAAAATGTGCGTAGATTACAGAGACCTCAACAAAGCTTGCCCGAAGGATGATTTTCCTCTACCCCATATAGACGTATTGGTTGATAGTGCGACTTTATCCACCATGTACTCATTCGCGGATGGGTTCTCAGATATAATCAAGTTCTTATGGTTGAAGAAGACAAGCATAAGACTGCCTTTGTTACTGAATGGGGTACGTATTGCTACAAGGTGATGCCGTTTGGGCTTAAGAATGCATGAGTCACTTATCAGCGGATGACCACTATGTTATTCCTTGATTTGATGCATAAGGAAATTGAAGTATATGTGGATGACATGATGGTGAAATCAGAGACAAGAAGCGGACATATAGAAGCACTGGAGAAGTTCCTTGAACGAGTCGATAAATACAACTTGCGACTAAATCCCAAGAAGTGTGTGTTCAGGGTAACGTCAGGCAAGCTGCTGGGACACACAGTTGGAATGGGAGGAATAAAAGTAGACCCTGAGAAGATCAAGGCAATTACTGAGATGCCAGCACCGAAGACAGAGAAAGAAGTCAAAGCATTCCTCGGGAAAATTTAATACATCAGTCGGTTCATCGCCAAGTTGACATCAGTATGCGAACCTATCTTCAAATTGCTGAGGAAAGACCAGCCAGTGAAATGGAATGAGCAATGCCAAGAAGCTTTCGACAAAATCATGGAATATTTGGTGAAACCTCATGTCTTGAAACCTTCAAGAGTGGGCAAACCCTTGGTACTATATTTGGCCATTGAACCCGAAGCACTGTGGGCGATGATGGTACAAGCAGATGAGACGGGGGTAGAGCATGCAGTCTACTACCTCAGTAAGAAGATGCTCTCGTACGAAGCTCTTCATCAAGAAGTAGAGAAGATTTATTTGGCAGTAGTGTGGGCGTCCATAAAGTTGCGTCATTACTTCCAATCTTACAATATCCAAGTGGTAGCAAAGGAGAATCATTTGAAGTATCTACATTCAGTGCCTTTGCTAGTTGGGAAGTTAGGCAGATGGTTGGTGCTACTGACAGAGTTCGATATTGAGTACTGCTCTTCCAAAGTAATCAACGGGCGAACCATAACAGAGTTCCTGGCATTACAACCGATAGAAGGAGATCAATACAAGTTTGAGTTCCCAGACGATGAAATCCAAGCTATAACAGTCCAAGGATGGAAGATGTACTTCGACGGAGCAGTGAACTGCAAAGGAGCCGGAATCGGAATTGTGATAGTAACCCCTGAAGGAGAAACCCTGCCTATGGCCAAGAGATTGACGTTCAGAGTAACCAAAAATATTGCCGAGTATGAAGCTTGCACATTCGGATTGACGGCATTGATAGCCTTGAAAGCTAAGAGCGTGGGAGTCTATGTAGACTCTATGTTAGTAGTCCGACAATTGCAAGGAGAATGGGAATTGAAGGAAGAATGGTTGGAACCCTACTTGTTCCACCTCAGGAGTCTGGCACAGGCCCTCCCCGACTGTAAGTTCCAGCACTTGCCGCGAGAAGAGAATCAAATGGCAGATGCGTTAGCTACACTAGCCGCAACTTGGGAAAATCCGGATAAGTTGGTGATGAGACCTCTGGTGTTAACAACGACAAGCAAACCAGTTTATGAGATAGAAAGAATCTTGGAAGTAGAGATCAACGATGGGAAACCCTGGTACTACGATATTCAACAAAACTTAGAACACGGAGAACTTCCGGAAGAAGCAAGCAGAAAAGACAGGATAGTCATTCAGAAGTTGGCTTCCCAATATGTAAGTCTGAAGGGAGAATTATACAATAGACAGGTGAATGACATCCAACTGAAGTGTTTGAGAAAATAAGAAGCTCAGAAGGCAATGTAAGAAGTACATGCCGGGGTATGTGGACCGCACATGAATGGGTTGAATTTGTCTCGTAAGATAGTAAGACAAGGCTTTTACTGGTCGACCATGGAAGCTGACTGCGCGAAGTTGGTAAAGCATTGTCACGATTGCCAAGCACACGGTAATTTGAACCATTTGTCGCACACAGAGTTGCATAGGCTGTCAGAGCCGTGGCCTTTCTCAGCATGGGGAATTGACATGATCGGAGAGATTCGACCGCATGCATCGAATGAACATCGCTTCATAGTAGTGTCAGTAGACTACTTTTCAAAATGGGTGGAAGCCGAGTCATTTCGCAACGTTACAGCAAAGACGATGGCAAAGTTTATAGCCCGGAATCTCATATGTCGATATGGAATGCCGCATCATGTAGTAACAGACAATGGAGTCCATTTTCAAGGAGAAACAAAGGCAATGCTACAGAAATACGGGATAGGACATCACAAGTCATCACCTTACCGACCGCAGGCAAATGAGGCAGTCGAAGCAGCCAATAAGACAATAAAGAAAATGTTATCCAAAATGACGGAGAATTACAAAGATTGGGTTGACAAGCTACCGTATGCCATGTGGGGGTATAGAACATCTATTAGAACAACAATAGAAGCCACACCTTACTCTCTGGTTTATGGAATGGAAGCGGTACTACCAGTGAAAGTTGAGATACAGTCTATGCAGGTATTAACAGAAACAGAGTTGCCTGAACAAGAATGGGCCTCGCAGAGATTTGAACAGTTAGCACTACTGGATGAGAAGAGGATGAAGTCCTTGCATCACATGCAGATATACCAGAAGAGGTTGGCTCGAGCGTTCAACAAAAAGGTGCGTCCTACTAAGATTAGAAAGAGTGATCTGGTACTTAAACAGTCGAAACCGTCGACGACGGATCCGAGAGGAAAGTTCAGGCCCAATTGGGAATGACCCTACATAGTCCAGAAAGTAATGGGAAATAGGGCATTGAGGCTGTCAGACTTGGAAGGGAACGAGTTCACCGAGCCGATCAACATGGACAGGTTGAAACAGTATTTTACCTGAGGAAGAGAAGGCCGAGCGATCACCAAGAGGACTGGCGGAAGACCTAACCGAACAGAATAGGAAATCCATTCTTGCATACATGCATACACGTAACGTATTTGCATTCTTTTGTTTTGTTTTGTTGTGTTTTGTTTTGTTTTATATTCACAGGTTTCAAAGAAGAAAAGAAGAAAGCGACAAATGCAAGCCAACCAGAAGCAGCAACATATGAGTATCAGTTTCGGGGATGAGTCCCATGGTTGAGGCTCGCATCACTATTAGTTTCGGGGATGAGTCCCAAGGTTGAGGCCCACATCGGTATTAGTTTCGAGGATGAGTCCCAGGGTTGAGGCCCACGTCAGTATCGGTTTTCAGGAATGAACCCAAGGGGCGAAGCCCGCAGTTGAAAGGAAGAATTCCAATGGAGTGAGTGAAAAAAAAAGAAGTCCTCGATAAGTGAAGCATATGTCCGGTGATGACATTGTTTGCTGTAAGGTGAATCCTTAGAAACGATGAGTGTGAGATGTGCTCTCGTCCGATATTCTGAATGGTTGATCTCTGCTAGACTCACGAGCACTTGATTACGAGATCTTAGTAGTAGAAGCCTTAGTAGTCGACAAAATGACTAGTTGAAGAGATGGCGGATCACTGAATGACCGTTTGCCTGGATGTCCATCCTAGTTTACTTATGCTACGATATATGATATGGTTGGAAACAAAGAAAAAGTCTCTGAAAAGAAAAAGAAAAATAGACCACCTATAACCGATAAGCGTGAAGCTACCCATGGGCGAGTATTAGGACCACCATGAGGAGAAATGCTACCTTAAAGAGTAGGTGTGTCGAAAAAAAAAAGAAAAAGAAAGAAAAGATAAATAGAAAAAGAAAAAGAGAAAAAAAGAAGTTCAAAATGAAAAGTGAGAAAAGAAAGAGAAAAAAGAAAAAAGAAGAAAACCATATCGTGTTGAGTACGAGGAAGTAATCACAGAGTATGATCAAGACATCTCGGTTGGTTAGACCCACTGATCCAATTCTCCGAGATAAAATCATCGAGTTGGCTTACTTAAGGATTAAGCTGCGAAAGAGCCTTGGCACACACACACTAGGAGTCTAGTTCAGATCACTCATTCAGACGAGCAGATTTGAGTGTATTAAGTACTTTGAAGGTTCTCTGGTTTCGACACGAAGCATCAGTTGAGGACAAAAATATGTTTAGCTATCGGGATTATCTCGTGAGAGGCAGTACAATATGTTGGTATGCAACACCACAACAGCATCAGTATCAGTTTTGGGGGATGAGTCCTAGGGTCGAGGCCCACATCAGCATCAGTATCAGTTTTAGGGATGAGTCCCAAGGTCGAGGCCCACATCAGCATCAATATCAGTTTTGGGGATAAGTCCCAGGGTCGAGGCCCACATCAGCATCAATATCAGTTTTGGGGATGCGTCCCAGGGTCGAGGCCCGCATCAGTATCAATTTAGGGATACATCTCAGGGTCGAGGCCCGCATCAGTATCAATTTTGGGATGGGTCCCAGGGTCGAGGCCCACATCATCATCAGTTTTGGGATGCGTCCCAGGGTCGAGGTCCACATTGTTAACGGTATTGGGATGCGTCCCAGGGTCGAGGCCCCAGTTGTCAGCAGTTCCGGGATGCGTCCCAGGGTCGAGGCCCACTGCGTCATCAGTTGTAGTTCCGTGATGCGTCCCAGGGTCGTGGACCCACGGATACACCATCAGTTTTGGGATGCGTCTCAGGGTCGAGGCCCATATTGTCAGCGGTATTGGGATACGTCCCAAGGTCGAGGCCCGTTGTCCGTTACAGTTATTGGGATGCGTCCCAGGGTCGATGACCCACTGTATCAGCAGTTGTAGTTCTGGGATGCGTCCCAGGGTCGAGGACCCACTACATCATTAGTTGTAGTTCCAGGATGCGTCCCAGGGTCGAGGCCCACTGCATCATCAACTCAGTTCGAAGCAACAGGCAAGTCAAGTGGCAGCTGGCGAGCCAGGTAAGTAAAAATGCATTGCATAACTTTGATAGGATTGTCATTGTCACACACTGCAAAAGCCCCATCAAAGTGGGGACGACTGTAGGCACTGCATTTTTACATATAAGTCCCGATGATGAGTCTCATACGGAGACACTCCTCTTTAAGTTTTGGAAGCCTCAGGAAACAGACGTAGGAAGGGAAAAGTCAGAAATTGATATCTTGTTGGACTAAATTCGTTTCCTTAGTTGTGAGTTCGCTCGTTGGACCTCTGTTTTAAAATTCATCCTCAGCCCAAACCCCCTCAAGCCACACACCAAGCCCACACACCACCAAGCCACACACCAAGCCCACCAAAAAGAACCAAATTCACGCCCAAGAAGACCAAAGCCACGCCCAAAGCATTCCAAAATAACAAAATCACACATTAAAGACATGCTAAAATCAAGACAAATCACATTCCCAAATTAAAAGATTCAAATCAAATCTCATCAAACACTTTCCTAATTCAATTAAATCATATCCCTAATCAAAAGAGAAGAAATCAAATTAAATTAAATCACATCCCTAACTAAATAGATTTTTCCATATAGCACACTAATTAGAAGATATCCCCATAATTACACAAAATTCTTTCCCTATTCGCATAAGGTAAACCCCAACCCTTGCCTATAAAAAGAAGCCTAAACCAACCCTTCACACGTTAGCTCATTCGCGCCCAAAGCATAGAAAAATAATCCCTATTTGCTGTGAAATGTAGTCCAGAAAAATCCCTCACACAGCCGCACATCTGCAACGTAAAATAGCCCTCCATCCCCGCGAAATAGCAACCTAAAATAGCCCTGCATCACCAACAATCACAGCCCAGAAACACCCCATCCATCACCAAAAATCACATCCCTGAAACCCCTTCAATTACCGTAAAACACACCCTGAAAATCAGCCTTCAATTACCGCAAACAGCAGCCCAAATCACCTCTAAATTACACCTTTAAATAGTCCAAAAATAGCAACAAAAATAGTAGAAACAACAGCCCAAAACAGAGGAAACAGCAGCCCAAAATAGAGAGGCAACGAAGGAAAATAACGAACCAGTGAACCAGAGGAGTTGTGGAGCATTAACCCTTCTGACGGTCGCATAACGCACTTCCACGAGACGATTTAAGAGGTTAGACATGAGGGCACCTTTTTTATTTATTCCCGTTCTTTTATTATTATTTCTGCATGTGTATTGTGGATTTATGAATGTTGTGGCCATGGGATGAATGAAATATGTGTTATCTCTTGTGGTATATCGGATGGAAACCCAGACGTAAATTCCGTAGCCGAATCCGAATGGACGGTAATGCGGTCTATACTTGGGAAACAACTCCACGTACCACTTGAGAGACACGTATTTCGTTTCATCCAATCTCATGTTTATTCTTGATTTAATTGTTTAGTATGTTATTTTCCTTTATGCATGATTTAGTTGTTTAGCATGTTCTTTTTTTATGCATGATTTAGGTGTTTATGTGATTAGAGGTATCGTTTTTTTTTATTCTGTTCGAACGCGTTATCAAACGTTATATGAACGTATGCATTTTGCTTCGTCTCGTTCGAACGCGTTATCAAACGCTACTCAAACACGTGCATTCTGTTTACCGTTCGAACGCGTTTACGAACGCCACAAGAATGCGCACGCACTGGACAGATTCCTTCATCATGTTTTGCATGTTTGTTTCCTTAGTTATTTCTTTCCCCATCATATGCTTAGTTAGCTCGTTTTAATGTTTATGCTTTTATCGTCATTGTTTATTTACCTTTCCGCATTTATTTATTTAGAATGTTCATGAAATTGTGTGATTACCGTTATTTCGACTTACTTTTATGCATGCAAACTTAGATATAGGTAATATACAAACTTAGAGGTAGGTTGTTGTTGCGTAGACTTGGTTAGATTATTGCACAAATCCGTTCATTACAAGTGGCATAAGTAAGAGATCATTCCAAACCCAACGGTTTGAGGTTTTCCCTTACGGGGGGTAGGTGCGGCCTTAAATCATTTTCTCAGTTCACACTGGGTGGCGACTCCATGTTATTTCTCCGGTTTAGTTCTCCCGTGGGCTACTTCGTACTCCCAACTAGGCCGCGAGCCTAGAACATCGTCACTGATTTCTGTGTCCTACAGTTTGGTGACTACACTGGGGATAGAGAATCAACCCCGAAATAATGTCTTGTAATGATTGTGATTTGTGCTTTAGTTAACCGTGTCTACCGTTGGTTGAAGGGATTTAATCAAAGGCATTATTAAAGCTAGGTAATGGTTTGGTGTCTTCCTTCATTCACTACCTTTCTATAAGGAAAAGCTGTGAAGGCACCTAGATAATCATTACCCGCAGCTCATGACCGGCGTAAACACACACGTATAACGCAAGCATACGTATCGTTCAAGTAGTATAAAAATATCAATCCCACGAGGACTTAATTCCTACTGTTGTTATTAATTATTGATACTATTTATTTACATATATCTAATTGAGGGAGAAGAGAATGATTGCTTGATTGATTTGGTTGATTGTAGATTTGCTAAATAAATAAATAAATAAAAAGACAAAAGAAAATATTAAGAAAAATAAAAGAAAAAACTCAAAGATCTAGGGTTGTGACTCCACACAATATTATTATAAAGATGAATTGATTCTCTTATTTATGTGTAATAAATTAATTTGCTAACCTGAAACACGATGATATGCAAAAGCCTCTTCCGATGGTCAGACACAAATACCCAGTATAACCCAATTGAACCATATTCCTATGTCAACCAAATTATCTGGATTCATTAAGACCAAGTTCCAATTATGGCTACCCCCGCCCGACAGGTATATTCTTATCCTGTAAGGAAATCTATTAAAGGGTTATCTATCATCAAAGAAGATCGTGAGCTATTGAATCTAAGGCTGAAACCTAAAATCTCTATGTCTAGTTCATTTTAAGTTTACCACATCAATCTTATTGGTGATCAGACAACAAGAAACATTAAGCTTAAGACTCAATAAACAAACTAAAGAATTACCCAATAAATAATTAAAATCAATTATTAAGTGTGTGAATATTGTGTTTCATCACTTACCTAGAATAAAATAAAATGTTGGGGATAGAGGATCCACTTTTAGAAATCTCAAATCCGTTCATTACAAGTGGCATAAGTAAGGGACCATTCTGAACCTAACGGTTTGAGGTCTTCCCTTGCGGGGGTTGAGTGCGGCCTTAAATCATTTTCCCAGTTCACACTGGGTGGCGACTCCATGTTTTTCTCCGGTTTAGTCCCCCCGTGGGCTACTCCGTACTCCCAACTAGGCCGCGAGCCTAGAACAGCGTCACCAATTTTTGTGTCCTACATATAGCCTTCTGTATCCAATACAAAAAGAGATATAATATTAGCTACACATCCGGGTACAAACTAACATTCATCTAACAAAAGTGTCTCATTCAGCAAAGGGATCTCGCATACTCCTACTGCAACTGCATCCAGTGAGTCTCCACTCCCGAATCACAATTGCATCTCTCCAGGCTTCAGTTTCCTACTTTCCTTCAGCATCTGCAACAGATTGCAAATGTGAATGGGACAAGCAGAATCTAAAATCCAGGTGGATGTAACGGCTTCACAAGCAAAAGATATATCAATAACTGGAAAAATAAATATACCTGATATAGATGCTCTCTCATTCCTCAGCTGGGCAATATAGTCAGGACAGTTCCTTTTCCAGTGCCCGACTTTTGTTGCAATGATGGCACTTGTCGTCAGAAGCCCACTTAGGCTTTGTAATCTTCGCCTGTGGTTGAGGACCGAGACCATTCTTCTTCTTTCCCTTTGACCAAGTCTGGGAAGAAGTAGAAAGTGAAGTAGGTCTGGGAGGGCGAGTCGGTACTGCATTCTTGAAGTACTCTTCCGCCGTGAGCAACATCCTATGCAGCTCTTGGTAGGTACAGATAATCCCGTTCATGTTGAAGTACATCACGAACTGGCGATAAGAAGCTGTGAGTGAACCAATAATGACACTCCTACCGAGAATGTAATTCAGAATGAGATTATGTTGCCTCAATTGATCGATCAAATCGATCTTCTGAAGAACATGCGGGCTAACAACTTGCCCCTTATCCAATCGCGCATGGAACAGTTCCATTACGACCTTGTGAACAACAACTTATTCTTGGTTCTCAAACGATTATCTTAATCGTGTCATCATACTATACGCATCTGACATGCAATAGTATCATTTCTTGAGTCCCGGTGAAAGCGAACTTAAGATGTATGATTTAACTTTTAAATCATCATCCTTCCAAGCTTGGAAGACTTCGCGTTCTTCCGGTGTAGCGTCCTCTGCCACAGCAAGGGGCAGTGGACCCTCAAGAACATATCCCAACTTCTCGGAATCGAGGACAATCCTCAAATCCAAATCTCAATCGGTGAAGTTACCAGCGCCCTTAAGTTTGTTCACATCAAGCATACGCGCAAACTGATTAGTGGATGGTGCCGCCATCGCAAATCTATCATATAGATCACGAAAAACGGTTAGCATAAATTAAGCAGTTTCATATAATATCATAAGCATAAACTAGATCATGGATTTTTAATCTAAAAATGCCACTCCCACTAAATCATGCAATACTGTAATCCCCAAACAAAATACAAAGATTTAATAATTAAATTAAATGTAAATAGTGAAAAGTGGATCCCATGAATATATTTCAGCTCACAGAAGAGGCACGGTCTCGCCTACGTATATTTATCAGATAGACAACTCATTTGTCAATCACTCACTAGTGACTCCTGGCTTTCCGGTCCTGGTCGTTTCTCGTTGTGACTGCTAAGGCAGACCCACAATGAGACGTACCAAGGTTAAACTCGTCAATGATAAACTCAAGCTACTTGTGTAACCCTGACAGCTAGGGCACGTTCAGGATTGCGCTTTGGCTTGAATTTATCTAGTATCTAGTATACATCCGGTATAAATAAATCTCTATCGGCTACACCCTTACATCAGAGGCACGGTCTCAGATGTAGTCACAGAGAAATATTCATAAACCGTATTGACAAGACGGACCATATAACATCCATCAAATACATAATTATATTTAAACCTTATTAATTAGGGATTTTTCGCTAAGTGTCATACACCCTAAATCTAATCAAATTAGATTAAAACATGCATGTATAAAGTTAAGAAAACATGATTTAACATTGAATTTAAAGGGCTAATCATATTAGGGGGCCTAGAATCAGACTAACTCTGATACCATTTTGAAGGGGTTTTAGGGCAGAAATCCGGTAACGCAGCGGAACAGTGGAAAATCAAAATTTTCCGATTTCAAAACTTTTTCTCAGATCAATTAAATAAACTTATTTATTTAATTACCCAATTATCAAATTATGAAATATTACACAAGAAATCAAATTTTTGTGTAATTACCCCAAAAACTTTGCATTTTGTTCATTTTAGTCCTAAATTGTTCAAAATAATTTTGGATGATTCTAAATCATTACTAATATGAATTTAACATGTCCTACACATTGGAATTCAAATTGCAACAAAAATTCCCAAAAAATTGCCCAAGGCCGAGAGCCTCCAAGCATGACATAATGTGCATTTCGCACTTTCAATGTTCAAAACACATCAAGATGAAATCCAATCAACATAAGATTTTATATGTATCATATACACATCCAAATACATAACATAAATGAAAATCCCCAAATTTGGAAGTGTTCTTAAACCCTAATTTTTTAATTTCATCAAATTGGACAAATTAGACCAAATTAGTAAAATCCAACACTTCAATCATGTTTCTTCCACACCAATCAAGCCTCACCACAATGAAACAACTATAGAACAAATCTAGGTCATTTAAGAGTGGGTCAATAACTCTAGAATGACAACAAGTTTCTCAAACTATCAAAAGAATGCTTATTAACTCATTAGAAGCATTCTATGAACTTTATACATGTTCAACCCTAACCAAAACTTCCATCCTCCAAAAATACAAAGAATAAAGAATAGAAAAACACAAGAACATCACAAGATGAAGCCCACAACAAGAGGAATATTTTTCTCTCTAATGGTAAGTTGGAAATACTTACTAAATTTCAAGCTTTTCTTTGTTTTTACTTTTCTTTCTCTCAAGCTTCTTTGTCTTTCTTTTAATGGAGTTTTTGGTAAGTTTTTTGACTTTATGAAACCCTAAATAAAACAAAACAATATATACCAAAAATAATAGCCCTTGGCCGAAAATGGTAGATAAGAAAATATCATGATATTTGTTTTTTGTTTCATTTAATTACAATTTATCAACTTGCAACTTTAATCATCAAATCATTTAATGAAATAAAGTAAGTCAACAATTGCAACTCAAGCCATTAAATAAAATATCACAACTAAAGATATTTATATTTTTTTATTAATTTAATTATTTAACAATTGAATAATTAAATAATTATTTAAATACAAATATATTAAATATATATTATATTTACATTAAATATCAAATACATATATATTTATGATATTAGTCAAATATCTCAATTTGACAATTAATTAATGTGTATTTGAATTAATCTAACATTAAATGCAAATACACAAAAATAAGGAAATGACTATCGGGTCCCTACACATGTATTTTGCCTTTAACCTTTAAACGACTTTATAAATAATCAATATTATTTATAAATGTTGCCCTAGTGCTCTACAAGTATATTTCATTAGTGAGACTCTCTAGATTCAGGTATATCCGTCACGAAATCCAATTTCATGTCCATGATTTATCCACCCGTAAATTATGATGATCACGGATAAACTTGCTGAATCATACAGGTCGAGGTCATGGCAAATGTATAATTCATTCGTCACAGGTATCCGGATATATCCAGGAGATATAGATGTAAACGTCAAATCTCTATAAGGATTATCTCGTCGACGTCTCTATTAGCAATCTCAAAAAGAATATTTAGAACTGACTTCTAAATTATACCACGGGCCCATGCTTTTTATCTGATTGCTAATCATATGGACTACCTACGATCTGTAGACAGAACTGACGGATCCTATCTCGATACACACAGGACACCCTGAGGATCTATCCACACCCAACGAACAGGCGAAGGTCTGATCTAAATAGATCGTTGACGTGACTGTCATCTAAGTGTGGAAGATGTCTCATGCGCCCACAGTGGTATCTCAAGTCGAAGAATCACAAGTGCTATTCAACCCGAGAAGATTCTTACTGACGTTGGTGTATCATCCATTAAGAATATTTGGTAAGTCGTTCAGTGTTTATCCGCCATAAACACCTACACGTCTATACTAGTCTCCAAGACTTATGGTTCATTGAGAAACCATTGGAATCGTATATTCCAGTATACGACATGTACCCGTCTCAACGTGTTTACTTTACTGACCAAGTAATGTAAACCTTGACCAGGAACTGTGTGAGAATGACAATGTCATGATACAACTCAATGTCAGTTGCGACGCTTTTGCAACAACATCATGACTAGTCATTCTAAGTCATCATTACCATATTAAAATATTTATTATATATTATAGATGCATATATTATTCATAATAATAACGTTTTACAGTAGTATTCATAAAGAAATACAACCGGGAATTGGCGCTCTGAGCACCAACCCCAACAAGACGATGGTAGAAGGTGGAAACCGTTGATTTTTGGAGAGTTCAGCAGCAGAATGGATGAAAGGGGAAAGGAATAGGAAGAAGTTGGTCAGAACGAGAATGAGAGAGGGTTCACTGGAAGGATGAAGGTTAATAGCAAATGCTTTCCTTTTTTGAGTTGCAGAATGGAATGTAAGAGAGGTAGCCAATGACCACCCATCAGGACTGAGTTGCAGAATGCAATGTAATATTGTGGATGGGTGACGTCCGTTGGCAGTAGCTGAACAAGTCCCTCCGAGAGTAAGCGCCTTGCTTGCCCGGCCCGCCAGTCCTTAATTTCAAAGGTTGCCAGTGTTGAAGGATCGGCAGGGGAACTGGTCAGCCAAGGGCAAAGGACGATGTCCATCAGGCCCGCCCTCAATTGGTGTGTTGGTCTTCCCCGAATGAGAGGAAATGAGAAAAAGCCCACGGGGAGGACCACAAGGAGTCAAAACAGATGACATTGGCTAGGCTTCCAGATTTGCTCGGGATATGCAAGGTCCCGGAAAATGCGTTGTTCAAGGATGCTTATGGAGCATTTGGCGCTAGGAACCCAGTCGGAATGGTCAGAAAACAAGTTCAGGCGGATCTGAATAGGCCTTGACTCGAAGATGTGTCGGACTCCAAGACAAGAACCAGAAGAAAATATTGTAAAAGCCTATCTTGAAATGACCCGCAAAGAGTTGTAAAAAGGGCAGCAAGTCCTTTGAATATGAATAAAACTCTCATTTTTTAAGAAACTTGTCTAAATACTTGTTTGTTAATCAAATGCGAAAGTTGTGTTCATTATTCTTGGGATGTGCTCGATGCGAAGGGGTGATCGGTGGTCGGGAAGGGCACCAAGCCCGTGGCACGCCAATCCCGGGTGTCATTATCAAACCCCCGAGTGGAAGTGTTCTGACCTGACTCTTTTCATTTCTGAGGATCCAGAACGCATCAAGGGATGAAGTGCATGTGGGAAAAGCGCGAATTGCTAGCGGCACGCCAATCACGGGTGTCATTATCAAACCCCCGAGGTTGGAGCGTTTCTACCCCCTGACTCGTATTTTTGCGGAAAACCTCGGGATGGTGACCGTTGGGAGGTTGTTTCCCCATAAAGCAATCTGCCTAACCGAGTCAGCAGTACCACCTCGGGATGGCGATCGTGGGGAGGTTTTTTCCTCCATGGAGCAATCTGCCTAACCGAGTCAGCAGTACCACCTCGGGATGGCGACCGTGAGGAGGTTTTTCCCCTATGAAGCAATCTGCCTAACCGAGTCAGCAGTATCACCTTGGGATGGCGACCGTGGGGAGGTTTTTTTCCCCCATGAAGCAATATGCCTAACCGAGTCAGCAGTACCACCCCAGGATGGTGACCGTGGGGAGGATTTTTCCCTATGAAGCAATCTGCCTAACCGGTTTAGGGGAGGTGACTGCGGGAGTCTTTTTCCCCCATAGGTTTAGCTTGACTGCTCGGATCAGGAGAAGCATGGCGCGGGGAGGTTTCTGCCCTCGTGGCGTGTGCAGGCTCCAGAGCCGCCCAGCATGAGGAGGTTTTGGCCTTTAGGGTCTCGGCCGCTCACCGATCTGTATCCTGGCTTGCCAGGACGCTAAATTGTAAGGTTCAGAATTATGTTTTGGGAGGCACCGAGTAGGACGCTGCCTCGGAGCACCCGAGTTGTTTTTCTTACTTTTTGAATTTGTGTGGAGTATGTGCTAAGTCACCTCAATTTTGTTAACTTTACTTTGTTCCAATTTTTATTTTTCGCTGATGTCTGATAAGGGGACGCCCGCGCCAGGATCCGCAGAGCCTCAGAGGTTGAAAATCTTCCCTCGTGTAAGTCTGTATTGTTTCACCAGCTCGGGGCTGGATTCGTTCCACCGATGTTGTGTTCCACTAGCTCGGGGCTGGATTTGTTCCGCCGAGTCTGTATTATTCCACCAGCTCGGGGCTAGATTTGTTCCGCCGATGCTGTGTTCCACCAGCTCAGGGCTGGATTCGTTCCGCCGAGTCTGTATTGTTCCACCAGCTCAGGGCTGGATTCGTTCCACCGATGCTATGTTCCACCAGCTCGGGGCTGGATTCGTTCCGCCGAGTCTGTATTGTTCCACCAGCTCGGGACTGGATTCGTTCCGCCGAGTCTATAATGTTCTTCTCAGCTCGGGGTCGGGTTACATCCTACCGAGTCCATCTCATTGGTCTGGGGACGTAACAATTCCCTCAGAGCCAATTGTTCTTCTCAGTTCGGGGTCGGGTTACGTCCCACCGAATGCATTTGATTTCGGCTCAAGGACAGACTATCCCCTCGTGGCCAAACTCGAATTGTTCAGGTTCAAGATCACATTCAGAATAAGTTATGAGAAGTAGCAGATGAAATACAGAGTACATTGCAGAAGAAAAGTTATAAAATTTATTACAAAAAGAAAGAAGAAAAAGTGTATTGTTCCAAGTTTACATAGGGCCCCGTGCATGTCACCCTTTACTATGCAACTTCTCATTCTTCAACATGTTCAGATGGCAGCTGGCCAGGCCCGGTCTCGGTAGAGGGGACAATAGTTTCGACCTGGAAGGCATGAGAGACGTCGGTTATTTTGGTTGCGGGAGCGGGATCAGGAGCCTCGGGTTGATTCTCTTCAGGGACCGAGGACACTGAGGCCGAAGTTGTTTCCCGCTTTGATCCAGTGACCGACCACCAGCTGATATCACACTTCAGATTTTTGTAGTTCTCGGCACCAACTCACACACTCGTTGGAACTTGGAACCGAGAACTATGAGACAGATGTTGATGGGGATTTATACTACTAAGGCATCTGAACTGCTCGACAAGGCCAGAGAGGGAGTTCTCCTCATCCGGGGGATCCATGTTCAGAGTTTGAGGGTTGATCTTGTTAGGGTTGGTGTCAGAGTGCCAATTCGGATCGTATTTATGTCCGATTCATGAATACGAGCAATCCATTTTTCCATAATATTACTAATTTAAATGGTAGAACCTATTGTCTTTTATATACGTATTCGATCTAATTTCGATTAGAATGAAACTAAATATGGTTTAGTGATATGCATATATATTAGACAAAGACCTCAGGATTTAATTTGAGATATTTATATTTATTATTTAATTATTTAATTGTTAAATAAATAATTAATTAATATTAAAAATATCTTTGTAATGATTTAGCTTTTAATTTGGCTTGATATCATTGGCACACATTTTTTGTTCACTTTATTAAAGGTAAATGTTATCTTTAATTTTGTAAAAATGTGGACCAATTAATATTGAACAAAATGAATAATTGTTATTCAATTTTGAAAGCCAATAATTGGAAATTACAAAAATCAAAAAAAGGCAAAATTGGTTTGTTTTTTGAAATGTGATTTACAGGGAGCTATATTCACGCCCAAAAATAGCAAGCAAAGATATAACACAAGTTTAACAAAATTGCAAAGTGAGTTGAGAGAGTATTGAAGGAAAATTTTGGAAATTTTGTAAGTAATTCTCAATTTCCTTCAAGATAGAAATTATTTCTATTTATCTTATCTTCAATTGTATTGCTAAAATTAATTTCTCTACTCTTTAGTTTGTAATTAAATTTGTTGGAAGCTTGTTGGATGTGGTTAGCATGTATAATTAATTTATAGAGCTTATTAATGTAATTAAGCATAATAGATTAATTAGAAATTTAAAGTTGTCATTCTAGAGTTGATTAGCCATTCATAATTAACCTAGAATTGTTCTTGATTAATTTCATGATGGTGAGACTTGATTGGTGTGATAATTGAATGATTAAAGTGTTGAATTTTGTCAATTTAATGTAAATTGTCCAATTTGAGTAATTTATGAAATTATGGTTCTTAACCCATTCAAATTTTGGGGCTTCTCATATATATGATATAATTTGATGTATATTTGATGTATGTCAAATTTGTAATTGACTGATTTTATCTTGATGTGTTTTGAACAAATTGGGCCAAATTACAATTAACAAAAGTTATGGGCTGTTTTCGTAAATTCTGGGCATTTTCGGAAATTCTGGAAAGTTTCTGGATTTGAGTTGCAAATTTTAAAAATTATTTTGGGATTGATTTGGAATCAATTAAATATGTAATTGACATATTTAATTACTAAAATAATTAATTTACAAAGTTTAGGGGTCTTATAGGAATTAATGATAAATCTGATTTTTCAGATAAAATTCAGTTTTTATTTATTGAGTAATTAGAATAAATTAGTTTATTTTAATTGCCAAATAAAATATTTATCGGAAATTGTTTCAGAGTGAAAATACGCGTTTTATGTTATTTTGCGGAAAAACGTTTTCGCAAAAATTTCGCGATGTTTCTATATTATTTATGTAACATCCCGCCTTAGTCAAGATGCTACCGGCAGTGAGACAGGCTAATCCTGCCTCCATAAGCCTCTGACTCTGACGAAATTTCGGCATGACCTCTGCGTAAAGTCATGTAACCTGAATCGAAGTCCAGCACCTCAATACAACCTAAATGGCCCAACACATAATATACACTAAAACAATAAACTTAAGTCATAACACAATTGGGCTCTGTGCCCGAAAATACGTACAAACAAAAACTTTTACAATTACACTTGTACAGACTTAAACCTTTTACAACAAGACTTATAAACGACTCTTATACGCCCAAGACCTGGTGACTGGCTGACTGCAATGCTGCTATCCGGCTTCTCAAGCTCTGAAATCTGTGGTCGACCGATCGGGTCATAAGACTCAGTAAGTAACTGTGCTCATTCCTTGAGCATCAAACACAAGCAAAGTGTGATTTCCATTTTATATTAATCTGTACCTCTTATGATCATACACATGTATCAAACCCGATCTATCTTTTTGATTTTTTATTCATTTTTCAAACTTATTTCTAGCTACTGTCTTTCTAACTATTCATACGTGAACTTTAAGTCTTGTTTCCTGTTTAGGTTCATCATTCATATTCTTTCTATTAAGTCAAGTTTTACCATGTTTTCGCTGCGCTACTCTGATATCTCAATACTTACCCACTTAATCTTTACTAATCTAGTTTGGTTATTTATCATACTTATCTTTCTTTATTTCATTCATTAAAATATCATCAAATCGGATTTAAAAATTGTTCTTGCTATTAAACATTCTTCTTTAACTGTCTTATATTCTATACTAATTCTATCACTAATATACCTCACATGCAGATAAATAAGTCCACTTACATAACAAATTATCACCATATCATAAACATTTGCAATCTAATATACCTTTACATCTATAACTTCATATATCCAAGTTCGAATTTATTTAAGCTTTAACGCTATAAATACATGCATTTGCAAATTACTATTTCCAACTCAATAATATCATACATGTATATGGAATCATTCGTCATAAACTAGCATCCATAAAAATTTCTCTTGTGTAAATACAGTTCATGCCAATATCCATCTTCTTATGCATACAAACGCAATAATGCTATCATGTATAAGTATAAGATATATATATATATATATATATTATAACTCAAATGATATCTAAATGTATGATTTATATGCTCAATTTGTAAATTAAGCTCTACTTAAATATGTCATGATTCTGTAATATTTATTCTATGTAATACATACTTATACTATCATCAATGCACTGTGCATACACCACACACACAAGTACTAATTATATATATACATGCCATTATGCATTAATGCCAATTACATGCTCTCCATAAATACTTCTATCTATGCTAACACATTCATAATTCCTCATATTCATCACTGCAACTATATTTTCAATCAAATGCAATTTGAACCCACAAGAAATGGCAGCAGTGGTAAAATAATTAAGAGTTCTTCACCCAACACTAGACCATAACCTATAAGTCATATTTTTCTAAGAACTCTGAATGAGCTAAAGGCTGGTTAAAGCAACTTAAATTTTTGTTAGGCCTTTGAGGTTCAATAAAGCAATTACGCTGGTCATGTGCAATTCCTAATGACTATCATCTTGATTGGCACAAAACAACTCTATCCAAAAATTTAATCCTGGCCTTACTTGCTTATACTGGTAAACTATCCAAATAATAAATTCACAAAATAAGAACCAAACTTTACAAACATTCAACTGCAAGAGGCTGATGAAATGACATTATAAGATTCATTTCCGGGAAAGCTTTATTTTTAAGTTGTATCTGTAGATAGATTCTTCATCGCTTGTTCTATAAAATTACCACAACTCATTTTGGTTACTAAAGCTTCTAATAATAAAAGGAAATATTTTCTTTAAATTCCCTATTGCCCAATAAAATCATATCTTGATTATGACAAAAGAAAGGGTATTAGATTCACCTTTATCACAACGAACACGTTATAAGCTTCAAAACCTATTCTTAGCAAAGCATTTTCTTAATTTTCTAACTTCCAGTATTTCAAACACTAGGACACCAAGACAAAAGCATGCACACAATTTCACTTTACTTCCAATTTAATTGCTTAGCATATTTTTTTTTAAAAGAAAATCCCCATATTTCTAGGGTTCTACCAATTCTTCCCAATTCCTTAATCTTTTTAAATTTTTATCAATTTCTTTTATAAAACTAAATTAAGAACTCAATCCAACATATTTCTAATCACCATATCCATCCAATTAACCCAATCCTTTCAATTTATTAATTTACCC
The DNA here is from genome assembly GCA_019454045.1 of Zanthoxylum bungeanum. Classification (NCBI taxonomy): domain Eukaryota; kingdom Viridiplantae; phylum Streptophyta; class Magnoliopsida; order Sapindales; family Rutaceae; genus Zanthoxylum; species Zanthoxylum bungeanum. The sequence goes on from SKCR01042136.1 coordinate 351,770, forward strand.
AAACACATCAAAAGGCAACAATCTCAAGGAAATCATTAACACAATATACTTACCAATTGTTTCTCTCTCTCTCGATATCTTCTTCTTGGCCTATCTCTCTTCTCTCTCTCTGGATTTCTCTCTTTCTCTCCTGCTATCTTTCTCTTTCTCGGTCTGCTTCTCATCTCAGCTCTCGATCTCTCTCTCTCTCCCTATTCTCTCCATTCTATTTCTTTTTCTTCCTCATTCGGTCTGCTCTGTTCTGCTTCTTCTCTCCTCTCTCTCGGTCTCTACTGCTCTCGGCTTCTTCTTCTCTTCTTCTCGATTTTTCTTATTTTCTTTTCTCTTTCTCTATTCTGTTTCTGTCGTGTTTCTTGTGTGTGTGTGTTTAATATATATGTGTGTGTCTCTAGAAAAGTCTAGGTTTATTTTTGTAATTTGTGTGGTAATTATCAATTCCATCCTTCAAGTTTCCTTATTATTATCTTTTAATTAATTTCTTGAAAAAGTCCCCTTTTAACAAATAAAAATTAACCTCGCGTTCAGACGCAGACTCACGCGCGAAAAATAAATTTACGCGAACACGTTAAAATAATTCGGGATATTACGCCTAAGCCAAGATGTTACCTACATGATGTTACAATTTATGTCGTTATATGATATCGAATAAATATGTTTAGGTGAAATATGAATGAATTATTAATATTTGATATTAAATAATTTATTCGTAAGTTTAAAAATTTTAAACTACGATTTCGCCCGAACCGCGCTTCTTCCGCTGCGCCTCTTTGATTTGACCCCTACAAAATTGGTATCAGAGCGAGTTTGATCCTGGACGTCCGATATGATTAGCCCTTTAAAATTCAATGTTTAATTTAATCATTACTTTATACGTGCATGTGTTTATTTAATTTGATTAAATAAAGTAAAAGCATCTTTTGTTGGAAAATCCCCGTTTAAATAAGGTTTTAAGTAAGTGACTAGTATTAGGAATGCTTGTTTCTTCGTCTGCCTTGTCAATACGGATGTAAATGTTTTCATTATGCTATGGCTGTAACGTGCCAAAGCTGTGCAGTTATAGTTGAAGGTAGTTCATTTGCGCCGGTAGAACTTATATGATAAGAGACAAATTCAAATGAAAGTGGAAATCTTGAACGTGCTAAAGCTGTCAGGACTACATCGGTAGCTTTAGTTTGTCATTGACAAGTTTAACCTTGATACGCCTCCTTGTGAACGTGCCAAAGCTGTCATAACGAGAAACGATCAAGACCGAACCCAGGAGTCACAGTGAGTGTGATTGACAATGAGTTGTCTACCTAATGAATATACGTAGGCGAGAACGTGCCAAAGCTGTGAGTCGAAATATATTCATGGGGTCTACTTCCCATTATGGAATTCAATTTAATTATAGAATTCTCATTTTCGTTGGGATTACGGTATTACGTAAAGTAGTGGGAGGCACTGCTAGGTTAAAAATCCATAACCGATGCAGTGTGTAATATTATGAAAATTGTCGCTTATGTATTTTCCTTATTCTATTTTTAGATAGAATTAAACTTTTATCCACTGCATACATATTTTATATATGTTTTCTGACTTCAATTATGGTTGCAGATTTCTAGAATAGGTTTTAGATTAGAATAGATAATGATATAATCCTTCTAGACAGAATAGTTTCTTATGTAGTAAAGATTGACATGAATTGGTTCATGTCTCGAGATTCTTCACTGGCATTAAGAAAACCCATTTAGGTATTTTTTTTATCTAATAATTTCTTGGCTTTAGTGAGATTCAGAGGTCACATGTCAGTCACTATTTGTTTTTCGATTATTTGCAAATGTTGTAAATAATTTGAAAATAAATAATAAAGCTAAAGAAAGAAGATGCATATAGTTGTGTATAGAAAATATTGATTTTCACAATACGACAACTGTAGATATTGGATATCAGATCTCCCGTCTAGTTATTTAAAATATTATTGAATGATTGTTTCGATATTTGATATCAGAACTTGCGACTATTTGATAGTTATTTGTTCTTTGTAAACAATTGTTACATATTTTTAAAAATGACTAGTAGTGTCATTAACGTATAGATAAACATTAAGAAAAATATTCGGTTAAGAAAATAACTTAGAACATTATTTTATGAGATTTTATCACTTAAGTATTGGATGCTTATTCCATATGATAAAGGATGGTCTGATACAAGATCACACCACATATCCTTATCCATTTAACGAATATTTTATTCGGGAAAGTGACTAAATCTCATGTAACCAATGACTGTCATTGGAACAGAAAAATTTATTAAATTGATACATTAGATGTATGTAATTTAATGAATTGTAAATTGCTTAAGGTAGTTTTCTTTACTTTGTAACTTAGTCAATGAACTGTCGTGACTTAGTTACGTGTTTCTGATGAAATGCGGATAGAATATTTTGACTGGTTCCAAGATATTCGATATGAAGTTTTGAAAATTATATCTTTAAAATTCATCATGAGTCTTTGAATTGTTCAAAGATGTTTGATACGATCAAACATATGAATTAATGGCAATTTGTTCTAAGGTTATTCGAAGAATATAATTCTCACTCAATATAATTCTTCTATGATTCCATTTTGATGGAATTGGTATGTGGGAATAATCGAATCTTATATATTATTTGATTCATTTGATATTCAGTGTTATCGAATTAGTTTCAATACTATTGGGGTTATGCTCCAGTAACATTAATTCATCATTTTAATTAATGTTCCATTAGTTTCTACAGTTACATATATGATGTGTATAAGTAGAAAATTCGAATCTTGAAATGTTTGAGATTTGAATCTATCTTTTGTATAATTGTTATATAATTGACATTACTTGCGCCTAGGAGGTACGAGTAGAAGTTTATCATTTATTTTATTTACTAGAATATTGTATTATATTTGATAAAATATTTTTTCTACGATCTCGAGTAATAAAATTGTTTATTACTTAGTGTGTAACATTGGATGTTGACTATTGTAGAAAAGACTTGACTTATTGAAGTCAAATACGGTGATAAACTATAAATGAAACTACATAATTAATAAGATGAAAGTACCGTTTTATTACTTCCATATAAGTGATATAAGATGTCAGAATCATTCGCAAAGTATTTGATACTTAATGATTCTGTTGTTTTCTTATCGAAGAAAATTATCCTATAACTTATAGTGGGAGCGATATATGATATCGAATCCGAAAATTAGCATTAGACCATAGATATAAGATTGTTCATAGCTTACTACGATCAATTTTGGAACTTGATTGAGCTTTTATTGTGAATCGTTCATTAAATGTGCAAATGGTTTACGCAGCATAAGCACAGTGAGCTTATTAAAGGTTTGACCTTTATAGTATGACAGTGAGAAAAGTTATACTCAACAATCTATTGTAGATTCTGAGGAAACTTGTCTCTAGTCGCACTGATTGAATAATTTAAGATCTGTTGGTTAATGATGATATTAAATTGTATATTTTAGCTAAAGAATACAAAATGGCGTTTCTGAATGGTTTCTTCAGATAAGAGATCCATTGTGATTTCTTAGTTTGAAGAATTCGTTTTGGAATGGCCTTGGAGTTTGTATTATGCTAAGATTACAATTTAGTATATTAGCTTATAGAGCCTATTGTAGACTCGAATGAGCTTTCAGGAAATTTGTGTTTTCTAATTTTGATATCAGTCAGATTGTCTGATTTTATCAAAACATAGAGAATACATTTGAGATAGAAGGGTTAGTGGGAGCGTACAAAATTCTTTATAGTATTTTACATCATAATGACATTATCATTATTAAAGTAATAATGAGATGTTTATAAGGTAAAAGGTTTACCTCAGTCTTATTTTCTCCGTGAATGCAGTGGGGGTAGTCTATATTATATTTGATATAAAGTTTTATATAAGATATAAAACTAAGAGACTTGTGAGATACTCCTATTAATCGTACATTAGATATGATCTAAAATAGGACACAACAAGACTATTTGTATGACAGTTAGTATAATTGTTTGACAGTTAGTATAACTGTTTGACAGTTAGTATGTGTTTTATGTATAGTATTCATCTTTCGTAAATGATGATTCCTTTTTCGAAAGAGATATTGATTAGAATGTCTAATCGATCCTATGCATCCTAGGATGATGGCATAATGAATACTATATTAAGTGTGATTAGAGATATCATTTTAATCGTAATTGGTACGAGTTATTTTGATATTATCTAGACCATAAGATGTGTCTTGAAACATTTTCTTTATCATATTTGAGATATTAAGAACGAGTTTCTATAAATTGAGAATAAAGTTTGCAACCATTAAGGTCAGATTAGTTTTGAGTCTAGTTATGACGTTAGACAGTATACGTCATAAAAAGTCAAAAAAGATACAGTGAGAGTGTCACGGATGACTCTACTGTATGAGTGGAATTAGTTGCAACTTATGAAGTTGCATAATGACCTCGTAGATTAGAAGTTTGTTATTAATGTTGTGTTTGTGGTTGTCTATATAGTATTTTGGATTTGATCCATAAATACTTAGACAACTTAATAGCTAAAGCACAATGTTGATATGGCATATGAGTCATATTGATGTAGAACTTTGTTTCTACAAAAATATGAATGATGCTTGCTAAGGAAAATGATTGTGTTTGTTGGACAAACTCAATATGTCGGAGCGGGCTTACTTGTTGTTACCTACCTCTTGAGCGCTAGGTGAGTTCTTGAGGGCCATGAGTATATGATACACATTGGGATGTGTATATGATACCATGGATTGGCACACGAGCAAGTGGGAGAAATTGTTAGGGTTGGTGTCAGAGCGCCAATCCGGATCGTATTTATGTCCGATTCATGAATACGAGCAATCCATTTTTTCATAATATTACTAATTTAAATTGTAGCACCTCTTGTCTTTTATATACGTATTCGATCTAATTTCGATTAGATTGAAACTAAATATGGTTTAATGATATGCATATATATTAGACAAAGACCTCAGGATTTACAACGTAGTGCACAGTTACAACATAGTTTGTAATTGACATTGGGAAGTGTCACTATAAGTTGTATATCCTTAAATTAAGTTCCCGGTCAAGATTTACTGACACATGTCGGTTAGTAAAATCCGCTGAGACCATTACATGTCGTATATTGGACTTGGTCGGATGGTTTATCCCAATGAACCATGAGTCTTGGGAGACTCGTATAGACGTGTAGGTGTTTATTTGATAAACACCGAACGACTCACCGAAGATTTCCTAATAGATGGTACACCAACGTCAATAGGAATATTCTCGGGTTGAGTAGCATGGTGATTCTTTGACTTAAGATACCACTGTGGATATATGAGTTATCCTCCACACTTAGATGGCAGTCACGTCACTGATCTATTTAGATCAGACCTCCGTCTGTTCGTTGGGTATGGACTCATGCTCATGATATCCTGTGTGTATCAAGAAATGAACTGTCAGTTCTGTGTACAGAGCATAGGTAGTCCATTTGTGATTAGCAATCTGTTAAATCTATGGCCATAGTATACTTCGGAAGTGAGTTCCGAATGTTATATTAGAGATTACTAATAGATACGTCGACGAGATTATTCCTTTAGAGATTTGACGTTTATATCTATATCTCTGGGATAATCCGGATACATGTGACGGAGGGATTATACGTATGCAGTGACCTCGACCTGTATGGTTCAGTGAGTTTATCCGTGTTCGTCATAATTTACGGATGGGTGAATTATGGACACAAAATTTGATTTCGTGACGGATATGCCTGAATCTATAGAGTCTCACTAATGAAATATACTCGTAGAGCACTAGGGCAACTGTTATGAATAATACTGATTATTTATAACTCGTTTAATGGTTAAACGAAAAATACATGCAATCAGGTCTTGATTGTCATTCCCGAATTAATGTGTATTTGTATTTAATATTTGATATTATTTAATACACATTAATTAAATATCAAATTGTGATATTTAACATATATCATTAATATATGTATTTGAGATATTTAATGTAAATATAATACATATATTTGAGATATTTATATTTATTATTTAATTATTTAATTGTTAAATAAATAATTAATTAATATTAAAAATATCTTTGTAATGATTTAGCTTTTAATTTGGCTTGATATCATTGGCACACATTTTTTGTTCACTTTATTAAAGGTAAAGATTATCTTTAATTTTGTAAAAATGTGGACCAATTAATATTGAACAAAATGAATAATTGTTATTCAATTTTGAAAGCCAATAATTGGAAATTACAAAAATCAAAAAAGGCAAAATTGGTTTGTTTTTTGAAATGTGATTTACAGGGAGCTATATTCACGCCCAAAAATAGCAAGCAAAGATATAACACAAGTTTAACAAAATTGCAAAGTGAGTTGAGAGAGTTTTGAAGGAAAATCAAAGAGAAAAAGCTTAAGGATTTTGGAAATTTTGTAAGTAATTCTCAATTTCCTTCAAGATAGAAATTGTTTCTATTTATCTTATCTTCAATTGTATTGCTAAGATTAATTTCTCTACTCTTTAGTTTGTAATTAAATTTGTTGGAAGCTTGTTGGATGTGATTAGCATGTATAATTAATTTATAGAGCTTATTAGTGTAATTAAGCTTAATAGATTAATTAGAGATTTAAAGTTGCCATTCTAGAATTCATTAGCCATTCATAATTAACTTAGAATTGTTCTTGATTAATTTCATGATGGTGAGACTTGATTGGTGTGGTAATTGAATGATTAAAGTGTTGAATTTTGTCAATTTAATGTAAATTGTCCAATTTGAGTAATTTATGAAATTATGGTTCTTAACCCATTCAAATTTTGGGGCTTTTCATATATATGATATAATTTGATGTATATTTGATGTATGTCAAATTTTGGATTGATTGAATTTGATCTTGATGTGTTTTGAACAAATTAGGCCAAATTGTAATTAACAAAAGTTCTGGGCTGTTTTCGTAAATTCTGGAAAATTCTAGGCATTTTCGAAAATTCTGAAAAGTTTCTGGATTTGAGTTGCAAATTTTAAAAATTATTTTGGGATTGATTTGGAATCAATTAAATATGTAATTGACATATTTAAGGACTAAAATAATTAATTTGCAAAGTTTAGGGGTCTTATAGTAATTATTGATAAATCTGATTTTTCAGATAAAATTCAGTTTTTATTTATTGAGTAATTAAAATAAATTATTTTATTTTAATTTCCCAAGAAAAATGTTTATCGGAAATTGTTTCGGAGTGAAAATACGCGTTTTATGTTATTTTGCGGAAAAACGTTTTCGCAAAAGTTTCGCGATGTTTCTATATTATTTATGTCATTATATGATATCGAATAAATATGTTTTGAATGAATTATTAATATTTGATATTAAATAATTAATTCGTAAGTTTCAAAATTTTAAACTACGATTTCGCCCGAACTGCGCTTCTTCCGCTGCGCCTCTTTGATTTGACCCCAACAGATCTTCAATCCGGCTTGGAGCTCGGGTCCAGTTTTCTCAGGATGACCGACCCGAGCACACGGCTTGGACCATGTTTCAGACATCGATAACATCATAATTGGGGCCGACCACGGTACACCGGCAGCTCGGATCGATTTTACTTTGCCTTCCAGCCAGAGGGTGCGCCGGCCATCCCTCCACCTTGTAGTGACCGACGGCATCCCCGGATCGTCGGTGAACGACAACAGGAGAGAGAAAGTCATGCATGAGTGGGTCTCCCCGATCCTGGCTCCTCGCTTTATTTCACGGCCCGAGCAACCCGCCAAATCAAAGCTCTCGGAGAGTACTACAAGTTAGCGGTGATGGATTTTCCATTCCGTGCACGGTTGCACGTGAATCGATAAGAGAAAGAAATAGTGAATATTAACATCGAATGAATAGTAACTTCGATCGAAATTCCGTCGATTCCAGCACATTTGTGGGATCGTTTGGAGTCCGTATATGGTTTCAAAATCTCAGTAAGACCTCCCGGTAAAAAGTCACAAATTTCAAGTTTTCCACTAAATGTTCAGATATTTCCAATAACTTTATAGAATGGAGTATTTGTATGAATTGAATTGTTTCAGCACAAGTTATTGAATATGTGTATTTGGTAGAATCCGAGTGAAAAAAAATGAATTAGATCGATCCGATAGAATATCTAAATTTTGGTTAAAGTGGGTTTTGCATGTATTAATGTGTTTTTTATTGTAATGATGATTATGAGTTATATATGATAATAAGATAATGTTTGGATAAATCCGAGTAGGTTCAGAGGGTTCGGGACCCTTCTATAATGTTTGCGGAAGCTTTTTCGAAAAAAATTTCAAAACGCGTAAATTGTGGCTCGAATTAGTTTCTAATGATGTCTTAAGATTATTGGAACTGAAAATATTGAAATCAGATGTATTTTGGTTGTCCCGGAAAGATCCAGGATTTTGTTAAAGTTAAGTCAAGAAATCTGTAAAGTTACGATTCTGACGGTATTTCGCCATCTGTTTTGGCAGACTTGACTAGGACTTGGAGTGCTCGCAAAGCCATGTATGTAACCAATGCGACGAGAACTTGAATTGGTGAATTCGTGATTTAAATAAATAAATAAATAAATAAATAATATATATATATATATATATATAATATATATATTATATATATATATATATATATATATATTATATATATATAATATATATATATAATATATATATAATATATATCTGTTGGGGTTGGTGCTCAGAGCTCCAATTCCCGGTTGTATTTCTGTTAAATACTTCTGTAAAACATTTATTATGAATAATATATGCAGTTTCTATAATATAATATATCTTTTTATATGGTAAAGACGTAATGACCCGAGAATGATTAGTCATGATACAGTTGCAAAAGCGTCGCAACGGACATTGAGAAGTATCATGACGTTGTCATTCTCAGACAGTTCCTGGTCAAGGTTTACACTACTTGGTCAGTATAGTAAACCCGTTGAGACCGGTACATGTCGTATACTGGAATATATGATTCCAATGGTTTCTCAATGAACCATTAGTCTTGGAGACTAGTATAGACGTGTAGGTGTTTATAGCGGATAAACACTGAACGACTCACCGAAGATTCTTAATGGATGGTACACCAGCGTCAATGAGAATCTTCTTGGGTTGAGTAGCACTTGTGATTCTTAGACTTGAGATGCCATTGTGGGCACATGAGACATCTTCTACACTTAGACGGCAGTCACGTCACCGATCTATTTAGATCAGACCTCCGCATGTTCGTTGGGTGTAGACAGATCCTCAGGGTGTCCTATGTGTATCAAGATAGGATCCGTCAGTTCTGTGTATCAGAGCATAGGTAGTCCATATGATTAGCAATCAGATAAAACCATGGGCCCGTGGTAAAGTTTAGAAGCTAGTTCTAAACATTCTTTTAGAGATTGCTAATAGAATAGTCGACTGGATAATCCCGATAGAGATTTGACGTTTACATCTATATCTCTGGGATTTATCCGGATACCTGTGACTGAGGAATTATACATTTGCCATGACCTCGACCTGTATGGTTCAGCGAGATTATCCGTGATCGTCATAATCTACGGGTGGATAGATTATGGACACGAAATTAGATTTCGTGACAGATATACCTGAATCTAGAGAGTCTCAATAATGAAACATACTCGTAGAGCACTAGAGCAACATTAATAAATAATTTTGATTATTTATAAAGTCGTTTAAAGGTTAAACGCAAGATACATACTAAAAGGACTAGATAGTCATTTGCCTAATTATTGTGTATTTACATTTAATACTTGATTAATTTAAATACACATTAATTAATAGTCAAAATGAGTTATTTGACTTATATCCTAAATGAATATATGTTTTTAATATTTAATGTAAATATTATATATATATTTAATATATTTGTATTTGATTAATTAATTGATTATTTAATTGTTAAATGATTAAATTAATTAAAATATAAATATCTTACATTAGGATATTTAAAGTAAATGATGTTAGTTGCTTTTGTTGACTTAAATAAATATCTAATAAAGTTGTATTAAGATATTTATGCAAGTTGATAACATTAATTTGAAATGAAATTGAAATTACATACTTGTATTTGCTAAGGTGAAATTCGGCCAAGGCACATTTGGTGCAAGTATATATTGATTTTCATTTCACTTTACACTTAACCTAATACACTTTAAACAAAAAGAAACTCCATTGAAGAGACAAAAAGGAAGCTTGAGAAATAAAGAAAGATCAAAGAAAAGCTTGATTTTAGTAAGTTTTTCCAACTTGCTATTAGTAAGGAAATGTTCCTTAGGATCTAGGCTTTAATATATGATATCCTTAGGTTATTTCTTTCTTTGTTCCTTGTGGTTTTTGTTGATGGAAAGTTTGATAGAAGTGTTGAGCATGTATGGTGAAGGAAGGTTGTGACTATTGTAGTTGTAAACTTTCTTTAAAGGTTTTTGAAACCATGTTGCTAATATAGAGTTATTGACCCACTCTTAAATGACCTAGATTTGATCTTGAGTTGTTTCATTGTGTTGAGACTTGGATTGGATGGAAGAATGATGATTGAAGTAATTGATTTAATGTATTTGGTCTAATTTGTCCAATTTGTGGAAATTGAAAAATTAGGGTTCATGACTAATTCCAAATTTGGGGGTTTTCATATATGTTGTGTATTTATGTGTGTATATGATGCATATAAATTTTCATGTTGATTGGATATCATTTGGATGTGTCTTGAAGCATGAAAGTGCAAAATGCACAAAATGGAACCTAAAGGAGGCTATCGGCCTTGTGAGAGAAATTTGGGGATTTTGGTGCTTTTGGTGTTTTGATGTTTTGAATATGCTAAGTTCATCTTAGAAATGATTTAGAATCATTCAAAATTGATTAGATCAATTTCGGACTAAAATGGACAAAATACCAAAGTAAGGGTAATTTGGTAAATTCACTTAAATATGATTTATTGAATTTTATTTCATAATTTGATTATTGGAATATTAAATAAATATGTTTATTTAATAAATCCGAGAAAAAATTTTGAAATCTGAAAATCGGATTTTCACCGCTTCCGCTGCGCTACCGGATTCACCCCCTAAAAACCCCTACAATATCCACATGTTTGAATTTTGTTAATGCTTTGAAATAAAGCGAAATTTTGATAAGTTTAATGTCTATGTGTATGTATGAATGTACGTATAGGTATAACCTGTAATGATATGAAAATGTGTATGTGAATGAATACGTAAATATATAAGTATATGAGTATGTATTCGTATATGCATATGATGTTAAGATATATATAGGTTGGGTATACGAAATCGATAAGTGGAACAAGTCATGATTTCGTTCTTATATGACTTGTTTTCATTTCCATCAAAGCAACAACAACTCATCATCTAAAACTAATGACACATCCGGCTACCCCTACACATGAAATGCACAATTTCATTCTTATATTATCATGAAATGCACAATCATGCATGCTACCAACTTAATCAAAGTTAATTAACCAATTCCAAATCCTAGGGTTCACAAGATGCGAATTTTGGGCTTCCATATTTCAAGCTCAAAACCGAAATTAGAGGAAGGAAAGGGGATAGAGAGCTTACTTTGCATGAGGGGAATCTTGGCACCATCACCTGTCACTTCAAAATGATGAAAAAGTTAAGAAAGAAAATGACTTATTTTCTAAGAGAGGGGGAAGCATTTCACGTTTCTTGGCTTGAGAAATGGATGGATGAATAATGTTATATTTATAGTGCATAAGGCTGATTTTTTTTCAAATAAGTGGCTAGGGTGAGGCCACATCATCCAATTCTAGTCTATTCCAGAAATTACTGTAGCAGACAAGAATATCTCGATTTTTTACCTTTTTCTGATTCGAATTTGGAAAAATATCCAATTTATAAGTTGTAGGTATTGGTCTTAGCTTTCCGAAGATATAAAGTTCATAACAATCAGAGATCGTATGAAAAAGTTAAGGCCTAAATACCACGGGTTGTCCGGATTTAATCTTGGAATGAATTCAGTATTGAAACTGCGAGGAATTTGTCAAAAGTCCAAAAAGTCATTTCATGAATGTATACGTGTTCGAACATGATTTATATCATGTATCATACGTCCCATACGTAATAGTCTTCAAGATTACTGGGGTGTTACATTAGGTTATTGTTGGGGTATTTGCAGCAGAATGACATGGAAGGCGAAAATTATTTTTAAACATTTTAAAATTTTCCGAGCGAATTAATTAATATCAAATATTTTGAATTCACTCAAATAAATTTCAATATATTATTTATTAACGAAACACGATGAATTATTTTACGAAAATATTTTTTGACAAATACTACGCTTAACGGGCAAACGGTCAAACTGGTTGACCAACCGTCGAGCCAGGACAACCCGATCACTTGGGCAGGGTTCGTTCAGCCCTTGGGCTACCCGAACAGTGCCCAGTTTCACAGCCGCGACGCAGCAAGCTCGTTTCGACGTGAATTTCACCGTTTTCTCGCATTTTCGCCCCGGAACAATTTTTGAAAATTTTCCACCACCCAATACACATCCAAAATCATCCAAATGACATATTTTTATATGAAAAATATTCTGATTTAACATCTAAAACCAGATCCGGTCCAGTTTTTATTTTTGTCAATTTTTTATGCCAAAATTCAATTTATTCACAAAATTAATCCAATTAATTTACTAAAAATTTATCACCACAATACAAAATTTCAAGAACAATTCTAGGCAACATTAGAGTTGTAACATCCCTCTAGAATGAAAATTTTAATTTTGAGATTAATTCACTAATCAATATATTTACACATGCTTAATAAAGAACAACTATTAAGGTTAATTACACAACAAACACTAAATTTTGCACCCAATAAATATTCAAAATACATATGTATATAAAACATACTTTGCATGCTTAGGAAACAAAATTAAGAAAATAGAAATTAGGAATTTAATTTTACCTTAATTTAAATTCCAATTCCTTCACTTTTCTTCTCGCTTGGTGTTGTTTTTTTTGTTATTAACCCTAACCCCTTTTTTCTTTTGTTTCTCAACTCATGAGAGTGATTGAACGGCGTGATAACACACGTATAATGCAAGCGCACATATCGTTCAAGTAGTATAAAATGTATCGATCCCACGATGACTTAATACCTAAGCTATTAATTTATGAAGCCAAATGTTTACAAGTATCTAATAGATTTGTTGTTTGATTGGATGGTGACTTTAAACTAAAACAAATAAATAAAATAGGGCGAAATTGAATTAAAGGTAAAATTAATATTATTAAACTATTTAGGGTTGTGAATCCTTCCAATATCTTTTAAAGATAAAATGTTTATCTCATGTTTGTGTAATATATAAGTTTATTAACCTGGAACACGAAATTATGCAAAAGTCTCTGTCGATGGTCAGATGCAAATACCCAGTATAAACCAATTAATCATATGTCTTTGTTAACCAAATTACCTGAATTTATTAAGATTAAGTTCCAATTGTGGCTACCTCTGCCCGACATGTATATGTCTATCCTGGAAGGAAATCTATTAAGGGGTATCTAATCCTTAATGGAGATCGTGGGCTATTAAGTCTAAGGCTGAAACCTAAAATTCATTTGTCAAGTTTATTTTAAGTTTACCAGATCAATCTTATTAATGACCAGTTAACAAGAAACATTAAGCTTAAGACTTAATAAATAAACGTTTATATTACACAAACTATAAAATAACCCCTTATAAACCGGTGATATTGGAATTCATCACAACCCCAGATAATGAGTTTAGTAACGACACATATCTAAGGCTAATAAAAGCTTAAATAAAGTAAATGACATAAAGTAAATACTGAAAATTAAAAACATAAATAAAACAAATAAGAAAATATTGGGGGTTAGAAGATCCACTTTTATTACTTCTATTTTAGATATCCCCTTATTATAATATATTAACTTTGCGTGATAATTACCAACCGACCATATAGGCGATATCTTGATTAAGTCAAATTTACAATTAATTCCAACCGACCATAAAGGCGGTATCTCATTAAGTCAGGTTTTAAATAGTTTATATATTATAATTAAGGGAGATTAATCTAAATATTAGTAATAAAAGCTTAACCTTTCACCCCAGCAGAGGGGAGTCACCTCCTCATGCTGAACAGTAAAATAAAGACTGAAAATGTCACACCCGTCCCCTGAGGTAGGGTAGGGGTGGGACGGAGACTAGAAACTGGCAGAGTTTCCCCTGTAATATGGACTAATCCTCCAAATACAAGGAAAAATCTAAACTGAAAATATCATCATAACATAGGATCTCCATGATCCAACTCAACATAATATCCTCAGTAACAAATAAAGGCTCAGTGCCAAACATTAGACAATAAATTCTTCCAAGAAAATACATATCTAGAATTACAGTCTCAAAACATAACAAAGACACTCTACTGTTGGCACAACCTTTCTCTACTGGCAGGAAATGATGACGAAAAGCAGATGGAAATGATGATCTACTAAACTGCTGAACCTGAAATGTTAAGGAAAGGGGTAAGATGGATCACAGCTTAGTGCCGTGGATAATCAAGTAACAAGGTGAATCGAACAAGTCTTTCATAATATAAATAAATACATAAGCTGTAAATCGATATCTCAAACATTTACTTGAAATCGTAAATCTCATTTCTCATAAAACTCAAATCATAAATCTCATTTCTCATAAAGCTCATACTACTCAAAAATACTATGTAATGATAAATCTGTTTATTCATCTATATGCACAACCTCATGACAATATGGCAAAGCTGGCAACATGGGGCTTCCCCACGGCAAAACTGGCATCCGGAGCAAACTGGCAACGTGAGACCTTATCTCACGGCAATAACTGGCAACATGAGACCTTATCTCACGGCAATAATCTGGCACATATAAGTACACGGGGTGCATCCTAACATAAAAATCATTTCCAAAATCCATGCTCATATATCTCAAATCATGCAAGTTTCTCATATATCACAAACACATGATTTCAACATAATCAATATTTGATCCATACCTTATAGCAAAATATATAAACTTTCTGAAAACAAACTCATTTAATGCATTACCTTAAAATTCATTTAAGAAAACATACATACTATATACTTTTGAAAACATCAATGTTACAGGCTTATCCACGCACCTGGTGAGCTGACTACAGATAAAGGAACTAGGCAGCAGGACCGTCCCTGCTTACGGTATCACGATCACCTAACAGACAAAAGAATTTACTATAAGGAACATAATCCTAACTAGAATAGATGAAAGAATATGCAAGAAACGTGGTTCGGTCGTTCTCGCAAACTTTACAAAAATTACACGGAAATTAAGATTCGGGGGTCCGTTACTACTCGGAATGGTCTGAAATTCACGGAGGATACTCGGGAAGTCGGCACGAGCTTACTGTCCGGCGCGTGGGTACCACGCGCCGTTCGCCAAGGCCGCGCGTGGGCCTCACGCGCCGCCACATAAGGCACGCGTGAGCGCCACGCGCCGGTCGGATCAAGAAAATTCTGACGGCCGAGCATTCCTCTCCCTCTCCCGGATCTAATGCCGCTGACGGTTCGTCGATCGGAGTTCCGGATCAACGGGAAATCTAGAAAAACCACAAAAAGTTTCTTACCAAGATTTCTACGAAAATTATGAGTTTCCCGAGATGAAACCACCACCAAAATGATACTCTCGACGAGATCTACACTTTTCCTTAAAGGCTCGGTCGGGTTTGAACTTCGGATTGGCCAGATCGGACTAAAGCTTCTATTTCCCTCTTTTTCTCTTTCTTCTTCTCTCTTTCCCGTCTCTGCTTCTATTCTTTTTTTTTTTTTGATTTCTGTATTAGGCTAATAGTAATAAAAATAATTAATAATAATACAAAATATCTATACTCATAAATTACCAAAATGCCCTCACTTATAAGGGTAAAATTGGAAATCATCACTTTTGAAGCCTTTCTGATGTGATTCTTGAAATATGTTCAACGCAAAAGTTGTTCATCTCGGAAAAACGAGTCTGATGGTTCAAAAATAAACTTGATCGGAGTTCGTTTGCTAAGTTCATGCCAAAACTGTAAACTATACGCATATAGTAAAAATCACGTAACTGATTCTTGGTCCCCACGCATTTTCCAACGCGACGAAAATTCATTTAATTTTATTCTGATCCATATTCCATCACTTAAACACTTATTCTTCATTATCAGTCTATTCCAAGACGATATCGTCAGTCTGGGAATCTCCTAGAACAGTCCCGAAAATCTGGGATGTTACAGAAAAGTAAAGAAAAGAAAGTACTATTGCGTAAAGTAAATAAAATTAAATACAGAAAGCTGTAAATAAACAAACAATATACAATCTTCTTAGTATTCTTAAGGAATTCCTTAGAAGAAAGTATATATTGGAATTCTAAAATCGGCCTCAATTTATAGGCAAATCCTGGCCTCAAGTATCACGACGCGTGGAACATTTCGCATCGCGACACGCCGTATATTGATGACATGTGGCACGGGCTTCGCGGAGATGGTGACACGTGGCGTCGGCATCGTCGGTATCTGAATTATTGGTTTGGCGTCGCGACACAGAAAGCTTGGCGCGTCGCGATGCTGACTTCATCAAGACGTCAGCAATGATGTGTTTCAATGATGAGTGTCGGCAGCATGTGATGGTGACGCGTGTCCGGCGCACGTTAGCAGATTGATGTGATGTTGACACGTGACAGGCGCATGTTAGCAAGTGCACATGTTAGCAAGTGCGCATGTTAGCAAGTCTGCTGAACGGCGTAATCACACGCGTATAACGCAAGCGCACACATCGTTCAAGTAGTATAAATATATCGATCCCACGAGGACTTAATTTCTACTGTTGTTATTAATTGTTGATACTATTTATTTACATGTATCTAATTATAGGAAGAAGAGAATGATTGCTTGATTGGTTGGTTGAATGTGGATTTTCTAAATAAAAATACAAAAGAAGATACTAAGGAAAATAAACACAAGACATAAATATCTAGGGTTGTGATTCCACACAATATTCTTATAAAGATGAATTGATTCTCTTATATTTGTGTAATAAATTAGTTTGCTAACCTGGAACACGAAATTATGCAAAAGCCTTTGTCGATGGTCAGATGCAAATACCCAAATAACCCAATTAATCATATGTCTATGTTAATCAAGTTATATGAATTTATTAAGTTTAAGTTCCAATTGTGGCTACCCCTGCCCGACATGTATATTCATATCCTGTAAGGAAATCTATTAAAGGGTTATCTATCCTCAAGGAAGATCGTGAGCTATTGAATTTAAGGCTGAAACCTAAAATCGATTTTTCAAGTTCATTTTAAGTTTACCACATCAATCTTATTGGTGACCAGGCAACAAGAAGCATTAAGCTTAAGATTCAATAAACAAACCTAAGAATTACCCATTATATAATTAAATCAATTATTAAGCTTATTAATATTGTGTTTCATCACTACTCTAGAATAAAAAGAAAATGCTGGGGGTTAAGGGATCTACTTTTAGAAATCTCACTTTATTATAATATGTAAATTGTTAGTATTACCCATTTAAGTTGAACCAGCCATAAAGACGGTGTTATTATTTATCCATAAACCAACTTATAGGCGGTAATCATCTGTCACCTAAAGACCGACCATATAGGCGGTGTTACATTATGTTACATAAATAAAACATGCCATTAAGGCGGTATCAACTTTTAATCTATATTATTAAATTACAATTTCCATATTATAATTAAAGTGAGATTAATCTACATTTACTATTTCTAATTTAGAAATCTCCCTTATTATAATATATAAATCTGCGTGATAATTACCAATCAGCCATATAGGCGGTATCGTGATTAAGTCAAATTAATAATTAATTACCAACCGACCAACCAAGCGGTATCCATGCTTAGTCAGCTTAAAACCAATTTATAATTAATTACCAACCGACCAATATGGCGGTATCCTTGTTAAGTCAGGTTTTAAATAGTTTATATATATAATTAAGGGAGATTAATCTAAATTATAATAGTAAAAAGCTTCACCCTTCCCCAACATTAATTTAACTATTGAACATAAAAGAAAAGAAAAGATGATCGGCGTAAACACACACGTATAATGCAAGCGCACGTATCGTTCAAGTAGTATAAAAATATCGATCCCACGAGGACTTAATTTCTACTATTGTTATTAATTATTGATACTATTTATTTACAAATATCTAATTGAATGGAGAAGAGAATGATTGTTTGATTGGTTGAATGTGGTTTTGCACAATAAATAAATAAATAAAAAGACAAAAGAAAATACTAAGGAAAATAACAAAAGACACAAAGATCTAGGGTTGTGAATCCTTCTAATATCTTTTAAAAGATGAAGTGATTATTTTATGTTTGTGTAATAAATCAGTTTACTAACCTGGAACACTAAATTATGCAAAAGCCTCTGTCGATGGTCAGACGCAAATACCCAGTTTAACCCAATGTCTATGTCAACCAAATTATCTGGATTCATTAAGTTTAAGTTCCAATTATGGCTACCCCTACCCGACAGGTATATTCCTATCCTGTAAGGAAATCTATTAAATGGTTATCTATCCTCAAGGAAGGTCGTGGGCTATTAAGTCTAAGGCTGAAACCTAAAATCCATATGTCTAGTTCATTTTAGATTTACCACATCAATCTTATTGGTGATCAGACAACAAGAAACATTAAGCTTAAGACTTAATAAGTAAACCTTTAAATTACCCAAACTATAAAATAACCTCTTATAAACCGGTGATATTAGAATTCATCACAACTCCAGATAACTAACACATAACTAGGGCTAGTAACAACTTAAAAGTAAAAGACATGTAGTAAAAATACTGAAAAGTAAAAGACATAAAGTAAAACTGAAAAGTAAAATAAAATAAAATGCTAAGGTAAAAGGAATTACTTTTACTACTACTAATTTAGATATCTCCCATAAAATAATATATAAACTTGTGATAATATTACCAACCGACCAGTCTGGCGGTATCCTGATTAAGTCAAATTAAGTCCAACCAGCCATAAAGGCGGAACAAAAATAAATTACCAACCGACCAATCTGGCGGTATCTTTGATTAGTCAGGTTTAAACCGGATTAAAATTAAATTACCAACCGACCAATATAGCGGTATCCTTTTTAAGTCAATATTTTAAATAGTGAATATATTATTTTTAAGGGAGATTAATCTAAATAGTAACAGTAAAAGAATTACCTTTTACCCTAGCTGGGGAAATTACCTTCTCATGGTAAATAGTAAAAACTGTAAAAAGTAAAAAGTAAAATTAAATTACTATTATTACAAAACGTAATTAAAATTATTTACAAAACTAAAAATTAAAAACTAAAAAACTAAAAAACTAAAAGAATCTAGAGAGAGAAACTCTCTCTTTAGATGGAATAGAAGAGAGAGAATGGTGTATTGAATTCTGAAATCTGAAGCTGAATTTATAGGCGCGAATGGGCATCTGACGTCGCGACGCCAAGTCCTTTGGCGTCGCGACGCTAGAACAGTGAGGCGTGGCACAATGACAGCTTGACACGTGGCGATTCGGATAAGAGGATAAGGCGACACGTGGCGAGGCGGCTAAGAGCTCAATTATTATGCTGACGTGGCGATGGCGTGGCAAGGCGGCTGAGATCAATTGTCGGCACCATAAGATTGCGACACGTGTCACCGCGTGATTGGCTGATGATGACGTGGCATGTTGACTCGGTTGACCTGCTGACGTGGATGATGACGTGACATGACGCGTGGCATAGTTGACTCATTGACCGGATGACGTGGCGACACGTTGGATGACACGTGGCACACGTGGCAATTGAGAGTGTCGGCACCGTAGGATGATGACACGTGGCACGATGCACGTTAGCAGCTCGGCTTTGATGGTGACACGTGTCACGGCGCATTTTAGCAAAGTCAAACTTCTCAAATTCTGACCCGTTGACCCGGCGCACGTTAGCAGATCTGGTGCAAGTTAGGCGTCGAGACGCTGATGACTTGGGCGTCGCGACTCGGACAATTTACCGAAATGCCCTTTTTGCCAATTCTTCATGTTTTGCTCCAAATCACCTCCAGAATGTCCTGAAACTTTATTTATCTACAAAAAACACAAAACACATCAAAATATTCACATAACTCAAGAAACTATACAATATATTAGGTTAAATGAGTGGAAAATAGTGATAGATTTATCACTCATCAAAAGACAATAAAAAAAACTAATACTGAAAGTAAAAGTGCATAAATAAAAGTACTGAAAGTAAATAAATAAAGAAAAATGCTTAAATTAAATTACAAAAACTTAAACAAACAAGATGCAATCCTTAAAGTTCCTAAAGAACCTAAAAAAGGCTTCAAAATTCAAATGAAATTTGGCTCTATTTATAGGCATCACCAGGTCGGGTGCGTCGCGACGCGCACAACCTTGCGCTTCGCGACGCGCCATTGATTTACGACGCGTGGCATGCGGGTTGTGGAGATGCTGACACGTGTCCGGTGACTGCATGTGGCGGTGACACGTGGCACGATGCACGTTAGCAAGTTTACTGTGATGTTGACATGTGGCACGACGCACGTTAGCAAGGTGCATGATAGCAAATTTCTCTGATTATGACACGTGTCCGGTGCATGTTAGCGGACTTCTCTGATTTTGACACATGTGCAGCGCACGTTAGCAGACTCTGACGCATGTTAGCGGTCGCGACGCAGAGGTGCTGCGCGTCGCGACACACAAAATTACAAAACCTAACATTTTGCTAGTCCACTCATCACACCCCATTTACCACTCATCACACCCCAAAACCTAACATATACCACTCATCACACCCCAAAACCTAACATTTTGCTAGTCCTCGAGCAAAATAACAAACTAAAATAACATAAACATCTTTAAAATAAAATTAAGCTAAGCCACTTTCGTATGGATCACGGTTGTATTTAGCGTATGCAACAAGCCTTTAAACCCCTAGGTGTCCATAGTGGACGAGTTGTAGTCTCGTGAGGGCTTACTGCAACGATACCCATAAACGTTTTACAAAAATAAAAATATAGTAAAACTAATGCACACAAAAGCAAAAAGACAAGAGAAAAGAGAATAAAGAAGTTAGTGACTAAACAGGTGAAACTTCTCATCCAAGTTAAGAGTTGTTTTCTTTCTTTCTAAATTACCGAATAAGTAAATTCTTCGATTATTTTTACCATTCTCCATATACACAGCTAACAAAATATTAATCAAGTTATTGTGACCACAATATTCACAAGTGTAGTTGAAAAGAGAATAATATTTTTGTCTTAAAGTTATATCAGAATTCACACATTTTTTAAGCAATGGAATATTTTTCTGATTTTTTTGATTTTTTGATTTTTTTTATTTATATACAATATCTTTCATCCATGTAGCGAGCTTTGGGTCAGTGACTCCCAAACCAGTTGGTTTTAGGGCACTAGGTGTTAAGACACCCCTACGGACTTAATTACTCGGATTTCAGATATATATATTTTTTCTAACATCTTTGATCCATGTAGCGAGCTTTGGGCCAGTGACTCCCAAACTATGTGTTAAAACACCCTTACAGACTTAATAACTCGGATCTCAGATTTTTTTATCCCATCGCTTTTTTAAGATGCTTCCTCCAATTAAACCAGAGCACTGAATATTACAAACTTGTCAATTACAACTCATGTCCGTATGTTACCATGTATGTTGATAATACATGTCAACTGAGCATACGAAGATCCATTTTAGTCAGTATTATGAAGAATTCACAAATTAAATAATTCAAAAGGAAATAAACAAAAATTAACTTATTCCGAAATAGGTTGAGATACGTCTCATGAGTGGAAATTCCTTACATAGTTATCTCACGCCAATTTCATCCGATTAATCAAATTAAAAACACAAAAACAAAAAATACAATTTTTTTTTTAATTTTTTTGTAAAAGTTTTCAATTTATTATTATTTTTTTTTTTTGAAAATTTTGAACTAAAAATAAAAACAACATAAAAACAAGATACTAGTCAACCAAATTCCACCCCCAAACCTAAATGAGACATTGTCCCAATGTCTTAAAAAATAGAAGATGAGTTTATAAGATAGTACCTGGTTAGCTGAAATTTTACATCTAAAATGAAAATTAAAGGTTAAGATTCAGATTTATCCGACGCTTTTTACCACGATCATTGTCGGACCAGTTTATCTTGGAAAGAATAAGGTCAATTTGTGGTTCAAATGCTAAGATTTGGTCAATTAAATCCTGGGCAGTTCTAGCAATGAAGAGGAGTTCTTTTAAAGGTTTTGACACGAACCCATTTCTCTGGGCATCATCAAGAAATACACAAAGAAAATCATAAAATCTATCTGCGTTGAACAGTCCAATTAGTTTCTGGTGTATGTTCAAGTTCGCCCAAAATAGTACTGTAAAAATTTCCTCTATTGTGCCCAAGCCACCTGGCAAAGCAATAAAAGCATCAGCACGATTAATCATTTCTACCAGTTGTTCAGACATACCTGGCACAATTAGTTCCTCTCCGTTTGATGATCCTATCAGATTCGCCTCCGCCAAAGGTTTTGGGATGATTCCCAAGACTTGACTGCCTCCATCCTATACGACCTTTGAAACGATCCCCATTAGTCCAAGATTGTCACCGCCATATACTAGGTGCATATTCCTTTCAGCTAAAACTCGACCCAATTCCTGTGCTGCCGCTTCGTATTGTGGCTTATAACCAACACTAGTACCACAAAAGACACAGATGTTTACAACTCGTGTTCTTGAAGTGGCTTCCAATTTTTATGTATTTCTTTCTCAGCTTTGGATGCCTTCAAGAGTGCAATGATGAGTTGAATTTATAGCACCTGAAAAAAGGTGAGTAATAATAGCACTAATATCTTCCATATGACGATTATTATCTTAAACAATAAAATAAATTGTGAAAGGTCAAAAGGTCTGGATCTTGTCGGCGAAAATAAAGATAATTACAACAGAAAAGCAAATCAAAGCAATTATTAAGGCAATGGAATTGTGTACGCAATACGCCACTCGTTTGGTATATATATCCATTAGGATGCGTCTTAAGAATTCATTCTTTACTCAGCTTTCACTAATGAATTAGCTCCCATCTTTGTGATTGCCAAACATCATTCCTCTTATCTTGCTTTGCCTTAAAAGCTCTGTTTGTGCCTTTCCCTGAAAATAACACACAAAATTAAAAACTCTACAACATGTATACACAAAATATGAAAACAGAAATTACAACAAATTGCATGGGTTGCCTCCCTACTAGCGCTAAATTTTTCATCTTCAACCAGACGTTACTGAAATCCATCTGTTTAGGAGGTTTTAGTGTGGTTTTGGATGTCCGATTAAAGACAATCTCGTGAGCGTTGCTTTTGAAGGGTCTCTTCCAACGGTAAAGTGGAATAAAGAATTTTGTCTCATTTTGTGCTTGTGCCACCTTTCTAAACTTTATCGCTCCAATGGTTCCTGAAAAAAAAGAAAGAAAATCAGGAGGTCTCGTGTAGTGCTTGACTTTGAATGGGAGTTCCATTCTGTCAAGTTTCTGGGTGATGTCTTTGATCTGTACTCCCCAAAACAATGATGTTTCTCTTGAATGCTTGGGAACTTCAATATGGTCAGACATTTGCTCCTTCAATTTCTCTGCTTCTTGTTCCACCTTTTCTTCACAGATGTATTTTAGGATTTCTTTGTTCAGCTCTCCATCTGTCATCTGTGAAATACATGCTCCATAAGTGTTAACCTGAGATGTAAAGATATGTCTGATTTTAGGTCTCAATCCTCTGTGGTTGGTATGAATGGCTCGGGTAGCTCTTCTTCAAACATCAGTGCAAAGCAAGCTTCAAGATCTTCATTTTGAAGATGGAAAGTTTCATCCTCACTTGTTGGTGCAGTTGGTACAAACAGCCATGCTTCTTGATCTTCGTCAGAGTCCGATGAATAATAAAAATCAAATTGAGACTTTGTTAGTTCGGGCTCCTGAACTGATACCTCTGATTCTTGATGCTGCTCAGCCTCATCCTCTGTTATGATGTCATGATGAAACTCTGGATACTCGAAGGCTTCCTCAGTATTATTTGAATTTGCTCTGTGAGATATGTAATTCAGGTTGTCTGTTAATTGTCTAATTTGATCTGTCATCCTTTGTATGGATTCCGTTTGACTATGAAATTGTGCATCAAATTGAGCTTCCCGTTCCTTGAACCAATCTTTGAACATGTCAATCAATTGATCTTCCTCAGATGGTTCTGGTTCTTGATGAAGATCGTAGATGGATGGTGGATAAGATGGAAAATATGGCTCAGTGAAATATGTTGGTTCTTCGTACCTTGAATGATTCTGATAATTCTGCCACCCTGAAAGGTATATGCATTGATCGCTCGGGTGGTTATCATCACATATCTCACATCTCCCCATTGCGTTCTGTTGAGAAAATATAGTATTGCTTGACATCTAATGATAATTGTTGGGCTGGACAACATGCCTCAGAAAACCGAACTGTTGCTCCATGATTTGGGGTGTATCTTCTTCTAGTAAAGCTCGTAATCTTTCAATCTCCCAATAATGTTCCATTTTTCAACAACCTGAAAACAAAAGAAAGAAATAAAAATTACATATAAAATAAAGAAAATTAGATACAAGTAAATTAGATAGCTTCAAAATTAATAACTTAAGAAAAATAAGTCCCCGGCAACGGCGCCAAAAATTTGATTGGCGTAATCACACGCGTATAACGCAAGCGCACATATCGTTCAAGTAGTATAAATGTATCGATCCCACGAGGACTTAATTTCTACTATTGTTATTAATTGTTGATACTATTTATTTACAGGTATCTAATTATAGGAAGAAGAGAATGATTGCTTGATTGGTTGGTTGAATGTGGATTTGCTAAATAAAAATACAAAAGAAAATACTAAGGAAAATAAACACAAGACATAAATATCTAGGGTTGTGATTCCACACAATATTTTTATAAAGATGAATTGATTCTTTTATATTTGTGTAATAAATTAGTTTGCTAACCTGGAACACGAAATTATGCAAAAGCCTTTGTTGATGGTCAGATGCAAACACCCAAATAACCCAATTAATCATATGTCTATATTAACAAAGTTACCTAAATTTATTAAGTTTAAGTTCCAATTATAGCTACCCCCGCCCGACAGGTATATTCCTATCCTGTAAGGAAATCTATTAAAGGGTTATCTATCCTCAAGGAAGATCGTGAGCTATTGAATCTAAGGCTGAAACCTAAAATCCCTTTTTCAAGTTCATTTTAAGTTTACCACATCAATCTTATTGGTGATAAGGCAACAAGAAGCATTAAGCTTAAGATTCAATAAACAAACCTAAGAATTACCCATTATATAATTAAATTAATTATTAAGCTTATTAATATTGTGTTTCATCACTTCCATAGAATAAAAAGAAAATGATGGGGTTAAGGGATCTACTTTTAGAAATCTCACTTTATTATAATATGGAAATTATTAGTATTACCCATTTAAGTTGAACCAGCCATAAATGCGGTGTTATTATTTATCCATAAACCAGCTTATAGGCGGTAATCATCTGTCACCTAAAGACCGACCATATAGGCGGTGTCACATTATGTTACATAAATAAAACCTGCCATTAAAGCGATATCAACTTTTAATCTATATTATTAAATTACAATTTCCATATTATAATTAAAGTGAGATTAATCTACCTTTACTATTTCTAATTTAGAAATCTCTCTTATTATAATATATAAATATGCGTGATAATTACCAACCAGCCATATAGGCGGTATCGTGATTAAGTCAAATTAATAATTAATTACCAACCGACCAACCAGACGGTATCTATGCTTAGTCAGGTTAAAACCAATTTATAATTAATTACCAACCGACCAATATGGCGGTATCCTTGTTAAGTCAGGTTTTAAATAGTTTATATATTATAATTAAGGGAGATTAATCTAAATTATAATAGTAAAAAGCTTCACCATTCCCCAGTAGTAATTTAACTACTGAACATAAAAGAAAATAAAATAAAATAAAATAAAACTAATACTGAAAGTAAATAAATAAAAAAAAATACTTAAATTAAATTACAAAAACTTAAACAAACAAGATGCAATCCTTAAAGTCCCTAAAGAACCTAAGGAAGGCATCAAAATTCAAAATGAAATTCGGCTCAATTTATAGGCATCACCAGGTCGGGCGCGTCATTGATTTACGACGCGTGGTACGCGGGTTGTGGAGATGTTGACACGTGTTTGGTGACTGCATGTGGCAGTGACACGTGGTACGACGTACGTTAGCAAGTTTGCTGTGATGTTGACACGTGGCACAACGCACGTTAGCAAGGCGTATGATAGCAAATTTCTCTGATTATGACACGTGTCCGGCGCATGTTAGCGGACTTATCTGATTTTGACACGTGTGCGGCGCACGTTAGCAGACTCCGGCGCACGTTAGCGGTCGCGATGTATAAAATTACAATTTTGCCCTTTTGTCTGTTTCTCACTGTTTTGGCCCCAAATCACTTCCAGAGAGTCCTGAAACTTTATTTATCTACAAAATACACAAAACACATCAAAATATTCACAAAACTTCAAGAACCTATACAAAATATTAGGTCAAATGAGTGGGAAATAGTGATACATTTACCATTCATCATCTGCTGTGATTATGTCACGTTTTGGCGCACGTTAGCGGCGCATGATAGCAGACGGTGCATTTTAGCACGGCATATTTTAGCAAATGGTGCATTTTAGCAGGAAAATTATATTTTTGCTCTTTTTGTCCATTTTTCGCTGTTTTGGCCCCAAATTGATTCGAGAGAGTCCTGTTATTTTATTTATCTACAAAATAACACAAAACACATCAAAATATTCACAAAACTCAAGAAACTATACAAAATATTAGGTCAAATGGACGATAAATATTGATATATTTACCGTTTATCACACCCTCAAACCTAACATTTTGCTAGTCCTCGAGCAAAATAACAAATAAAATAACATAAACATCTTTAAAACAAAATTAATCTAAGCCACTTTCGTAGGGATCACGGTTGCATTCAGCATATGCAACAAGCCTTTAATCCCCTAGGTGTCCATAGTGGAGTTATAGTCTCGTAAGGGCTTACAGTGATGATACTCACAAACGTCAATCTAATGCACACAAAAGCAAAAAGACAAGAGAAAAGAGAATAAACAAGTTAGTGACAAAACATGTGAAATTTCTTATCCAAGTTAAGAGTTGTTTTCATTCTTTCTAAATTACCAAATAAGTAAATTCTACGATTATTTTTACCATTCTTCATATACACAATCAATAAGGTATTAATCAATTCATTTTGCCCATAATATTCATAAGTGTAGTTGAAAAGAGAGTAATATTTTTGTCCTAAAGTTATATCAGACTTCACACCTTTTTAGCAATAGAACTTTTTCTGATTTGTTTTTGCGTAAAATAAATAAAGCAACATTTTCAATCCATGTAGCGAGCTTTGGGCCAGTGACTCCCAAACCAGTTGGCTTTAGGACACTAGGTGTTAAGACACCCCTACGGACTTAATTACTCGGATTTCAAATGTCTCTTTTTATTTTTATAATATCTTTGATCCATGTAGCGAGTTTTGGGCCAGTGACTCCCAAACCAGTTTGCTTTAGGGCACTAGGTGTTAAGACACCCCTACAGACTTAATTACTGGGATCTCATACTTTTTTTTTAATTTTTTTTTATTTCTTTTGTATTTCTTTTTCAAACCTGGATGCCTTAAGAATACAATGATGAGTTGAATTTATAACACCTGAAAAATGGTGAGTAATAATAGCATTAGTATCTGCCAGATGATAATTATTAGTTAAACAGTAAAATAAATCGTGAATGGTCAAAATGTCTGGATCCTGTCGGAGAAAATAAAAGAAAATAACAAACCAAATCAAAATTATTAGATAAATACAAAGAGAAAATAATATTTACAGAAAGTAACGGCTTGAATGACGTCTATGCGTCAGGGACAATCTTCTCATTCAATTTTCTTATAAATTGGCAAACATGGTCTTTTAGAGACAGATTCCCGAGACTTAAATATTGTCTTTCTTTTCGAAATTGTGTATATAACATGTGAATTGCATGATGCACATATCCACTGGAATGCGTCTCAAGAATCATTGATTTATCATCCAAAGACTCATTACTCAAGCCATCCCTAATGAATTTAATTTTATCTTCACGGTTATCAGACACCATTCCTAAAGAACGACAACGAGTATTACATGTCATACGTGCACATTTATAGCAAACACCCATTCTTTTAGTCATTCTCTTTTTAGCGTATGTGTTTCTTCCTAAACCAGGCAGATATGAAATAAAAGAATCAGAAGACTCACCTGCCAATCGGACCAGTGCTTCAATAATCCAACGAATATCATTAGGAATACCTTTGATCATCATCAGTCTCATTTGTTCTATGCGAGCTTTGTAGACTTTCATCAGAGAGTTTTGAGGGAGAGAATGGAATTGCTTGTGAAGATTTGCGAGAACTTCTTCCATCCTGAAATGTGACTTTTCAAACAAAATTAAACACACAAAAATAAAACATATCAAATCTGAATATATACATAAATTGCATGGGTTGCCTCCCTACTAGCGCTAAGTTTAACGTCTTCAGCTAGACATGACTGCCCGAACGTCAGGCTAGATCTGAAAGTGTGACATTTGCGTTTTATCACTCAAATGATTCTCCCTAGTAGTGCTTGACACGCTGGCTGTTAAATTTGAATGTTTTGTTGGTGTTGGGATCAAGTAACTCAACAACTCCATATGGTAAAACCTGAGTAATCGCAAATGGGTTTGACCACCTTAATTTCAGCTTTCCAGGAAAAAAGTTTCAATCTTGAATTGTATAACAACATCTGATGCATTGGTTCTAGTTGTCTGCGCACTATTTTTCAATCATGCCATTTCTTGGTATTTTCTTTGTATAATCTGGCATTCTCATAAGCCTGTAGGCGAAATTCCTCCAATTCGTTGAGTTGGTGTAGTCGATTTTCTCCTGATGCTTGTGGATCAAGATTTAACTTCTTCAGTGCCTAATATGTCTTATGTTCAAGCTCCACTGGCAGATGGCACGCTTTCCCAAACACCATTCGATATGGGGACATACCAATGGGTGTTTTGTAAGCTGTCCGGTAAGCCCATAATGCGTCATCCAGTTTTATAGACCAGTCCCTCTTTGTTGATCCAACGGTTCTCTCCAAGATTCTTTTGATCTCCCTGTTTGAAACTTAAACCTGTCCATTTGATTATGGATGGTAGGCAGTGGCAACTTTATGAGTAACTCTGTATTTAGATAGGAGTGCATCAAAGTATTTGTTGTAGAAATGTGTGCCTCCATCACTGATAATTGCCCGAGGTGTTCCGAAACAAGTGAAAATATTCTTTTTAAGGAATTTTATCACCACTTTTGAATCATTATATGACAGTGCTATTGCTTCAACCCATTTGGAGACGTATTCTACTGCAACTAATATGTACAGGTTCCCGAATGATGGAAAAAATGGTCCCATAAAATCAATCACCCATACATCAAATATCTCCATTTCCAGAATGTTTTGCAGAGGTCCTTCATTTCTCTTCGAAATATTTCCCGTTCTTTGGCACCTGTCACATTGAAGAGCAAATAAGTAAGCATATTTAAATAGAGTGGGCCATAACAAACCTGATTGTAGGACTTTGACTGCAGTTTTATTCCCGCTGAAATATCCGCCGTATGGTGATGAATGACAATGCTGCAATACACTATTGACCTCCTCCTGTGGAACATAACGTCTCAGTAATTGATCAGCACATCATTTGAACATGTACGACTCATCAAAGACATAATGTTTGACTTCTTTGAAGAACTTCTTTCGTTGCTGATGTGTTCATTCCAACGGCCATTTTCCCGATACTGTGTAGTTTACATAGTTAGCATACCAATGGACATTGTGTTGTTTTATAGTAAACAACTGTTCATCTGTAAAAGTTTATTTGATTGTTAGTTCTTTGCCAACTGTTTCTCCATTCTCGAGCCTCGATAAGTGAACTGCCACTTGGTTTTCTATTCCTTTCCTATCTCAGATCTTCACGTCAAATTCTTACAGCAGAAGCACCCAACGGATCAATCTGGGTTTGGCATCTTTCTTCGTGATCAGATATTTGATTGCTGAACGATCTGTGTAGACTACCACTTTGGGACCCATCAGATATGAGTAGAATTTATCAAAATCGAACACAACTGCAACCAATTCATTTTCAGTGGTTTTGTAGTTGAGTTGAGCTTCATTCAGAGTTCTGCTGTAATAGTAAATGGTATGGAAAATTTTTGCTTTGCGTTGTCCCAAAACTGCTCCGACAGTAAAATCACTAGCATCGCACATCACCTCAAATGGAAGGGTCCAATCCGGTGCTACTATGATGGGGGCATAAACCAGCTTATGTTTCAAGATTTCAAAAGCTTCGTGGCATTCTTTGGTGAAGTTGAAAGACACATCTTTCCCCAGAAGGTTGCACAGAGGTTTAGCAATTTTCGAGAAGTCTTTGATAAATCTCCTGTAAAAGCCTGCATGTCCGAGAAAACTCTGAATCCCTTTGACGGTTGTTGGTGGAGGTAGTTTTTCAATTGTCTCGATCTTTACTTTGTCTACCTCGATTCTCTGAGATTCGATGTCCCAGAACAATGCCTTCCTGCACCATGAAGTGACATTTCTCCCAGTTGAGTACCAGGTTGGTATCTTCGCACCTTTGTAACACCTTTTTTCCAGATTGTACAAACAATGGTAGAAAGAGTCTCCAAACACAAAAAAATCATTCATGAAAACCTCCATACTTTGTTCCAACATGTCTGAGAAGATGGCCATCATGCAACATTAAAATGTAGCAGGAGCATTACATAGTCTAAATGGCATCCTGCGGAAAGCAAAAGTACCATACGGACATATAAAAATGGTTTTCTCCTGATCTTCTGGGGCGATGGCAATCTGATTGTACCCCGAATATCCGTCCAGAAAACAATAGAACTCATGTCCCGCCAATCTGGCTAGCATCTGGTCAATGAATGGCAGCGGAAAATGATCTTTCCTTGTTGCTTTGTTCAGCTTCATGTAGTCCATGCATACTCTCCATCCAGTCACCGTTCTTATTGGAATCAGCTTGTTCTTTTCATTTGTGACTACAGTAATTCCTCCTTTCTTTGGCACACATTGCATAGGACTCACCCATGTAATGTCAGAGATGAGGTAAATGATGCCGGCATCCAACCATTTGATAATTTCTTTCTTCACGACCTCCTTCATGATTTGATTTAGTCTTCGTTGATGCTCCACTGTGGGTTTATACTCGTCATTCATCAGAATTTAATGCATGTAAAATGATGGACTAATGCCTCGAATTTCTGCTATAGTCCAGCTAATGGCTTTCTTGTGTTCTCGTAACACTCTCAACAACTTTTCTTCTTGTTCCAATGTTAGCGAAGAAGAAATAATCACAGGTAATTCAAAAAAGTTTCCTAAGAATGCATACCTGAGATGGCTCGAAAGTAGCTTCAGTTCCAGCTGTGGTGGTTCTTCAATCGAGGGCTTGATTCGCTCCTTTTTCGGTAATTCCAAACTTTCCACCTGTGGTGTCGATTTGAAGTGAAATGGTCTGTCAAGATAGTTGATACATTCTAGAATTTCTTCATATAGCTCGCTTTCAGTCATATTGGTGATGCAAGCTTCAAGTTTATCTGTGGGAAGTGGCAGTGCATCAGTATCCTGGATGATACTATCTACAACATCATTTCTGAAACATTCATCCTCATTTTCATCACTCGGGAATTTCATGGCTTTGAAAACATTAAAGGTAACTTCTTGGTCCTGCACTTTCATGGTTAGTTCTCCTTTTTGTATATCAATGACAGTTTGACCTGTAGCTAAGAATGGTCTCCCGAGGATGATAGATACATCTTTGTCTTCTTCCATGTCAATGATAATGAAATCTGCTGGGAGAATGAGTTTGCCGACTTTGACCAGTACATCTTCAACTACACCTTTTGGAAATGCGAGTGTTCTATCAGCAAGTTGCAGAGAGACTGAGGTGGGCATTGCTTCTCCAATTTGTAGTTTCCTGTAAATTAAAAAAGACATCAAATTAACACTAGCACCTAAATCACATAAAGCTTTACCGACGTATTGTTTTCCTATGGTGCATGGGATGGTGAAACTGCCAGGATCTTTCAACTTTAGAGGAAGTTTCCTCTGAATAATGGCGCTGCATTCTTCTGTCAATGCTACTGTCTCGTAATCTCCCAATCTTATATTTCGTGACAGAATGTCTTTCATGAATTTAACATAGCTGGGCATTTGTTCCAACGCTTCTGCAAATGGAATGTTGATATGCAGCTTTTTGAAGACCTCCAAGAATCGAGCAAACTGCTTGTCCAGTTTGTTTTTCTGGAGACGCTGTGGAAAAGGTGGAGGTGGAGTGAATCTTTCTCGATATTTTTCCTTTGCTTCTTTTTCCTCCATCTGTGGCTCTGCTTCTTTTGGAACTTCCTCAATGGATGCCTTGATTCCAACATCTTTGTTGATTTCAGTATCGCTTTTCAAAGTAATGGCTTGACATTGATCCTTCCCTCGGTTCCTTGGATTTGGTTCTGTGTTGCTAAGAATGTTACTTGGCGGTCTGTAACTCTGAGCATTGGCCAGTTGTCCCATTTGATTCTCCAGTGCTTTAATAGAAGCTGAATGGCTTTGATTCAATGCTACTTGATTTTGAACCATAGCTGCTAAGGCATCGTATTTTGCTTCTTGATTTTTCAACTGGGCCATCACTTCTGTTATTCCTGGTTCTTTTTCATACTACTGACCTTTGTTCTGCTGTTGGAATCCTGGTGGTGGATTGTTCATTTGCCCTGAATTTTTGTTCCATGAAAAAATGGGATGATTCCTCCACCCTAGGTTGTAAGTTTTGGAATATGGATTTTTTCCCAGTCTGTTGATATTGTTGACATAATTCACCGTCTCTTCATTTTAGTGGTATGATTATGTCTCTAGTGCTCCTCCATATGATGAACTTGTGGATCCGGTATTACTTTGCATGCTAAGAGTTTTCATGAATTTGCATATCTGATCCAGTTTGTCATTCACTGTTGTGTTGGCTCCAACTTCATAGATTCCTCTGATTCGTTGAATCATGCTCATTTTTGTTGGCCACAAATAATTGTTGTTGGCCATTTCTTCAATTAGGTCACAGGCCTGATCCTCTCCTTTTGCCATTAAAGATCCTCTAGCAGCAACATCAATTGTGGTTCTCATTAATCCAGAAAGTCCATTATAGAATGTTTGGACTTGTAGCCACTTTGCGATCTCGTGGTGAGAATATTTTCTGAGAAAATCCTTGTACATTTCCCAAACTTCACAAAGGGATTCTGAGTCATGTTACACAAATGATGTGATGTCATTCCTCAGCTTCGCAGTTCTGGCTGGTGGAAAGTACTTTGCAAGGAATTTGGTGGCTAGAGTGTTCCAAGTTGTGATGGAACCTGCTGGTAGTGAGTGTAGCCAAGCCTTAGCTCTGTCTTTCAAAGAATATGGAAAAACACATAGTCTCATTGCTTCTTCAGCCGCTCGGTTGTAATTGAAAGTGCCGCAAACTTCCAGGAAGTTGCTGATGTGGGAATTAGAATCTTCAGTTGCATTCCCCCTAAACTGAACTGACTGTTGTATCATTTGAATGCATGTTTTGATGTCACACGCATTTGCTGGTAAGGAGGAAGTACAATACAAGAAATGAAGCCGTCAACCACCGGAATAGTTTTGTCTCGAATAGGAATTGGTGGTGTAACTTCCAAAGGTTCAGGTTCCATGTTGATGATTGCTTCTTGGCCTTCTCGCCTTTCCCTTCTCAACTGTCTGATTGTTCTTTCTATTTCTGGGTCAAGCGGTCGGATTTCAAAGCTTCTGATTCTTCTCATTTAGTGTTTGAGAACCTGAAACACAAGAAAAGAGAAATAATAAATAAAAGCAAATTAGACACAAGTAAATGTATCTAACCTCAAAATTAATAGTGAAAAATAAATATGTCCCCGGCAACAGCGCCGAAAACTTGACCGGCGTGATCACACACGTATAACGGAAGCGCACGTATCGTTCAAGTAGTATAAAATGTATCGATCCCACGAGGACTTAATACCTAAGCTATTAATTTATGAAGCCAAATGTTTACAAGTATCTAATAGATTTGTTGTTTGATTGGATGGTGACTTTAAACTAAAACAAATAAATAAAATAGCGCGAAAGTGAATTAAAGGTAAAATCAATATTATTAAACTATCTAGGGTTGTGAATCATTCCAATATCTTTTAAAGATGAAGTGGTTATCTCATGTCTGTGCAATATATCAGTTTATTAACCTGGAACACGAAATTATGCAAAAGCCTCTGTCGATGGTCAGATGCAAATACCCAGTATAACCCAATTAATCATATGTCTATGTTAACCAAGTTACCTAAATTTATTAAGATTAAATTCCAATTGTGGCTACCCCCGCCCGACAGGTTTATGTCTATCCTGTAAGGAAATCTATTAAAGGGTATCTAATCCTTAAGGGAGATCGTGAGCTATTAAGTCTAAGGCTGAAACCTAAAATTCTTTTGTCAAGTTTATTTTAAGTTTACCAGATCAATATTATTAATGGCCAGTTTACAAGAAACATTAAGCTTAAGACTTAATAAATAAACTTTTATATTACCCAAACTATAAAATAACCCCTTATAAACCGGTTATATTGGAATTCATCACAACCCCAGAGAACGAGTTTAGTTACGACACATATCTAAGGCTAATAAAAGCTTAAATAAAGTAAATGAGATAAAGTAAATGCTGAAAATTAAAAACGTAAATAAAACAAATAAGAAAATGCTAGGGGTTAGAGGATTCAGTTTTATTACTTTTATTTTAGATATCTCCCTTATTATAATATATTAACTTTCCGTGATAATTACCAACCGACCATATAGGTAGTATCCTGATTAAGTCAAATTTACAATTAATTCCAACCGACCATAAAGGCAGAATCCAATTTAGTCAGGTTAAAATCAATTTAATTAAGTCCAACCGACCATAAAGGCTGTATCTCATTAAGTCAGGTTTTAAATAGTTTATATATTATAATTAAGGGAGATTAATCTAAATATTAGTAATAAACGCTTAACCTTTCACCCCAACATAGGGGAGTTACCTCCTTATGCTGAACAGTAAAATAAAGACTGAAAAGTAAAGAAAAGAAAGTATTATTGCGTAAAGTAAATAAAATTAAATACAGAAAGCTGTAAATAAACAAACAAGATACAATCTTTTTAGTATTCTTAAGGAATTCCTTAGAAGAAAGTATATATTGGAATTCTGAAATCGGCTTCAATTTATAGGAAAATCCTGGCCTCACGCGTCGCGACGCGTGGAACATTTCTCGTCGCGATGCACCGTAGATTGATGACATATGGCACGGGCTTCGCAGAGATGGTGACATGTGGCGTCGGCAGCGTCGGCATTTGAATTATTGGTTTGGCGTCGCGACGCAGAAAGCTTGGCGTGTCGCGACGTTGACTTCATCAAGACGTCAGCAATGATGTGTTTCAATGATGAATGTCGGCAGCATGTTAGCAGATGATGTGATGTTGACACGTGGCAGACACATGTTAGCAAGTGCGTATGTTAGCAAGTTTGCTGTGATTGTGACACGTGTCTGGCGCATGTTAGCGGCGCATGATAGCAGACAACGCATTTTTGTAGGAAATTTATATTTTTTCCCTTTTTGTCCGTTTTTTGCTGTTTTGGCGTCGAATTGATTCCAGAGAGTCCTGTTATTTTATTTATCTATAAAATAACACAAAACACATCAAAATATTCACAAAACTCAAGAAATTATATAAAATATTAGGTCAAATGGATGGTAAATATTGATATATTTACCGCTTATCAGTGATTAAGAAGTTAACAAAAATGTAACAATTTCATTTATGTATTTTCTCTCCCATGGACGAAATTTTGGCCAATTTTTATCCAAAAAATAACAATTATTTTGGCTATTATTTTGACACCTCATGATCTTATCCAAATAAAATAATTATTATTTTGATATTTGTTATGTGTCCAAATAACATGGTTTAGCCAAATAAAATTGGCCAAATACTAAGAATATTCCAAATAATATTCTTAGTCAAAAATAAATTAATTAACATTTTAATTTATTTATTTAATCTAAAAAGACAAAATAAAAATATGGAAAAAGATTCCAAGAATATTCTTCCATTTATCATTATTAATAATTAATTAATTAATAATAACAAGTGTCAAAATTTAATTGATCAATACTAATCAAAATTATATATCGTATACAAATACACATTATTTAATATGCACGTGTAAATTATGAATAATCCGAATTATCCATATTTAACTGCCCAAGTGCTCAACGAGTACACTTTATTTTGTGGGACTCTCTAGGTTCAAGTTTATCTGTCACAGAAACCATTTACATGTTCGTTGTTTGTCAAAATCATTGCATATATATAGTCCCGCTGTCATAGGTTATCCGTGTTGGACAGTTATGACCCATAGCATCACTATTTGTACAGATCATGGTGTTGTTGTACAAATTAACTATGTGACAAATGAAATTGCTCTTTTATCATTTGTAATTAGATTACCAAGATGTATAAATGATGAAAGGTCCATATGATTAGTTCTGGATTGAGATGATATGAGACAGTATCAATCCACGAAGGTTTAATCATTAAATATCCATAGTCGTAGTATTATCGAGATTGGACATCGATAATGCGGAATAGACTAGTGTTACACTTGTGTGCGTTGTGGGAGCATAACAGCATAGTTCTCATATATTTGGGTATAAGATACTTATGCAAGTGTAATAGGAGATTGTGTTTACCGATGGTACGGAAACAGCTTCGCTTTGGATAGACCCATCGGAATTCCATTGGTAATATGACTATGTGTCTATGGAAGTCCGAATCAGGGTAGGTGTATTTGGTCTTAACCTGAGACTTACATCGCTAATACTTGTGACTATCAATATGCTTTGGTTTTGGTCGTCCAGGGCTTTAACCGGTTCTGTGTACGCCTTTTCTGGGTATATTGAGAATCGTAGTGTATTGGGTGTGATGTCGAGATGGAAGTATCACTCTAGTCATGGTGGAGATGATGATCACGTAGGATACAGAACTGGTGCTCTTATGTACTGCAGTCATCGGGATAATATGGCTAGGTCATGATTATCCGATTATAGAGACTAGTTACCAGAGATCTGATATGTGCTTCGTACGGGGCAGACACAATTTCAGCCCCAGGCCTTGCATGTGACATCCGATACTGGATCGAAATACGCAATACTACGTATATTACGCCTGATATAGATCACATATTCCAGTAAGAATATTTCTGGAGAATTGGGTAGGCATGATGCTTTACTAGAAGCCAACCATGTCTTGTAAATTGGTAAAAACGTAGTACTAGGTACGTACGTGTTCGGATAGTCCGACGACCGGATTTACTACCAACATATCTAGGGATCTCATGGGTCACTTCCCGAAGGTTCACCGATGACGTATGACTCGCACTTTATTAATCTGGGATTAATTAATAAGAGAGAAAATTAATCTGGGATTAATTATGGAGATATTTTATCTGGGATAAAATATTATTTAAAGAGAGAAAACGATTAATTTGGAATTAATCGATAAAATAATATATTCGATATATTATACGAAATTGGATTTCGACGCGGAATTAAAATTAGATTTTAATTCGGGCAAACGAGTTAATTTAGAATTAATTCGTTAGCGACGTGAATAGTGATTTTGCTATGCATAATTATTTAATTACGTCGCAACGAAAAAATTCGTTAATTCGAAATTAGCGAACCCGAGCCCGGGAGTGTTTGCGGGCGCACTCGCATTGCGAATTTAAGTGCGGCCCACAAGTCACATCAAGCGTCAAATCACTAGTCAATCAATTGATGTGATGTCTAGTCACTTTGAGTGATGTGACAACTTGTCACTTGTGATTGATGGTGGTAGTTGGATAACATTAATGCTTGTACCTTTTTGACTTTTGGAAATTCAAAAATTTGGTATATGTTTTAATTGATTTTGGAAATCAATTAACCTAACACACAACTATTTCTCTCATCTCACTCTCTTCTCTTTCTCGGCCAAGGGCCATATTCTTCCTTTTGTTTTCTACAAAACCGTGAGATGAAGGAGAAGCTAAGGAAATTTTGTGGCAAAAATTCCTAAGTGCTAGCACACATTCGGGGTTTTGGGAAGGTGATAGGGAAACCAACTTGTGAGCATGGAATCATCATTCGAAAGCTTGGAGCTTGGAGATCCATCCATGGAGCTTGACCGAAAATGGAGGAGCACAAAAGTGGCCAAAGCCGAGAGCTTCAAGGGAGCTTGGAGAAATTTTGTGTTCAACGCATCGCCAAAACCGATCAATGTAAATATGATTCCACCATATTTCATTGTTGTATTCGCACATATTTCTTGCTTGAAATCGATCTTGGGACTAACTAGTAACCCAACAATCCGAATTATTCCGGAGATATAGATTAAACATAAAATCTCCGCTATGAATAATTCATGTGTCGTGACATAATTATGATTCTTCAATAAATAGTTGGAACTCGTTTCCGAATCATACCTCAACCAAGGATTTCAAAGAATCACAAATTGGACACGTAAATCCCGTACACGGGACTGACAGATCCTCTCTGGATACATCACAGGATATCGTGAGTATTAGTCTATACCCGACGAATAGGCGGATGTCTGATCTTAAAAGATCGTTGGCGTGACTGTCATCAAACTACAGAGGATATCTCACATATCCACAATGGCATCACAAGTCAAATGAGCTAATATGCAATTCGACTCGTAAAGATTCCTATTGACGTTGGTGTACCATCTATCATGAATCTTCAAATGAGTCGTTCAGTATTTATCCAATAAATACCTACGTGTCTATATGAGTCTCCCAAGACTCATAGTTTATTGAGATAAACCATTAGAACAATTCTAATATACGATATGTACCGGTCTCACAGGTTTACTAACTGACCAAGTATGTAAACCTTGACTAGGAACAATTTCAGAATGAATTGTATTGTGACATTTCTCAGTAACAATTACGACGCTTTTGTAATTACGTCAAAACTATTCATTCTATGGTCTTTTACGCCCTTACAATTTAATAGAATATATTGATAAAAATTACTCAATTTTATTCATAATAAAATATAAATGTACATCGTATTTACAATAAATACAATAAAATGTAACGCGTCAAGCACCAACTCCAACAGTTATGGGTGTTCTTAAGCCATATTAGTATACACGTCATACATTTTATGCTAGTTTAGGAAATGTTGCTGTTGTTGCAACAACAGCAGGCTTACTGATGTTGGAACAGCTGCTGGCTTACTGCTATAGTTAATAGCAGCAGGCTTGCTGCTGCTGTTAACAGTAAAGACACAAGCTTATTTTGGTTTCTTATTGCGGTGAAAGTTTACACATGCTTATTTTGATAATTGTGGTGAAAGTTTTGGTTTTTTACTTTGCAGATGGCACCCGGTTCTCGTAAACGCGCTTATTCGACTCCATCTACATCTGCAAAAACAGAGGCTGCTCCTGGGGTCTTTGCTAGCACATATGACTCGAGTACAGCGAAGCCACGAGGACACAACCGTGGCCTGGAGTAAGTTAAGCACGTTAAGGCCCACAGCCACATCCAGATAGAGATATCGGATGATGGAGAAAGATAGATCAGACAACATTCTTTATTGTTTACCAATGCCATAGGTGCTACTATAGGTGCTCACAAGTCGGGTTTTTCTAAAATTTTGTGAGACCCGATCAGGTCGGGTCACGCGGAGGTGAAACCCGATCGAGTTGAGTTGGGTCGGGTCGTTGGGTTGGCCAAAAATAATAATTTTTTAAAATGAATTAATTATTTTGAAATATAAATATTAGTTATTTTATGTCTCGAAAATTATCTTATATATAAATTTTCAAGGCAACAAAAGTAATAAATAAATGAAATAATAGTAAAAACCTTAAAAAATCATAAAATTTAGAAAAATAAGAAAATTTTTAGAAAAATAATAAAAATATTATAGGCTCGGGTCGGGTTGGGTTTTAATATCAAACCCATGA
This sequence comes from Zanthoxylum bungeanum, assembly GCA_019454045.1. Taxonomy (NCBI): domain Eukaryota; kingdom Viridiplantae; phylum Streptophyta; class Magnoliopsida; order Sapindales; family Rutaceae; genus Zanthoxylum; species Zanthoxylum bungeanum. The sequence continues at coordinate 392,149 of SKCR01042136.1, forward strand.
GCCAACCCGTAAATTTCAGGTCGGGTCGAGTTGACCCGAAAAATCACTAATTTCTTTTGAAATCCGCACGGGTCGGGTCGCGGGTTGACCCGAAAATTTGAACATCCCCAGGTGCTACTGCTCGGTTTGAAGCTCCCAAAAAACTACGTTTCTTGGAGAAAGATCCCGTGGGAGACGAAAATCAACCAACTCTTCCCGACTATACTTGTGAGTAAACTTACAGTATTGAGTTTTCTTTATTTTCTGTTTTCTTTAAATTAATATTTTATATTTAATTTCTACTTGGTTTCTATTCCTGCAGGAATGGTTCGACGTGGACCTGGATAAACCAAACATCCTGAAGTATCTCGACCACCACATGGGCAAAAGTTACAAGGATTTTAGGATAAAATTTCTGAAACCGATATTCAACGAACATGGGGTTTTGGATGCTCCACAACACAAACCTGATTATATAGCGGAGCGAGACTGGACATTCTTGTGTGAGCTTTGGTCGAGAGAGAGACACGAGGTAATTATTAAAATAATACGAAACTCATAATTCTCCTTATTTTGTTACTTATAATGTTGTTAAATGCATAATAAATGTCAAGCAAATGCGGAGAATTGTAGTCACATGTGTTTCAACTATCGTGGAGGCTCCAAGCCATTTTCCCAACACCGTGCAGTACATTCTAAGGTAAATATACCATAAACTATTTTTTAACATTTCATTAATTTTACTAATAATAACAACCACTTTATACTTTTTTTGCAGAGTAGCACGGGTGAGGTGCAGTCATTTCCAGATTTTTTCCGAGTGACGCACTACAATGAGAAGAAGAAATTGATCAATGAAGAAGTCGAATGCTGTTACGTAAGTTTAAGTATATAAAATAAATTAAAGTATAATTTTCATTTTCATTTTTTTCTTTTAAAGTTTGAACATTAACTTCAATTTTTTTTAAACATAATGAAATGGTGGCGGTCCAGTGATAAGCTAATGAGACATGGTCCGACCCTCTATCAGATGAGGAGTTGTCGCAATTGGTTTTAAAAAATCAGACAGTGTACATCGTCGGACTTGACACTCATAAGAAGCTGATGTCATCTGGACGCACTGCTGTTTCTTCTCCTACTCAGTTGTGCCGTCGAGAACAGCTAGCCAGCACTAAAGAAGAGTTGGAAAATACCAAAGATGAGTTAAAGAAGACCCATGAGAAGTTACAACATGTCGGGGATGACAACCAGAAGAAGATGTAGGAGTTCAACTATCAGATGAGGACTTTCAAGCAGATATTGGAGGCCTCACTCGGCCAGACTGCATCGGTCTCGATCGCCCCTCCATCACAGCAGCAGTTATTGTTATTTTCATTTGTATAAACATTCACAGCAGCAGTGATTGTTAATAGACTATACATTTATTTTATTTAATATTTTTTTATTATAAATTTAATTTAATTTTATATTTTATTTTATTTTTTAAAATTTATAAGAACAAAAATAATTATTAGAATAAAAAATTTTTACTATTATTCGATAAAATTATTTTTATTATTAATAATATTTTTTTTTTTAAAAAAACCTAATGTTTCGAAGGTAAAGGTACCTTAAATAATAAATTTCTTATACCCTTTAGCGTCGCATTATCCGACGCTAAAAGTAATAAAATAATATTTATATTTTAATAATTTATCACATTTAGAGTCGAATATTTAGACGCTAAAAGTATGAAAGTTTCGACGTTAAAATAAAAAATAAATAAGTTTTTTTATTAATTATAAAATTATTTGGCGTCGAAAATATTTGTCGCCAAATACATGATTTAGTATCGAAAAATATCATTTTCGTCGAAAATTTTTGAACGCAAAATGTTATACTTAAGCGTCGAAATTTTTTATTTCGAGGCTAATTGTCTTTCTCGTCCACATTTTGGCGTTGAAATTTTCGACGCTAATAACCTTTAGCGTCAATATTCTTGCTTTTCGTGTCAATATGTTTCGACGCTAAATACCTTTTTTTTTTTGTAGTGATCTTATATCCACAACCTATCTATATAAAATAAAATTTTTGAGGACGATATCCACATCCGCATCCGTACATCAACAAGGATATCCATATTCATCCAAAATATCCGTAAAATCAAAAAAAATAAAAATTAACTAATGTATTTAATACAAATCGAACAATATAAATACAAATTTACTAACACAATTTTAAATATCAATTTCAATACAATTTTGACATATAATATTACAGTTAACAAAAAAAAAACCCAACAATTCAGTAAAAACAAAATGTGCAGGTTAAATATTTGTTGGGTAAATGCCCGTTCGGTCTTAATAGTTTTTTTTTCTTTCGAAACACAGTCTTTAACTCTTTATAATTTGAACTAATTATTCAAATAGTCTCTGTATTTCTAAATTATCTAAAGGGTCTATATTTTATATCTATTTCAGTAAAATCTACTTCATTATTTTCTATTTTTAACCGTTACAGGAATCAGACTTGTTAAAATCATAACAATTTTTTTTCCTTTTAAAAAGTTAAATCTAACACCTATGTATTGAAGGTAACGACAGAAATATTTGTGTACTTGTTAAAATTATAGACTTAACTATTTAGTTATTCCAAACCATAGGGACTAATTAGAATAATTTAACCCTTAAACATTACATAATAATAATAAAAAATGGATTAATTCAACTTTCCCTAAATATAGGGGAAGAAATGTGAAAGTGCACACTGGCAATGGCATGACCAATTCTTATTCTCTACAAATTATAAAAACAAACAATTATTCCTATTTAAAGCCTTTTTTTTTAATAATCCTATCCAAATGCTCTTTGATTGGTCTCCCACACAATTTTCTTTTGATTATTATCCATTTTCTCTTCATCTCTGTCCTTTCTTTTCTCTTCTAACTGCTATTATTTCAATAAATAAATTAATCAACTCCCATGGGAGATCATCAACGTTCTCCGCATTCATCAGATGTTAGGAGCATCTTCGGCCACGCCTTTGGAAAGACATATAAATTTGTCACCAAATGGAATGCTGATAAGAGTCCAACTAACAAATCAGAACATGAAACTGAAGCCAAATTTAAAGCTTACAAAAAGGTATTTACACAACACAACCCTTTCATAATCTGCATGCATTTCTATTAATTTCAAGCCCCTTCTTCTCTCTTGAACATTAAGATTCAGATATAGAGTCATTTTCTAGCGCAAATGTTCATATATATTTTAAAATCTATCAACTTCATGATGATTTGCGTTAGATACACGATTTACTTAATTCGTTACAAACTAACTATATCCAAAAATTTACTATATTTTCACTATGTTGAAATAAATAAATAAAAAATTACAAATTAGAGGTTCATATTATATCAAATCTTAGAAAAATGAGAATAAAAACTCATATTGGTCAGGGCCTATTAGCCTATCCTTCGATCCGCTACATAATTGAAAATTCACAAAACATCCCATAATAGTTTTCAATGGACCATCAAGCGAAACGAGCGAACCGCGTAATGCCCTCCTGGACTAACAATTCATACACTAAGATATACATGTTTAATTTGTGCACTTGGGTGGGGTGTAGCTCATCCGCATCTAGTGAATCTTTTTTTTTTAAAAAAAAATGGCAATCTTTTTATAATTTTCAGGGTCTAAACCGTAACCAATCTTCAAAACCGGGAAGATATAATCCCCGTGGCAGCATTGACGATAACTTCATTTCACGGTCATCGGGTCTTGAAAAGTGCACAAGCAGAAGGAGCCACACGCCGGGACCAAGATCGGCCTACATTTCAAAGAGCACAAGCCGGCATAGCCAGCAGCAGCAGCAAGATAAGAGAAGTACAAGCAGAAAGAGCAGCAGCCCATTATTATACGAATCCGAGGGCTCAACAACAAGAAGAAGAGGCAGATCAGAATCCACAATAAGAAGAGGCAGCAGAACATCATCAGAATCCATCGTATCCGAATCACCTACTGATCCAAGCTGCCTTTCAAGAAACACAAGCCGGCGGAGTCCTATCATATTCTCTCAAACCACTTTTGCGAGACGGAAACCGCCGCCGCTGGAGAGAAAACTTGCGTGCACTCTCGAGGAGTTGTGTGAGGGATCAGTTAAAAATATCAAGATAAATAGAGAAATCATCTCTGATACCGGGTTCGTATTCCGCTCATCATCATCTCCTGGTCTTAAATTTTTCTAAGTATACTTTACTTGGGCGTTTTCTGGTTATAAGAAATAGATAAATCTATGATATTAAACAAGGGAAATTGAATGTAAATTATTATAACTGTATTTTTATCCCTACAGTTTGAAAATACAAAGTTTTAGTTCATATAGTTAAATATTTTTTATTAATTTTGAGTCATTTTTCATATTTGATTAATATTAAATAATTTGAATATCTCAAAAAAATTCAATGATAGTATAAATTTATTTCAAAATTAGATATAAATGACACAATTATTAAAAAATATTTAACAATTCTAAAACTGTAGGGATTAAAATTTATATTTCTAAAACAGTAGGACTAAAGTATCATTTTGATAATCAGTAGAATTTTATCCAATACAGAGTCCTTACTTAAAATACCTAAAAGATTGTTTGAAAAACCTGCTAAAACACCCGCACATGCTCCGTTTAGGGCAGGCCTTTATCAAAATGTTCTTATTTTGTCAAATGCATATTTTATTTTCTCTTTGCTCATTTGGTGTATTTCACATGCATTTATGGCAGAACAATAATCCAAGAAGTGGAAATATTAAGAGTAAAATTAAAACCGGGATGGAAAAAGGGAACACAGATCACATTCGAGGGAAAAGGCGATCAGAAACCAGGGTATCTTCCGACTGATATAATATTCTCAATAGAGGAAAAACGACACCCTTTGTTCAGAAGAAATGGAAATGATTTGGAAATAGGAGTTGAAATACCTTTGGTTCAGGCTCTCACTGGCTGTTCACTTGCAGTACCTCTTTTAGGAAATCATGATAAGTTGAATTTGTCATTTGATGATGAAATCATATACCCAGATTCTGAAAAGGTTATTCAAGGCCAAGGCATGCCAAATCCTAAAGAAGAAGGAAAGAGAGGTGATTTGAAAATTAGATTCTTGGTTCATTTTCCCACTAGTTTGAGCAACGCACAACGCTATCAAGCTTATAACATTTTACAAGGTTGTTTCTGACCATTGTATTCTGTTAATTTGTTCTTCATTTTTTTTTAATTATTTCATAATGTTAGCTTTTAGCGTGGCTTCTCTGCTGGAATTCATCATTGTTATTTTTTTAATGTTAATTGCTCCTTTTAGTTTGAGTAAGGATATTCATACAAAAGAAAAAGAAAAAGAAAAAGAAATTGCACCATTTTTTAGCTTTCAGTGTTTTTTTATAAATTTTTATAAGTTTCTCATTTAAAAACTGTCAGTTCCCCACCTTACAATTCACATAAAATACATGTGAATCTTACATGAACTTGACCGTCTATATATATTTGTATTATTTAGTTGTAATTTGGGTAGAGCTTTGGAGATTAAAAATGCTATTTTATATTTAATGAGGCTCAAATTTTGATCTTTTAAGAATTGAGGTTGTAGAAGTATTTTTTTTCAAAAAAAAAAAAGATTAATTAATTAAAGTTGATATTTTTTTATTTCAAAATCTATTTTCATTCATTTCATAACATAGTTTTTAATAACTTACATATTAAAATTACAACTTTTAATAAAAAAAAAAATTATTGACGATATCAAATAGTTAAATTTTTTTTTTCATTTCAAAGCTCTATTTACATGTGAAATTCCATTTTGATTTGCACACAAGCTGGATAAGCAAGCAAAGTACTCTCATGCTGCAAATCCACGATCACATATAAGATGTTGACTTGCTCTTTATCTTCAACTTCAAGCTACGGCTTGATAATGTAACATCTGGTAACCCCGGTGATTTGTACGTTACCAGAAGTTGACGACTATTACGTTTTCAGAGGCATAATATTTGATATAAATCATGTTCGAGCAAGTAAGTACTCATAAAATGACATTTGGGACATTCGGTAAATTCCTTGTAGTTCCGACGCGGAACTTAGCTTACGTCCTATCCGAAATAGCCCTTAGTAATCAGGCCGTAATTTTTTCATACGATCTCCGATATTTATGAACTTTATATCTCCGGAAAGCTAAGATCAAGACCTACAACTTTCATATTGGATATTTTTCCAAATTAGAATAAGAAACTAATCAAAAATCGAGATTTTCGCGGATGCTACAGTAATTTCGGGAATAGTCTAGATTAAGTGATGTGGCTTAATTCTAGCCACCCCCATTTCATTTCAAAATCAGGAAATTGTCCTATAAATAGGACATTATTCATCCATCTCTTTCTCAAGGGCTAAAAAACGTGAATGATCATGGAGTATTCTCCAAAATTTCCTTCTTCTTTCTCAAGCCCATTAAGATGCAACAAGTAATGATTCTAAGCACATTTCATGCAAAGTAAGTTCTTTATCCTCTTTTCCTCTTCTAATTTCAATTTTAAGCTTGAATTATAGAAGTCCCAATTCGCACCTTGCCTTATCCTAGCAAAGAGAATTGCATAATTGCATTGATAGAGTTAGTAGCATGCATTTTGAGAAGTGTTTTGAAAGTATAAACATGTAATGAGATTTATATGTGTATGAATATGTTGAGGAAATTATGCTTGGTGATTTAATGATTTTAGATGATGGTTTGTGTTGGGTTGGTGAGATGAGATGGATTTTGAGCAATGTTGAAGTTGGAGAAGTGCTTATGTTAGGGCTAATATGGAAGTGGGGTTTTACTTGAGCATTGTCTTGGAAGAGTCATATTTGGTATTGAAATCAGTCAAGCGTCGCGACGCCAATGGCCCAACGTCGTGATGCATAGTAAAAAGATGGCCTCTGTCTCGACTCTGCCCAGGTGGGCGTCGCGACGCCAATGGCCCACGTCGTGATACATAGTAAAAATATGGCCTCTGTCTCGACCGTGCCCAGGTGGGCGTCGCGACGCGCAACTCTTAGCTTCGCGACGCGTTAATAGAAATATCCCAGAATCAGTTTTAGTTCATTTCAGTTTCACCATAGCATGTTAGAGGCCACCTTATAGGTCTCGTATTAGCTCGCATACATACATTACATCATGACACAAGCACGATACGCCAAGTAGTGATAATAAGTGCTTGAATGGATAAACTTGGCCTAACTCCGGATTATATTCCTCTACCTATATTCTAATTAAGTTTATCGCATATAAATTACGGCAGGAACCGCGACAATCTTCTACGAAGAAAAATAATACCAGTCAGATCCTAAAACCAGTGAGTGGATACTCTTTTTTCAAAGTTGATTTTTATTTAATTATTTTTTATTAAGACTTACTTTTATGCACAATAGGGTGTTAGCCAAATTTATTTTCAGTTGCTCTATAAACAATAATGTTTTGAGAAATCATGGTTTTAAAAGTATTATATGGATTTGATTCTTAGAGGCATGGGGGAAAAACCTACCTCATTATGTAACTTGATCCAAATATGGTATTGACAGATTCAGACATCGTGTGCACACGCAGTTCATGACTATGGATGACTGATGACACTGTTGGGGTTGGTGCTCAGAGCGCCAATTCCCGGTTGTATTTCTGTTAAATACTTCTGTAAAACATTATTATTATGAATAATATATGCAGTTTCTATAATATAATCTATATTTCTATATGGTAAAGACGTAATGACCCTAGAATGATTAGTCATGATACAGTTGCAAAAGCGTCGCAATGGACATTGAGTCGTATCATGACGTTGTCATTCTCAGACAGTTCCTGGTCAAGGTTTACACTACTTGGTCGTATAGTAAACCCGTTGAGACAGGTACATGTCGTATACTGGAATATATGATTCCAATGGTTTCTCAATGAACCATAAGTGTGGAGACTAGTATAGACGTGTAGGTGTTTATAGTGGATAAACACTGAACGACTCACCGAAGATTCTTAATGGATGGTACACCAGCGTCAATAAGAATCTTCTTGGGTTGAGTAGCACTTGTGATTCTTAGACTTGAGATGCCATTGTGGGCACATGAGACATCTTCTACACTTAGACGGCAGTCACGTCACCGATCTATTTAGATCATACCTCCGCCTGTTCGTTGGGGTGTAGATAGATCCTCAGGGTGTCCTATGTGTATCAAGATAGGATCCGTCAGTTCTGTGTACCAGAGCATAGGTAGTCCATATGATTAGCAATCAGATAAAACCATGGGCCCGTGGTAAGTTTAGAAGCTAGTTCTAAACATTCTTTTTGAGATTGCTAATAGAATAGTCGACTGGATAGTCCCGATTGAGATTTGACGTTCACATCTATATCTCTGGGATTTATCCGGATACCTGTGACGGAGGAGGAATTATACATTTGCGATGACCTCGACCTGTATGGTTCAGCGAGATTATCTGTGATCGTCATAATCTACGGGTGGATAGATTATGGACACGAAATTAGATTTTGTGACGGATATACCTGAACCTAGAGAGTCTCAATAATGAAACATACTCGTTGAGCACTAGAGCAACATAAATAAATAATATTGATTATTTATAAAGTCGTTTAATGGTTAAACGCAAGATACATGCTAAAGAGACTAGATAGTCATTTCCTTAATTATTGTGTATTTACATTTAATACTTGATTAATTTAAATACACATTAATTAATAGTCAAAATGAGTTATTTGACTTATTTCCTAAATGAATATATGTTTTTAATATTAATGTAAATATTGTACATATATTTAATATATTTGTATTTGATTAATTAATTAATTATTTAATTGTTAAATGATTAAATTAATTAAAATATAAATATCTTATGTTAGGATAATTAAAGTTAATGACATTAGTTGCATTTGTTGACCAAAATAAATATCTAATAAAGTAGTTTATAAGATATTTATGCAAGTTGACCAAATGCATTTGAAATGAAAATTGAAATAAAAAACTTGAATTTTATGCTTGTGAATTTCGGCCAAGGCTAAAATTTGACAAGTATAAATTGTTTTCATTTGCTTTTCATTTAGTTTAAACCTAATACACTTTATAAAACAAAACTCCATTGAAGAAAGGCAAAGAGAGCTTGAGAAAAGAAAGACAAAATCAAAGATAGCTTGGAATTTAGTAAGTTTTTCAAACTTACTATTAGAGAGAGGATATGTTCCTTAGGTTCAAGGCTTCAACATGTGATGTTCTTAGATTATTATTTCTTTATTTCTTTGTTTTTTTTTTGGTGGAAGTTTGATAGAAGTGTTGAGCATGTATGGTGAAGGAAACTTGTGACTATTGTAGTTGTAAGGATTCTTTTAAGGTTTATGAAACCATGTTGCTAATCTAGAGTTATTGACCCACTCTTAAATGACCTAGATTTGATCTTGAGTTGTTTCATTGTGTTGAGACTTGGATTGGATGGAAGAATGATGATTGAAGTAATTGATTTAATGTATTTGGTCTAATTTGTCCAATTTGAGGAAATTGAAAAATTAGGGTTTTTAACTAATTCCAAATTTGGGGGTTTTCATATATGTTGAGCATTTGGGTGTGTATATGATGCATGCAAAGTTTCATGTTGATTGGATTTCATTTGGATGAGTTTTGAAGCATGAAATGACCAAATGGTCAACTTGGGCACCAAATGGTGCATTCGGCCAAGATGAGGAAAATTGGGGATTTTGGTTGCTTTGGTGTTTTGATGTTTTGAACATCATAAGTTCATCTTAGAAATGATTTAGAATCATTCAAAATTGATTGGATCAATTTCGGACTAAAACAGATAAAAATACAAAGCAAGGGTATTTCGGTAAATTCACTTAAAATTGTTTTATTGAATTTATTTTCATAATTGATTATTGGAATATTAAATAAATATGTTTATTTAATTTATCCGAGAAAAAGTTTTGAAATCTGAAAATCGGATTTTCACCGCTTCCGCTGCGTGTTACCGGACTCACCCCCTAAATAACCCCTTCAGACACTAGATCATAGATTCAGAGTCTGGAGGGTAGCATAGATTCGCACCCCCGGCTCCAGATTGTGGCTTGGGGACGGCGATACGTAACGCCCCAAGACCACCAGATTTCAAGGCTAGGGGGACGGCGATACGTAATACCCCTAGACCCTAGGTTCAGGGACATGTAGTGGCATGCTTTGGGGGACGGCGATATGTAACGTCCCAATGTCATGGATTTGCACTCCTGACTCTAGTTAGGTGTATGGGGGGACGACGATACGTAACGCTCTCATGCGTCAGGTTTTTCAGCAGACACTCGAATACAGATGTTCAGAAAACATGTTTTCAATGTCAGATTTTCAGAAATAAGATTTTCAGAGATATGATTTTCAGAAAAACTAGTCTGATGAAAGTTTTCCAGAGAAACAATTTTATAATAAATAATTATTTTCAGAAAGAAAGAAGTTACCAAAAAAAGTTCCAGAAAAAGAAATTTCGGAAAAGCTTTCAGGAAGATTCAGTTTATCCAAAAATGTTTTCAATGAACATTTTCATAAATATTTCAGTCTCCGTTTAAAAACCGTCCACTCACTTAGATCGTTCAAGCGATCCAACCCCCCACTCCCAGTTTCTTTATTTTATAGGTATTCCGGAGGACGAGCTCAGGAGGATGGATATTGATGGCAGTCAATAGGGAGTTAGTCCACCAGATTAAGTTAGGGACTGAGTTCAATTCAGTCAAAGTCAGGAAATGTCATGTAATATATAGGTTATATAATAAAGATTACATATGTAATGCATTCTAAGTGTTCACTGTCAGAGTTTTAATGTGTAGTAAAACTGAGTATTTAGTATGAAAAGTGTTATGCATTTATGATTGATGAGTTGGGTGATGGTCTCATGCATGAGTTTGTATTTCCAGATGAGTTTAGCAGTATTGATCATAGTTAGAAAGTTAGAGGCTCAGGGGGATAATACAACTTATTCCCTATCGGTAGCATCTCCCGGATTGAGGATATTACAGATAAATGATGAATATATTAATATTTATCGCCCATTTAATTGGCATTTTATAAGTTATCTAAGGATTTATGAGTGTTTTGATGTGTTTCATGTTTATTTTGTAGGTGCAGAGCATAATATGGCTGAAACAGGCTTAAGGCGCGAAGAAATGGCAACACGAAGTGAAATTTTGCATACGCTAAAGACCTGAGCCGCACGTCCTATTGCTGGAGACTGCGTCGCGACACACTGTAGTAGAAAAATGAGACAAAATATAATTCATAGTCTGTGTAGTGATGTGACCTTTTGAGCATTGCGACGCTACAATAACAGGTACGTGTATTGTGACGCCAGGCTATGTGTGTCGCGACCCGCACATGATTTCCAAACTTCAAGAGAATTTATAGAAACTTAAATAGAAAGGTCTCCAGAGCTCCCTATACAAGAATAGTCCATCCCAAGCCCTATAGATCATAGTTGTGAATCCTCCAAAGAGACTTTTGAGAGAAAATAAAGCACATCAAACAAGCACATCACCGAAGTTCAGCACAAAGAAAGCATAAGACTGCCGACTTCAACATAGTTTATTCTTTTCTACTCTTTCATGATGGTTTGTTTAATTTTGATTATTTGTTCAGAATTCTCTCCCATGTGCTATAACTAAACCCTTATTATAGGGTTGTGATGAAACTCAGTACTCTAATTTATATAAGTGATTTTCCTTATATCTCGTGTGATTTATTAACTTATTTATTGAACTTTATACTTAATGCTTCTTATTACTAGATCACCAATAAGATTGAATTCAGAAACTTTTTTTAACTTGAAAAATGAATTTTATGTTTAGCCTTAAGTTCAATAACGCACGATCTCATCTAAAGAATTTCTCTACGATAGAAATATATTTGTAGGACGTGCGTAGCCATAATTGGAACATGGTTTTAAAAAATTCAGATTAAATTGGTTGACATAGAAATATAGTTAATTAGTTTATTCTGAATATTTGCACATGACCATCGAAAGAGGCTTGTGGATACTATCGTTTTTCAAGTTAATTTATTATACAAGTATAGGAAAATTAAATCATCGTTCGCATAGTATTGGGTGGATTCACAACCCTGAATATCTTTCTTTTATTGGTTGCTTTTTGAATTTTCGTAATTGTTTTCTTTATTTTCTTTAGCGTTAATTTAATATAGTTAAAACTTCATATTTAATTTCAATTAGATACTCGTAGTAGCTAATCGTAATAGTTAGTAAAGTAAGTGATAAGTCCTCGTGAGATCAATATTTTTTATACTACTTGAGCGATATATGCGCTTGCGTAACATGTGAAAATCGCGATCACAACTCAGACGGTTGGCTTCACAAGATAATGCAGCAAATCCATGATCACGTATAAAAACACTAGGAATTTAGATTTAGCATTTTGTGTTAAGTTTTTTATAGTCTTCTGCCACACATGCATTTATAGCAATGGAAGATTAAGATTAAATTATTTATAAAATCTTATCTAATAAATACCAATCATAATTAAAAAAATAATAATCATTACTAAATCTAGGTCCACACTCACTAGACCCATATGATTCAATGATCATGCTCGAGAAAATAGAGAAGTTCAAACCTACCTACTAGGGGCCAATGGAACAATTCATGGGGGAATGCAACTCTTCAATTCCTGAAGGTGAGAGAAGCACCTCTCGTTTATTTTGTGCTTCTCGTTTGTGTACTTTCTAATTTTATTTTCTCTCTTATCTTCTGCTCTCTCAAACTCTTAGCCATAAATTTCTCCCCTCTAATATTTCTCCCTCTTTCTTGAATTGATTACGGATATGAATCAAATATTAACTCCTTTAACAAATCTCAAATTTAAATTGTCAAAAATATTAGATTATCGCATAAAATCAAAAGTGAATGTGCGTTTTTCTGCGATCCCTTCTTCTACGTGGTTATTTGTTTGCTTTGGATAATCTATATCACCCTCACATTTTTTTTTCCCATATTGGAAGCTTCTCCCACATGAAAATGGGTGTGGACATGCATGATTGAAATCATGTCACTTGTGGGAGTCATATGAATTTTTCTATAAATAATACATGCCAATTATAGGCAAATTACCTTTGACTTGATGGTACCAAAAGTGGACTTGAAACCACTATATGAACTTCAAAATCCATGGTTTAAGTCTCACCAAAAACAAATTGTGACTCAATATATCATAGATCTCTAGATCGCATGCATGTTATTGAGTCATGCATGTCCAAAACCAAAACCACTTATACATGGGAGATGCTTTTTACGATGACAAAAATAGTGAGGATAACATGAGATTATCCAAAATGGATAAATAATATCGTAGAAGAAGGATCGTAGAAAAAATCACCTTCAAAATGCAACACCATTATCTACAACAAAACACATCAATTATCCACAAAATTTAACAAAAATCCAACAAAATTCATCATGTATTGCTGGTGGTGCTAGACTGGTGGTAATGAAGATGGTGACGGTGGTGGTATTCTTTTTCCCATTTGTTTATTTGCACCATGAGATTTGATTTTCTAATAAATTCAGAAGATTTCTCATTCCTCAAAATGCATTATATTTATATCCATGCATGCATGCTTCCGTTATTCCCAACCTCAATACAATGAAATTACATCTTGTCCCGATCTTTTATTAATTACTTAAAATTCACGTGTACATTATTTTTCATGCATTTTGTAGATATTATTTTATTTTATTTATTTATTTATTAATCAACTACTAATTATCTATATACATGTAATGAATAAAAAGCTCAAATAAAAAACGCATCCTTAACGTTAACTACTGTGGGATGTCTTATTATTCGATTCCAAAAGACTAACTTATTAGGTGGAAAGACGTGGTATACAACATTTATCTCCAATCAATTTATCTGAAACATGTGAAGATCTACCACCACATTATTATAACTATATATTAGGGTTTGGCTCTCATGCCATTTTAATTTGAGGAGACTAGCATAGAATGTATAAGTATCCAATCCAAATTAAAGACTCGTATATATATTGGGTGGAGAGACATATCATAATGTAATTTTATGTTCTGTTTTCAAGATATTCCAATCTACATTTAATTTGTTAAGGTATATATAAATGTGAATACATATATGATTTTTCTAATGAATCCAGAAGATTTCTTATTCTTAACCAGTTCTAGTAAATTAAATAAATATCAATATCTATAAAGATGCAGGCATGGATTAGATTAATAAAATATGTATCCACAATCAATACTATCATTTTCAACACCCTCTTTACACAGACATATATATAAGGCTAACCGAAGAAAAAGAAAAAAGAAAAAAAATAGTTTCTAATTCTTAATTATTCTTCTATTTCCACACTTTAAAACCATGAATCGACCAACACATTATGATTTCTTGAAATTAGGGCCATTGCATGCATGGCCTATCAGAATAACTTTAAGTGAAGAAGAAGCAAATCCAAGGCACAACACTCTAAACTTACCAAGAACAGAAGCTGAACGACACATCATCAGGAATTTGTCTGATGAACAACGCAAGCAGTTGCATAAAACCGCACGTAAAACCGGACAACTTGAGATCGAAGTTAGAGATTCAGAGACATCAAAAATTTATAACATGCGTATGTTGCTAATTGAAAAGAAAAGACTGTATCAAATCTCCAATTGGGGGCTTTTTGCTTCTGATAGAAGTCTTGTCAAAGGATCAGAAATAGGGATGCATTGGAGTGATGGCAAGTTGTTCTTCTCTGTGTTATCAAATACAAACAGACCTTAATTGTAAAAGTAATTAAGAAACGGATGTGAGAGATTTGTGTAAAACATTTTTTTTGTATCCATATATAACTTTTCTTGAACGAAATAAATCTCTAAAATAATAAACAGGAACATCGTATTGTTAAAAGATGATATTGATGTTAGTGACAATATGATGTTTATATGGAGTGATAAAAAAGAACAATGTTACATCAACACCCAAGAACACACCCAAACTCAAAACGATTCCGTTTCATTTTATATTTTTTACTGTGCTGAAAAGTTCTCTTTTCCTTCCAATTCTCCAAAAGCATGTGAGTCAACTTTGAAAATTCGAAGTTCGTCCTAGGTTTTGAACATATACGGAATAATACACAATAAATTAACACAAGTCCTAATTATTTGTTTTATGAATTCAAAACATGCACCCTTAAATTTAAAGCAGATATAAATCAAAGCAAATAAAATAAAGTAGAAAACAAAATCAACATCAGTAATTTTGTTGACGAAGTGGAAAACTCGTGCGAACAAAAAATCACTCCGGGTATCTAGGCAGCCAGTCAAAATCCACTATAACGAGAAAACTTACAGTGATGGTATAAGACCTATCACTACAAGAAAATGTATCTTTAGCGTCCAAACATTTAGCGTCGAAATTAGTTTCGATGCTAATAATGACTTTTAGCGTCGATCAACATATTCGACGCCAAATGTCAAACTTTTTGCGTCGAAATTTACTTTGGACGCAAAAGGATCTACTTTTAGCGTCGTATTTCAAGACGACGCTAAAAGTTGTAAATTTAGCGTCGATATTATGCCGACGCTAAAGATTTTTAACTATTCCCCTTACATTTGGCGTCGAATTAATTTATGACGCTAAAATTATAACTTTTAGCGTCGAATAATAATTTCGACGCTAAAAATTTGACATTTAGCGTCGATTATTTTACGTCGCTAAAGGTTTATGACAATACCACCGACAGTCCTTTTACCTTTAGCGTCGAAATAAAATTGCGACGCTAAATGTCACATTTTTAACGTCGAAATTTTATTTCAACGCTAAATTTCACATTTTTAGCGTCGAAATAAAGTAGTTCGACGCTAAAACTATATTAAAATACAACACCACCAACCCTTCTTTCCCCTCTGCTTTTTCTCTCATCCTCTGCAATCTTACTCTCTCATCTGCAACCTCACAACTCTAGCTCCTGCAAATTTTCTATAAAACTCTAATTAATTTTCCATAAGATAAATTTTCTTTCATATCTCTTTATTATTTTTCTTTATATTTGCAAGAATAAGTATTCTCACTTAAGTTTTTTCAGTTTAATCTTTCTAAAAAATTATAGTTTTCATTTTTTATAATTATATTTATTATATACCTTGTGTTAGTGGTTTATGATGCATATATGTAGATTAGTTAATTAACTAAATATGTTTTATTTTGTAACTAATTATATATGTGTATGCTTAAATAAATAAATAAATAATTGGTGATGTTGATGAGTGTAATATGATGTCTAATAACTATATTTTTATTTAGATATTTGGCTGAAATGGATAGAAATTGGATGAGCTCGGTGGATGGATTGAGTGTTGAATACCGTAATGGAGTGTATGAGTTCATGGAATCGGAAAAGCAACACATTGATGTAGACGGTCGTGTTCGGTGTCCATGTACAAATTGTTTGAATATGAAAAGGAAACGGTTAGATGAAGTTCATAATCATTTATACATTTCGGGAATATCACCAACTTACCGTACATGGATTTATCACGGTGAGCAGTATAATTCTCAATCACAGTTTATTGAATCCGGTGAAGGGAGCGGTAGTTACAATCAACCTGTAAACGATGAGATAACTGATGCTTTGCATGACTTACAAGGTCCACAAGTTGGTCATAGTGTTAGCGGTGACATACCAGTGTTATGTGGAAATGATCAAAATTTATTTAGTGAACTACTTGATGAGGCAAAAAAATACCATTCGAATGTGCTGGAATGTCGAGTTGAATTGGACGATAAATAATATTTTCTTTGAGTTAGAGTATTGGGGGAGTCTGAGTCTGCGATATAATTTGGATATAATGCATATAGAAAAAAAACATATGCGAGAGTTTAGTGGGCACACTGTTCAATATTCCGGGTAAGACGAAAGACACTATAAATGCTAGATTGGACCTACAAGATCTTAGAATTCGCAGTGAATTGCATTTACAGGTTACTCATCGAGGTCTTATTAAGCCACCTGCTAGTTACGTGATAACTCAATCAGAGAGAAAATCATTCTGTGATTGGCTGAAAATGGTTAAATTTCCTGATGATTATGCATCAAATATTGGACATTGGGTCAGAGATGATACAATAATTGGGTTAAAGAGTCACGACTGTCATGTGCTTTTGGAGATTCTACTTCCTGTTGGCATTCGACCTTATCTGCCACCGAATGTATGCGACGTCGTACTTGATCTATGTGGCTTCTTCAAACAATTATGTCAGATGACATTAACCACATCTGTTATTGACAAACTGGAGCGAGGAATCGTGATAATCCTATGCAAGCTGGAGTGAATATTGCCACCCGCTTTTTTGATGTCATGGTACATCTGGCCGTGAATTTACCATCCGAAGCTAGGAAGAGAGGTCTTGTCTATTACAGATGGATGTACCACATTGAGAGGTAATATACAGTTTTAAATATTACATTCTTAAATTTGATTTTGTATTAAATAATGCAAATTTATTGTCATATCTGCAGGGCTTTGGGACATTACAAACAATATGTGAAAAATAAGGCGCGACCTAAAGGTCAATAGCAAAGGTTGTTTTAATAAGTGAGGCAATAACATTTTGTTCGATGTACATGCATAATATTGAAACTCATTTTAATCGTCGGCCAATAAATTATGATGGAGATGCAAGTAATCAGCAATATATCACATTGTTCCATCAAAATTGCAGACTGTTTGGAGCATTAGGTGTCAAATTTCTAACATTCAAGGAAGCTCAACGTGCGCATTGGTTTATATTCAGTAATTACAATAAAGTGCAACTGTACTTAACGTAAGTCTTGTAGGTGCATAAGTGTATTTTTATTGCCTTACATTAACGTAACTCATTTTTTTTTGTAGGCAATATATTACCATGCTACAATGTGGTAGTGACCATAACGTTGATGGAAGACATAAAAAAGAATTTCCTAAATTATTTGAGGCAATTGTAAGCCTTAACATTGACTATTTATTTTTATCCTAACAATAAATATTTAATGTTTGTTATATTAACATATAAATATTATCATGTGTTAGATAAACAACCAAGTGCAAAATGGTCAACTGGACTCGTCCTATTCGTTAGTTGCATTGGCATATGGGCCTCAAAAGCAGGCTTACGAATACAGTGGATGCATTGTGAACGGAGTTAGATTTCATACCGAGCAGCGAGATGTTTCACATGTCACTCAGAATTATGGAATTGTAGTCTCAGGAGAACACGACTCATATATTGTTGATTTCTACGGAGTGTTGCAATCAGTCATTGAGTTGATATACAGACCCAGACGACGTACAGTGCTATTCGAATGCAAGTGGTTTGACACAAATGCCATAAAGAGAAGAATTCAATTTAGTAATCATCTAACGTCAATTAATGTTCAACGTTATTGGTACAAGAATGATCCATATATTTTTTGTACCCAAGCACGGTCTGTGATATATATATCCAAAGCAATGAAATGGGGTATTTGAGACACACATGAGAAAGATAGTGTTGAAATTTCAGATGAAGCACAACAAGTCTCTCACAACTTTGAAGTTCCTGAACATATAATTCATTTACCAAATATCCAAGTTACTGAAAATATCATGTTAACTCGAGAAAATACAGATGTTGAGATAATTCCTCATTCTCAAGTTAGCGTGGAAGCAGTAAATGAAGAAGAATTCGAAACTGAAGATGAGTCCGAGTCCTTTCAGGAATCCTCAAATACCGAAGATAATAGTGACTAATCTAGTTAGTATATGATGTGATGGATGATTAATTTTTATTATTATCATGGATGGTTGTTGTTGTTGTTATTATTATTATTATCATGGATGGATGGTTATTATTATTATTATTAAGTCTAACATTTAGCGTCGAATAAATATTTCGACGTTAAAAGTCTAACTTTTAGCGTTGAAATTTAAATCGACGCTAAATGTTAGACTTTTAGCGTCGATTAAATTTTTTCGACGCTAAATGTTAAAAAATTAAATTTCCCTAAAAAAATTACCCTAATTTTTTGTTAGCCGCCAATGTTTTAGCGTCAAACTGTTCGATTTCATGCAATGTAAGTCACCATTCCTCTACCCCCCCCCCCCAGTTCGAATTTTCAATCTCTAAATTCTTCCATCAAGAACCCTAAAATTCATTTTAGGCATTTGAGCTTGAATTGAGTTTCCAACATGCTTAATTATGCATTTCATAGTAGCATTAACATATGATATGTATAATTGTTGTGATTGCCCAATTTTCCCTAATTAAAGAGACATGAACGAATTCATGAAGTTTTGTTGGGCGATTGATTTTGTGTTTTTGGTGTTGATAGGTAATGATTTATGTTTAGGGTTGATGTTATGCCTTGATTTTTACTTGCTAAGAAATGAAAATTTTCAAAGTATGTTAATTAGTAGCTTGGCCAAATATTCATGGTGGTATTGGGATATATATATATATAGTGTTTTGATCAAGTTGGCAAATGGTTCATACTTAGGATGAGGTTATGACATGAAGTTAGTTTGAGTTGGGTTGAAAATTTCCAAGTTGTGAAATAGAGAGTCTTGGCTGAATGTCATGTTAATGAGGGCTTGTTGGTCGTATGTTATTGTGTGTGTGCACATGATGGTAAGCATGAAAATATGATTAGTAGTGATGATAGTAAACATTTAAAATTAGAAATATGGAGTAGGGCTAAAATTTCCAAGTTGGATTGTCGGTTTGAGAATCGAGAGGCGATGTGTCATTTTTTATTAATTTTGTTGTTTTTGATGCGTGCATGAATGGCATGTTAAAGTATTTGATGTGTTGTTCTGGAACCAAAATAGCAGGGAGCCTGCTGTTTTGGATGTTGTTCTGGTTCCTTAACAGCAGGCTCCCTGCTGTGCCTACTGTTCTGGAAATTGATGCCTTGTATTTATTTGTAATCTTGAGATGGAAAAGGCATGTTGGCCAAACCTTAATGAATATAGGGGTGAAAATTTTGTTTTATTTTGAGAAATTGGTGAAGAAGATGGATGCTTGATTTACATTGTGAGAATGCTTAATTATGATTATGGCATGTGATGGCATGTGTTGTACGTAGCAATGAATCATGATTGGTGTGTCTGAGATTGTTATTTCTATTTTAATATGGTTAATAAAAATGTGATCTAATATAATTTTAGATGAATAGCGTGAATGTTCTATTTGATTTGACAAGACATGTGCATGAGGATGATATTATAATATCTTGGTCATGAATCTAATGTTGATGAAGAAGTGAAAATATAGAATATGAATATACATACATACATAAAATAATATATATATATATATATATATATATATAAAGTGAGATAATTATGATTAAGTTTACAAAGTTGATGTGTGATGCACAGTCGATTATTGGTGAATTAGAAATGATAATGTTGAGCTACTAATGTAGGTGATGACTATAAGAAATGAGTAATATATGTGTGCTTATATCACCGATGTTGGATATTTATAACAATTCACACACATCAAACAAGCTGATTTGTGAATGCAATTTTGGGAACATATGTATTTTCTCATGATGTTGTTATATCTTTATCACCCAAATCAGTATCCTTTAAAAGTATATATGGTTAAAGATATTTCGAGCAGTGACCGGCGTAAACACACACGTATAACGCAAGCGTACGTATCGGTCAAGTAGTATAAAAAGTATCGATCCCACGAGGACTTAATACCTAAACTATTAATTTTGTGAGGTCAAATGATTACTAGTATCTAACAGGTTGTTTAATTAATTTGAAATGGCGACGATTCTAAATTTAAAGACAAGTAAATAAATTTGTTCGAAGTAGATTTTAAGAAAATTCAATATTAAAAACTATCTAGGGTTGTGATTTATTCCAATATTATTTAAAGATGAAGTGGTTATCTTATAGTTGGGTAAAATATTGATTTATTAACCTGGAATACTAAATTATGTAAAAGCCTCTTCCGATGGTCAATTACAAATACCTAGTATAATCCAATTGAACCATATGTCTATGTCAACCAAATTACCTAGATTCATTAAGATTAAGTTCCAATTATGGCTACCCCCGCCCGACAGGTATATTCCTATCCTGTAAGGAAATCTATTAAAGGGTTATCTATCCTCAAGGAAGATCGTGGGCTATTGAATCTAAGGTCTTAAACCTAAAATCCCTATGTCTAGTTCATTTTAAGTTTACCTTATCAATTTTATTAGTGGCCAATTAATAAAAAAGGCATTAAGATTAAGACTCAATAAATAAATCTTTATATTACCCAAATTATAATCTAACCCCTTATAAACCCGTGATATTGAAATTCATCACAACCCTAGATAACTAACTTAGTTATGACACATAGCTAGGGCTAATGAAAACTTAAAAGTAAAAACCATAAGTAACAGTGCTGAAAAGTAATTGCAGTAAAGTAAAAGCTTAAAAGTAAAATAAAATAGAATGCTAAGGTAAAAGGAATTATTTCTACTATTACTTATTTAGATATCTCCCAGTAAAATAATATATAAACTTGTGATTATTACCAACCAGCCATATAGGCGGTAACCTGATTAAGTCAATTTAAGTCCAACCAGACATAACGGCGGAACCAAAATAAACCAGCCATAAAGGCGGAACCAAAATAAAATTACCAACCGACCAATCTGGCGGTATCCTTGATTAGTCAGGTTTAAACCAGATTAAATTAAATTACCAACCGACCATATAGCGGTATCCTTGATTAGTCAGGTTTTAAATAGTGAATATATTATTTTTAAGGGAGATTAATCTAAATAGCAATAGTAGAAGAATTACCTTTCACCCTAGCATAAGGAAGTTACCTCCTCATAGCGAATAGTAAAAACTGTAAAATAAAGAAAGTAATTATTATTATTACAGAACGTAATTAAAAATTACAAAACTAAATTAAAAGAAACTTAGAGAGAGAAGAACTCTCTAATTACATCAAAGAAGTGGGAGGGAGAGGTACACTGAAATCTGAAATTTCGAGCTCTATTTATAGGCGCGGATAAGGGTCCAGCGTCGCGACGCCAGCTACAGTTCAGTGTCGCGACGCCAGCTACAGTGAATCATGGCACAATGACGGCTTGACACGTGGCGAGGCGGCTAAGAGCTCAGATCCTTATCCGATGACGTGGCACTGTTCATGACGTCATTACTTACGTCACGCTGACGTGTGGAGGGCAATTGTCGACAGCATTAGATCGCGACACGTGGCACCGGCGCACATTAGCATCTCCGTTGTGATAGCGACACGTGGCACGGCGCAAGATAGCATGATCGGCGCATTTTAGCAAGCGGCGCATGTTAGCAAGTTTTCTGATTGGTCCACGTGTCCACGGCGTACATTAGCAAATCTGGCGCATGCTGGGCGTCGCGACGCGAAAGGCTTCAGCGTCGCGACGCTGAAATGACGATTTTGCCCTTTTTGTCCAGTTTTTCCTGTTTTGCTCCAAATCACCTCCAGAATGTCCTAAAACTTTATTTATCTACAAAATAACACAAAACACATCAAAATATTCACAAAACCAAGAAACTATACAAAATATAAGGTTCAATGAGTGGGAAATAGTGATAGATTTACCACTCATCAAGCAGTCCGTGTGTAATGATACAAGTTTAATTGATAGTGTCAGAATTCTTATTTTGCAGATGGCAACGTGCAATCGCAGACACGTTAATGCGACTCCATCTATATCTGCAAGGACAGATGCCCATGTTGGGGGTCTCTGCTAGCACAGGTGACTCGAGTACAACGAAAGTAGATTTGAAATGGTGACGATTCTAAATTTAAAAACAAGTAAATAACATTGTTCGAAAGTAGATTTTAAGAAAATTTAATATTAAAAACTATCTAGGGTTGTGATTTCTTCCAATATCATTTTAAAGATGAAGTGGTTATCTTAAAGTTGGGTAATATATTGATTATTTAACCTGGAACACTAAATTATGTGTAAGCCTCTGTCGATGGTCAGACACAAATACCCAGTTTAACCCAATTGAACCATATGTCTATGTCAACCAAATTATCTGGATTCATTAAGTTTAAGTTCCAATTATGGCTACCCCCGCCCGACAGGTATATTCCTATCCTGTAAGGAAATCTATTAAAGGGTTATCTATCCTCAAGGAAGATCGTGGGCTATTAAGTCTAAGGTCTTAAACCTAAAATCTCTATGTCTAGTTCATTTTAGATTTACCAGTTCAATTTTATTAATAGCCAGTTAATAAAAAGCATTAGGATTAAGACTCAATAAATAAACCTTTATGTTACCCAAACTATAATTTAACCCCTTATAAACCGGTGATATTGGATTTCATCACAACCCCAGATAACTGGCTTAGTTACGACACATATTTACAGGTAGTAAAAACTTAAATAAAATAAAAGACATAAAGTAAAATACAAAAATTAAATACTGAAAAGTAAATTGCTGAAAAGTAAATTGCTGAAAAGTAAATTGCTGAAAAGTAAATTGCTGAAAAGTAAATGTTGAAAGTAAATTGCTGAAAAGTAAATAAAGTAAAAGTACAATAAAAGAAAATGCTGAGGTAAAAGGATCTGCTTTTATTACTTCTATTTTAGATATCTCCCTTAATATAATATATTAACTTTGCATGATAATTACCAACCAGTCATATAGGCGGTTTCCAGATTAAGTCAAATTAATAATTAATTACCAACCGACCAATCAGGCGGTATCCAGTTTAGTCAGGTTAAAACCAATTTAAATAATTACCAACCGACCAATATGGCGATATCCTCGTTAAGTCAGGTTTTAACTAGTTTATATATTATAATTAAGGGAGATTCATCTAATATTAGTCATAAAAGTTTTACCTTTTACCCCAGCAAAGGGGAGTTACCTCCTCATTACTGAAAAGTAAAAATTGAAAATTAAAGAAAGAAAAGTACTGTGCGTAAAAGTAAATTGCGGAAAGTAAAAACTGAAAAGTAAAGAAAAGAAAGTGCGAAAGCGGAAATTAATTACTGAAAGCTATAAATAAACAAACAAGATACAATCTTCTTAATATTCTTAAGGAATTCCTTAGAAGAAAGTATGAATTTTACAAGTGAAATGGCTTGGTATTTATAGGCAAAATTTTGCCTCCATCAAATCATCCACCAAATCAATTATTAATTGCTCCACTAATTGCTCCACCAAATCCATTATTAATTGCTCCACTAATCTCTTATCATGTTTGGTGATGATTTGATAATTTTTATTATTTATTTATTAATTTATTTTTTGTTTTGAAAATGATTGAAAGTGACTTTAATAATTACACACTACACACTTCTGGATGGTTCATCAATTTCGGGCATGAAATCTTCAGAATTCGAAATTATTTTGTCTTTCAAGGTTGTAGATATTTGAGTCTTCTTTAATCTGGAACTTGAATCAGCTCAATCCGATATCTGAGTAAAAAGTTATGTCCAAAATACGACAGATGCGCAAAACTGGAATTTCCAAAACTGCACTTCGTCAAAACGCCCTTTCAAGTTTCCAATCTCCAAAATTAAAATATCAAGTCCAATAATTGCCCTTATTTGACCCATATTTCGTCCTAAATGATTTCATTAAGTCCCAATATTATTTTATCTGCAAAATAAACTAAAACACATCAAAACGTTCATCAAACCCGAGAAACTAAACAAAATATTAAGTAAAAGGGGCGGTAAATATTGATATATTTTCCGCTCATCACACCCCCAAACCTAACATTTTGCTAGTCCTCGAGCAAAACAGCAAAATAAAATTAAAATTAAACTAAGCCACTTTCGTAGGGATCACGGTTGCATTTAGCATATGCAACAAGCCTTTAAACCCCTAGGTGTCCCTAGTGGACGAGTTGTAGTCTCGTGAGGATTTACAGCAATGATACCCACAAACATTTTACAAAAGTAAAAAGGTAGTAAAACTAATGCACACAAAAGCAAAAAGACAAGCGAAAAGAGAATAAAGATGTTAGTGACTAATCAGGTGAAACTTCTACTCCAAGTCAATAGTTGTTTTGTTTCATTCTAAATTACCGAATAAGTAAATTCTCCGATTATTTTTACCATTCTCCATATACACAGCCAACAAAATATTAATCAACTCATTTTTGCCCACAACAGTCATAAGTGCAGTTGATAAGAGAGTAATATTTTTGTCCTAAAGTTTTATCAGAATTCACACCTTTTTGCAGCAATGGAATAATTTTTCTGATTTTTCTGATTTTTTCTTTGATTTTTCTCTATTTTTTATTTATATACAATATCTTCCATCCATGTACGAGTGTTGGGTCGGTGGCTCCCAAACCAGTTGGCTTGAGGGCACCAGGTGTTAAGACACCCCTACGGACTTAATTACCCAGACTTCATATATATATATATATTTTTGCAGGATCTTCGATCCATGTAACGAGCTTTGGGCCAGTGACTCCCAAACCAGTTGGCTTTAGGGCACTAGGTGTTAAAACACCCTTACAGACTTAATAACTCGGATCTCAGATGTTTTTTTTTTTTTTACTCCATTGCTTTTTGAGATGCTTCCTCCAATTAAACTAGAGCACTGAATATTACAAACTTTTCAATTTAGCTCATGTCCGTATGTTACTATATATGTTGATAATATCTGCTATTACATATGAATATTCCTTTTAGTCCGTTTTATGGAGAATTCACAAACTAAATAATTCAAAATGAAATAAACAAAAATTAACTTGTTTCGAAATAGGCTTGAGATACGTCTCAGGAGTGGAAACTCCTTACTCGGCTATCTTTTACCAATTTCACCTTTTTAGTCAAAATAAAAACACAAAAACACAAAATATTTTTGTAATTTTTGAAAATTTTCCAATTTTTTTGTATTTTTCGAAAAATTTTGGACTAAAAATAAAAACAACACACAAACTAAAAAAAAAAGGTACTGATAAACTATTTCCTCCCCCAAACCTAAATGAGACATTGTCCCTAATGTCTTAAACAGTAAAAGGAGAGTTAAGAAAGTTGTACCTGGTTAGCTGAAAATCTACAGGAAATTAAAGGTTAAGATCCAGATTAATCCGACGCCTCTTACCACGATCGTCCTCAGACCAATTTATCTTTGAAAGGATGGGGTCAACTTGTGGTTCATAGGCTATGAGTTAGTCTATTAGATCCGGAGCAGTTCTGGTAGTGAAGAGGAGTTCTTTCATAGGTTTTGACACGAACCCATTTCTCCGAGCATCATCAAGAAACACACAAAGAAAATCATAAAATCCATCAACGTTGAGCAGTCCAAGCGGTTTCTGGTGTATGTTCAGGTTCGCCCAAGATAGCACTATAAAAATTTCCTCCAATATGCCCAAGCCACCTGGCAAAGCGATAAAAGCATAAGCACGGTTAATCATTTCTACCAATCGTTCAGACATACCTGGCACGATTAGTTCCTCTCCGTTTGATGATCCAATAAGATTTGCCTCTGCCAAGGGTTTTGGGATGATTCCCAAAACCTGACTGCCTCCTTCCTGTACAGCCTTTGAAACGATCCCCATAAGTCCGAGATTGCCTCCGCCATATATTAAGTGCATATTCCTTGCAGCTAAGACTCGACCCAATTCTTGTGCTGCTTCTACGTATTGTGGTTTAGTTCCAACACTACTACCGTAAAACACACAAATATTTTCAACTCGTCTTCTTGGAATGGCTTCCATTTTTTACTCTGGATGTCTTCAAACGTGCAATGACGGGCTGAATTTATAGTACCTGAAAAGGGTGAGT
This sequence comes from Zanthoxylum bungeanum, assembly GCA_019454045.1. NCBI lineage: Eukaryota > Viridiplantae > Streptophyta > Magnoliopsida > Sapindales > Rutaceae > Zanthoxylum > Zanthoxylum bungeanum. The sequence continues at coordinate 418,977 of SKCR01042136.1, forward strand.
AAAAATAGCACAAGTATCTTACAGAGGACGATTAGTAGCGAAATAATATCGTGATAGTCAAAAAGGTCTGGATCCTGTCAGAGAAAATATAACAAAACAAATTACAATTATTAGGAAAAGACAAAGAGATATAATATTTACAAGAAAAGTAGCGGCTTGATTGACGTCTATGCGTCAGGAACAAGTTTCCCATCCAATTTTCTTATAAATTGGCAAACAGGGTCTTTTTGAGTCAGATTCCCGAGACTTAACAGTTGTCTTTCCTTTTGGAATTGTGTATGTAATTTGCGAATGGCTATGTGAACATATCCACTGGGATGCGTCTCAAGAGTTGAAGATATTTCATCTACAGACTCCTTACTCAAGCCATCCCTAATGAATTTAATTTTGTCTTCGCGATTATCAGACACCATTCCTAAAGAACGACAACGAGTGTTGCAATTAAATCGTGCACATTTGAAACAAACACCCATTTGCTTAGCTCTACGTTTCTTTGCATAGGTGCTTCTTCCAAAACCAGGCAGATGTGAAATAAAAGAGTCAGAAGACTCACCTGCCAATCGGACTCGTGCTTCAATTACCCAACGAATGTCATTGGGCACACCATGGATCGTCAGTAGTCTCATTCGTTCCAAGCGAGCTTTATAGACTTTCATCAGAGATTTTTGAGGGAGGGGAGGGAATTGCTTGTGAAGATTTGCGAGAGCTTCTTCCATCTTGAAATGACTAAACCTGCAAAAATTAAACACACAAAAATAAAACACACCAAATCACAATATATACACAAATTGCATGGGTTGCCTCTCTGCGAGCGCTAAGTTTAAAGTCGTCAGCTAGACGTGACTGCTCGATCGTTTATGCTGGATCTGAAAGTGTGACACTTTCTTTTTGTCGCCCAAATGATTCTCCCCAGTAGTGCTTGACACACTTGTTTTTAACCTTGAAAGTTTTGTTAGCGTCAGGATCATGTATCTCAACGGCTCTATTTGGTAAAACTTTGGTGATCACAAATGGACCTGACCACCGTGATTTTGGCTTCCATGGGAAGAATTTCACCCTTGATTTGTTTAACAGTACCTTCTGCCCTGGTTCCAGTTGTATGCGCACTAACTTCTCATCATGTCTTTTCTTTCCCTTTTCTTTGTACAATTTGGCATCCTCAAAAGGCTGATTGTGAAATTCCTCCAATTCGTTGAGCTGGTGGAAATTTTTCTCTTCTGTTGCTTGTAGTGCAAGAATTGGCTCATTCAGTACAAAAGACGTTTTATCTTTAGGCTCCACAGGCAATTGACATGTTTTAAGTTTGTAAGTAGAACTTTGTCTTTCATCAGAGTTCTGAATGGTACTGTGTATCACATCGAGTTTGAAACATTCCTCATTCTTTTCATCATCTGGGAAATTCATGGCCTTGAAAACATTGAATGTTACTTCTTGGTCCTGTACCCTCATGGTTAGTTCTCCTTTTTGTACATCAATAATGGTTCGACCTGTAGCCAAGAATGGTCTCCCAAGGATGATTGGTACGTCTGCGTCTTCCTCCATATCAAGGACAATAAAATCTGCTGGGAAAATGAATTTGTCAACCTTGACCAGCACATCCTCAACTACGCCTCTTGGAAATACAAGCGTTCTATCAGCAAGTTGTAGTGAGACTGAAGTTGGCATTGTTTCTCCAATCTGTAATTTCCTGAAAATAGAAAAAGGCATCAAGTTAACACTAGCACCTAATCACATAGAGCCTTACCAAAGTTATGTTCTCCTATGACGCAAGGAACAATGAAACTGCCAGGATCTTTCAACTTTGGGGGAAGTTTCCTCTGAATGATGGCACTGCATTCTTCTGTTAATGCTACTGTCTCGTAATCTCCCAATCTCTGTTTTTGTGAAAGAATATCTTTCATGAATTTGGCATAGGTGGGCATTTGTTCCAACGCTTCTGCAAATGGAATGTTGATATGCAGCTTTTTGAAGATCTCCAGGAACCGGGAAAATTGCTTGTCCAATTTGTTCTTCTGAAGACGTTGAGGAAAAGGTGGAGGTGGAGTGATCTGTTCTTTTTCCTTTGCTTCTTTTTCCTCCATTTGTTGCTTTGTTTCTTTTGGAACTTCCTCAGCAGTTGTTTTGACTCCAACATCTTTGTTGATCTCAGTACCGCTTTTTAACATGATGGCATGACATTGCTCTTTCCCCATGTTTCTTGGATTTGGCTCTGTGTTGCTAGGAAGGGTACCTGGCGGTCTGTAACTTTGAGCATTGACCAGTTGTCCAATTTGATTCTCCAGTGCTTTAATAGAAGCTGATTGGCTTTGATTGAATGATGTTTGAGCTTGAAACATATCATCGTATTTTGCTTCTTGCTTTTTGAACATCTCTGCAAACCATTCTTTCATTTCTGGTTCTTTTTCATCCTCCTGGCCTTTGTTAAGCTGGTGGAATCCAGGTGGTGGATAGTTTGACCGGCGTAAACACACACGTAAACGCAAGCGCACGTATCGTTCAAGTAGTATAAAAATATCGATCCCACGAGGACTTAATATCTAATCTATTAATTTTATGAGGTCAAATGATTACTAATATCTAACAAGTTGATTGATTGATTTGAAATGGTGACGATTCTAAATTTAAAAACAAGTAAAAAATTGTCGAAAATAGGTTTTAAGAAAATTCAATATTAAAAACTATCTAGGGTTGTGAATCTTTTCAATATTATTTAAAGATGAAGTGGTTATCCTATAGTTGGGTAATATATTGATTTATTAACTAGAACACTAAATTATGTGAAAGCCTCTTCCGATGGTCAATTACAAATACCTAGTATAATCCAATTGAACCATATGTCTATGTCAACCAAATTACCTAGATTCATTAAGATTAAGTTCCAATTAAGGCTACCCCCGCCCGACAGGTATATTCCTATCCTGTAAGGAAATCTATTAAAAGAGTTATATATCCTCAAGGAAGATCGTGGGCTATTGAGTCTAAGGTCTTAAACTTAAAATCCCTATGTCTAGTTCATTTTAAGTTTACCTAATCAATTTTATTAATGGCCAGTTAATAAAAAGCATTAAGATTAAGACTCAATAAATAAATCTTTATATTACCCAAACTTATAATCTAACTCTTATAAACCAGTGATATTGAAATTCATCACAACCCTAGATAACTAACTTAGTTATGACACATGGCTAGGGCTAGTAAAAACTTAAAAGTAAAAGTCATAAAGTAAAAATGCGAAATAGTAAATGCGGTAAAGTAAATACTGAAAAGTAAATAACAATAAAATAAAATGCTAAGGTAAAAGGAATTACTTTTACTATTTACTATTTTAGATATCTCCCATAAAATAATATATAAACTTGTGATAATATTACCAACCAGCCATATAGGCGGTAACCTGATTAATTCAAATTAAGTCCGACCAGCCATAAAGGCGGTATGATTTGTCCATGAACCTGCCATATAGGCGGTAAAAAATTTAATTATCAACCAGCCATATAGGCGGTATCCTGGATTAGTCAGGTTTAAACCAATTTAAATTTAATAGCCAACCGACCAATATGGCGGTATCCGTATTAAGTCAAATTTTAAATAGTAAATATATTATTTTTAAGGGAGATTAATCTGAATAGTAACAGTAAAAGAATTACCTTTCACCTTAGCAAGGAGAAGTTACCTCATCATGGTTGAATAGTAAAACTGAAACAGTAAAAACAAGATAAATTACTATTACAGAAAGTAATTACTATTACAAAATGTAATTAATTACAAAACTTAAATTAAAAGAGATTAGAGAGAGAAACTCCCGATTTTACATCAAAGAAATGAGAGAGAATGGTGCAACTAAAACTGAAATGGCGGCCTCCTTTTATAGGCAAATTTTGGTCCAGCGTCGCGACGCTGAAAATGCACTAGCGTCGCGACGCTGGCAACAGTTTCTGGAGTCCACGCGTACGTTGACCACGCGGCTGTCGGCACAATAATTGGTGACATGTGTCACGCTCTGGTTGACTGGCGATGCGGTCCAATCAAATCGTGCCACGTGTAATCTTGTGATTGGGTGTAAATTCGATCTAATAGAATGGTGACACGTGGCATGCTCTGATTCGTTGATTATTCGGTCCAAGAGAGAGGCGACACGTGGCACGCGGTTTGGGTGGTCCAATGAGGTGCTGACACGTGGCATGAGGCGCATGTTAGCAAGATCCGGCGCACGTTAGCAAGATCTGGCGCACGTTAGCAAGTCCAACCTATCAGATTTTGACACGTGGCTGACGGCGCATGTTAGCACATTCGGCGCATCCTGGGCGTCGCGCCGCGCATGGCTTCAGCGTCGCGACGCTGAAAAGACGAAAATATCCCTGTTGACTCATTTTTGTCCGTTTTTGCCCCAAATTGCCTCAAGTGCTTTCCAAACTTTATTTATCTGCAAAATAACAACAAAACACATCAAAACGTTCATAAAACTCGAGAAACAATACAAAACATTAGGCTAAATGAGTGGGAAATAGTGATATAAATACCACTCATCATAGTTCTGTTGCTGGAATCCAGGTGGTGGGTTGTTCTTTTGCCCTGAACTGTTGCTCCATGAAAAATTGGGATGATTTCTCCACCCAGGGTTGTAGGTGTTGGAATATGGATTGTTCCCATGTCTGTTGAAATTATTGACATAGTTCACTGTCTCTTCCTGCTGAACTGGTTCTGGTGCTCCTCTATATGATGAACTTGTGGATCCACCAGTGTTGTGTTGGCTCCAACTTCATAAATTCCTGCTATTCTTTGGATCATGCTCCTTTCTGTTGGCCACAAAGAATATTGTTGGCCATTTCTTCAATTAAATCCCAAGCCTGATCTTCTCCTTTTGCCATCAAAGCTCCTCCAGCAGCAGCATCAATTGTGGTTCTCATTATTCCAGAAAGTCCATTGTAGAAGATTTGGACTTGTAGCCACTTTATGATCTCATGATGAGGACATTTCTGGAGTAAATCTTTGAATCTTTCCCAAGCTTCGCAAAGGGATTCTGAATCTTGTTGTACAAAAGATGTGATGTCATTCCTCAGTTTTGCTGTTCTGGCTGGTGGAAAGTACTTTGCAAGAAATTTGGTGGCTAAAGTGTTCCATGTTGTGATAGAACCTGCTGGTAGTGAATGTAGCCATGCTTTAGCTCTGTCCTTCAGGGAGTATGGAAAAACACGCAGTCTCATTGCTTCTTCAGCTGCTCGGTTGTAATTGAAAGTGTCGCAAACTTCCAGGAAGTTACTGATGTGAGCATTAGGATCTTCAGTTGCATTTCCCCCAAACTGTACTGACTGCTGAATCATCTGGATGCATGTTTTGATGTCACCTGCATTTGCTGGTAAGGGAGGAAGTACAATACAAGAAATGAGTCTGTCAACCACCGAAATTGTTCTGTCTCGAATGGGAATTGGTGGTGCAACCTCCAAAGGTTCAGGTTCCATGTTAACAATTGCTTCTTGGCCTTCTCGCCTTTCCCTTCTCAACTGTCTAATGGTTCTTTCAATTTCTGGGTCAAGCGGTCGAAGTTCAAAGCTTCTGGTTCGTCTCATGTAGTTTCTGAGAACCTAAAACACAAGAAAACAAAACAATAAGTAAAAGAAATTAGATACAAGTAACGTATCTAACCCCAAAACTAATAGTGAAAGATAAATAAGTCCCCGGCAACGGCGCCAAAAACTTGACCGGCGAAAACACACACATATAACGCAAGCACACGTATCGTTCAAGTAGTATAAAAATATCGATCCCACGAGGACTTAATATCTAATCTATTAATTTTATGAGGTCAAATGATTACTAGTATCTAACAGGTTGTTTGATTGATTTGAAATGGTGACGATTCTAAATTTAAAAACAAGTAAATAACATTGTTCGAAAGTAGATTTTAAGAAATTTTAATATTAAAAACTATCTAGGGTTGTGATTTCTTCCAATATCATTTTAAAGATGAAGTGGTTATCTTAAAGTTGGGTAATATATTGATATTATTAACCTGGAACACTAAATTATGTGTAAGCCTCTGTCGATGGTCAGACACAAATACCCAGTTTAACCCAATTGAACCATATGTCTATGTCAACCAAATTATCTGGATTCATTAAGTTTAAGTTCCAATTATGGCTACCTCCGCCCGACAGTATATTCCTATCCTGTAAGGAAATCTATTAAAGGGTTATCTATCCTCAAGGAAGATCGTGGGCTATTAAGTCTAAGGTCTTAAACCTAAAATCCCTATGTCTAGTTCATTTTAGATTTACCAGTTCAATTTTATTAATGGCCAGTTAATAAAAAGCATTAGGATTAAGACTCAATAAATAAACCTTTATGTTACCCAAACTATAATTTAACCCTTTATAAACCGGTGATATTGGATTTCATCACAACCCCAGATAACTGGCTTAGTTACGACACATATTTACAGGTAGTAAAAACTTAAATAAAATAAAAGACATAAAGTAAAATACTAAAAATTAAATACTGAAAAGTAAATTGCTGAAAAGTAAATTGCTGAAAAGTAAATGCTGAAAGTAAATTGCTGAAAGTAATAAAGTAAAAGTACAATAAAAGAAAATGCTGAGGTAAAAGGATCCGCTTTTATTACTTCTATTTTAGATATCTCCCTTAATATAATATATTAACTTTGCATGATAATTACCAACCAGCCATATAGGCGGTATCCAGATTAAGTCAAATTAATAATTAATTACCAACCGACCAATCGGGCGGTATCCAGTTTAGTCAGGTTAAAACCAATTTAAATAATTACCAACCGACCAATATGACGGTATCCTCGTTAAGTCAGGTTTTAACTAGTTTATATATTATAATTAAGGGAGATTCATCTAAATATTAGTCATAAAAGTTTTACCTTTTACCCCAGCAAAGGGGAGTTACCTCCTCATTACTGAAAAGTAAAAATTGAAAATTAAAGAAAGAAAAGTAATGTGCGTAAAAGTAAATTGCGGAAAGTAAAAACTGAAAAGTAAAGAAAAGAAAGTGCGAAAGCGGAAATTAATTACTGAAAGTTATAAATAAACAAACAAGATACAATTTTCTTAGTATTCTTAAGGAATTCCTTAGAAGAAAGTATGAATTTTACAAGTGAAATGACTTGGTATTTATAGGCAAAATTTTGCCTCCATCAAATCATCAACCAAATCAATTATTAATTGCTCCACTAATTGCTCCACCAAATCCATTATTAATTGCTCCACTAATCTCTTATCATGTTTGGTGATGATTTGATAATTTTTATTATTTATTTATTAATTTATTTTTTGCTTTGAAAATGATTGAAAGTGACTTTAATAATTACACACTACACACTTCTGGATGGTTCATCAATTTCGGGCATGAAATCTTCAGAATTCGAAATTATTTTGTCTTTCAAAGTTGTAGATATTGAGTCTTCTTTAATCTGGAACCTGAATCAGCTCAATCCGATATCTGAGTAAAAAGTTATGTCCAAAATACGACAGATGCGCAAAACTGGAATTTCCAAAACTGCACTTCGTCAAAACGCCCTTTCAAGTTTCCAATCTCCAAAATTAAAATATCAAGTCCAATAATTGCCCTTATTTGACCCATATTTCGTCCTAAATGATTTCATTAAGTCCCAATATTATTTTATCTGCAAAATAAATAAAACACATCAAAACGTTCATCAAACCCGAGAAACTAAACAAAATATTAAGTAAAAGGGGCGGTAAATATTGATATATTTTCCGCTCATCAGTGGACCACTAAAAGAAGATGCAGGAGTTCGATCATCATATAAGGGCTTTCCGGGAGATGTTGGAGGCCCCATCACAGCAGTAATAAATTTTTTTTTCCATTTGTATAAACATTCAAAACAGATAGTTTTAATATACTATGTATTTTTTATATAATAAATTTTCATTATAATAATAAAATAATTATTAGAATATTTCATAATTGTGCTATTAATCGGTAATTGTTTTTGAAATAATAATTTTTTTTAAAATATTAAATTGAATATTTCAGAGCAAAATTATGTAAAATAATAATTTTTTAAGAAAATATTTTTATACTTTTAGTGTCGAATTTATTCGACGCTAAAAGTTTAATTTTTAGCTTCGTTGCCAAATATGAACTTTAGCGTCGGGAATTCTTCCTTTTCGTCGAAAGTAGTTGGACGCAAAGTAAGAGGTTTTAGCGTCGATAATTTATATTTGGACACTAATGGTGTTTCTCGTCCACATTTTAGAGTCTAAGTTTAGCGTCGAAATTATTCGACGCTATTTATTTTTGGCATCGAACTATTTACTTTTTGCGTCGATTATTTTCGATGTTAAAGGCCATATTTTTTATAGACAACAACTCCGCCAACTCTAATATCTTTAGACTGTAATAACCTGAATAACTCATCAAGCCCACACCAAGTGGCCTTCTTCAGAACCTCTGAAGTCTCCAAGCGGATCAACCTTACGAACTCGCAACGTCAAAACTCCGACTACCAATCTTCCTCCTTGAGAACTCTGAAGGCTTAGGAAATTAGGTTAGGGTTGTGTTTTTGTGTTGACGGTATATCAAAGAATGATATCACCAATATAGAGAATACAAGAATAATCAATGTAGTCTTCAAGGGATTGTCAAGAAGGTTTAAACAAAAGATTTGTAGGCTCTGAATAATATATTTTCAACATTTGTGAAGGTGGCTCTAAATTTATTTATATAGATATGGAAAAGGTAAGGGCTTTTAGTGCATATATGGCTTAAAAAAGCATCCAAAATTACCCACTTAACTACTTGTGTTCGAACGCTATAAGAAAGCATGACGAACGTACGTTGTTTCGTAAACCGGTTCGAACGTATTCTCGAATGCAAACACACATGAATGTTTCATTCGCACATGAAGATGAACCACTACACACGGGAACCTTTTGCCAAGTTTCGTTCGAAGGCAAACACGAACGCCACTCGTTCGAACGCAAATACGAACACAGCACTAACGCATATCTGATATCTTCATGCACAGTCTGCCAAATACCAGTCCAATTACTCCGAGATCTTAAAGCGTATTACAACTCAATTGAACTTATTTTCTTATGGATATTGCCAACAAATATGGAACTAACAAATTTTTTATCAAACCTAAAATAAATAATGTCCATGATTAAAGCTTAAAATTCCCAAAAAATTTCCCTAAAATAATCAAATCCATCACAGTCAAAATTGTCTAAATAATCAAACCCATCTCAGACCACCACATTGTCAGAACCCATCACAAACCACCATATTTAGTATCGAAATTGGTGTAACTAAACTTCGGATTTTGCAAAGAATCGGAGGACATTGGTGATTATAGTATCAATCTTTGTTCTGCTAAGGTAAGTGTTTATTTTTTTTGGTTATTCACTGCGTGAAAAAAATGCCTACCTTGACAGTTAAAAACTGTCATATGAAAGGGGTTATGATAGATTTTATATCTGTTATCGTAGGTGCAGTCACATCATGTGACAGATAAAAAAGTCACAATACGTGACCAATTTTACCCGTCATGAATATGTCACATCTTTTTCGGCAGGAATAGTTCATCATCAAGTGTTTTTTACGCTATTTTTTTTTAATTTTAGCGGGAAAATTCAATTTTTTTGGCGGAAAATTCAATTTTATCATAAAATTTTGACGGGAAAATTCTATCACGATATGTGACCATATATTTCTTTCACATAATATTATATTATTTCACGATATGTGACTATATTTCTGTCACGAAAAATTATACCTATAAAAATATATATTCTATAATATATTCTATAATTACCTAAAATAGAATTTGTAAATATAATTTACCATTCATCAATATATATATATATATATATATATATATATATATAGAAAGTAAACTGTAACATCCCGCATGGGGCAGGACGTTACCGACATAAGTCATGAATAACCCATCTCCCTAAGCCTTCATTCTAACAGAAAACGGATATGACGCAGCCTAAACTTGGACAACCTGGAATACAATCCAACATATAATCAACCTGCATTAAACATTATATACAAAATGGACCTCCGGCCCAGCCTAAAACAACAAATCTCAACCTCAATTCAAAAGGACTTTGTGCCCACAATTACAAATACAATTCAAAATATAAACCAAAAATACAGACTTCCATATACAATTTACACCTTTCCCAGGACACTAGATTGGGTGACTGTAACTTCGATAATCTCTCGTCTCAAGCCTAAACATCCAGGACTCGATGGTTGACCAATCCGGTTACTAACCTGCAAAACTAGCAAACTAATGTGGTGTTAATTATAAAACTTAGTAAGTAATATCACACATCACAAATAAACAAGAGTGAATCTCATATATAGTACGTTAATAAACATGTATCTATTTAACGCAGTTGTTTGACATAAATCCTTTAACTTCATACAGCTCTTACATTTCTTTAAACATAAAGCCATTCGGGACCCAAAAACTGAGTTTGCGAAGCGTATCTCGTGCAAATTAGAAACCTTATATGCAACTTCTTCAAACGTTTAGAATCCGAAACACATATAAACACATGGGTTACATATCAAATACAAATATAATCACATGAGTTACATATCCAAAAAATAAAAGAGTTACATATACAATCTTCATATAATCACATAAAGTACATATCCAATCTTCATCTAATCACATAAATTACATATCCAATCTTCATCTAATCACAAGAGTTACATATTCAATCTTCATATAATCCATGAGTTCCAATGCAAAGCAAGCTGCTGCTGTTATTACAGCAATGAACTGCTGTAAATAATATGTCACTAGCATAAATTTTTTTATGCTAATGCTAAGTCAAGTCAGGGGTGCCACACCTACGGGTTAACACAAAATTTGCGAAGAAAACTTATTCATTCTAAATGCATATCTGAAGAGTTAGCCACAAAATTATGTTTCATGTTTCAAGTCTACAAACCTTAAGTGTATGGTACATGATCAATAACTTGTTGAAGTAGAAGATCCAAATATCCTCAAGAATTAATGAAGGCATGTGTAGGTAGTGAGAACATAAGTAGGTATCTATAATTCATAAAAAGAAAATTTTATTATATTTTCATATAAACAACTAAAAACATAAAATACCCAAAATTTACTGTGGGCACATTACTCTATTATGTTGGACATATGACATCAGATTGTGGAAAAAATGGATTAGATAATTGTGAAACCAACAAGTCAAAAAAGACATTTAAAATTTAAATAAATAATTATTTTAATATAATAAACTGACCTTAATGTTTGTTCTCGAGGAAACCCTCAGTGACTTTTATTTAGGTTTTTTTTTTGAAAACTTTAGATTACTTCCTTCGACAAGGTAGACGACCTTTACGAGTAGTTGGTTCATTACTCTCACGATAAAGTATTTTTGGCATATCATTTTCTTTTGCACAATCCAATCGAAAAGATGTTGAAAACTCTTGTCATTATCACAAGCTATATTCACAAGCTCAGTAAAAGCAGCACACAACTTTTCATACCTTACTTGCTCATCTAATGAATTCCAAACATCATCATAACTACCTTTCACACTACTATAACATCTCTTCACATATTTATCTATCTTCCTATGATGTATTTTTGTGAAAGTTAACATGCACCTATTATATAGCAACACTGAAAAAAGCGTCCATACTCTCACTACGTTGAGTGGTAGACATGTTAGGATTGGTGCTGGAAGTGTCAATCCGGATCGTATTTATGTTCGATTCATGAATACAAATAATTCATTTTTTCCATAATATTACTTATTTATGGTAGTACTTCTTGCTTTTATATACATATTCGATCTAATTACGATTAGATTGAAACTAAATATGATTTAGTGATATGTATATATTAGACAAAGACCCGATAATATATTTTGTAGTGCGAAATTACAAAGTAGTTTGTAATTGACATTGAGAAGTGTCACTACTAGAAATATATAATCAAATAAAGTTCTAGGTCAAAATTTACTAACACGGGTCGGTTAGTAAAATCCGCTGAGACCAGTATGTTAGTGTCCTACACATGCCACAGGATCTCTAAACAATGATTTATGTGTGAATATAACAAGTAAGTTGCGGAAATACTTACATTAAGGGTGTTCACGGGTCGGGTCGGGGCAGGTTTTTTTAATTTTTTTTACCCGATCGGGTCGGGTCCTTCGACCCGTGACCCGAAATTTGAGAAGTTGACCCGCGCGGGTCGGGTCAAAAAAACTGTGGGTCGGGTCGGGTCAACATAATATGCGGTAAATATAATATATATATATTTTGTTTGATACAAATTTCACAAGGTAGTCAGTAGCCGAATTGGTGAAGTGTTTGACTTCATATCCTCCTAATCAAGAGTTCGAATCCCACCATAAACGTTTTATTTAAAGATTAAAATTTTCAAAATTTGATGAGGTTAGGATTCGAACCAGAGACCGACTGATGAGCAAGTAAGGACATTGCCATTTCAGCTACAATTATTTCTTGTCAAAATCATATCATGAAAAATATATATATTATAATTGTAATATTACTTGTTTCGGGTCGGGTCGGGTCAGACCCGATTTTTCTGCCCTAAACCCGTGACCCGATCCGACATTTCGGGTCGGGTTCGGGTTGACCCGAAAATAAATTTTAAAATTAATAAACCCGACCGGGTAGGGTCGCGGGTCGACCCGACCCAATGAACACCCCTACTTACATTGATCGGTTGAGAATTTTTAAAAATTCTTCAAGGATGTAGAAGCTCCAAGCTTTGAGATGAGTTCCAAACCCTTGGGTGAGTTTCCCTATCACCTCACAAGACTCCTAAAGTGCTAGCTTTGACCAATTTTTGAAGAAAAAAAATTCTCTCCAAGAGAGAACAAGAATCGGCAAATGCAAGAGGGAGAAGAGAGATGACTAGTGACTTCCAAAGTTGGTTATTGTGTTGAGTAAATGCCACATTTATAAGTCCAACTACTTCCATCAAGTGTGTGACAATTGATGTAAGTAAAGTGGGTCCCACCACTTTTAAATTCCAAATTTAAGTTGGCTTCTCCAACACACAACTAGTACTCGGGCTCGGGTTCGTTTAATTCCGAATTAAATGAATTTGTCGACGCGACATAATTAAATCCAATTTAATTAAATAATAATGCATAGCAAAATTATTACGATAGTAGCTTACGAATTAATTCCAAATTAATTCATTTGCCCGAATTAAAATCCAATTTTAATTCCGCATTGAAATTCGATTTCAATTAATATATCAAATATATTATTTAATCGATTAATTATAAATTAATAGCGTTCTCTATTCTAGACGAATTTAGTCCCAGATAAATTCTTGCCGCAATTAATCCCAGATTAATTTTCTCTCTCATAATTAATCCCAAATTAATTCTATTCGAGTCAAATGTCATTGGTGAATCTTTGGGAAGCGACCCAAGAGATTCCTGGATATGCTTGCGGTAAATACGGTCATCGGACTATCCGAACACGTGCGTACCCCGTACCACATTCTCACCGATTTATAAGAGATGGTTGGCTTCTAGCAAAACACCGTGCCTACCCAATTCTCCAGAAATATTCAACGAGGACTATATAATTTGTATCGGGCGCAATATATAAAGTATTACATAATATGATCCAGTATCGGATGTCACACGCTAGACCTAAGGTTGGCGCTGTGTCTGCCCCGTACGAAGCATATATTGGATCCTGCGTAACTAGTCTCTGTAATCGGATAATCATGACCTAGTCATACTATCCCGATAGCTGCAGCATTTAAGAGTACTAGTACCGTATCCTGCGTGATCATCATCTCCATATGACTGAAGTGATACTCTCATCTTGACATCACACCCAATACACTACGATTCTCAGTAAACCCAGCAGAGGCATACACAGAACCTGTTAAAGCTCCGGACGACCAAAAACCAAAGCAAACTGATTGTCGCAAGTATTAGCGATACAAGTCTCAGGTTAAGGATCACATACACATACCCTGATTCGGATTCTCATAGACACATAGTCATAATACCAATGGGACTCCGAGGGGTCTATCCAGAGCGAAGCTGTTCCCGGTCCAACAGCTAACAGAACTTATTATCACACTTGCATAAGTATCCAATACTTAAATATATGAAAACTATGATGTTAAGCTTCCATAACGCTCATAAGTGTAATACTAGTCTATTCCGCATTATCGATGTCCAGTCTCGATAATACTACAACTTGGGATATTTAATGATTAAATCAGTTGTGGATTAATATTGTCTCATATCTTATTAATCTGATTTAACCATATGGACTTTTATCATTAATAATCCAAGTAATCCAATTACATAATGATAAAATAGCAATTTCCTTTGTCACATAGTTAATTTGTACAAAAACACAATGTCTTTTACAAATAGTGATGCTATGGGTCATAATTGTCCAACAATCTCCCACTTAGCTTATAACCAATCACTCAAGTATCTAACACTGAACTATGTACATGTCGCTTAAACGTTTACTGAGAAATAGCTTTCCTCATCGGATCTGCAATGTTGTCATCTGATGTGATCTTCTCAATCTTCACATCGCCACGATGTATGATCTCACGAATCAGATGGAAACATCGAAGTACATGTTTGGACCGTTGATGAGACCGCGATTTCTTACATGTGCTATAGTCCCATTATTGTCACAATACAAAGGTACGGGCTCAGCTGTTAACGGAACTACTCCTAATTCAATTAGGAATTTATGAATCCAAACCGCTTCTTTTGCTGCCTCAGCTGAATCAATATATTCCGCTTCTGTTGTTAAATCGGCAACAGTATCTTGCTTTGAAGATTTCCAACTCACTGCTCCGTTGTTCAAACAAAATATGTACCCCGATTGGGACTTACAGTCGTCTTTATCGGTTTGGAAACTTGCATGGGCGAACCCAGTCACCTCAAGTTCTCCATCCCCATAGACTAAGAAAACATCTTTAGTTCGTCTAATATTCTTAAGGATGTTCTTTACAGCAATCTAGTGACCATCACCTGGATCGGCCTCATAGCGACTACACATGCTCAAAGCATACGAGACATCAGGTCGCGTACATATCATGGCGTACATGATCGAATCACAAGAGTTACATATTCAATCTTCATATAATCCATGAGTTCCAATGCAAAGCAAGATGCTGCTGTTATTACAACAATGAACTGCTGTAAATAATATGTCACTAGCATAAATTTTCTTATGCTAACTCATTTTACAGAGTCAAGTCAGGGGTGCCACACTTACGGGTTAACACAAAATTTGCAAAGAAAACTTATTCATTCTAAATGCATATCTGAAGAGTTAGCCAAAAAATTATGTTTCATGTTTCAAGTCTACAAACCTTAAGTGTATGGTACATGATCAATAACTTGTTGAAGTAGAAGATCCAAATATCCTCAAGAATTAATGAAGGCATGTGTAGGTAGTGAGAACATAAGTAGGTATCTATAATTCATAAAAAGAAAATTTTATTATATTTTCATATAAACAACTAAAAACATAAAATACCCAAAATTTACTGTGGGCACATTACTATATTATGTTGGACATATGACATCAGATTGTGGAAAAAATGGATTAGATAATTGTGAAACCAACAAGTCAAAAAAGACATTTAAAATTTAAATAAATAATTATTTTAATATAATAAACTGACCTTAATGTTTGTTCTCGAGGAAACCCTCAGTGACTTTTATTTAGGTTTTTTTTTTGAAAACTTTAGATTACTTCCTTCGACAAGGTAGACGACCTTTACGAGTAGTTGGTTCATTACTCTCACGATAAAGTATTTTTGGCATATCATTTTCTTTTGCACAATCTAATTGAAAAGATGTTGAAAACTCTTGTCATTATCACAAGCTATATTCACAAGCTCAGTAAAAACAGCACACAACTTTTCATACCTTACTTGATTATATAATGAATTCCAAACATCATCATAACTACCTGTAGGCACTGCATTTTTGCATGTAAGTCTCTATGATGAGTCTCATTTAGAGGCACTACCTTTTAAGTCGCGGAAGTCGCCGGAAACGGACGTCGGAAGGGAAAAGTCAGAAATCAGTATTTTGTCGGATTTTATTCGCTTGTTTAGCTTCGGGTTCGCTTGTTGGACTTCTGTTTTAAAACATCCTTAGCCCAAACCCCCGCAAGACACACACCAAGCCCACACACCACCACACACACACCAAGCCCACTAAATAAACCAAACCCACGCCCAAAGAAGACCACCCACACGCCCAAGCCCAATAAAACACATCCAAAAATAACAAAACACATATTTAACACATGGTGAAATTAAAACAAATCAAATAAAATCTAAATAATCACATACCTAATGAAAATAAATCAAATAAAATCTAAATAATCACATACCTAATCAAAACAAATCAAATATATGATCTTCCTAATCAAGCCAAATCTTGTCCCTAATTAAATAGATGTTTTCCTTGTGTGACACTAATAAAATATATCTCCCATAATTACACAAATCTCATTCCTATTCAAACAAGGATTAACCCTAGCCTTTGTCTATAAAAGAAACACAAACTCAACCCTTCCCTCCGGTAGCTCATTCTCACGTTACTGCCTCCAAAAACATTCAGCCTAGCATCACACGCCCATTCAACAAACAAAAAGCCACTTAAAATAAATGCACAAAGACAAAACCCTAAATAGCCCTCAATCTCTCAAACACGCCTCAACACACACTCATCACAAACTGACACTACATTCACTCTTCACAGCGCCCTCCACTCACGCTGCCTCACAAACAAAGCAAGTCACCTTGCCTCACACATCAATAGCCCCTCACGTAAACCAGCATCACGCTCACGCATAAAGCCCTCACAAATCAACGCACTAACACCCTTCAAACAGCCCATTGCTTCACGCCAAAATAGTAACCAATACAGCCTTATTCACGCACAAACTGCCACCGAAACTACCACTGAAACAGCCAAAAACCATCACCGAAAATAGCCCCTGAAACTGCACTGCAGTAATAAAAAATACACCCCCAAATAGCAGCCCAAACAGTATAAAATAGTGACCAAAAAATACAGCAAAAACGGTAGTAAAACGGAGTAAAAAAAAGCAGCCCAAACAGTGAAACAGCGAAAGGAAATGTTGAACCAGTGAACCGAAAAGTTGCGGAGTGTTAACCCTTCCGACAGCCTTGTGACGCACTTCCAAGAGTCGACATAAAAGGTTAGACCTGAGGGCACCTTTCTTATTTGTTTTCATTCATCTTTTAATTATTTATTGAATTTCCTTCGCATGAGAGTCGTTGGTTAATGTGTGTTGTCGCCATTGGATGAATGAAAAATGTGTCATCTCTTATGGTATATCAGATGGAAACCCAGATGTAAATTCCGTAGCCGAATCCGAATGGACTGTAGTGTGGTCTGTACTTGGGAAACAACTTCACGTACCACTTGAGCAAACGTCACATCTTTCACTTTATTTTATCTTGTTTGTTTATTATTCACATTTTATATTCCGTCTTTTACTTTCCGCACGTTACTTGTTTGTGTATTGATGATATAGTGCGCATGGGCTTAGTATGTTGGTCTAAAGGTTCTTTATTTGAGGGAAGAAAAGTCTAAAAGGCTACCTTTACGACAATACTTTACCGCGCCGGACGAAGTGTGTTTGATTGAATGTGAGATATGTTTAATCGAGTATACGAAGTCTTATATTGTTGTCTTTACTTTCTATGCATTGTGATGTAATGCGCATGAGCTTAGTATGTTGGTCTAAATGTTCCCTATTTGAAGGAAGAAAGGTCCAAAAGGCTACCTTTACGACAATACTTTGTCGCGCCGGACGAAGTGTGTTTGATGGAATGTGAGATATGTTTAATCGGACATACAGAGTTCCACATTATTGTCTCGTTCATTTGTATGTATTGTAATATAATGCACATGGGCTAACTATGGTGGATTAAAGGTCCTCTATTCGAGGGAAATGCCTAAAGGTTACCTTTACCATGATGTTTTGCCGCGCCTTTTATTATGTCATTTACCCTTTGCATATCATTGCTTTATTTACGCATGCATTGCATTCTAGTGCGCATGGGCTAACTAGGGTGAATTAAAGGTCCTCTATTCGAGGGAAATGCCTAAAGACTACCTTTACCATGATGTTTTACTGCGCCGGACGAATTATGTTTGATTGGATATAAGCATGTTCAATTGGGCATACGAGGTCCCATATTATGTATTTGTTCCTTCGTATATGTGTTCATGTCGCCATAAATTCCCTTTCTTTTGTAATCTCATTCGAACACGTCCAAGAACGCACTTCGAATGCATACTCTCGGCCCTTTTCCGTTCGAACGCGATTACGAACGCTTCACGAACGAGCTTTCACCTGTTACATCCCATTTCGTGCATGCTTGTTTCTTCCATTATATTCTCATACATGATTGCTTCCATGATTGTTTCTTTCGCACTAGAAACTTAATTATGTCTCTCCTATATTTATGTTTTACTCGTATTGTCGTGTTTATCGATTTAATGTGTTTATGAGATTATATGTCTGTCGTTATTCCAGTTTACTTTTATGCATGCGAACTCGGATATAGGTTATATGCAAACTTAGATATGAGCTTCATTTTTATGCATGTGAACTTAGAAATAGAATACTCTTGGAAATATATGTTGCGTAGATCCGATTAAATTATTGCACAAATCATTCCATTACAAGTGGCATAAGTAAGGGACCATTCTGAACCCAACGGTTTGAGGTCTTCCCTTGCGAGGGGTGAGTGCGGCCTTAAATCATTTTCCCGGTTCACACCCAGTGGCGACTCCATTTTTATTTCTCCGATTTAGTTCCCCGTGGGCTACTCCGTACTCCCGATCGGGCCGCGAGCCCGAAACAGCGTCGCCGATTTCTATGTCATACACTACCTTTCACCCTACTATGACATCTCTTCATATATTTTCTCTATCTTCCTATGATGTATTTTTGTGGAAGTTAACATGCACCTATTATATAGAAACACTGAAAAAAAGCGTCCATACTCTCACTACGTTGAGTGGTTGACATGTTAGGATTGGTGCTCAGAGTGTCAATCCGGATCATATTTATGTTCGATTCATGAATAAAAATAATTCATTTTTTCCATAATATTACTTATTTATGGTAGTACTTCTTGTTTTTATATACATATTCGATCTAATTACGATTAGATTGAAACTAAATATGATTTAGTAATATGTATATATTAGACAAAGACCCGATAATATATTTTGTAATGCGAAATTACAAAGTAGTTTGTAATTGACATTGGGAAGTGTCACTACTAGAAATATATAATCAAATAAAGTTCTTGGTCAAGATTTACTAACACGTGTCAGTTAGTAAAATCCGCTGAGACCAGTATGTTAGTGTCCTACACATGCCACAAGATCTCTAAACAATGATTTGTGTGTGAATATAACAAGTAAGTTGTGGAAATACTTACATTGATCGGTTGAGAATTTTCAAAAATTCTTCAAAGATGTAGAAGCTCCAAGCTTTGAGATGAGTTCCAAACCCTTGGGTGAGTTTCCCTATCACCTCACAAGACTTCTAAAGTGCTAGCTTTGACCAATTTTTGAAGAAAATAATTTTCTCTCCGAGAGAGAGCAAGAATCGGCAAATGCAAGAGGGAGAAGAGAGATGACTAGTGACTTCCAAAGTTGGTTGTTGTGTTGAGTAAATGCCACATTTATAAGTCCAACTACTTCCATCAAGTGTGTGACAATTGATGTAAGTAAAGTGGGTCCCACCACTTTTAAATTCCAAATTTAAGTTGGTTTCTCCAACACATAACTACTACTCGAGCTCAGGGTCGTTTAATTTTGAATTAAACGAATTTGTCGTCGCGACATAATTAAAAAATAATGTCTAGCAAAATTATTACGATAGTCGCTTACGAATTAATTCCAAATTAATTCGTTTGCCCGAATTAAAATCCAATTTAAATTCCGCATTGAAATCCGATTTCAATTAATATATCCAATAAATTATTTAATCGATTAATTCTAAATTAATCGCGTTCTCTCTTCTAGACGAATTTAGTCCCATATAAATTCTTACCTCAATTAATCCCAGATTAATTTTCTCTCTTATTATTAATCCCAGATTAATTCTATTCGAGTCAAATGTCATTGGTGAATCTTTGGGAAGCGACCCAAGAGATTCCAGGATATGTTGACAGTAAATACGGTCATCGGACTATCTGAACATGTGCGTACCCCGTACCACATTCTCACTGATTTACAAGACATGACTGGCTTCTAGCAAAGCACTGTGCCTACCCAATTCTCCAAAAATATTCAACGAGGAATATATAATATGTATCAGGGGCAGTATATAAAGTATTACGTAATACGATCCAGTATCGGATGTCACACGCTAGGCCTAGGACTGGCGCTGTGTCTGCCCCGTACGAAGCATATATCGGATCCCGCGTAACTAATCTCTGTAATCGGATAATCATGACCTAGTCATTCTATCCCGATAGCTGCAGCATTTAAGAGTACTAGTACCGTATCCTGCGTGATAATCATCTCCATATGACTGAAGTGATACTTCCATCTTGGCATCACACACAATACACTACGATTCTCAGTAAACCCAGCAGAGGCGTACACAGAACCTGTTAAAATTTCGGACGACCAAAAACAAAGCAAACTGATTGTCGCAAGTATTAGCGACGCAAGTCTCAGGTTAAAGATCACATACATCTACCCTGATTCGGATTCCCATAGACACATAGTCATAATACCAATGGGACTCTGAGGGGTCTATCCAGAGCAAATCTGTTCCCAGTCCAACGGCTAACAGAACCTCTTATCACACTTGCATAAGTATCCAATATTTAAATATATGATAACTATGTCGTTAAGCTTCCATAACGCGAACAAGTGTAATACTAGAATATTCCGCATTATCGATGTCCAGTCTTGATAATACTACGACTAGGGATATTTAATGATTAAACCGTTCGTGGATTAATATTGTCTCATATCCTATTAATCTGATTTAACCATATGGACTTTTATCATTAAAAATCCAAGTAATCCAATTACATAATGATAAAATAGCAATTTCCTTTGTCACAAAATTAATTTGTACAAAAACACAATGTCTTTTACAAATAGTGATGCTATGGGTCATAATTGTCCAACAATCTCCCACTTGGCTCATAGCCAATCACTCAAGTATCTAACACATGAACTATGTACATGTCGCTCAAACTTTTACTGAGAAATAGTTTTCATCAGCGAATCTGCAATATTGTCATCTGATGTGATCTTCTCGATCTTCACATCGCCACGATGTATGATCTCACGAATCAGATGGAAACGTCGAAGTACACGCTTAGACCGTTGATGAGACCGCGGTTTCTTAGCATGTGCTATAGCCCCGTTATTGTCACAATACAAAGGTACGGGCTCAGCTGCTAACGGAACTACTCCTAATCCAATTAGGAATTTACGGATCCAAAATGCTTCTTTTGCTGCCTCAGCTGTAATAATATATTCCACTTCTGTTGTTGAATCGGCAACAATATCTTGCTTGGAAAATTTCCAGCTCACTGCTCCATTGTTCAAACAAACTATGTACCCCGATTGCGACTTACAGTCGTCTTTATCGGTTTGGAAACTTACATCGGCGAACCCGGACACCTCAAGTTCTCCATCCCCATAGACTAAGAAAGTATCATTAGTTCGTCTAAGATACTTAAGGATGTTCTTTACAACAATCTAGTGACCATCACCTGGATCGGCCTCATATCGAGTGCACATGCTCAAAGCATATGAGACATCAGGTCGCGTACATATCATGGCGTACATGATCGATCCGACTGCGGAAGCATACGGGATCTGAATCATTGCATCTCTCTCATCTTGAGTTTTAGGACACATATCCTTAGATAGAGAGCACCATGTGACAGTGGAAGCAGCCCCCTCTTAGACTGATCCATGTTGAATCTCTTCAACACTTTGTCAATGTACGAGCTCTGGGAGAGTCCAAGCAGCTTTCTAGATCTATCCCGGTAGATCCTTATTCCCAGAATAAAGGCTGCTTCTCCCAAGTCTTTCATGGAGAATTTTAATGAAAGCCAAGCTTTCACCGATTGTAGCATGAGAATGTCATTGCCAAGAAGCAATACATCATCAACGTATAGGACAATGAATGTCAGTGCGCTCCCATTAACCTTCTTATATACACAAGAATCATCTTCGTTTTGAATGAAACCATATTCTTTTATGATCTCATCAAAACGTTGGTTCCAAGAACGCGATGCTTGCTTTAATCCATAAATGGATCGGTTTAACTTGCAAACCTTGTTTGCATGTTTTGGCACGACAAAACCATCAGGTTGTTGCATATAAACATCCTTCAAAAGGTTTACGTTAAGGATAGCGGTTTTGACGTTCATCTGCCATATTTCATAATCGAAATATGCAACAATAGCAAGCATTATCTGAATGGATTTCATCATGGCAACAAGTGAAAAAGTCTCATTGTAATCGACACCGTGTCGTTGACGATATCCTTTCGCTACAAGCCTAGCTTTGTATGTTTGTTTTGCCTTCCATGTCTGTCTTCCTCTTGAAGACCCATTTACAACCAATAGGCTTAACGCATTCTGGTGCATCAACCAGTGTCCAAACTTGGTTGGTATACATGGAATCCATTTCGAACTTCATGGCTTCTTGCCATAAAGCAGATTCAATACCTTGTATCGCTTCCTCATATATAGTCGGTTCATATTCCTCAATGAGATTAATGTCTACATTAGGTGAGATCAGAAACTCATACCTCTCAGATTGTTTTCTGACTCTCTCCGACCTACGTGGTTCTTGTGTATTAGAAGATTATGGAATAGTCACATCCCTGATGGACTGTAGGTGTTCCGTGAGGGGGTCGGTGTCAGGAACAGTATCACTCCGATTTTCATCTAGTTCTACTTTCCTCCCACTTATCACTGCATCTATGAATTCATTTTCGAGGAAAATTACACGAATAGCAACAAATATCTTATCTTGTTCTCTTGTGGGTAATAGAATTAATATCATTTGGTTTCCCTAGGATAACCTACAAATAGGCACTTATCTTATTTAGGTTCTAGTTTGGTACCATCCAAACGTTTAACATATGCCCAGCATCCCCAAATCTTCAGGAATGAGAAACCTGGTTTCTTTCTGTCCATATTTCATATGGGGTCTGTCCAACAGACTTTGACGGAACCTTATTCAAAATAAGTATTGCACTATTCGATGCGTATCCCCATAAGGAAATTGGTAGCTCTGTGCGACTCATCATTGATCTTACCATGTCCAACAAAGTTCATTTCTCCGTTCGGACACACCGTTCAATTGAGGTATTCCGGGAGGAGTCCACTGTGAAAGAATACCATATTCTTTTAAGTAATCTTGAAACTCATTGCTTAAGTATTCTCCACCACGGTCCGACCGTAATGTTTTAATACTTTTACCGATCTGTTTTTCTACTTCGTGTCGAAGCTCTTTGAATTTCTCAAAAGTTTACAACTTGTGTTTCATAAGATACACATAACCATAACGCGATGCATCATCCGTAAAGGTTACAAAATATTGGTAACCACCTCTAGCCTGGCTAGACATGGGCCCGCATACGTCACTATGAACGATGGCTAACAGCTCGGTGGCACGTACACCTTTACCACTAAAAGGTGTTTTAGGCATTTTACCTAACAAACAAGATTCGCATACATCATATGAAATAGGATCAAATCCGTCCAAGTATCCATTCTTCGAAAGAGTAGATATACGAGTCTTGTTAATGTGTCCCAGACGACAATGCCACAGATAAGTCTCATCTGTTTTACTCAATTTGAGCGTTTTGTATGTCATATTATATGTTTGAGATTCGTTTATATTCAAAATATAAAGACCATTATTAACATCTATTGTACGTATCAAAATATCATCTTTATATACAAAACACCTAGTTTTCTTGAATACAAAGGTATACCCGCATCGGGTTAAACTAGATACAGAGATGATGTTTCTAGTCAAACTAGGTACAAAATAACAGTCACCTAATGTAATTACATGCCCCGGGGGAAGATTCAAAAAAAAGGTACCAACGGCCAAAACAGCGACTCTCGTCCCGTTTCTGACTCGTAGGTCGATCTCACCTGAAGCCAGTCTCTTACTAATCTGCAGATCTTGCACATCAGTACATATGTGAGTACCATATCCAGAATCAAAAATCCAATTTTTAAAACCAGTAATGGACATGTTTATTTCAATAACAAACATATCTGAAGCCGGAGCCTTGCCCGCCTTCGCTTCCTTCAAGTCCACCTTATACTCTCGCTAGTCACGCTTCTGGTGACCCCGTTTGCCACAGTGTAGGCAAACGTCTTGGGATTTGTCATTATTCTTCCTAGAAGACTTTGACGATTTAGCATTGCCCTTCTTATTTTTCTTCTTCACACCCCTAGAAGCCTTCGGCCAAGCCTTGGCTTTCTGGGATGTCGAAGTAAGATGTGCCTCGCGCTTCTTGCCCTTCAAAAGCTCTAGCTCTGCCTCTTTCAGCATCGCCATTAACTCTCCAAGAGTTTTTTCTTGGTTCATCATATTTTAGTTCATGACGAACCCGCCCCAACAGTCGGGCAGAGACTGTAAGATCAAATCTATAGAAGTCTCAGCCTTAAAGGTTATGCCTAGCTGTTCGATGTCAGCAATCATCTGCGACAAATAGTGCTCGACAGATGTACCATCTGACATATGCGAGCGAAAAAGCTTCTTTTGCAAATCATACTTATGAGATTTAAGGTTAGATCTATGAAGATCCTTCAATTTCAACATCATGTTATAAGGACCCAAACCTTTGTTTTGACGACGAAATTGAGGAGTCATTGCAGCAAGCATGACTGATTGAGCAGTAGAGTTATCATCACGATGAGTCTTCCAAAGCTCATGCTCTACTTCTTGCTCAAGTCTGGGCTCAGGCCCGAGAGGTTTATCTATAATATAGAGTAATTTCTCGGCTCTCAGGACTATCATGAGATTCATTTTCCAGTCTAGAAAATTGGAGCCGTTAAAGACATTCTCGCCAATGATTATGTCCATAACGCTAATCTTTCCAGCCATCTTGATTGTTATAGTCTAACTATCCAATCAACAATTTTGGGTACACTCAAAATGCAATGGTTACTATAGTCCAACTATATAACCAACTACAAGTGGAGTAGTGTCTTGTACAATCTAACTGTTCAAAGAAAGCAATAAAAGATATTAGTCCAACACACATATATATAACGTGATATAATAATAAAAGAGTGCGTATTAGCGAGTATTAAACGAAATTGAAAATTTAATACTGGCCTCCCACTATTTTTCGGCGAGCCTCTAACCCTCTGGTGAGTACTCCGGGAACCCAATTTCCTAGTGGGCTAGGATCCCGTTAAATAATACACAACCTTGACTTTGGCCAACAAGCTGTATAAAACTTAACTAGGTAGATCTCTAAGATCAATTGGATCTCATCCAATTCCTAGATCCGGTAGGTGGACCTCCAAGTCCAAAATATATATCCAATATATTTCCTTACCTATTCCTCTGAATCAACTAAGCCTTGGCTTTGGCTCAACAAGCTTAATGATTCCAGTTAAGCGCGACCCATTGACAGTGGGAAAGTTTCGTAATCCACGTCGATGTACATAAGTGACCTTGAATTTGGCCAACAAGTCACAAATGCCCAAGACATGGGATATATAACAAAGCTTTCATGGTTCAAACACATCCGCGATGGACAATGATCTTGAATTTGGCCAACAAATCAATGTCAATCTTGGATCTTGAGAGAGAACCACTCAATGGAAGGAAAACGCTAATATAAAAGTGAGGGTGTTTTTCGTAAATTGGCAACCAATTTATTATCTTTGATTAGGTCCCATCATACACCCTTAAATATGCATTCTAAAAGCATAATAAGCCGCGATAAAAATTTAATAATGATATGCGGATGGATATATAATACAATTTGTTCCTAGAACAAATCTCTCTCTTTCTTCTCTCCCGCTGGCATTTTACATTCTTCTACCCAATTACATAATACTATAAGAAACCTCATTTGCATTGATGGGAATTGGTGAGAAGAGAAATACAAAGAGAATATGAGGTGATAGGCTGGACACGCAGGTCCAATTTAAATAAATATCATTTTTACAACAATTTCCAAAATTACCCCCACCCATCTAATATCCATCTAATATACATTATTCATACAAATACATCCAAGTGTTCACACAAAACATGTTGTCAATCAGTCTAATCCAATTAATTAATTTTCAATTAATGACCATTCAATATTCATACAACGATTTGATTTGCGCGAGTCCAACTCGTTTAAGAATAAATACTCAAAGTAAGTATTCTTGAATTATATCGAACTATAATTTTAATCCAATTTTAATTGTATTCAATACTAATTCATGTTTAATTCCAAATTAAACAATTACACTTATAATGGTGCCTTTTAGACTTGGATTCCAAATCCAATCCAATTGGGTCTCAAAGGCCCAATTAGCATCCAATGCTATTTCAATGAAGTCCAATGGGCTTTTAATTAATTATTTAGGCATGGGCTTTGGCCATTATGGATCCAACCAAAATGTCAAGGCCCATTTAGGAATAGGGGTGGCAATTTGGGTCAGGATTCGTTTATTCGTTCGATTCGATTCGCTTTAAAGCGAATACGGGTTTGGAAAAATGGATTCGTTTAATAAATGGGTCAATTCGATTCGATTCGTTTATTAAACGAATCGAATCCGAATTTGAGGTCATCAATTCGTTTAGGATTCGTTTATTAAACGAATCATAAACGAATCGAATCCGATTCGAATTCGTTTAATACCCGTTTAATGTTATTACAAATTTACCCTTAAAATTTTCAAATATATGTTGAAATACACGAAGGATATTTTAGTAATTATACGAGTTTAACCTAAAAATCTAAACCTAAACCTAAACTTCATAAAGTGATAAAACATTTCTCACCCAGCCGCCTAAACTTCTCGATCAAATGAAATTCAAACCTAAAAGGCTAAAACTCTCTCAAATATCAGATCAATCGTTGTTCTCAGCCTTCGCCCTTCACGCACGCTTCACGGCTTCAGTTCTTCTTCTTCAGCCTTCACGCAACCTTCAGTTCTTCTTCTTCTATAGCTTTGAAGGTTTTTGATTGCTTCTATTTTTTAATTTCATGCTTCACTGATTCTATTTTTTAATTTCCAACAATCTTGACAGTTATTATTTATGTTGGTGTAGTTCTTTATATCATTAATCTATCGGCCGATTGATTCCAGTTTGTCTCATAAGAATGCGTTGCAGTGTTGTATTGAGCACGCTAATCTCTGGCTTTCAAACTCGGAACAGCCCATAGACTCCAATGCTAATGTTACTTGTTAAGTTTTCTACATTTTGATTTGTTTTTTTAGGTTTGATGGGTTTTTATCAGTATTGTTGATTTAATTGACTGTTCATGTTGGGTTTTTTGTTTTTCTAGATGCGGGATTGAGAGAGAGGCTGAACAATATTATAGGTTCTGATTATTTTACCACCACACCAGAGTTGAAAGCGCCTGTGGAAATGGCTATGGCTGCCAATTATGGTTCTTTTCAGGTGCCTGTGCATGGTTTTGTTGTGCCAGTTGCGGTTCCGGCGCAGGTGGAAGGTTCAGATGTACAGTGTGAGGAAAAGGTACAACTTAAACCTCATGGTTTTGTTTTAAATAAAATCAGTATGTTAGATTGTTTTCTGCCTTTTTGTGATAACATATGTGTTTTGGTTACTGGAATGGTTATTCAATGTTGGTTAGTCTACTTCAATGGGTTCATGTGATTGAAAGAGTTGAGTATAACTACTTGTGATGGAAATCAATCGGCCGACAATTTATTTATTTATTTTA
Organism: Zanthoxylum bungeanum; assembly: GCA_019454045.1. Lineage (NCBI taxonomy): Eukaryota > Viridiplantae > Streptophyta > Magnoliopsida > Sapindales > Rutaceae > Zanthoxylum > Zanthoxylum bungeanum. The sequence goes on from SKCR01042136.1 coordinate 446,985, forward strand.
AAAATAACTCAATAATATAATTTTATTTTATTTGCAGGATTTTCATCTTGGATGATAATGATAAAGAAGTTTGTCAACTTGTATTCGAGATTTTGGTCAAAATGTGTTTTTAAGATTTTAAGTGTTATTATGCAATTGATTTGTAATTTGAAATTTGGAGCTTGTTGTAAAGATTTTAAGACTATAACAACAAATATGTTATTGAATTATTGAATATGGTATGGAAATATGGAATGGATGCTTAGATTTTGTATTTTATTTTTATTAAACGAATCGAATACGAATATTCGATTATTAAACGAATACGAATCGAATAAACGAATCGATGCGAATAATAAACGAATCGAATGCGAATAATAAACGAATCGGATGTGAATAGTAAACGGATAATAAATTCAATTCGAATCATTTGATTTATGTAAACGAATAAACGAATCGAATACGAATATTCGTTTATTAAACGAATCGAATCTGAATCCTATATCAGGATTCGTTTAATAAACGAATCGAATTCGAATTTAGTGCATTACGATTCGATTCGTTTAGAATTCGTCACGAATTCGATTCGTTTATTCGTTTTGCCACCCCTATTTAGGAATCACCATTTGCCAAAATTAATTTTGGCCCATTAGGCCCAATTAAATTATTAAAGGCCCAATGTCATATTTTGGACTTTATGGAAATGGTTTTTGGCCCAATTGGATCCAACCCAATTGTCCCAAACCAAACATGGCCCAACCAAGCCCATTTAGCCCAAATACAACAAATTAGATTAATACATTATTCTGAATATCATATTAATCCAATTAAGTGTAATTAACACAATTAATTAATTAATCTCATATTTCCAAAACATTAATTAATCTAATTAATTATGTTTTACTTTCAATTCATGTCCAACACAAATTTAAGCAAAATCAAGTCTCCAACATGCTTCATACTCACGGCAATAGGCAAGAAATTATATCCAATTTTGATTTCAATCCAATTAAATCAACAATCAATATTCATTTCATGCTTTTAACACATCCAATTGTCAAATTTCAAAAATTACCATGAGATATTCATAGGGTTCATATTCGGCCAAGTGATGGATTTGGGGAAATTTTGATCCAACCAATTTTTCACAATCCAACCATGCATAACTCTTAGTTATCATCATCTAATCACAACCAAACAAACAATTTCGAATTTACATGCTCCAAGCATAAAATCCCCAAATTAAATTTAAGAACCCTAGAATTCCAAATCAAGTTTAGATGGCTCTGATACCAATGTTAGTGTCCTACACATGCCACAAGATCTCTAAACAATGATTTGTGTGTGAATTCAACAAGTAAGTTGCGGAAATACTTACATTGATCGGTTGAGAATTTTCAAAAATTCTTCAAGGATGTAGAAGTTCCAAGTTTTGAGATGAGTTCCAAACCCTTGGGTAAGTTTCCATATCACCTCACAAGACTCCTAAAGTGCTAGCTTTGACCAATTTTTGAAGAAAACAATTTTCTCTCCGAGAGAGAGCAAGAATTGGCAAATGCAAGAGGGAGAAGAGAAATGAATAGTGACTTCCAAAGTTGGTTGTTGTGTTGAGTAAATGCCACATTTATAAGTCCAACTACTTCCATCAAGTGTGTGACAATTGATGTAAGCAAAGTGGGTCCCACCACTTTTAAATTCCAAATTTAAGTTGGCTTCTCCAACACACAACTAGTACTCGGGCTCCGGTTCATTTAATTCCGAATTAAACGAATTTATCGTCGCGACATAATTAAATCCAATTTAATTAAATAATAATACCTAGTAAAATTATTACGATAGTCGCTTACGAATTAATCCCAAATTAATTCGTTTGTCCGAATTAAAATCCAATTTTAATTCCACATTGAAATCCGATTTCAATTAATATATCCAATATATTATTTAATCGATTAATTCTAAATTAATCACGTTCTCTCTTCTAGACGAATTTAGTCCCAGATAAATTATTACCGCAATTAATCCCAGATTAATTTTCTCTCTCATAATTAATCCTAGATTAATTCTATTCGAGTCAAATGTCATTGGTGAATCTTTGGGAAGCGGCCCAAGAGATTCCTAGTTATGTTGGCAGTAAATACGGTCATCGGACTATCCGAACATGTGCGTACCCCGTACCACATTCTCACCGATTTACAAGACATGGTTGGCTTCTAGTAAAGCACCGTGCCTACCCAATTCTCCAGAAATATTCAATGAGGAATATCTAATTTGTATCAGGCGTAGTATACAAAGTATTGCGTAATACGATCCAGTATCGGATGTCACATGCTAGGCCTAGGGCTGGGCTGTGTCAGCCCCGTACGAAGCATATATCGGATCCCACGTAACTAATCTCTGTAATCGGAAAATCACGACCTAGTCATACTATCCTGATAGCTGCAGCATTTAAAAGTACTAGTACCGTATCATGCGTGATCATCATCTCTATATGACTGAAGTGATACTCTCATCTTGACATCACACCCAATACACTATGATTCTCAGTAAACCGTGCAGAGGCGTACACAGAACCTGTTAAAGCTCCGGACGACCAAAACCAAAGCAAACTGGTTGTCGCAAGTATTAGCGATGTAAGTCTCAGGTTAAAGATCACATACACCTACCCTGATTCGGATTCCCATAGACACATAGTCATAATACCAATGGGACTCCGAGGGGTCTATCCATAGCGAAGCTGTTCCCGGTCCAACGGCTAACAGAACCTCTGACCGGCGTAAATACACACGTATAACGCAAGCGTACGTATCGTTCAAGTAGTATAAAAATATCGATCTCACGATGACTTAATTCCTGCGGTTGTTATTAATTATTGATACTATTTATTTACAGGTATCTAATTATAGGGAGAATAGAATGATGTTTGATTGCTTTTGGTTGGTTGAATGTGAATTTGCTAATTAAAAATAAAAACAGACACAAAAGAAAATACTAAGGAAAATAAAAGAAAAGACACAAAGATCTAGGGTTGTGACTCCATACAATATTATTATAAAAATGAATTGATTCTCTTATCTATGTGTAATAAATCAATTTGCTAACCTGGAACACGAAAATATGCAAAAGCCTCTGTCGATGGTCAGACGCAAATACCCAGTATAACCCAATTGAACCATATGTCTATGTCAACCAAATTACTTGGATTCATTAAGATTAAATTCCAATTATGGCTACCCCCGCCCGACAGGTATATGTTTATCCTGTAAGGAAATCTATTAAAGGGTTATGTATCCTCAAGGAAGATCGTGGGCTATTGAATCTAAGGCTGAAACCTAAAATCTCTATGTCTAGTTCATTTTAAGTTTACCACATCAATCTTATTGGTGATCAGACAACAAGAAGCATTAAGCTTTAAGACTCAATAAACAAACTAAAGAATTACCCATAAAAAGAAAATCAATTATTAAGTGTGTGAATATTGTGTTTCATCACTTCCCTAGAATAAAAATAAATACTGGGGTTAGAGGATCCACATTTAATATTTCTTATCTAGGAATCTCACTTATTATAATATATAAATTATTTTATGTTCTGCTTTCTCAGGAATTAATAATGTTAACCAATTAAAACCAGCCATATAGGCGGTAATCCATTTAGTCCAACTACACCAGCCATATAGGCGGTAATTATCTGTCACATAAAGACCAGCCATATAGGGCAGTAAAGTAATTTATATTTAACCGACCATATAGGCGGTAATAAAGTCTCTGACATTAATTAATCCGGTTAAATTATAATTAAGTGAGATTTACCTAGATAATTATATTAAAGGTTTCACCTTTTACCCCAACGGAAATTTAACTACAAAACATAAAGTAAATAAATAAAAGCTGTAATAAATAAAAACAAAAATAAAATATAATTATTATTACAAAACTAGATGCTTCCTATGAAATCAGGAAAAAAAATCCCAAGGAAAGCACACCAAATGAAGTGAGAGGAGCTGAATTTATAGACATTTTCGGCAACCGGCGTGCGACGCTGAAGTGCTTGGCGTCGCGACACAGCACGCGTTTTCAGTCAACGCGGCTTTTGACCACGCGCATTGTCGGAACAATCAAGAGGTGACACGTGTCACACGGGTAGAGCGGCGCAATCAGAAGACAACACGTGGCGCACGGTGAATGGCTGGATTTTTGGTCAAATGAGAAGTTGACACGTGGCACGCGCTCAGGATCGGTCAAATGAGAGGTCGACACGTGGCAACATGTGATTTGTCCAATATTTGATCTAATGAGAGATTGACACGTGGCACGCTCTTGCTTTGGTCCAATGAGATTTCGACACATGGCATTCGGCGCACTTTAGCAGATCTTCTGTGATGATGACACGTGGCACGGCGCACGTTAGCAAGATCGGCACACGTTAGCAAAATCTGGCGCATGTTAGCAAGTCCAATTTCTCAGATTCTGACACGTGTCCCTCGGCGCACGTTAGCATGTCCGACTCACTTTAGGCGTCGCGACGCGTAGTGTCTTGGCGTCGCGACGCTGACAAATTACAAATTTGCCCTTTTGTCATTTGTCCTCTATTTTGGCCCCAAATTGCTTCAAATGCTTCCCAAACTTTATTTATCTGAAAAATAACAATAAAACACATCAAAACATTCACAAAACTCGAGAAACTATACAAATTATTAGGTTAAATGAGTGGGAAATAGTGATATAAATACCACTCATCACACCCCGAAACCTAACATTTTGCTAGTCCTCGAGCAAAACACAAAATAAAATAACATAAACAAATTTAAACTATGCCACTTTCGTAGGGATCACAGTTGCATTTAGCATATGCAACAAGCCTTTAAACCCATAGGTGTCCCTAGTGGACGAGTTGTAGTCTCGTGAGGGTTTACAGCAATGATACCCACAAACATTTTACAAAAGTAAAAAAGAAAGTAAAACTAATGCACACAAAAGCAAAAAGACAAGCGAAAAGAGAATAAAGAAGTTAGTGACTAATCAGATGAAACTTCTACTCTAAGTTACTAGTTGTTTTGTTTCATTCTAAATTACTAAATAAGAAAATTCTCCGATTATTTTTACCATTCTCCATATACACAGCCAACAAAATATTAAACAACTCATTTTTGCCCACAACAGTTATAAGTGCAGTTGATAAGAGAGTAATATTTTTTGTCCTAAAGTTCTATCAGATTTCACACTTTTTTGCAGAAATGGAATAATTTTTCTCATTTTTCTGATTTTTTCTTTGATTTTTCTCTATTTGTTATTTATATACAATATCTTCCATCTATGTAGCGAGTGTTGGGTCAGTGGCTCCCAAACCAGTTGGCTTTAGGGCACCAGGTGTTAAGACACCCCTACGGACTTAATTACTCAGAATTCAGATAAATATATTTTTTCGGCAACATCTCTAATCCATGTAGCGAGCTTTGGGCCGGTGACTCCCAAACCAGTTGGCTTTAGGGCACTAGGTGTTAAAACACCCTTACAGACTTAATAACTCGGATCTCATACGTTTTTTTTTTACTCCATTGCTTTTTGAGATGCTTCCTCCAATTAAACTAGAGCACTGAATATTACAAACTTTTCAATTTTAGCTCATGTCCGTATGTTACTATGTATGTTGATATACCTGCTAACTGAGCATATGAAGATCCATTTTAGTCAGTTTTATGGAGAATTTACAAATTAAATAATTCAAAAGGAAATAAACAAAAATTAACTTGTTCTGAAAAAAATGGTTTAAGATACGTCTCAGGAGTGAAAACTCCTTACTCAGCTATCTCTTACCAATTTCACATTTTTAGTCAAAATAAAAACACAAAAACGCAAAATATTTTTGTAATTTTTGAAATTTTTTCTATTTTTTTGTATTTTTCGAAAAATTCCGGACTAAAAACAAAAACAACACACAAACTAAAAAAAAAACAAGATATTGATCAACTAATTCCCTCCCCCAAACCTAAATGAGACATTGTCCCCAATGTCTTAAACAGTAGAAGAATAGTTTAAAAGATAATACTTGGTTAGCTGAAATTCTACAGGAAATTAAAGGTTAAGATCCAGATTAATCTGACGCCTCTTACCACGATCGTCCTCGGACCAATTTATCTTTTAAATGATAAGGTCAACTTGTGGTTCATAGGCTAAGAGTTGGTCAATTAGATCCGGAGCAGTTCTGGCAGTGAATAGGAGTTCTTTCATAGGTTTTGACACGAACCCATTTCTCCGGGCATCATCAGGAAACACATAAGAAAATCATAAAATTCATCAACGTTGTACAGTCCAAGCGGTTTCTGGTGTATGTTCAGGTTCGCCCAAGATAATACTATAAAAATTTCCTCAAATGTGCCCAAGCCACCTGGCAAAGCGATAAACGCATCAGCACGGTTAATCATTTCTACCAGTCGTTCAGACATACCTGGCACGACCAGTTCATCTCTGTTTGATGATCCAATAAGATTTGCCTCTGCCAAGGGTTTTGGGATGATTCCCAAAACGTGACTACCTTCTTCATGTATGGCTTTTGAAACGATCCCCATAAGTCCAAGATTGCCTCCGCCATATATTAAGTGTATATTCCTTGCAGTTAAGACTCGATCCAATTCCTATGCTGCTTCTACGTATTGTGGCTTAGCACCAACACTAGTACCGCAAAACACACAGATGTTTTCAACTCGTCTTCTTGAGGTGGCTTCCATTTTTTTTATGTATTTCTTTCTCAAATCAGGATGCCTTCCAAAGTGCAATGACGAGCTGAATTTATAGTACCTGAAACGGGTGAGTAATAATAACACTAATATCTTCCAAAGGAAGCTTGTTAGCTAAACAACAAAATGAATCGTGAAAGGTCAAAAAGTCTGGATCTTGTCTATGAAAATAAAAGAAAATAACAAAAGAAAATCAAATCAAAACAATTATTAAGGCAACAGAATTGTGTACGCAATACGCCACTCGCTTAGTATAAATCAATTAGGATGCGTCTCAAGAATTCATTCCTTACTCAGCCACCACTAATGAATTAGCTCTCATCTTTGTGATTACCAAACACCATTCCTTATGTCTTATGCTTCGTTTGAGCTTTTCCTACAAAAATAACACACAAAATTAAAAACTCTACAACATGTATACACAAAACATGAAAACAGAAATTATATTAAATTGCATGGGTTGTCTCCCTACTAGCGCTAAATTTTTCGTCTTCAGCCAGACGTGACTGAAATCTATCTGTCAAGGAAGTTTCAGCGTCGTTTTGGATGTCTGATTAACGACAATCCCATGAGCGTTGCTTTTGAAGGGTCTCTTCCAACGGTAAGGTAGCGAAAAGAGTTTTGTCTCATTTAGTGTTTGTGCCACCTTTTTATTCTTTGCCCCTCCAGTGGTTCCTGAAAATAAAGAAAGAAAATCAGGAGGTCTTGTATGGGGCTTGACTTTGAATAGAAGTTTCATTCTATCAAGCTTCTAGATGATGTCTTTAAATTGTACTCCCCAAAACAGTGATGTTTCGACTGAATGCTCTGGATCTTCAATAAGGTCCGACATTTGCTCCTCCATTTTCTATGCTTCTTGCTCCACTTTCTCTTCACAGATGTATTTGAAAATTTCCACATTCAGCTCTTCATATGTCATATGTGAAATGCATGCTTCAAAATTGTCAACCTGAGGACGTAAAGAAATATCAGATTTTAGGTCTTCATCCTCTGATCTGGGTAAAATGATTGGCTCAGGAAGATCTTCTTCAAATATTTATGCAATGGATGCTCCAAGATCTTCATTTTGAGGATACAGAATTTCATCCTCAAGTGTTGATGCAGTTGGTACAAACAGCTCAGTTTCATCATCGTCAGAGTCAGAATAATAAAAATCAAATCGAGACTTTGCCGGTTCGGGCTCCTGAACTGATACCTCTGGTTGTTGATATTGCTCAGCCTCCTCCTCTGTTGAAGTGTTATTGTGAAATGATTAGTACTTGAAGGCTTCATCAGTGTCATCTGAAATTGGCTCTTGAGGTATGTAGTTCTGGTTTTCTGTTAATTGTCTCGTCTGATCTGTCAATCTCTGAATGAATTCTGATTGTCTATGAATACTTTCAAGTTGATTCTGGTATGTTTCAAGCATCGTATCCAACTCTTCGTCTCATTTCTTGAACCAAACTTTGAGTGTGTCAATCATCTGATCTTTTTCTGATGGTTCTTATTGTTGATGAAGATCATAGGTAGATGGTGGATAAAATGGAAAATATGATGGTTCTTCATACCTTGAATGATTCTGATAATTCTGCCACTCTGAAAAGTATATGCATTGACCGCTCAAGTTGTTACCATCACAAATTACATATCTCCCCATTTCGTTCTGATGAGCAAATGTAGTATTGCTTGATTATGTCATCCAATGATAATTGTTGGGCTATACAACAGGCCTCAGAAAATCGGACTGTTGCTCCCAGATTTGGGGTGTATCTTCTAGTAAAGCTCGTGATCTCTCAATCTCCCAATAATGTTCCATTTTTCAACCACCTGAAAATAAAATAAAGAAATAAAAATTACAGATAAAAATAAAGACAATTAGATACAAGTAAATTAGATAGCTTCAAAATTAATAACTCAAGAAAATAAGTCCCCGGCAACGGTGCCAAAAACTTGACCGGCGTAAGCACACACGTATAATGCAAGCGCACGTATCGTTCAAGTAGTATAAAAATATCGATCGCACGAGGACTTAATTCCTACTGTTTTTATTAATTATTGATACTATTTATTTACAGGTATCTAATTATAGGGAGAAGAGAATGATTGTTTGATTGCTTTTGGTTGGTTGAATGTAAATTTGCTAATTAAAAATAAAAACAGACTCAAAAGAAAATATTAAGGAAAATAAAAGAAAAGACGCAAAGATCTAGGTCGTGACTCCACACAATATTATTATAAGATGAATTGATTCTCTTATCTATGTGTAATAAATCATTTGCTAACCTGGAACACGAAAATATGCAAAAGCCTTTGTCGATGGTCAGACGCAAATACCCAGTATAACCCAATTGAACCATATGTCTATGTCAACCAAATTACTTGGATTCATTAAGATTAAATTCCAATTATGGCTACCCCCGCCCGACAGGTATATGTCTATCCTGTAAGGAAATCTATTAAAGGGCTATATATCCTCAAGGAAGATCTTGGGCTATTGAATCTAAGGCTGAAACCTAAAATCCCTATGTCTAGTTCATTTTAAGTTTACCACATCAATCTTATTGGTGATCAGACAACAAGAAGCATTAAGCTTTAAGACTCAATAAACAAACTAAAGAATTACCCATAAAAAGAAAATCAATTATTAAGTGTGTGAATATTGTGTTTCATCACTTCCCTAGAATAAAAATAAAATATTGGGGTTAGAGGATCCACATTTAATATTTCTTATCTAGGAATCTCACTTATTATAATATATAAATTATTTTATGTTCTGCTTTCTCAGGAATTAATAATGTTAAACAATTAAAACCAGCCATATAGGCGGTAATCCATTTAGTCCAACTACACCAGCCATATAGGCGATAATTATCTGTCACATAAAGACCAGCCATATAGGCAGTAAAGTAATTTATATTTAACCCGACCATATAGGCGGTAATAAAGTCTGACATTAATTCATCCGGTTAAATTATAATTAAGTGAGATTTACCTAGATAATTATATTAAAGGTTTCACCTTTTACCCCAGCGGAAATTTAACTACAAAATATAAAGTAAATAAATAAAAAGCTGTAATAAAAATTAAAAATAAAAATACATAATTTTATTATTACAAAACTAGATGCTTCCTATGAAATAAGAAAAAAAATCCCAAGGAAAGCACACCAATGAAGTGAAGAGGAGCTGAATTTATAGACATTTTCGGCAACCGGCGTCGCGACGCTGAAGTGCTTGGCGTCGCGACACCAGCACGCGTTTTCAGTCAACGCGGCTTTTGACCACACGTATTGTCGGAACAATCAGGAGGTGACACGTGTCACGCGGTAGAGTGGCGCAATCAGAAGACGACATGTGGCGCACGGAGAATGGCTGGATTTTTGGTCAAATGAGAAGTTGACACGTGGCACGCGCTTAGGATCGGTCAAATGAGAGGTCGACACGTGGCAACATGTGATTTGTCCAATATTCGATCCAATGAGAGATTGACACGTGGCACGCTCTTGATTTGGTCCAATGAGATTTCGACACGTGGCATCTGGCGCACTTTAGCAGATCTTCTGTGATGATGACATGTGGCACGGCGCACGTTAGCAAGATCGGCACACGTTAGCAAGATCTGGCGCATGTTAGCAAGTCCAATTTCTTTGATTCTGACACGTGTCCTTCGGCACACGTTAGCATGTCCGGCTCACTTTAGGCGTCGCGACGCGTAGTGTCTTGGCGTCGTGACGCTGACAAATTACAAATTTGCCCTTTTGTCATTTTTTCTCTATTTTGGCCCCAAATTGCTTCAAATGCTTCCCAAACTTTATTTATCTATAAAATAACAATAAAACACATCAAAATGTTCACAAAACTCGAGAAACTATACAAAATATTAGGTTAAATGAGTGGGAAATAATGATATAAATATCACTCATCAACCTCTTATCACACTTGCATAAGTATCTAATACTTAAATATATGATAACTATGTCGTTAAGCTTCCATAACACGCACAAGTATAATACTAGTCTATTCCATATTATCACTGTCCAGTCTCGATAATACTACGACTAGGGACATTTAATGATTAAATCGTTCGTGGATTAATAATGTCTCATATCTTATTAATCTGATTTAACCATATGGACTTTTATCATTAATAATCCAAGTAATCCAATTACATAATGATAAAATAGCAATTTCCTTTGTCACATAGTTAATTTATACAAAAACACAATGTCTCTTACAAATAGTGATGCTATGGGTCATAATTGTCCAACACAGTACATGTCGTATATCGAGACTTGGTCTGATGGTTTATCCCAATAAACCATGAGTCTCAGGAGACTCGTATAGACATGTAGGTGTTTATTTGATAAACACAGAATGATGCACCAAAGATTTCCTAATAGATGGTACACCAACTTCAATAGGAATCTTCTCGAGTCGAGTAGCATAGTGGTCCTTCGACTTGAGATACCACTATTGATATATGAGATATCCTCCGCACTTTGATGGCAGTCACATCACCGATCTATTTAGATCAGACCTCCGCTTGTTCGTTGGGTGTGGACTGATGCTCATGATATCTGTGAGTATCAGATAGAATCCATCAATCTTATGTATATGGCATAGGTTTCATGTACGTATTTATGATCTAGTAAATCTATGGTCGTGGTATACTTCGGAAGCGAGTTCCGAGTGTTATTTAGAGATCGTAAATTTGAAAGTCGACTATATTATACCTTAGGGATTTGACGTTCTTATCTATATCCCCGGTATAATATTGATAGCCTGTGACAGAGGGACTATACGTATGTAATGACCTCGACTTGCATAGTTTAGCGAGATTATTTGTGGTCGTCATAATTCATGAATGGGTGAATTATGGACACGAAATTAGAATTCGTGACTGATAAACCTAAACTTAGAGAGTCCCACAATATGAAGTGTACTCGTTGAGCACTTGGACAACGTGTTATGAATAATATAGATTATTCATAATACTTCACCGGATTAAAAAAGTTAATTCGAATCGGTTAAACGAACATACATACATTAGGGGCATTTCGGTCAATTAATAATTAATGTGTATTTGTATTTGATACAATATTTGATTTGATACATATTAATTAATTGTCAAATGAGACTTTGACACATGTCATTAATATATGTATTTGTTATTTAATGTAAATAAAAATACATATATAATAATAATCGCATTAATTAATTATTTAGATGTTTAAATGTTAAATATCTAGATAAATAAATTATTTCAATATTACATAATTGTTATGCAATATGTTTGATTATTATTGGTAACATATGGCATGATTATATTAAGCTTAAAGTTACAAATTGGATTTGTTAACTTAAAGTTTATTATTATTTAATTAAATTAAATTATACAAAAGACCATAATACCCCTCCAAAGTCGGTTTGGACTAGTTTTTTAAGTTGAAAATTTTGTTTTCTCATATACAGGCTTGCCATGGCCGAACCTCTCAAACATGAAAGCACCCAAAAAATTGTTTGAAGAAACAAGGAAGAAAGTGAAGAAATTCAAGAAAAAGTTTAAGGAAATTAGGAGATTTGGAGGTAATCTTCATAACTCTTAAACTTAAAAAGTTTGTTTCTTATTCTTGAGCATCTAGACAAGTTCTAGGGTTTCTTCCTTTCTTATATTTTGGGCCTTTTTGATTTGGAGGATGGATTTGGATGCTAAATACATGTGTGAAGTTAGATTGAATGATATTAGTGTAATATTAGTTCAATTTTATCATTTGATGACTTGTTGTCATTCTAAAGTGTTATGACCACTCTTATAACTCCTAGAATTGTTCTTGAGTTCTTTATTTGTGGTGACTTTGGTTGGTGTAAGTATTAATATGATTAATATTGAGAAAATTGGATTTAAAGCATGAAAAATGATATTTTTAGTTACCAAATCAGATCTTGAAGTTCTGTGATTTTGGTGATGAAAAGTATGTTATATAAATGTATTGGATGTGTTTTTGGTATTATAACAATTGCCGAAAATTATTTCGTAGTTGAAATACGCGAAAATGGAAAAAAACGACGTTATCGGGTGAGTTTTGAGCTTACCGGGTGTCCGCTATCCAAACAGTGAATTGGTCACCTTCCGGGCAGCCCATGAACTGCCCAAGTACTATTGGGGCTGACCTGGGTAGCCCCCATGTGTGTTGGTTGGTCGGTTCGGACAAAAACGCGTTACATGCCATTTTGCGGAAAAACATTTTCGTAAAAGTTTCGTAGTGTCTCTAACTTATATATGTCCTTATTTGATATTGAATAAATAAGTTTATGTGAAATATGAATGAATTATTCATATTGGATATTGAATAATTTATTCGGTAAGTTTAAAAAGTTTTAAAGTTACGATTTCACCAGAACCGCACGCTTCCGCTGCGCCCGCGGTAAAACCCCAACAAAAATGGTATCAGAGCAGATCCGATCCTTCATCCATTACATTTGTCATGCTTGATATATGATATATTATCCAATTTTGATATTTGTATATGCATGTAATTAATATGTTTCTTAACTTTTCGGTTCTACGTTAACTGAAAACATAACGGAGATTTAATGGTTAAGTTAAGTTATATTTTCCTAGGTAAAATTAAAATGTTGAGAAATTGATCTAGATTTAATTCTGCATTTGATGTAGAGCAAAACCCTCTTTAGGAATATCCCCGCTTAAATAAGGCATTAAAGTAACTAGTATTAGGAATACTTATTTCTTGGTCCGCCATGTCAGTACGGATGCAAATGATTTCTTGATGTTGTAGCTGTATCGTGCCAAAGTTGTGCAGTTATGGCTGATGGTAGTTCATTTGCGCCGGTAGAACTTATATGATAAGAGATAAATTCAAGTGAAAGTGGAAATCCTGAACGTGCCAAAGCTGTCAGGACTACATCGGTAGCTTGAGTTTGTCACTGACAAGTGAAGCCTTGATACGTCTCCATGTGAATGTGCCAAAGCTGTCATAACAAGAAAAGGTCAGGACCAAAATCAGGAGTCACAGTGAGTGTGATTGATAATGAGTTGTCTGCCTGTGAATATACGTAGGCGAGAACATGCCAAAGCAGTGAGTCGAAATATATTCATGGGGTCCACTTCTCACTATGGAATTCAATTTAATTATTGGATTCCCGTTTTCCGTTGGGGATTACTGTATTATGTAAAGTATTGGGAGGCACTGCTGGGTTAAAAATCCATAACTAAGGCAGTGTGTAATATTATGAAAATTGTCGCTTATGTTTCCTTTATTCTATTGTGTATAAAGAATTGAACTTCTAATCCATTGCATGCATATTATTTATATATATGTTTTGTGACTTTCCTTATGATTGCAGATTTCTAGAATAGGTACTAGATTAAGAGTAAACCTGGATATAATTAGATTAGTCTAAACCATCGGAAACTATTGTTCCATTTTTTCTTTGAAAATCAAGATGGTTAGTGACTTAGTTACTAAGTCACATTAGGTAATGTAAATAGATATTCGTTTTAAGATATAATTTTGTAGAAAGAATAGTTTCTTTTGCAGTAAGAATTGACGTGAATTAGTTTATGTCTCAAGATTCTTGACTGGCATTAAGAAAACCACATTAGATATTTGTTTATCTGATAATGACGTTTCTTGGCTTTAGTGACCTTTAGAGGTAATGTGTCTGACACAATTTGCTAATCAATTATTTGCAATTGTTGTGAATAGTTGAAGGCAAATTATAAAGCTAAAGAAAATAGATGTGTATAGTTGTATGTAGAGAATATCGATTCTCACAACACGAAAACTATAAGTATTGGATACCATATCTCCCGTCTAGTTATTTAAAATATTGTTTAATGATTGTTTTTTATATTTGATATTAGAACTTGCGACTATTGGATAGTTACTTGTTCGTTATAAACAATTGTTACATATTTTAATACGACTAGTAGTGTCATTGATATAGAGATAAACATTAAGAAAAAATTTGGTTAACTAAATAATTTAGAACAGTGCTTTATGAGATTTTATCACTTAAGCATTAGATGTTTATTCTGTATGATAAATGATGGTCTGATACGAGATCACACCACATATCCTTATCCATTTAATGAATATTGTATTCAGGAATGTGATTAAATCTCATTTAACCAATGATTGTCATTGGACCACAGATTTATTAAACTAATACATTTGATGTATGTAGTTTAATGAATTATAAATTACCCTGGATAATTTTCTTTACTTCGTAACTTAGTTAATGAGTTGTCAGGACTTAGTTACGTGTTTCTAAAAGAATATATATTGAACGTCTTGAATGGTTCGAGAACTTTCAATATGTTTCTAATGAAACGCGGATAGAATATTTTGAATGGTTCAAAGATATTCAATTTGAAGTGTTGAAAACTATATCTTTAAAATTCATCATGAGTCTTTGAATTATTCAAAGATGATTGATATGATCAAACATATGAATTTATGGCAATTAGTTCTAAGGTTATTTAATGAATATGATTCTTACTCAATATTATTCTTCTACGATTCCATCGTGATGGAATTAGTCAGTATGAGAAATCGAATCTTATGTGATTTGATTCGTTTGATATTGAATGTTACCGAATTAGTTTCAATACTCTTGGGGATATGCTCCAGTAACACAAATTCATCATTTTAATTTATGTTCCATTAATTTCTACAGTTACGTATATGATATGTATAGGTAGAAAATTCGAATCTTGAAAAGTTTGAGATTAGAATCTTTCTTTTGTATAATAGTTATAAAATTGAAAAGTATTTGCGCCTCGGAGGTACAAGTAAAAGTTTATCATTTATTCTATTTAATAGAATATTGTATTCGATTTGATGGAATATCTTTTCTACGATCCCGTGTAATAAAACTATTTTATTACTTGGTGTGTAACATTAGATGTTGACCATTGTAGAAAAGACTTGACTTAGTGAAGTCAAATGTGAGAGTGATAAATTATAAATGGAACTATGTAATTAATAAGATTAAAAGACCCTTAGAAAGCTTCCATATAAGTCCAATAGGATGTCAGAATCATTTACAAAGTATTTGATACTTAATGGTTCTGTTGTTTTCTTATTGAAGAAAATTATCCTATAACTTTTAGTGGGAGCGATATTTGATATCGATTTCGGAAGTTAGCATTGAATCATAGATTTAAGTTTGTTCGTAGCTTACTACGATCAAGTTTTTGAACTTGATTAAGCTTTCGTTATGAATCGTTCATAAAATGTGCAAATGGTTTCCACAGCAAAAACAAAGTGAGCTTATTAAAGGTTTGATCTTTATAGTACGACAGTGAGAAAGGTTATACTCAGCAATCTATTGTAGATTCTGAGAAAACTTGTCTCGTGTCGTACTAATTGAACAATTAAAGATCTGTTGGTTAATGTTGATATTAAACTATGATTTTAGCTATGAATGCAAAATGGCATTTTTTAAATGATTTCTTCGAATAAGATATCTATTGTGATTTCTTTGTTTGAAGAGTTCATTCTGGAATTGCCCTGGTGTTTGTATTCTGCTAAAATTACGATTTGATATACTAGCTTATAGAGCTTATTGTAGACTCAGATAAGCTTTCCAGAAATTTGTGTTCTCTAATTTTTATTACAGTCAGATTGTCTGATTTTATCAAAGCATAGAGAATACATATTTGATAGTAGGGTCAGTGGGAGCGTACAAATTTCTTTCTAATGTTGTATATCCTAACGTAATTATCATTATTAATGTAATAATGAGATGTTTGTGAGGTAAAAGGTTTACTTAAGTCTTCTTTTCTCCGTGAAAGTAGTGAGAGTAGTCTCAGTTATATTTGATATAAAGTTTCATATACGATATAAAACAAGAGACTTCTGAGATACTCCCGTTATTCTACATTAGATATAATCTAATAAATGACACAACAAAACTATTTGTGAGACAGTTAGTATAACTGTTTGACAGTTAGTGTGATAAGTGTGATTTATACCCATTTATTTTAGCATCTTTAGCCTATTATTTTGTTATGGTTCGAGCCATTTAATGTATTTTATAGTTTATTTTATGTCTTATTTGTAGGAAGCATTATAACATCAAGAATGGAGCAAATACGTGTATTTCGGGACCTATCGGGAGTATCAGACTCAAGAAGCATAAAAAATCTGCATCAGCTGCGCACTTAAATTAAAAATGCTATATCTTTTGATTTAGAAAGAGTTACGAGACGCATAATATATCGATTTGCATCTACTCGACGAGATCTAATCATTTACATATATTTTCCCGAGAGTTGGGCGCTGCAGCGCCCACTGTTCGGCGCCGCAGCGTCCCCCGCGGACCAGAAACAGGATTTCAGGTTTTTTTAGATGTTTAATGACTCATAGCCTCTATTATAAATAGAACAGTTCATCTAATACTCAAAGGGAGGCTAATACACCGCACAAAACACAGAAACAAATATTTTTATAGATCCAATGAGAGGATTGAAGAGCGACAAGAGGAGACAAATGTTGTGACATCCGATGAGGAATAGATTCATTTCGGGTTTTATCTTATTGTTTCTTTCTTAGAACTCTAATGATTTCCATTAGATTCATGAATTGTTTATCATTGATTTTATCTTTTATCATGAACTAACTCCTTAATTCTGGAGAATGATGTAATCTATGCTTGAACCTTGTATTGTGTTTATCAATTTTGTTATGAAGTTTTATTAATTTATTTATATTCTTTTGAATTTAATGCTTCTTGATTGTTGGCCACAATTTATGATGATGAATGTTTAGAATCTATCACTCGAGAGAGGGGATTTTGAATAGATCTAGAGAATATAGCCTAGGATTTTATAGAGTTCGAGAGAATCTGTAATCCTTTAAAGTCGTTAACATAGAATCACAAAGCGTAATGAGTTGTCAACTATTGGATTTTTATAGAGATATCGAAGTCTGTAGTTGATGATATTTTCACTGATGCTCGAGAGAGAGAGAGTAGATATTTGCGGAATCTTGACTTATAAATAATATAACTGAACAAAGATTAATTGGCATAACAAATACATAGGCGACAACTAGGTGAAATCAGGATCCAGAATCTCTATAGTATTAGTTCCTCCTATTTTATTATTTTTTATTTATTTATTTAATTAAAATCTTTATTATTTGTTTTCTAAATAAATTTAGGATTATCAATTGTAGTACTTAGTGCGAGTTAACGCAATCCCTGTGGGTTCAACACTCTAAACTCATTTATAATAAAACTTGACACCGTACACTTGCGGTACGATATAAAAATATCACAACAATGTGTCTCTTGTATACAGTATTCATATTTCATAAAGGATGATTCCTTTGTCGAAAAGAAATTGATTAGAATGTCTAGTCAATCTTATGCATCATATGATGATGGCATAATGAATACTATATTATGAGCGATTAAAGATATCGGTTTGATCGTAATTGTTACGAGCTATTTTGATACCCTGTAGACCATAGGATGGGTCTTGAAACATGTTCTTTGTTATCTTTAAGATATTAAGAACGAGTTTCTTATTCATGGGGAATATAGTCTGCAACCATTAGGGTCAGATTAGTTTTTAGTCTAATTTTGACGTTAGATGGTCTACGTCATATAGAGTCAGAAAAGATCCAGTGGGAGTGTCACGGTTGATTCTACTGTATTAGTGGAATTAGTTGTAACTTATGAAGTTGCATAGTGACCTTACAGATTAGAAGTTTTGATATTAGTGTTGTGCTTGCGGTTGTCTCATAATATTTAGATTTGATCTCTAAAAACATAGACAACTCAGTAGCTGTAGCATAATATTGATGTCGCATCTGAGTCATATTGATGTATAACTTAGGTTATACAATATATGAATGATGCTGACTAAGGGAAACGATTTGGGTTTGTTGGACAAACTCAATATGTTATAGTGGGCTTACTTGTTGTTGCCTACCTCTTGATTGCTAGGTCAGCTTTTGAGAACCATGCGTATGTAATACATATTTAGATGTGTATATGATACAGTGGATTGACATTAGAGCAAGTGGGAGAAATTTTTAGGGTTGGTGCTCGAAGTGCCAATCTGAATCGTATTTATGTCCTATTCATGAATACTAATAATTCATTTTTTCCATAATATTACTTATTTATGATAGTAATTATTGCTTTTATATACATATTCGATCTAATTACGATTAGATTGAAACTAAATAAGATTTAGGGATATGTATATATTAGACAAAGACCCAATAATATATTTTGTAGTGCGCAGTTACAAAGTAGTTTGCAATTGACATTGGGAAGTGTCACTACTAGAAATATAATATCAAATAAAGTTTCTGATCAAGATTTACTAACACGGGTCGGTTAGTAAAATCTGTTGAGACCAGTACATGTCGTATATCGAGACTTTATCTGATGGTTTATCCCAATGAACCATGAGTCTCGGGAGACTCGTATAGACATGTAGGTGTTTATTTGATAAAGACTGAACGACTCACCGAAGATTTCCTAATAGATGGTACACCAACGTCAATAGGAATCTTCTCGAGTCGAGTAGCATAGTGGTCTTTCGACTTGAGATACCATTGTGGATATATGAGATATCCTTCATACTTTGATGGCAGTCACGTCACCGATCTATTTAGATCAGACCTCCGTCTGTTCGTTGGGTGTGGACTGATGCTCATGATATCCTGTGAGTGTCAGATAGAATATGTCAGTCCTGTGTACAGGGCATATGTATCATGTATGTATTTGCGATCTAGTAAATCCATAGATGTGGTATACTTCGGAAGCGAGTTCCGAATGTTATTTAGAGATCGTAAATTTGAAAGTCGACTATATTATACCTTAAGGATTTGACGTTCTTATCTATATCCCCGATATAATATTGATAGCATGTGACGGATGGATTATACGTATGCAATGACCTCGACTTGCATAGTTTAGCGAGATTATCTATGGTCGTCATAATTCATGAGTGGGTGAATTATGGACATGAAATTGGATTTCATGACGGATAAATCTAAACTTAAAGAGTCTCACAATATGAAGTGTACTCGTTGAGCACTTGGGCAACGTGTTATGAATACTTCACCGGATCAAAAAAGTTAATTCGAATCGTTTAATCGGTTAAACGAAAATACATACATTAGGGGCATTTCGGTCAATTAATAATTAATGTGTATTTGTATTTGATACAAGATTTGATTTGATACATATTAATTAATTGTCAAATGAGACTTTGACACATGCCATTAATATATGTATTTGTTATTTAATGTAAATAAAAATACATATATAATAATAATCGTATTAATTAATTATTTAGATGTTTAAATGTTAAATATCTAGATAATTAAATTATTTTAATATTACATAATTGTTATACAATATGTTTGATTATTATTGGTAACATGTGGCATGATTATATTAAGTTTAAAGTTTACAAATTGGATTTGTTAACTTAAAGTTTATTATTATTTAATTAGATTAAATTATACAAATGATCATAATACCCCTCTAAAGTCAGTTTGGCCTAGTTTTTTAAGTTGAAAATTTTATTTTCTCATATACAAGCTTGCCATGGCCGAACCTCTCAAGCATGAAAGCACCCAAAAAATTGTTTGAAGAAACAATGAAGAAAGTGAAGAAATTCAAGAAAAAGTTTAAGGAAATTAGGAGATTTGGAGGTAATCTTCATAACTCTTAAACTTAGAAAATTTGTTTCTTATTCTTGAGCATCTAAACAAGTTCTAGGGTTTCTCCATTTCTTATATTTTGGGGCTTTTTGATTTGGAGGATGGATTTGGAGGCTAAATGCATGTGTGAAGTTAGATTGAATGATATTAGTGTAATATTAGTTCAATTTTATCATTTGATGACTTGTTACCATTCTAGAGTGTTATGACCACTCTTGTAACTCTTAGAATTGTTCTTGAGTTATTTATTTGTGGTGACTTTGGTTGATGTAAGTATTAATATGATTAATGTTGAGAAAATTAGATTTAAAGCATGAAAAATGATATTCTTAGTTACCAAATCAAATCTGGAATTTCTGTGATTTTGGTGATGAAAATTATGTTATATAAATGTATTGGATGTGTTTTGGGTATTAGAACAATTGCCGGAAATTGTTTCGGAGTTTAAATACGCGATAACGGTGAAAAATGGCGTTACCGGGTGAGTTTCGGGCTTACTGGGTGTCCGCTGTCCAAACAGTGAATTGGTCACTGTTCGGGCAGCCCATGAACTGTCCAAGTACTATTGGGGCTGACCTGGGCAATCCCCATGTGTGTTGGTTATTCGGTTCGGACAAAAACGCGTTTTATGCCATTTTGCGGAAAAACGTTTTCGTAAAAGTTCGTAGTGTTTCTAACTTATTTATGTCATTCTTTGATATCGAATAAATATGTTTAGGTGAAATATGAATGAATTATTCATATTGGATATTGAATAATTTATTCGGTAAGTTTAAAAAGTTTTAAAGTTACGATTTCGTCTGAACCGCGCGCTTTTGTTGCTGTAGACATTGCATTTTTGCATATCAGCCCGATGATGAGTCTCGTAGGGAGACACTACCTCTTTAGTTATGGAAGCCGCGAGAAACGGACGTTGGAAGGGTAAAGTGGGAAATTAGCATTTTGTCAGATTTAACTAGCTTGTTTCGCTTCGGGTACGCTTATTAGACCTCTATTTTAAAACACACCAAACCCATTAAATCACATCCAAAAATAATTAAAACATTTAAAACATATCTCACAAATTAAATAACCAATTAAATTCCTAATCTAAAAATCACAAACCAATTAAATTGAAATCTTAATTAAATTAAATTCACAAATTAAATCTAATTAAATTAATTTAAATTAAATTAAAACTAATACCAAAATTAAATAAATATTTTCCTAAAACAAATAAATCACTCACCAAATTTAAATAAATTCCCCACCAAAAGCCCATATCTACCCATCCAAAACCCTAACCCTAGCTCACCACTATATAAGGACCCATAAACTAAACCTAGATTCTGGCTTCAGCCCATGGACCTCACGGCAAAGACAAAAACAAGGAAACCCTAGAGTAGGCAGTTCACGTCTCCCTCTAATTCTTCAAGCAGCCTTCACGCTTCTTCCTCCTCTCCATTCAACGTCACCAGCCATCTGACCGAACACTCTCTGACCAAGCAAACAAACAGCCAACACGCCCCCCTCTCTATAACAAAAGACCGAACCATAAGCTCTCTCATCCTAACAAAGTAAAGAAAAAACCCTAAGAAGAAAACAAACCAGTTCATATCTCTCTCTATTCCTTGATCATCATGCCTCCCTAAGCCTCTCGAAACCCTCAAGTAGACTGCAACCCTAAACCAGACGCAAACAGCAGAAACTATAACAGCAGCCTCAACCGAACAGAAAACAACAAAACTCCACCGTCAAAGACAACAATAAACTAAGCCACGACATCCTCCCTCAAATACTGCACTATATCTTTCTGACCGATCAAATGAAGCCATAACCAGCCTCCCTCATCACGTTCGCCGACAACAAATCCAAGCCACTTCTTAAACTACCCACCGACCGAAACAGCAACATTATTACCACCGACTAAGCCACATACGTTCGGTTCTCTTTCTCCCCACAGACTCACTTCACCGACAAACCCTAGCAGCCCTTGAACCAGCCAGAAAAAGAACCCTTCACGTTAAGACACTCAGCCCACACTCACCGGCTTCAGCCCATGGAACATTACGCAGACCCTTTTCTTTTTCTCTATCTAATAGCATCCGTAAAATAGGATTTGAAGCTACCATATTTAAAATGGAAAATGGAGAAAATAAGCCTGTGGTGGATATGGTCGTTGATGAGAGAGTGGAGGAGAAGGTTATGGTGAGCTCTAATGAGCAGGGAACAATAGTGTTGAATCTGGCGATGATGGCTGTGTTAGTGGTGATTCGGGTTCGGTTGTGGTCGATGGGGGTTCTAATGTAGGAGGTGAAACGGAGAACTTTGAGGAGGCTGAAGGAGTCCTAAGTGAGGTTAGGAATAATGATGTATGTGAGGGTAAGGTGGAGAATTTGGCAGGAAAGGAGGGTGTTCATGAGATTGTGGTTCCAGATAGAGTTGATGAGGGATGGACTAATACAGGAGTAACAAGTGGTGAATTGAATGAGGAAACAGAGGTATCTGAGATTGGTGCTGGAGTAGAAATTGAAGTTTCGAAAGATTGGGTTGAGAAGCCAAAAATGGGGATTCGGGTCATGTGAGTGTGGAGGAAGCTGTAATGGATGCAAAATTCGAAAATGGAACTGATGGAATAGTTGGGACAGACAGAGAAATTAAGTCAAGTGGAGAGGTGATGCCTGATGATGGTTATGGCGTGGGATTGAAGGAGAATAAATCTGGTGCCGAATATCAAGATGACAAGGCTGCAGAATTGATCAATGATGCAGCTGGCACTCATACGCAACTTCTAGTTGACAAGGGTGAAGAATTGAATGATAATTGGCTAGAGTGAATATAGAACAAGAGGAAAATGATTCTAAGGAAGCGAAAGATGTTATATCTGGCCTGGATTTCGGGCTTGGCAGTGATGTGGGTGATGGCAGTATGGTGAATGGTCGTTGAGTCCCTATCGTACCTGGTGTAAATGGCAATGTGGCAGTAGGTGTGGTAGATCCTGAAATGAAAAGGAAAATAGTGAACCAGCAAACCAGTGAAAATAGTGAAAATGCAACCCTTCCGGCGACTTCCCAACTCACTTCCGTGAGACGACAAAAGAGGTAGACCTGAGGGCACCTTTTTTACTCATCTTCCTTCGATTTATTTTATTTATTTTAAAATATTATTGCATGAGAGTCGTTTGAAGCATGATGTGATTGTTGGATGAGCGGGATATGTGTTCTCTTTTGTGGTATATCGGATGGAAACCCGGACGTAAATTCCATAGCCGATTCCGAATGGACGGTAGTATGGTCTGCACTCGGGATACAATGCCACGTACCACTTAAGATACACATATCTCGTCTCATCCAAATTTGTATTTGAGCATGTTATAGTCTTTAGGTTGTTTATTTATTATTTAAAGCATGGTTTAATTTAGTTTGTTATTTATTTGTTAAAGCATGTTTAGGTTGTTCCTTATGCATGTTCTTAGTTTACGATGTGTTAGGATAATGATTTATACATGTTGATTTAATGGTTCAATATGCTCGTTGTGTTACATTGCGTGGAGTTATTTGGATGAAGGCATGTTAGATCTAAGTACCCTTGAGCATGATTATTGAGTAGACTTGGTTGATTCATTGCACAAATTATATCATCACAAGTGACATAAGTAAGGGACCATTCCGAACCCAACGGTTTGAGGTCTTCCCTTGCGAGGGGTGAGTGCGGCCTTAAATCTTTGTCCCGGTTCACACCGGGTGGAGACTCCATGTTATTTCATACTTCCCAACTAGGCCGCGAGCTAGAACAGCGTCGCCCAGGTCCTGTTGTCTACAGTTGCGCCCGCGCAAAACCCCAACATGACATTCCCGCCAAGAAACTCTATTTAACAAAAGATGGAACCCGCCGATGTCTCACATCGTATAAACCACTAAGCCAATGATTATTTCTCAAATCATAGGTCACTAACATCTCTTTCCAAGTTTCATTAAAATCAACAGTGTTTTATGAATCATAAAAAGATAATGCCTAATAGCCTTATAATGTTCATATTCCTTCAGCTTCTCAGGAACCTTCTTAAATATATGCCATGAATAAAGACGATGTTTGGTATTTAGGAAAATAATATCAATTGCCTTTTTCATTGCTTTATCCTGGTCTGTAATGATTACAGTATTAGCAAAATCGGACATGCAAGGTAATCATATCTGAAATAATCATATATCTGTGTCAGTGTCTACATTTGAAATCAATCCACAACCTAACAAAATAGAATGATCGTGATGATTAACTCCAATGAATGGAGCGAATGATATGTCATACTTATCAAATGTAACTACATCTCCAAAATCTTTGTAAGCTCCCCTATTTCTTGCATCTGGCCAGAAAATATTTTTGAGTCGACCATCCTCATCCAAATCCATAATGAGGAAAATCCATTGCTTTCAGCTTGCATTTTCAAAAAAAAATTTGAATTATAATTGCATCTCATTCTCCAAGTCGTAATCACATAAGGTTATCAACAAGATTTCTACAATCTTTTTCCAAGAATGAGATATTTTCATAGCCACCAATCTCTACAACAACAAAGTTATAATTTTGGGCAACTCTAATTCCAATTCGATCATTCATTTAATATTTTCGTTTCACACTGTAATAATGTAACAGTTGCATTGAAAATATTTAGACTTTGACGAATACACTTTATGGTTGTGCTCAAAGATCACAATACTAACAATCTATTTATCATTTTATTTAGACACCCTATAATCTTATCACTGCAACCATTTTTCCCCATATGATGAGGCTTCAACACATTTTTGACTTCACATTTCGCCCATAAACAAATATAACATATCTTTTAACCTCGTCCCTTCCTTTCTTACTAGATCTCTGAACCACTCGAGAACCCTGTTGTTTATCATAAGCTTTTTATTACGGTAACATTTGACAATCGCTATCAAACAACATCCCAATCTCCGAGGTATCTATTTTCTGTTTCGTATGCATAATTTTATAAACTTCATTGACATTTTCGTATGACTTTATTTCCTCAAATTCATCAGACTCTTCCGCTTCGATAATTTCTTCTAAATTAATTATTTCTACACAATAAATATATGAATACACAAATAATATTAATAAAGATATCCACATCAAAATTGCCACTGTTATATTATGTTGACGAGTGATTTTAGTTCCAGGGGCAATATTGGGATAGTGCTCCCGGGATAATCCTCCTCCAACCGTGAATTTGTTTGGTTATTGGGGATCAAAGGCAAACTTGGCAGAAAACAAAACACACACAAAATCGACAAGAAGGTTTATGTGGTTCGGCGGAATAAACATGCCTACGTCCACGGGAACAAAGTAGAGTGTTAATTTTATTACCAAACCGAGCTCGGCCGACCTGTTTTCAATGGTGGTCCAATGTGACCGAGCTGTTTGCCTTGTGGAGTTCTAACAAAATATTACTTTTTATGAAACTTATTTCAACCAACCTATACAAATGAGACTACCCTCCATTTATATACTAAGAGAAATATAACATTGTTCTCATATCTTTATAACGTCAGCCACGTGAATCTCCAGCGGATTGATGGGCTCTCTGCCCCAACTATTTCGTCGAAAGTGAGCATGCCACCTGACTCTCTATCACATCACTCTATTTTCTACATTGCCACACTTCACCATTATAATGCCAGCCTGTAAAGATCTCTTATACGGTGGTACATATCAGAGGGAAAAATCCAAACAGTCCCGATCACACGTCGGGTGTTATGAGGACGGCCAGATAATGAGCCGAACTACTCTTACTACTTCCGACCTGACCCGAAGTATCCGAGCTCAATCTTCCGATCTATAAGGAAAGATATAACTGATCCGAGCTACCGGTCTGAAGTGGTCGGTCTAGATTCTGATGTTGTCGGCCTCTGAAATCTGCAGCATGTTGTGTCCTCTGGTCGGTCAGATTCGGGAAGACGGGTCCGAACTCTATGCCTGGTCCAAAAGTGACTTATACCCTCAGATAATTCGTCCTTCTCAAAAAAGAAATTTCATCTCTTCCCTTTTCGAACTGTTCAAATACTTTGCGACAAAATTCACCATCAACATATGTCCCCTAGTTCTCGGTTTCGACGAGTGTACGAGTTGATACCGAGAACTACAAAGTTAGGTGTGTGCTGATCAGCCGGGAGGTGGTCGGCTCCAGAAGCTACAGAGAAAACTACATTGTCTACAAATCAGGTTGTATTTGTCATCTTCATGTGCTCAGTCACCAAAAGTTCCGATATTCGTCCAAATGATCCTCTGTCTTGAAGAAAATACCCAATTTACCCTTCTGGTAGCCGTCCCTTGGAAACCGTAAACCATCATAACCTCTTAAATGCCCATCAAATCACTTCTAGGGTTTAGTCCGACTGTGACACTTATCGAACATCTGTGATCCTCCCGCCAAAAATCAAAGCAATCAACCATTCAAGGAGTAGCCGAATGGTTTACAATCTCAGTTGTTCATCGCAATCTGAGCAGATGGAGTTTGAAAGTGACACGCGGTGCACATCTGAGGCTTCTCTCTGATCCAACGGCCAGAAATGTCCCGAGATGTTTATAAAAACGGGAAGCAACACTCCTTTCTTTCTTTTACAAAAACCGACACTTCCGTAGCGCAAAAGACTCATTCCTCATTTGCCTGAGATCAGCAAACTTCAAGACCGACCAGACCAATTGTCGATACATCCTCCCAAATCAAATAAGTCTTATGCCTGACCTTCTTCTACCCAAACTCTGATACTTTCCATACTTGTTTGTTGCCTGCGAAAATTTATGTTTTCTATCTTGTTTATACCTCTGTTCTGTGTTGCAAATGTGTGTTTCGGGTTGTTTGGGTGATGTAAGATGCATGTATCTCTTGGTCGAATGACGGGTTGTGGGTTAGGTTGTTTGATTTTCGGGTTTTTTGTGTTTGTTATTTGTTGTGTGTTTGGTTTGATGTTTGAGGAAGAGACTTACTGTTTGTTTCCATTGCTATGAAGTTTAGAGACTTTAGGCCTAGGTTCTCGGTCGATAGAATAGCCTTTGAGTATGTATTACCCCCAAACTGATTTCTATCTGCCCTTCTCGGACCCTGCCATTGCTAGGAATGTCAGACGCTGAATCATCATCAGCTCGACCCACAAACCCCCAACCTCCTTGTAATGGAGATGTTTCTTCCAGCTCGGCCAGCTTGGAGGAATTAGATACTACTTCAACCCCTTCTCAGGAAGAAAAAGATATTTACCATCACCGAATTCCCCGGAAAGATCCTGAATCGGGTGAATTAGACTAGTCTTCCTTGGACATGGATCACCATTCAACCATTACGGAAGACGCTTTGAGATTTCTCCGCCACCAATATGAGATTCCCATAGACATAGCACTTGAGGTCTCGGGCCTTGCCGAACACGCAAGTCGACCCGAGTTTGGCTCTGTGGCTCTTCTCCCTTCCTTCTTTGAGTGCAGTCTGCGGCTGCCTATCCAGTCGTATTTTGCGAGGATGCTCGGTATGATGGAAGTTGCCCCATGCCATCTGAATCTGAATAGCTGGAAGATATTGGTCGGTCTTCATGTAATATGGCACTGAGCGGGCCTTGGAGAGTCGACATTTGTGGAGCTGCAAAGAATATATATAAGTTGAAGGCCAATCTGAAATCCCACCACGGTTGGTACTACCTCTCCTTTTACACCGACGTCCCCGCCCTCATTACCGAGCTCCCCCAGACTAACAAGAACTTCAAAGGCCCCTGGTTCTGGGCCACGGGTGACAGGGGCCGATCTCGGTCGACAAGTTTTGAAGAGATAGACGTCTCAGATGTCTTCTCAGCAGAATGTGAGGACCTGAGCCCTTAGTTTTTTTGTAATTATCATGAAAAAATACTAACTTCCCAAACCTTTTCAGTCTGTTGGAGAGATCCTCCCAAAGTCAGTCATGAGGTCCGGACTAGGTTTAAAAAGGCCCGGAATTTTGCTCGCCCTTGGAGGTCAACGATGCTGCCTTTGTAGAATCAGGACTTATCTGAAACGTACCCCATCAGGCTCTAAGTCGATTAGGTAGCTACCATCTAACATTCTGACAAATCCATTGTTCTCAGCTCAAACATTAATGACGTTACCCGTATTTAAAAATTGAAAATGCGTTCTACCTTGTATTCTGCAGGAATGACGAAGCCAGTCAAATACCTAGGGCAGTTCGAAGGTCTGACCAAGAGGACCGGTCAAGGTGAATCCGAAAGTTCTCGACGGCGACTGACCACTCCGATTCCTCCTGAGGCTGAGGGAAAAGCCAAACTGTTTGCTCATCTGGTGGCAACTCCTCCCCTTACTCTCATAGAGGCAGCACCGAGCCCAACGGTCCAACCATCTCTTGCCTCATCAAGGCCCACGAGCAAATACCGCCGCATTCTCGGAGAAGAAGTAGTCGAGCTCCAAGAGGAGGAGGAAGAAGAACCTCTCACCAGGAAGTCTACTGCTCGGAAGGAGAGGCGAACTGCTGAGGCTCTCCCCAAGACCAGGAAGGGTGGGGTAGTGTTGGGGGTGGATGACCTTAGTTAGAATGTCCGGGATGCGACATCCCACCTGGTGCCTGCGATCAACTTACTGGTCGAGATAGTGCCCACCGAGCAGATCCCAAAATTTGAGGACATCTCCCCCGATGAGGTAATTTCCAAGTTCTCTGCCCAAATCCTCGAGGTAAACATTCTTCCATGTTTCCGTTCTTTGTTTTTACTTGACGAATTCTAACATCTTCTTTCTCTCTTGCAGATGGGTTATGTAATGGCTCGGAACAAAGACTTGATGATGAGCCTTCTGTCCGAGGGGGGCCAAGTGCAGAGGCTCTAATCTCATATTACAGAACGAGAGGTCAAGCTGGGTAGGAAGAAGAAAGATCTGAGACAGGCCGCGGCCGAGCTGGCCAGGAAAGAGAAAGAAAACCACATGCTTAGGCAGGCCGCTGCTGAGGCCACCGCATTGATGAATTCCCTCCGCAATGCCTCCGCCATTACAAAGAACAAAATGGAGGCCACCGAGGAGGGAGCCAAACTTCTGAGGTGGGAGGCCGCAAGCTCGGATTCTAAGCTCAAAGCGGCGATCAAAGAGAGAGATCAGGCTCGGGAGGACCTGAAAAACCGGGAGGCCCAACTGGAAGATGAGCTGGAGAATGCCAAGCTTGAAGGGGTTGGTGATTGTGCTCAAATCATTCCAATGCTGATGCCCGGGGTAGACATGGGACCCGTCCACATTGCCATCCAATTATGCAAAGGGGAGCTCTCGGAGGACGAAGTTGTTGCTCTACTCGCCCCTCCTCCGGAGCAGATTCAAGATCCTGAACCCATATATGTTGTGCTCATGTCCCCAGTTCCTGAGGAGTTACAGCCTGAGGCTCCTGCCCCCACCCCCGAAGTGCCTGCATCAGAGGTTGAAGCCCCTCCTGCCGTCCAAACTGAAGCGGAGATTCCTCCTGCCGAGCCTGTGCCGGAAGTCTTGCCTCTTGGTGCCCCTGTGCGGGCTGATGAATGAGGGTGACCCCAAAGGGGCCCTGTGTAAAAACCAATGTTTATTTTGTAATAACATTTACACTTTTCCTTTCCATGCATATCACTGAATGTTTTACTTCTTGTCTTCCATACTTAGCACAATTTCCATTTTTAACTTGCTAACTCTTTCTTCATACTCTGACTGTGAGTGGAAGTTTCGATCCTGATCAATTTGAATCTGGCCATGAGGGGACTGCTCCATTCCCGAGCCGATGATAATCCACTCGGTGGGATGTAACCCGACCCCGAGCTAATAATAAACTTGGCTCCGAGGGAATGTTACCTTCCTGGACCAATTGGGAGCCGGCCATGAGGGAGATGCTCCGACCCTATGCCGATGATAATCCACTCGGTGGGACGTAACCCGACCCCGAGCTAACAATACACTGGCTCCGAGGGAATGTTACCTCCCCGGACCAATAGGAATCCGGCCATGGGGGAAATGATCTGATCCCATGTCGATGATAAGCCTCTCGGTGGGACGTAACCCGACTCCGAGGTAGTACACTTGGCTCCGAGGGAATGTTACCTCCCCGGACCAATTGAGAGCCGGCCATGAGGGAGATGCTCTGACCCCATGCCGATGATAATCCACTCGGTGGGACGTAACCCGACCCCGAGGTAGCAGTACACTTGGCTCCGAGGGAATGTTACCTCCCCGGACCAATAGGAATCCGTCCATGGGGGAAATGCTCTGACCCCATGCCGATGATAATCCACTCGGTGGGACGTAACCCGACCCCGAGGTAGCAGTACACTTGACTCCGATGGAATGTTACCTCCCCGGACCAATTGAGAGCCAGCCATGGGGGAGATGCTCTGATCCCATGTCGATGATAATCCACTCGGTAAGACGTAACCCGACCCCGAGCTTATGGAACAAATAGCTTCGACGGAACGAATCCAGTCCCGAGCTGGTGGAACAAATAGTCTCGGCGGAACGAATCCAGCCCCGAACTGGTGGAAAAAATAGCCTCGGCGGAACGAATTCAGCCCCGAGCTGGTGGATCAATGGGCCTCGGCAGAACGAATCCATCCCCGAGCCGGTGGAACAAATGGTCTCGGTGGAACGAATCCAGCCCTGAGCCGGTGGAACAAGTGGTCTCGGCGGAACGAATCCAGCCCTGAGCCGGTGGAACAAATGGCCTCGACAGAACGAATCCAGCCCCCAGCTGGTGGAACAAGTGAGACTTAATCGCGAGGGAAAAACTTCAACCTCCGAGGCTCCGCAGATCCCGGCGCAGACGACCCTTTACCGGGTATTAGAAAAAACAAAAAGTGGAAACTGGACAAGGTTAGTACATCGGAGGTGATTTAGCACAAACTCCACACACACCCAAAAAGATAACAACTCGGGGGCTCCGAGGCAGCGTCCTGCCTGGTGCCTCCCAAAATAGCAATTTTGAGTCTTACAATTCAGCATCCCGGCTAGCCGGACTACGGATCAGTGAGCGGCCAAAGCCATAGGGGCAGAAACCTCCTCATGCTGGGCGAGTCTGGAGTCTTCAAACGCTATGGGGGCAGAAACCTCCCCATGTTATGCTTCTCCTGATCCGATGCGGTTAGGCAGATAACTCACGGGGGAAGAAACCTCCCCGTGTTCGCCATCCCTAAGGTTGCAGGAGTCACGGAGGCACTTAGGCCTTCCCCGCGCTGTGCACCTGGTGTTTCTCAACGGGACTCACCAGCCAACTCGCATGGGCAGAAACCTCCATGGGTCCGGTTTACCCGAGGTCACAAGGGTCATGGAGGCCATTTGGCCGTCCCCATGCCATGTGTCTGGTGGTTCTCAACGGGATTCACCAGCCAACTCGCAGGGGAAGAAACCTCTCTAGGTCATGTTTACTCGAGCTATTCCTAAAAAATGCAAGTCATGAGGTAGTAACGTTCCGACCTCGGGGGTTTGATAATGACACCCGGGATTGGCGTGCCACAAGGGGTTCGCACTTTTCCCACATGTACTGAATCCATTGATGCGTTCTGGATCCTCAAAGGTGAAACACTTCCATCCGGGGGTTTGATAATGACACTCGAGATTGGCGTGCCACGGGCTTGGTGTCATTCCCAGCAACCGAGTACCCCTTCGCTCCGAGCACATCCCAGAAATATTGAACATGGTTTTCGCATTCAATTAATAAACAAGTAAAGTGGACAAGTTTTTAATTCAAAAGAGAAAGTCTTATTCATATTCAAGGGACCTACTGCCCTTCTTACAACTCTTTGCGGGTCATTTCAAGAGAGGCTTTTACAACAATTTTCTGGTTCTTGTCTTGCAGTCTGATTGCGTTCTTTTGGTCTGAACTTGATTCTGAAATTCCTTGCTGACTTGACAGGGTCCCTCCGCGCCGAACACTCTGAATGTATTTTTGTGTAATGCATGTCTCGATCGGCTACTTGTACCTTGGTTTCCTGGTGGTCCGCCGTCAGCTGTTTCTCCCTCGCCATCATCCCGGACGGACACCACATAGTAGGCCGGCGGCACTCCTGGATACAGATCTAGTGCACCAGTCATATATGTTCACCTGCCGCTCCTTGAGGACTATATTGGCCGTGACCCCGAGGACTTGGCAGGCCGAACAAATGCCACGCCTTCTCTTGGAGGAACTTGTTCCTTTACAACCGGCGGCGTGCAAGCGTCACCATTTTTGACAGTCCTAATGGGTGATCGTTGGTAACATTTTTTACATTTCATTCTACAGCTCAATGAGGAGAGTTATCACTGCTCTGACTCTTTGGATTTTTCTTACCCCGTTCTTGCCGCTATCGTCAACCTTCTTTCTTCCAGCGATCTCATTCTTCTTTCCACTCTGACCAGCTTCCGCTCGCTCTCTTTCTCTCTCCTCTAATTCTTCCATTTTCTCCATCCACTATGTTGTTGAACTCTCCGACGATCTATGGTTCCCATCTTCCACCGTTATCTTACTACGCAAGCTGCCTTTTGCTCTGTCCCCACAGACGACGCCAACTGTTGACGAGCGATTTTAGTTCCAGGGGCAATATCGGGATAGTACTCCCAGGACAATCCTCCTCCAACCGTGAGTTTGTTTGGTTATGGGGGATCAAAGGCAAACTTGGCAGAAAACGAAACACACACAAAATCGACAATAGGGTTTACGTGGTTCGGCGGAATAAACCTGCCTACGTCCACGGGAACAAAGTAGAGTGTTGATTTTATTACCAAACCGAGCTCGACCGACCTATTTTCAAGGGTGGTCCAATGTGACCGAGCTGTTTGCCTTGTTGAGTTCTTACAAAATATTACTTTTTATGAAACTTATTTCAACCAACCTATACAAATGAGACTACCCTCCCTTTATATACTAAGAGAAATATAACATTGTTCTCATATCTTTATGACGTCAGCCACGTGAATCTCCGGCGGATTGACGGGCTCTCTGCCCCAACTGCTTCGCCGAAAGCGAGCCTGCCATCTGACTCCCTGTCACATCACTCTGTTTTATACACTATCACACTTCACCATTATGATGCCAGCCTGTAAAGATATCTCATACGGTGGTACATGTCAGAGGGAAAAATCCAAACAGTCCCAATCACACGTCGGGTGTTATGAGGACGGCCAGATAATGAGCCACACTACTCTTACTACTTCCGACCTGACCCGAAGTATTCGAGCTCAATCTTCCGATCTAGGAGGAAGGATATGACTGATCCGAGCTATCGGTCTGAAGTGGTCGGTCTAGGTTCTGATGGTGTCGGCCTCTGAAACCTGCATCATGCTGTGTCCTCTGGTCGGTTAGATTCGTGAAGCCGGGTCCGAACTCTATGTCTGGTCGAAGAGTGACTTATACCCTCAGATCCTTCGTCCTTCTCAAAGGAGAAATTTCATCTCTGTCTTTTCCGAACTGTTCAAATACTTTGCGACAAAAATCACCATCAACATATTATATAATTTCAACAATAATGTGACAAACATCGAAGCCACTTTTGCCGAAACCAAGTCTAAAAGACCAAACTAATTGCACAACAAAAACCAACACCAAGTGAGCTTTAACTGATAATTCAAAACTGAAATTTCAAAACATAAACATTAAACAATAATCAAGGAAAAGAAACACTTAACCCAAAGTAAGCTAACACTGGCAAAATCATGTGCCAAGTGGCGGCATGTGAGGCCCAACATGATAAGTTGGGCCCATGTCGAGGCCCAACATGCTGCATTGTATCAATCAATAATACCATAGAGCGCTTAAATCTCACACACTGCAACTTCGTGTTTTAGGGTTTAATATAACAAAAGCTGTCGCTTGAAAAGAGTTTTGTGTATATTCCGCTTCTGACCTTTAACATCTTCAATGGCGGGCGATGACAAGTTGAAGAAGAAGAGAAAGAGAAAGCACAGCACGAGCAAAGCCGCCACCCCAGCAGAAGAAGCAGAGCTGCAAGTTCCAAAAGAAGTACAGGAAGAAGAGGAGGAAGAGATTGAAGAGGCTGTAGAGGAGAAGAAAGAGAAGAGGAATAAGAATAAGAATGAAGACGATGAAGAGGAGAAAGACGATGAAGAGGCCAAAGTTATTGTGAAGAGGTGTGGAGGTGGGATTATGAGTACGACGTCGTTTGAGTCTTTGGGATTGTCTCAGCACACTTTTAGAGCTATTCAGGAGATGGCTTTTCAATTTATGACTCAGGTTTTTTTTTTTTTTTTTTTTTTTTTTTGGCATTAGGCTTGTGCTTTTATTTAGCTTTGTTTAGTATTGAAGGTAGTTGATGATTCTTGATGTGCAATATTATGTTATTATTTTGTTTTTTAGAGCAAAATTTTCTGTAGGCTTCAAGGTTACATTCAAAATCTTTTACCAAATTTCATTTTTATTATTTGGGAAGAGAATTGTAACTTGGAGCTGATATTCTATAGGACTTGTTTTCGAAGGTAACCATATGGGCAAAAAAATTGGGATAGAAACATCTTCTTGACATTGATTATGACGCCTGTGTTGTTATCTCATGTATTATTGAGCTCTTACGTTGAGGCAAATATGAAATAGTTTCTTATGGCCAATGGTGTTCTGGAGTATTGGCTTTGAGTTGCTAACCACCAGTTGGAGTTCACTAGTTTGTGAAGATTGGGAGTAGACGGTAGGACTGAATGATTGGAAAATGGGGAATTTTCTTCTCGTTTTATTGGATTGAATTGATTTTAGTCTCACTTTTCTAATATGCTGACATTGCTTTGCAAGTGACCCTTGATTTTGAAGCTGTAAAGCTGGGTCTTTGGTTTAAAGTTTAAATCTTCTTTTATCGCATGTCTTAGAGATGCTCATGGAAATACTTCTTTAGGTTCTAAGCGGCATTTTATTGGAAATTTCATTCTGTTCTCTTGATTTTTTATTTTTTTTTAAGAAATGATTTCTTTTCATCGTCATTACATGGACTTCCTTGAAAGTAAACTTCAAGTTGATCCTTTGCCAGAATTACTGTTTCTTTTATATCTTTCGACACCCTTTTCAGATGATACATAAAATACATTTACAATTCCAGGAAGGTTTAATCATACACTGGACTTCTATGCGTAGGATCACCTTTTAGCCTTACGGTTCATGATTATTGATTTTTTTTATAATTTGGCTGATAGTTGAATGAAATTTCTGCTTGTGCTATTAATGCTTCATTGGCTGGGTAGGAGTTCTGCATAAGATATTCCTACAAAAGTTTCTGCCTCTCTTTTAGGAGCATTAATGTATGCTTTTCGTGAAGATCATTTTGTCCACTGCCTCATCCCGACTATAAAATGCAGAGAGTTTGTAAATCCTATTTCCTAAAGTTTATATGTCATTGCAAATGCAGATCCAAGCCAGAGCAATTCCACCTCTTATGGTTGGCAAAGATGTACTTGGAGCTGCCAGGACTGGTTCAGGGAAAACACTGGCCTTTCTAATTCCAGCAGTTGAGTTGTTGTATAATGCCCAGTTCGCTCCTCGGAATGGAACTGGTGTTATTGTCATCTGTCCCACTAGGGAACTTGCCATTCAGGTGAAATCCTTGTAATCCTTTTCGATAGCTTATAACATTAACATTTTCCTGGTACTACGTCTTTAAATTTCCTTCTTTATATTCATTTTCTTTAAAGCTTGTTGAATTGCTGCAATGATGTTTCTACCATTAAGTTTATATATGTGTTGAATATCTTAAATCTAGAGTAATAGATATAATTGGTAGGATTCTATTTGGTGCTGCATAGCAGATTGCTTAAGCATTTTTTTTTAGGGAATAGTGAGATTCACTAAATTTCAATGCATATTATGTGAAAAGTGGAAAGGTAATGGGATTGGGTTATATATTAGAGTCTACTTGAATATAATTATTCTGCAATTGGCGAAGAAACAGTGTGAAATGGTTTCAAAAAATAGTTGAAAAACATTTTTTTTTACGATGTTAGCAAAATAGTATGTAGATGGGAGCCTTCATTTGGACATTTATGATTTCTATTTCAGAATTGTTATTTCTATATTTCTTCAAAACTTTTAAGTATTCCTGTCATCACTGATTCAATTTGGAAATGTCCTAGACCCACGCTGTTGCAAAAGACCTTCTGAAGTATCATTCCCAGACTGTTGGCTTGGTTATTGGTGGTTCAGCTAGAAGAGGAGAAGCAGAGCGTATTGTGAAAGGAGTAAATTTGTTAGTTGCAACCCCTGGTCGGCTTCTGGACCATCTTCAAAATACCAAGGGTTTTATATACAAGAACCTGAAGGTAACACTATAAATGTAACTTTATAGCCTGGAAATTTATTTATTGACTTGGACATCTTATCTTGTATATATTATGTATATTCAAATGTACTCAAGAAAATCTTGGACTTGCAGTGCCTTATGATTGATGAAGCCGACAGAATATTGGAAGCAAACTTTGAGGAAGAAATGAGGCAAATTATGAAGCTTCTACCAAAGAAGGTAAATTAAGTGGTGAACATAAATGTTCAATTTCAAAGAACATAACTTTGGCAGTTCTTTGTATATTTTCAAATATAGGCAAATCTGACATGGTTATGTCAATTGTATATTGTTTAAGAAATGTAATATGCTTTAGGTTAAACATTTACTGGAATGTATTTCCAGAATCATGTATGGATATTGTGTGATGAGAAGACTTTTTTTAAAAAAAGGTTACATTAAGACAATTGTTGTTTTAATATGCTGAGATCACTGAAGTTCATTTCTGTTACGGTTGCCTTTATAGCAAATCTTTATATTTCATCGTATCCTTATTGAGTTTGTACTTAATATGCAGGATAGGCAAACTGCTTTATTTTCAGCTACCCAAACAAAGAAGGTGTGTACTCAAATTTATTACTATCAACAATATGTTCAGTTTCAGGCCATATTTATTGTAAAAATTTATAGCTGGTTTTTCTTCTACTTGGAAAATTTTGTGTGTCTGTATTTTGACTCATGTTTATAATTTTCACATCTCCGTGGTATCTACAGGTAGAGGATCTTGCTCGATTGTCATTTCAGACAACTCCTGTTTATATAGATGTGGATGATGGGAGAAATAAGGTAGACATGGAGATGAATTATAGTATGTAAATACAAGCACAAACACAAACGCTAATGCGCACACACACAGACACTCACCCATTACCATTTAAACTAAACAATTGCTGGTCCATTTTAGGTTACTAATGAAGGCCTGCAGCAAGGTTACTGTGTCATTCCCAGTGCCAAGAGATTTGTCCTCTTATATTCCTTTTTGAAGAGGAATCTATCAAAGAAAGTTATGGTCTTCTTCTCATCATGTAATTCAGTCAAATATCATTCGGAACTTCTCAGATACATTCAGGTTGATTGCTTTGATATCCATGGAAAACAAAAACAACAGAAACGAACCACTACCTTCTTTGATTTCTGCAAGGCGGAGAAGGGCATCTTGTTGTGTACTGATGTAGCTGCTCGTGGACTTGACATTCCTGCTGTGGTATGTTTGTTTTCTTGGACATAACAGCCAAACCAGATCTAATTTAGAGTACATAATTTGTTTGTAGGATTAGATTTAGCATCAATTGGTGAAAGAACTCGGATTTCATTGGGGTGAAAGTTGTGTTTCTAACTTATAGTTTTGTTCTGATCAAGCTACATTAATATAAGGCTGGCAATTACTGAAGCAATTTGCAGAAAATAATTAGAACAAGAATTTGAAGAAAGATTCTTGGCGTCACAACTAGAATTCCTTTAGCTTCAACACTAAGATCCCTTGGCATCATAGTTTGAAAACTCCATCTGAGGCGCGCCTCGAGGCACCGCCTTGCGGCCACGGCGCATCGAGGCTATCGCCTCAGGCCGAATTTTCAACAAGCCCTCCATAAAGGCTTGAGGCGGTCCGCCTCATGATACGTCGAGTCGAGGCGGCCTGAGGTGGACGCCTCAACCGAAGCCAAAATTATTATTTTTTAAAAATAAAAAAATTATACAAGGGAGCTGAAATTGGGACAAAGATTCCCGAATTGAGCTTCTTTATAGACTAAAAAGCTATCGAAAATAAAATTTCTAATTTTGAAATTCTAATCGGCAGTATCGTTAATTGCGTTGATAGGGTAGCTCGACCCCGATATTTTGCCGAAAATGACAAAAAAATTATTATCTTTAAAAATAACTAACATTTACTATTATATTTATTTATTAGTTATAATTTGTTATTATCAAATTTATTTATGATAGGAATTATATATGAATATGATGCTTTGGAGGATGACACTTCAAACACACATTTCATGCTATTAGGCACAAATGATAGCCTATTTGGAGATTAGCAATCAGTTTACTCCATGAACATATTTTGTTGTTTCATTTTGTTTAGTTTTGATGGCTGATTTTATATATTAATTCATATTGATTTGTTGTGAATGATTTATTTTGATACTTTTAGTTTTTTCATGTTCGGATTGAGGCTGTTGCCTCGACCGCCTTGAGGCTGCCCGCCTCGCATCACACGGGTGGACCGCCTCGCACCGCATACCAAGTTTTCGAACCTTGCTTGGCATGTTGCATAGGGTAAGGGTTGTATCACTCAATCCTAAGAATAGAGCTTCAAAGCTTCTGAATATTTGTTATAACTAGTCTTCATTGGAGTTGAAAGAATTACAGTAGTATGCAGAGACTTCTAGATTTTCGAAATCCTATTCGAAAAGGATTATTTTACGAACTTTTGACTTACAACCCAACTTCGGCCACGTATAATGAATGACTGGAGGACACATAGTTTAAACTCCATTTAGTAAACCTCTATTTATTATGTTTTTAGTATTATAGTTGAGAATGTGGCTATTCAAAACTTTATGTATTTGCTATAATACCAGTGCCTCCACAGTTTCAATATGATCTAATAGCTGTAAATGAAGGTCATTTCTTCTTACTGTTTGTCGAAAGTGTTTATGCAATACTAATAGTTAGAACTGTCACTCTACTTGTTGTGAGGCATGGTGTTCTGCTAGTTGTTCGTTGTAGAATTGGGATTGATGAACTATTTTGTTGACCATGGTTTTCTTTTTCTGTTTGCTTGTAGGACTGGATTGTACAGTATGATCCTCCAGATGAACCCAAGGTATTAAAGACCATTTCTTGCTAATATTTTAATTAATCTTGGTTCATTTTCGGTGTTTTTCATTCATGTTGAGTAACAAATGACGTTGAATTGCCTCTTCCAGGAATATATTCATCGGGTTGGTCGGACAGCTCGTGGAGAAGGTGCAAGAGGAAATGCTTTGCTTTTCTTGATTCCAGAAGAGTTACAATTTCTTCGATATCTAAAGGTCAAATTATTTTGATAGTATAAACTGAAGTGGGGGAATAGAACTTATAACTGCTTTTGCATCTCTCCAATGATCTAAAATACCACCTTGAAAACAACTATGATCCAATTTTCCTGTAAAGCATATGCAGCATATGGTACTATGACTGGAAAATAGAAAAGAAGAAACCTTTTCCAATAAACACAAGCAATTACATATAAGTTCATAATTTGTCACCAGTTCTTTTCAACACTGGCAATTACAATAAACAACTTTTTGATGAAGTAAGACACAATAAATGATTTTTTTCTTAACTTCATATTCCGTCTTCACTTTCAGGCAGCAAAAGTCCCTGTTAAAGAGTATGAATTTGACCAAAAGAAGCTGGCAAATGTGCAGTCACATCTGGTAAAGTTTTGCTTCCTCATTGTTTGTGATCTTTGATTGTTATAGCTGACCGCAGGGAAACTTAGCATGGACTATTTGGTATGATGCAGGAGAAGCTGGTTGCCAACAACTATTATTTGAACAAGTCAGCTAAAGATGCATATCGATCTTATATACTAGCTTATAATTCACACTCTATGAAAGATATCTTCAACGTACACCGCCTTGATCTGCAGGTATGTCTTTCTCCTGTCCTCTCAAAAGCAGTAGTAATTTAAAGCATTGTGTTACACAATGTGTTGAATCATGCCATAATAGTTTGTCAATGAGAAATCTAGAATTACGGTGTAATAATGTCATGTTGAGAAAAGATGAAAGTGGTGGTCACAAATTTGCAGCGGGATATTATTTTAGGGGCTTATACGTCAGTTGCATTGCTGTATGGCCCAATTTCCTTGGAGGTGATAAGCTGTAGCTTTTTTTGTGGGGATGCAAGGAAATTTCTTTTTACAGGGTGAGGAGCTCTACTGCTATAGTCATTTGGTGTTAGTACAAAAAGCGGACCAATTAAATAAACCAAACGTGGTCTTTATTCTAAATGAAAGAAATGCCAATTTTGACTTAGGGTTGCAGTATCAAATTGATTTGGTTTGGAAGTTTAGAAATCAGGTCCTTGCCATTGTATGATAATTATAAACAATTTTAGATGCATCTATCTCTCCTTTTTGTACCTTGGTACATGATAAGATACGGTGATATGCTTTAACCATAAGGTATTGTGACTTACTGTGGTTTAATTGCGCATTTATTGTATTTTTGAGCAGGCAATCGCTGCTTCATTTTGCTTCTCTAGCCCACCGAAGGTGAATCTGACCATAGATAGCAGCGCTTCCAAGTTTAGAAAGAAAGCGCGTAAAGTTGAAGGGAGCCGAAATGGATTCAGTGAAAGCAATCCCTACGGGAGGCAAAGAGATGAAGATGATAAACGCCAATTTGTAAGGTTTTAGCAGAATCGTGTAGTCAAATCACTTACAGTCTGCAGAAATTTTGTTTATTTTGTTTAAATGCAATTTGCATTTGGTGGTGACTTGTTGCCTCTCATATTCAAAATTTGTGCATTAACTGCTGAATATACCCTGCTTAACGGGAAAATCTTCTATGTAACAGTGATACCACGTAGGGATGGCAAAATCCGGATCCGGAAGAGGTTTCACAACCCCGGGTCCGGTTCCGGACCCGGTCTACCCGGTACGGATCCGGGTAGACCCGGTCCGGACCCGATTACCCGCATTATTATTATTATTATTTTAAAGTTTTAATTGTATTTTTTTATATTTATATTTGTATTTTGTCAATTTTATTAGTTTTATTTCATTCTTTTAATTTTTTTTATTAAATTCTATTATTTATATATATATATATATGTATATATTTTATATTTTTTTATTAAAATCTAATTATTTTTTATTTTATTATTTTTTTTACGGACCCAGGTAGACCCGGGTCTGGACCCGGAATCACCCGGGGTCTTCGTTTTAAAGACCCGGGTCCGGATTTTTTAATTCCAGACCCGGGTCGTCCGGGTCCATGCGGACCCGGGCCGGGTCTAGGTCTTGTTGCCATCCCTAATACCACGTCATCCATGCAACAAGCCAATCATTCACTGTCACGCGTGTTAAAATTTAAAAAATAACTAAAAAATAGGTGAAAAAATTCTATACGTCACCCATACCACTGTTGCACCAAAGAATCTCTCTTGCTTAATCGTGCCCTCCTATCGTACCCATATTCCTTCACTTGCATCCAGTCTCAGTTCTGCTTACAACTACCGACCGATGGGAGAAAGCTTGGACTGTACACCTTAAGCCACATAATATTAAACACAAGTTGACACTTGATTGGAAATGGACCAAACTTTTGTAATCTAAATTTTGGTAACATCTGTGTTGATAACCTCAGATTATAAATTATTTTTCCTTGTGTTCTCTGTTGTTTTTTCGTAATTGATAATGCTAACTTAGTTTTGATATAGTTTGAATCCCATATGTTATCAATTATTACTTGACTTTATTTTCAATTATATATATTTGAAACTCTGAAAATGTGTGTATAAAACTCCTTTTACACGATAAATAATATCAAAGTAATTCAAAATTTGATCCTCCAATTTTAAAACTTTCAAGGAAAAATGATATATTATTTTTATGAAAAAAATAATATAAATATTAAAAATTTAACCGTTTAAAATAATTTTTTTTTTCTTCTTTCTTAAAGAATGGACTAAAAACCCAGCTGATTTTTGATCGGGTTGATTGATCAGGTTTTTGGGATCAGCCAGATCGACCAGAGAATCAGCCCACAAATTTTAAATCAATGATTGGATTTTTTTTTTTTCTAAAACATTACGGATTTTATATCTCATTACTTAAGCTTTGGGGTCGAAGTATTCTTTACCCAATTTTCTTACTCGTCATCAAAAAAATTTGTTTTATTTGTTTAAATTTAGGTAAATTGTCAATTCTCCACCGAAGAGGTCAGATTTACACAACAAAATCTAATTTAAAATTATCGATGGTCAAGAACTCGAACTCTTCAAAGGCAATGGTGAAGATTGCCGTGCAAGAAAAGGAACCTCAACCACAGTCCCAACTACGTTGTCTCCAACAGTTACAGTGTCTCCACCTACAGCAGCCTGTTTCTTGATATATCCCAGACCAAAATGATCCGACTCACTTCTTCCTAGTGTATAGCTTGTCAGCTTTCCCACCTGATGAAAGTTCAAAATATGCTTCGAGATATGAAGTTCCGAATTCCAGAAAACACAACGGAGTTAATAACTAGCACATGGTAAAAGTTACTCGCCCAGTAAAATGACTTGTACCTTTTTTCCTTCGACTGTTATTAGGCTGCCAGGTTCTGCTGGTGCTGACAGACGAATTCCCCATAGTCTCTGCTTAACTCCATCATATGTTATGAGCCTAGAGATTGTCTCTTGCCCCTTATAACAGCCTGAAAATAATACACTTCGATCAACCTTCTTTCTACCTTTGTATGAAGAGTTCAATAGTTAAAAGTAAGCTACCCTTGTTCAACGAAATTGAATTCCAGAGACCAGCCTCCAGAACATTGAATTCATTAGTAAGCTCCTTTCCTGGTGCTGGCCGCCCTGCAAAGCACTTGTTATAATAAAAGATACAGAAATTATAGCCAGAAAATGGAGTAGTAGAATATGTAATCACCTTTAATCATCCTTAGTTTTTCCCAGGCATTAGAACCCATTGGAACTGCACCTTCAGATAGAAGGGTTTCCCAAACTGATCCAGCAGCAGCTGGCGACATCAACAATGAAAATCCTTCCTCAGAAATGACGTTTCCCACCCCAACAGTTATTGGCATGCCATTCACCTGAAAATGGATAGTTTTCAATTATATTTCATTGCACAAAACAAAAAACACTAGGTTGAATCCTGAAACAGACATCAGCCTGTTCTTGATTTTAAACA
This sequence comes from Zanthoxylum bungeanum, assembly GCA_019454045.1. Lineage (NCBI taxonomy): Eukaryota > Viridiplantae > Streptophyta > Magnoliopsida > Sapindales > Rutaceae > Zanthoxylum > Zanthoxylum bungeanum. The sequence continues at coordinate 490,559 of SKCR01042136.1, forward strand.
GAATGGATCATTGCTTTTTCACTACTCCAACATTCTTTCAGCTGTATGAACTCATGAAACAAGAACGGCCTCGTAATGAGATGCATATATAGCAAAAGCTACATTCTTTGTAGATCCAACGGGACAGTAAGAAAAGAAGGTGGTTCAAACACCAGGACATGGTATAATGTTACTGTGAGAATTTGTGAAAGAAAAATTGTGTATTAAAATTTACTTGATATAAAACTTACAATGAGAGGCCTTTATATAGGCATTATACAATTACCATATTAAATACACAACAACACAACTACCAACTACACAATTAATGCTTGGTTGAATATAATCTAACAATAAATACTAATTAGCTTCTCAACTAATTCCAACACTCCCCCTCAAGCTGGAGCATACATGTATGCACCAAGCTTGTTACAGATGAAATCAGCACAAGAACCATAGAGAGACTAGGGTGTTTAAAGCGCTGCTGGAGAATGCACAGCAGGAACATATATGGTGACTTGGTTGTTTAACGTCGTTGGAGAATGCACAACGAGAACAGATGTGGAGGTTTGGATAGTTTAACATCGCTGGAAAATGCACAGCTGAAAAGTTTAAACTATTCCAGAACAGCTCAAAACATCTAAAGAAAACTTGCCAAATCACCCCATAACAAAACCCCGAAAAAAGTCAGATGTGGAACTTGGTGCAAATAAGGGATAAGAATTAGCATTTCGTCGTCACTGATATTGTCAAGATTGCCAAAGAAGATGCGGCGCGTGAGGCTCACACATATATAGCGGTGTGTGTTCCCCACGCGCCGACTTGAACGACGACTCTAAAAGTGAGATACTAGAACCCAGAGAAAGATTGGCTCTGATACCATGTGAGAATTTGTGAAAGAAAAATTGTGTATTAAAATTTACTTGATATAAAACTTACAATGAGAGGCCTTTATATAGGCATTATACAATTACCATATTAAATACACAACAACACAACTACCAACTACACAATTAATGCTTGGTTGAATATAATCTAACAATAAATACTAATTAGCTTCTCAACTAATTCCAACAGTTACAAATAGAGGAGCACGAGATTTTGTCATGGGTGCATCAAAGAGTGATAATATAAATCTTTTATTCCAAAAAATATAATGAAACTTCTAATTTTAATACCAAGGACTGAACAAAAGAGTAAAGTACTCAAGGCATAGTAGACTGTAAACTGACTTCAATATATTTGAAACTTGGGTATAAATATATTAAAAATTCTCAGGCGCGGATTTCGGTGTTTTTTTCCCGACCCCGAGAAAGTAGGTGTACTTTCCTGCCAGTCCGCATGAGAGAACTCTTTAACATATTGCAGTAAATGATGTGCTTATTTTATGTTTTCAAATACTCACACAAAATCTTCTAATATTTCACAATAAACCCCCACTCTGAAATCCAATTATCGGCACCCACATCCATTTGGTGGTTGAAATTAACATGAATCTATGTTTTTGGAATGATCCCATTCCAACTTACTAGGGTCAATCAAAATATATAAATAATATTAATAATGCTTTGGTTATCTTCTTTTTATGTATTGATAATGTCAAAAGAAAATTAACTAACTGAACTGCCTTAAATTTAAGGAGAAGTTCCTAAGATTTTGCTAATTCAAATCCAAAGTTTGTCAAAGAAAAGGGTCGGAACGGAAACTAAAGGATTAATTCTTTTAAATATATACTCCAGGTCATGGTTATAGAGTCATAATTAATCAACGATAAAGAAAAGTAATGGACCTATGAAGACTCCTGATTCGTTGCATTAGCAAATAAATACAGAGAAATTAGGCAAACACCAACCACATAAGTAATCTCAATTTTCCTAATTACAATCATCTAAAATTTAATCAAGTTGACCTCATAGTTGTTTAAGGCGCAAGACGCACAGAGGCGACAAGGTCCTCCTGGGGGCCTAGGCGCAAGGAGCAACACGAGGTGCACCCCACATTTTTAGTCTTTATATTAATTTCTCAATTGGAATAATTCATATAAATTGTATTCAAAAAAAATATCCTATAAATTTCAATTTTATAAGTAAAATTAACAAAGAAAGTCATAACTGACAAAAATAATGGTAAATAAAGACTAAAGAGCAACACCTAGAAAACAACAAAGGAGAAAGGGGGGGAGAAGAAAAACTTACTTGATAATTGAGACTTTATTATTTATTTTTTGAAAGTAATATGAGTTGAGGTTGAGGTTCTGTTTATTAAGTATGTGTTTTATGATGTCTAGGGTTTTTATTATTTCACGTTTGTGTTTTTTTTTTTTTAAAGATTTAAGGAGATGTGCTGTCTAAGATTTTTATTATTTCACGTTTTAGTTTTTTCTTTAAATAATAGAAATAAAGATTTAAGGAGATGTTGTCGTCACTAGGTGCGCCTTTGCTAACTATTGTAGACCTCATGTTTTATAGAGGATAGAGACACACAGAAAACATCTTGTAGATCAAGATCTACTAAGAAAAAAAATTAAACTTACACTATAATGTCGATGTGTTCCATATTCCTGCCCAACAAGATCGCCGAGATTCAAATTATGCATGACCTGTTTGCATGTCACAACTACAATCATCGACAATGCCGAATCCAATTTCCAATGAGCTCAATGATAACTCCAGAAAGAGGACAAACAATTAAACAGAAACAGACTTACTTGGTTGCTTTTAGGCCCCACTAGAACGAATAAGCAAGTTTGCTTAGTAATGTCTTGAATTTCTACCTTGTCAGCGAAAAACACATACCTGGAAAGGAAACAAAAATAAAATATGATGAGGGGATTTCTTTTTATATTCGGATAAATTTACGACCTCAGCAAATTTTAATACATAATGAAAATTGAAAAACATGGTGCACTTGATTAGCTCATGCCCGGGCTGTCAAGAACATGTCTATATGCCCTAGAGAAAGGTAGTTTAGCATCACAAAATCTGGCAGAATATGCAACAATAGAGAGGTGTGGATTGTTCATTGGCCCATTCTCTACAAATTTCTGCTCTTTAAGTAAACTGGTATGAAGTTCACTGATGTGAGCATCAGCTCTATAGAGGATCAAAATTTTCCAAGTACAAAACTACAATCATTCTACAAAACAAAGGCAAGGCCAGGAAACCAAGGATATACCACCATCTATAACCATAAAGTTAATAAGACAATCTCCAAGATTTGATATACATACTTGTTGAGCATTTCAGTTATGCTTCCACCGGTCAAGGGTGATACCACCAGTATAACAGCATTTTTCTGTGAATACGAAAGCCGATAAATGAGTTGACAAGATAACTTTCGATATTACACAGCTGGAAAGCAAACTATGATGGAAAAAAGAGATTACCATATTCCAAGCATGTGCAATATCTATTGTCCTCGCTGTTGGTGTAACAAACACAGTGTCACATCCCTACGGATTTCAATGCAACAAATCCCATCAATTAACCCAATATGACTGCATCAAACAAAAATAAAACTGAAGAAGTTTGCATTGACTTCTTAAAACAACACCAGATAAAAGCACAAACTAGCTAAACTTGCCTGTCCTTCCTGAAGAATTTCAAAATTTGCAGTGGTTTGGTTGTGAAGAAACTGAATACGGTCATCTCCACTGACTTCATGGTAATTGAAACCCAACAGTTTTGCAAAGTAGAACATCATTAATGCATCACTCTTATAAAGCAACTGAAATTCAAATAATACAAGTAACAACGATCCACATACGACTCAAGTAGGAGACCAGAATGTACCTCTTATCCTTCCAAAATGTGAAAGGTCCACAACCTAAGCCAGACAACACAACTCATAGCTATTTCCTCAAGAAACTTTCAAAGACAAAAATACATATATTTCAAGTAACCCACAACCCAAAAAACCAATAACTCATGAATAATTCCACACATAAAACTGATGCTATATAATACAATTTGATGACTAGAAGTAAAAAAGCCAATGTTATTGCCGCATCATTTATTGCATTATATATTTTTTCAGTTTTACTCATGCAACTATATATGCCACATCAATTTGTATGGATAACTTAGTATAATTAGTTTGTATACATAGAATTTCTCGTCTCATATCTTATTTTTAAAACTCCAATCGGTATTGTTGTATAGCAGTTCTGGCTTTTAAGATGCAGCTCTAAAGTGTTTCATGTTTGATAAATACTAGCAACAATATTTTGGAAGTTAAAATGTAATTTTACTCATAATTGATTGATGTTTAAAATTCATATTTACCAAACACCATCAACTTTTAGCATTAATTCTAATGCTTTGTTAAATTAATTCTACGAGAAGAGAGAATACTCACAGCAACACCATTATCAACAGCATCCAATGCTTCATCATCATTATCAAACGTTTCAATTATCCCATCTTCTGAAATCTTCGCCCCTTCACTCTTCACAGTATCCTGCAAAATAGTTCAATTTATCAATTTTATATTTTCTTGTATCATTTAATTTTCTTAACAGTTACAGTTATAAAGAAATTTTTGATAATTTAGCTTAGCGGAGGTTCTTACAATGAGGTCGTGATCGATGGGAGGAGGGGAGAGGTCAAAAGGCAACGCGGCTGTTGGACAAATACTTGTACATCTTTTCAGTGAGAGAGCTTTCTTCTTCGTGTGGTCGTTTTTCTCATGCTGAGTCAAAACTACACCGTTTTGAAGAAATTTCTTAGTTCTCAGGATTTGATGACGAGCGGCAAAGCCGAGAATCATATGCGTCGTTGCTGATGATGTACCTGCCATTTCTGTAGATTTTGGAAAGCTCTCACTCCCTCTAAATTCTCAGTAATTTTATCCAGGATATTATTATTTAGGTCCCCCAATTCTTTCGTGTTTTATTTAAAACATATTTTAATTTATTTATTAAACAAGTCCTTGTCATATTATATCTATTTGATAAAAATGCAAGTGTTAATAGTAACAATAATAATAAATAAATAATTAGTCCAGTTCGGCATGTAGAGCAAACACAACTTTTCTACTTTTAAAAATCGAACCGGTCCGGTGATCGAACCAGTGATTTAAAAAGTTCAATAGATCACTTATTCGACCAATTGAACTATTACGATTGAACTGATAAAATCGAATGATGTCATAAATAATTTTAATTAATTAAAATTTATAAAAAAAAAAATTAAATTTTAATTTTCAATTAAAAAAATTAGTTAACCATTTAATTTATCGATTTTGCTAGTTTTTATCGATTTTTTAAACTTGATTTTTAAGATTTATCCGGACGGGTCTCACAATTAATTCTCAGTTCGATCAGCCCAATTTTTAAAACTACAAACCTTCTACTAGGAAAATAGTTAGTGAAATTTGGTAACCTGTTATCAGAAAAATTTAGTTAACTGTCTTGCATATGACAATTTTTCCTTTTTCAAACGAGCACACATGAGACTTTGAATTACATACATACATATATCACAATATTATTTATGTACAAAACCTTTTATATATATAGAATATTGTAATAGATACATAAACAAAGTTTTTTTTTGAAACTTTAGAAACCCCGCCGCCAAACCACCTAACATGGGCTTAAGCAAAACAGTTAAAACTCTCGGCTGCCCCAGGCTCTTACAAGAAATACACCCCTAGACTCGAACCCAAGATCTGATAATTAAATCCTAAGTTTTTTATCACCAAACCACACCCCTTGAGGACTACTGAACATAAACAAAGATGTTAACTAACCAGCCTTCAAATCACTTTCAGATGTAATAATCCCACCACTATTGGACATCCCGATTTTCGCGATTTTCCTGTCTTTGTGAATCCTCGTAAACCTGTCCTTGCTCTCTCACATCTCTAAACATGGAAAGAAATGAGTTGAGGCCTTCTGAAGAAGCTCCTCCTAAGATCCACAACAGCAGCGAACTAAACGAATTCATGCTCCCAGGGTTGGGATTGGGACCAGATTCAGGTTGCCGAAGGTCTGGTTGTCCTGGAATCTCCATAGGGTTACCGACCATGTCTGGATTATTGTTTTCTAAACGTTCTGGTCCAGGAGCGTCGACTCTATTTGTTGGAATTACTTGGTTGGGTCCTGGTCTCGAGCCTGGTCCAGATGTCGTGTCAGTATTAGGTGGACTCGGGTTCCTTGTGTTCAATCTTGTTATATGCAATGTTGATGCAAGAATGGTAGATGAGGTAATGTGAAAGTCCGGATGTTGCTGAAGCTGCGTACGTCTATTTTGGATGAATCTTTGCAGAGCTGGCACCTGAGATGAGATTCGTAGGGACAAACAAGATCAAACTACAGTTTCCAAACATATTGTTAAGAGTAAAATAGAGTAAACACAGAGATGCTATCAGGAACAGTTTCATATTTGATGCATTAATGATGCAAACAATTTCAACTAAGAGAAGAACAATCTGCAATTACAAGCATATTCAAGTTTCACAATAAAGAATATATAAATCAATTAAGGATCACATAACACCACACGAAAATCTTAATAGGTTTAATTACCTCAAAGTGGTTCCAGAAGTACAGAATGAGGTGCTGCATAAATGCAGCAGCAGTACCAAGTGCCAAATATGAAAATCCTGGAAGATTAATAAGTTAAATTTTGACACAAGTAATAGTTCCAGCTATAACCAAAATGAGTCAAAAGAGTGACAGGGCCATACCATAAGCATAAGAGAAGAAATATATGTGAAAAACCAGAAAATAGAGCAGAAAGAAGCGAGGGAAGAACTTCATCGATAATGGTGTGCGGACACTGCAAATAGTGACAAGCAGAACAATATTAGAAAGAAACGACAATTAAGATTACAGATTCTTATCACTAGTTAAATAAACCAAAGAGCTGGTCAACAAGGGAGATGTGTCTAAGCCCCCACTGGTCCTTGTAACCAGGTCGACCAAAAATGAAGCTCAAAATTACATCAAAGAAATTAATCAAACCATTAGTGTGCAAGACTACATATGGGCAAAATTACTTTATTCTAATAGCAAGCTACTCATATGTCATCAAAAGGAAGCATGCATAAGCAAGTGCCCTCTTTCACTAAGCATTTCAAATATACGAGTGCGAGTGAGAGAGAAACCTGATCAGTGTAAATAGTTCGCACAACCAGACAAGAATTAAAACCATGAAAGCCAACAGCTGGTCATCATAAAACTCGAACAGGAAGAAGAGGATACCAATCATTATCTGCAAAATCCAACATACAGGTCTGTAAGAAAGACCCAAAGAGCGATAATGCACAAGATTCAACAAGATGAAAAAAAATAAATGAAAGAAAACAATAACATTTAAAATGTATTGTAGAGAATATGTATCAAGATAGCAAATTATAAAGACAATATGAATGCCTACCGGTACAAAGACAAGTGATTCAATCACATGCACAAAGATCAACTGAAATGTTGGGAGTCTATGCCGAGCATGGTGTTGTAGCTGCACTGCAATAATAATTTGACAATAAGAGACACCCAATCATATCATATTTGGAGCAAGAAAAAACAGGACTCATGACAAGAGATTCTAACCAACTATCGAAAGTTGTCTGGCAACACAAGGAATTGAGCTGACAAATTCATAGCTAACTCAAATAACCTTTTCAATTAATTGACCAACGGAAGCAGCATTGAAGGCACAATAAAACCTGGAGCAGGGTGCTAGCACTACATCACACCCTAGAAAGGAAAATCAAATAAAGCATACCCGTGAACTTCAGCATGCGAGTCTGTGTCTCTCTCAATGTAAATGACACTGACATTGTGGTTGTGAAAAATACAAACAGTGACATCATAAGCACACCACATTTGGTCACCAGATAATCTACAATAAAAGAAAAGGGAGGATGAAATGTGTGCAACTCATCTTACCACAGTTGTCAACAGACTAGACAAAAGATCAAAAAGATACTTGCTACTATGTTAGAAATTGTCAAGTATTGTAAACATTTTTAAGATGCCAACATTCTACGAAGAAAAATTGACCAACTTTAAGTACTGTGTGATTATACACCAAGCATTGAGGCATTGGTGCTCAGAAGATTCCAAAATATAATAATACAAGAGATCTTCTCAAGTGTACATGATTTTTTTTCCTGGTCCTGATGACAGTTGCCGATTACAACCAAATTCCCTTCAGTTTGCAATGATATAGATATAAAGGCTCCTACTCTTTTTCCCCTCCTTTGCCAGTGGGGAAGGGTTTGGTTGGGGTTGGCTGCTTTATAGAAAGTGGAAAGATATATATAGACAAAACTACTCAGAATCTAGTTTGTGAATTTAATGGCTGATGATATATTTGCCATTTTGGACTTCTCTGGAGACTAAACTTGCTGACGTGTCCCTGCTTCCTTGCAGTAACAGAATTGCTAACACAAATTCCAATATTTCCTTTGCAGCTAAAAAGTTATGATTTCCATTCGCCTGTGATTTTTGTTTTCTCCTACATTTATCTTGATCCTCATATTTTCAGTACGTGATTTAACACTTTAAATTATTGACAACTTCCAGACACAATGGGAAATACAGACTCTTGCCATTGACCATGTGACACCAAGCCAGGTAAGTGCACATTCCAACAGCACAGACCAACACTCTGCAAATCCAACAGCCAAACAAGTCCCAAATAAAATGTACTAAATAAGCAAGCTCATCACAAGAAAAGCACCTGTGAAAGTAGAAAAATGACAAAATCAACACACCTCCAAACTTTGCAGGACCTTCTGGTGGTTCCTGTGCATAACTAAGATTGTAAAACTCCTTTGTCTGATAATTATAAAGATACCCTGCAACCAAATTCGAAATATTGTTCAGAAAAAATAGAGATGTTGACTTACTCAAACACACCATGCAGAGAACCTAATATTGACTCTATGCTTTATAGTACTAACAAATTTATATTCAAGCAGCTGACTCATATATTCTTCAACTTCAGCAACAATTACAGGAAACATATGGTAGAGAACTTTCGGATTAACCAAAAGATCTTTATACGGGAGGTGAATGAAGAGGAAAGCAGTCTCGTTAAGATTACAATAGGGAGCCGTTTAAGGAGTTCTTCAAACTTGATTTGGACTATGACATGGTTGGTAGAGAAGCTGTTGGACTCTGTCCAATAATGTCTCCAAGAAAGATTTTTAGCTACCAGTTGTAGTTAGAGAAACACAGTAACAAGAAAGGCTGTTCATTAGCATCTATAATTAAGGATCCTGGGGTTTGAAGAGCATGACTTTCAGGACAGCAGTATCTCCGCTGGCTACTTAAAAAAAGAAAGCGAGGAAGGTTATGCAACCTCTAAAATTATTTCAAATTTTCAAGAGTCAATCCTTCCAAGATAACAAGCTTTTCTGCAGGAGGGTTAATTGACATGATTATATTCCTCAAAACTTTCATATATAGATACACATATATATATATATATGCAGTGCATCAAGAGAAATATTTATTACCTTGACCAGGAGTATTCAGTAAACTATTCATCAAAATAGTATCGTATCCAACAAATCTGTTTATGAGAAGTTGCTGCCACCTATAAATAGAAGATAGTCCTTTAAAAACTCAACGTTTCATGTAAAATGCATATGGAAACCATTCAAGCATATAATTGCAACACAAATTTAAACTTTTTTTTTGGAAACCCCGCCGCCAAACCACCCGACCTGGGTTTAAGCGGCGTAGGTAAAACCCCTGGCTGCCCCAGACTCTTACCAGAAATGCACCATCATGACTCAAACTCAGGACCTGGCAATCAAGTCCTAAGCCCTTTTGCCACCAAGCCACACCCCTTGGGGCCACAGATTTAAACTTACAGCAAGCATTTCCACATTTGAACTTCAATAGAATTTTCAAAAAATGAGAATTACAAAGCAAGTGGATAAGAAACCCACCAAGGCTATGTTTGGATTGATGGAAGGGGATGGTTTATAATGGAATGGAATGGAATGGAACGAAATGGAATGAAGAGTAACGTACCATAATTTTGTTTGGGAAAAAAATGAGAGGTTTATAATGTAATGTTTCAAAACATTGCTTGGTAAATAAATAGTAATGGAATGTAACTAAATAGGTCTTAATGACAATTGCGCCCTATATTATAAAAGTACAAAAGATATTTTTTTTGTTATTTTTTAAGGGATAAATTTGTCTTCACAGGTAATGTTATTTTTTTAAAGTTACGTTCTATCCCCAACCCCCCGATTTGGGCGGTTCATTTTCAATGGCTCAATGTCCCTTTTTGTTACACTCCCTTCCATCCCCTTTCATTCCCTTTCATCTCATTTCATCAATCCAAATAATGAATTTTAAATATTTTAAGTTACATTCCACTTCATTCCATATTTCCATCCCCTTCCATCAATCCAAACATAGCCTAAAGTAAAAAGGAAAAATAACTTAAAGGCAATTCTAGACCCTGAAACAACACAGCCAATGATGAAATTGAACTTTCAACAAATAGTGCATGTATAAATCATTTCAACAAGACAGATTTAATGGTGTAATTGAACTTAAAACTATGACATCAAATCACCAGAAAATTTGCTTCAAAATTAAGCAGCTGTAATAATTCCCCGAGTAAACCAAATAAACTATTGACTCATTTGCCACTAATTTTGCATCAATTCAAAAGTAATCAACTGCAAGCTTTTCCACTTCATCCCAATACAAGCTAATATGATGTAATACCTAGATAAAAATGAAATATGGTTACTTTAGCTGTGGCTGAATACAGCAACAATTGCCTACATATTCAGCACAAATCTTCAAAGACTTCATCAAAATGGCACTGCTACTTGCAAATATTCTAATCTTCAAGATATCAAAAGCGAACAAACTAATTTTCCAATGCACCAAAAGTTTTTGAAACTGAGAATTAGTATTCCTTCCTCTACAGAATAAATTATAGGTACTCAAGTCCTCAATCATTGATACCTCAGACTTGCACACTTTAATATATAAAACAGTGAAACTGGAACAACATATGCCCATTCGGAGACAAGACAAAGTCACAAAGCATAGGAAATATAACCTGTTCCCAAAGCAAGAATGCCGAGCTGGTATACTGATATTGACCGTTCGTATATTATGCCGAATTTTATCTGCTTCTGGTAACAAGAAATAGCCCTACACAACAGACTTAAAAGTATTAAGAAAAAACATAAGATTACAAGCCTTAATACCTTGGCAGAATCTTTGATAAAAAAAAAAATCAACTAATTCAAGTACTTTAAATGCAACAAAGTATTTTTCTTCTGTCATAAATTTTTTCAATATCCTGGAAATCTGTCCACCTGTGCACCATGTCCAAAAATAGGGACTAACACCAGACTAAAAGACCTTTATAGCAAGCAAAGTCATGGTATAACTTTTCAGGAAGGTGGTTCCATGGGGATTTGAACCTCTGACCACTTGGTTAGAAACCAAAGATCATACAATTTAACAAAGGAAAAAGATACCTTTTCCATGGTGTACAAATAAGTAGGTTCAAATGCTTTGCTTCTATTCTCAAGCCACTGCACTGCAAATAGACAGCACAGTTTCAATTAGAGAGAAAAAAACATAAAGCACAACATGGGAAAAGCGAAAAAGAAAGGATGAAAATTTGACTTTACCACCATTGCATTTCAAACATACAATATACATGTTCAGAAAACTTAAGTCTAGGATTTACTGTTGGCACCCAAATTTTCTAAGCATTACTCGTATTGACCATCATATATCCTACTAAATCAAGAGATGGACAAATTCAAACAAACTCTACAGACAAATTCAAGTGAAGAGGATATCCTTGTTGATGAAACAAAATGGAAAAAAATTGATGCCCAATTATGTAATTTGCTATGGCAATCTATTGATTCTAAACTCAATGTCATCTTCATGACTTATAAGACCTGCTAAAAATTATGGAATAAAGGTAAAACTTTATACATCAATGATATCCAACACTTATATACTGTTGTTTCTAACATGTTTAATTTGAATCAACGGGATATGGATATGTCTGAGTATATTGGCAGAATAGAATCACTATGAGAGGAGTTTAAATCTATCCTATCAATTACTACCAGTGTTGCTGGCCAGGAACGACAAAGGGAACAATTTTTCATGGTATTGACTTTAATTGGGGTACAGTCCAAGCTTCAGCCAATTCGTGACAGATATTAGCCAATGCTGCCATCCATCTCTAGAGAATGTTTTTTCTCGCCTCCTCCGCGTCTCGTCTACCACTACCTTTCTAAGTTATCATATTTTTTATGCTCTATATTATGCTATTGTCTCCACTTTTTCTTCTGTTCCTATTCCTAAGTATATCAATGAGGCATTATCAGATCCAGGGTGGAAGCAGGCGATGGTTGATGAAATGGTTGCTTTACACTCTGGTGGCACTTGGGATTTGGTTCCTTTACCCCTCGAAAAATCTACAGTTGGATGCCGATGGGTTTATAGAATGAAGGCTGGTCCTGAAGGGCGAATTGATCGTCTTAAGACTCGTCTGGTTGCCAAGAGCTATATACAGATATTTGGTCTAGACTGCAGTGACATTTTCTCCTGTGACAAAGACTGCTTTTGTCCGACTATTTCTTTTTATGGCTGCTATGCGTCATTGAATCTTTTCTCAGCTAGACATCAAGAATGTATTTCTCCATGTCGATCTTTAGGAGGAAGTTTATATGGAGCAACCACCTGGTTTTGTTGCTCAATGGGAGTTACAGGAGTATGGTTTGGTATGTTTCTATACGGTTTAAAACAATATGCTCGTGCTTGGTTTGGGAAATTCATTACTGTTGTTAAAGTTTTTGGCATGACTCGTAGCGAAGGTGATCACTATGTTTTTCATCACCATTCCAATGGCAAATGGATCTACTTGGTGGTTTATGTGGATAATATAGTCATCACTGGAAGTGATCAAGTGGGTATTACACACCTATTTAATATTTCCAAACTAAGGATTTGGGATGACTCAAGTATTTCTTTGACATAAAGGTAGCTCAGTCTAATACTGGTGTAGCCATTTCCCAAAATAAATATGCCTTAATAAAGTAAATCACCTTCAAAAGTTAAATATCTAGCATGGCTTATAGCTCTCAATAAAGAAAATACCATGGACGATTTTCAGAAAAGGTGGCCAGGAAATGCTTTGAATCCACAATGGTGTGTATTATGTAGACAAAATGAAGAAACAACTGATCATAAATTCATTCATTGTTTTTATACTAAGGAAGTATGGTGCAAATTGTTGATTGGTTTGCTATGGGTATGGCCTAGAAATTGCAAAGATTTGATTGAGCAGTTTTTGTTTCCTTTTAAAGGAAGTAAGAAGGCCAAACTTCTATTCAGGTGTGGGATCATGGATTTTTTTTTGGGAAGTTTGGGCCGAGAGGAACAAAAGGATTTTTGAAGATCAAAAGGGTGTAGAAGGACAAAGTTCAGTTTAAATCTTCATTATGGGCTTCGTTTTTGGATGAATTTAATGGAATTCATTTATCTACCATTAATTGGAATTGGATAAGTGTTGTTAATTAGATTCAATTTTTTGTTTTTTGAGTTGTTTAGTCTTTGTATTGTTTAGTTGTAAGATTAGTGGATTCCTTATCCACTTTTGTGTAATGTTTATGTTATTTCTTAATAAAATTCATGTTTCCTATAAAAAAAAAATTCTTCAGAAACTAACATGTTAGATTGCAAATCTGTTGACACGCCCATGGATCCAAATATTAAACTCTTACCAAAGAGGGGGAGCCATTGGAGAATCCTGAGAGAGACAGAAAATTAGTCGGAGAACCATTGGATGATATGGACGATACAGAAGACTAGTTGAGAAGCCGAACTATCTTACAATCACTTGACCATATATCTCCTTCGTTGTAAGTGTGGTTAGCTAGTTTCTACAAACTCCTTGTGAGAGTCATTGGGATACAATTATACGTATTCTTAGATATATAAAAAGGGCATCAGAACAAGGACTGTTATATGAAGATAAGGGACATACTCAAGTAATTCGGTATTCTAATACAGATCGGGCAGGTTCTCCTTCAGACAGACGCTCGCTCTACTACAAGATATTGTGTTTTAATTGGAGATAATCTAATATCTTGAAAGAGTAAGAAACAAGTTGTCGTCGCCAGGTCTCGAGCAGAAGTAGAATATCGAGCCATGGCCTTAGCAACATGTGAGTTGGTATGGTTAAAGTCTTAAAGCAGTTGTTGTACGAATTAAAGTTTGGAGATGGGACGCAAATGAAGCTAATTTGTGACAATCAGACAACACTGCATATCACATCTAAGTCTGTGTTTCATGAAAGGACCAAACGCATAGAAGTGGACTGTCATTTTATCAGGGAGAAATAGACTAGTTTTATCAACTAACTGATAAGGTCAATTAGCGGATATCCTTAATCCTTACTAAGTCTCTTTGAGGTCCTCGCATCGATTTTATTGTAACGAACTTGATGCATATAATTTATATGCTCCAGCTTGAGAGGCAATGCTAGAATTGAGAAAGTATCTCTAAGATTGATAGAGTTACTGCAATGATCTATATGATTTGATTATGTAATTATGGGTAGATTTAATTTCCTTTTCTAGTATAGTCTAATGGGTATATAAAGCATACTCATGTACAGTTCATAATATTATTATTGGGATTCCCTGTTCCCTCTACTTTCACATTACATAATATGAAAAATTCTTTATCAGAAATAAAAGATAAGCATTTACAATTTTAAATAAATGCTGCATTCAGCAGAACGCAGAAGTGTTCTGTTATAATATTCTAACTTCAATGACTAATTCAAGATAGGAAGATAATTATTTTACTGATTTCTCCCAACATTTTACAGTTACATATATTCAATATTATGGACATATTTCTCCACCATACATCCAAATTAATAAATAAATAAAAATAATAATATAAGATGGTGTCAAATAAAATAAAAACTAGTTCCTAGGAAACCTTACAAGAGATCAACTTATACAATTCTCTCATCACAGAAAACGTCTCACTAATCAGCATGCAGAATAAAGAGGCAATTATGATTTTTAAAAAACACTATATTTCCACTCACCTGGAAAGGCCAAAGGGAACG
This sequence comes from Zanthoxylum bungeanum, assembly GCA_019454045.1. Lineage (NCBI taxonomy): Eukaryota > Viridiplantae > Streptophyta > Magnoliopsida > Sapindales > Rutaceae > Zanthoxylum > Zanthoxylum bungeanum. Next base: position 505,645 of record SKCR01042136.1, read on the forward strand.
AAGTTTGATAATAGTAATACACCAAGGAAAACAATAATTAGCAGAATGGCAGTCTCTAATATCAGAATTATGATTAAGTCCACATATACAAACAAAGAATTCATAGAGAAAGCCCAAAACATTTGCACTCCTCCATTGCAAACATTAAAATTACTTCCTTGAGAACTGTCTGTCACAGTGGTAACAGATTCTATCTCAACCACGTGATGAGTTTAGACATTTATGCCAGAGACCATATCAAGAGACCTCCGGATTTAATACTATATTCACATAGTTATAAGGTTGCGACGCCTTGATGAGCAATTAGTAGCAAGGATACTTACCAGCACATGAGTGAATCTTGTCCAAGTAAAGTACATGCGTCAATTTTGGAACATCGAGATTTAAACGTATCCCCACAATAGTCTGCACTAGGAAGTTCAAATTCAGTAAAGACTATAAAATGATACTAGAGTTAAGATTGAATAAGGTACAATTTGCGCTAGTTAATTAATTAAGAATAGTAAAACTAGGATAGGAGGCTACAGATAGAAAATTTACAAAAACATTGTCATCAAGAATTTACTCACCCACAGCTTCTGGAAATTTCCTAAGATTTGCATTGCATATCTCCAAATGAAAGATAAACGCCTATACCACTTTTTGCCAAAATGAATGATAGCTGATTTAAAAGCCTCCTTGGCTGATAAAGGAAAACTATTACGTGGCTCCTCCTTGTCAATTTTACTGGGTGCACTATTAGTTGTTGGCTTAAAGCTTTGACTGTCAACAGAGCTCTCTGCTTGGTGTTCAACAGGTTCTGTATCAGTCCTCCAAAACTTCAAATCTAATTTGCCTTTCCTAGCCCTGGAACTGATCCAATTCGACCAAAACTGTGCAGCCGAGAATGCCAATCCATCATCATCCATATTTGAAACTTCTAACTTATCTACAACATTAGAATAAGAGTCATTCCATGACCACAAGCCTGCACTGGTTATCTACATCATACGAGAAAAAGAAAAAGAAAAAAGGTCAGTTTCTTAGTCATGAAAGATTGGCGAACTTAATTGTCTTACACAATTACCTTTAAACTACAAGCTAAGACCTAATATAGAGTGCCTAAACCTCAAAAGGAGAAAGAATTACATAATTTTGAATAAACCAGGGACAGGTCCAGAAATTAAAGTTGAATTCGGATCACAGCTGAGCTAATGTGAAGTTGGGCTTCACCGGATGTCGGACAGAACTTTTCTACAATTTAAGCATGGTCAAGCCACTGCCTAGATACATAATCATACATCCTTGAAAATGCATCATGTGTCTGATGTCATGGCTATGAATTGATGACATCAAATTAAGTTTGAATTTATTTCTCTCTACTTTTCTGTGCTATATTGCTTTATAATATCATAGCAAATAATAAAAAACAATGAAGTAATACTTAAGAAACAACTTTAAAAAATCATCATCATCAGATTACAAGACCAATAAAACAGCCTCGACAAAAAACAATTGGCCAAGAAGTACTGAAGTAGCTGTATAGAAATGATATAAAATAAGGGGATAACTCAATCCCAAGACAAAGCTGGCTCTGAGTTCAACTTTTTGTGGACAATATGTGATATCCGCACAAGAAATTAGGATTTGTCATGATATTATAAACTCAAATTATAAGAGACAATGTAGAAAATTCTAAATCAGAAAAGTGGGCTGGAATTTAAAATGAAAGATAATATACCTTAATCTGTATAAGTTGGGCTTCCGTCATCTCAAATCCAACAAATTCACTCGAACAGCCAGGCTTTAAATGCAAAAGATTCAGATTCAAATCAGAAAGGTGCATAAGATTTCCCGGAAAAAGTATATAGATTAAAATCTCTCACACACAGAGTAACACAAGAATTCATCAACGAAGCATGTTGACTATTGACAAAAATGGCAGTTACAAAGAAACATAAAGCAAGCTGAATTCAGCAAATTTAATTTTCAATATTTTTTAAAAGCATGATATGATATGTGCCGCGGTGATCATTATACCTAGCAAATGATAAGTCCTCTTGATATTACTAACCAAAGGACTTGTTTGGGATTGCTTTTGAAAAATTAAGAATAGCTTATTTTATAATTTTGGATATGGGGGGTTCATAAAATTTTAAATAAGTGATTTCTTTACCACTTGACACGAAATGGAGTGTTCAAAAGTAAAAAGACGTGTGTACAATTTCAGTATATAGCTCTGTTATGGCAAATTATACACTGTCGCAACACTTATAATCATAAAATTACCAAACACGCAGCAGTTTCAACAGCATAGCTTACCAAAAACTCAAGAAAGCAACAAAAACTACACCTAAAACAATTCACAAAGAAGAAAAGAAAATACCTGTTGAACATAATTGGCGTGCATAACAACGAGAACACAGAACAAAGTGATAGCAATGAAAAGATAAATGTATTCGAAAGTAGCCCTAACTTTCGGCGTCAGCACTCGCGAGAATCTCTCTTGAACTCGTAAAAACGTGTGCTCTGGATCCATCTCTCTCCCTATAATTTTTGCGATCGCTTAGGATTGTATTTATCGGCTTCTCGTCATCGTCGTAAACAATAAAATTGATTTCTTTTTTATTGTTATTTTTTTCTTTTTTAACCTCTTGAGTGTTGAATTGATTGAAGACGATCTTATCATTCATTAGCCAAATTCTTGTAATAAGGAATCGCAAAATGTTTTAAATTAACAAAGCATGTCGTTAATAATAAGATAATCAATGCCAGGCCAGGCTTTAATATGTGGGCCAGCTCTTGACCAGACCTGGGCTTCAATGAAAATCTCGAGCCTGCCAGGCTTGGATATTGTCCAGGCCCGTTCCGCCCGGGCTGTAAATATGCGAGTCAGTGGAACAAAATTCTCATTTTAAATTTTTAATGGTATTTGATTATATTTATAATAGAATTTTTGAGGATTAAAATTTTTTTAATCCCAATAACTCTTTTCAAATCTTATAGTAGTGTTTGGTTATTTTTAGAGTAGGATTTTGATGATTAAGAAACTTATTTTACCTAAGGATTGGGCCAATTAAAATTACAAAAAAAAAAAAAAGTTTTTTTTAAGAAGAGTTTACCAAACCACCCGACCCGAATTTAAGTGGAGAAGGTAAAATCTTCGACTGCCCCAAACTCTTACAAATAAATGTACCCCTTGGACTCGAATCCAAGACCTAATAACTAAATCCTAAACCATTTTATGACCAAGTCACGTCCCTCGAGGGAAAAAAATTACTTAAAATATTACTTTCAATAATTATAATCAAGTTATTATTACATTGATATTTTTAACAGAGGAATTTATTTGTCAATTGGAGTTAGAGACGTATATTATATATATAAAATCAAAAACAAACAAGCAAATGAAAATATCATGATTGAAATGTTCTTAATCGTCACTAGTACTGGAAAGTTACTAATAAATGGCCATAATATATATGTATATAAAGTATTTATTCTGATTTTGTATTATATCATTTTATAAATTTATTTGTTATGTAAGTTCCATTTTTATTGGTATTGTCCGTGACAAAATAAGTTCAATTGAGTTGTAACAAGTCTTGAAGATCTTGGAGTAATTAGACTGGTATTTGGCAAAACTGTAACATTTTTGTTAGTGCTGCGTTCGTTGCAGCATTCGAACGTGTGGCGTTAGTGACACGTTCTCCATTGGGTTTGAATGAAACATTCCAGAGAGCAATAGTTCATGGTACTTTCGTGGAAACGTTAGAACGAAACATTCCAGAGAGGAAGCGTTCGCGGTGCGTTTAAGTAGCGTTCGAACGAGTCTTTCCAGTGAGCACGCGATCATGGTGCGTTCGAGTAACCGTTCGAACGGATTACGATCTGAACGCGTTTTTTAGCATTTTCACTTTGAAAAACCCTAAATCTTCACCCTACCTATAAATAGAACATGTAGCCATCTTCCTCAAATATTGAAACACAAATCCATTGAGCCAAAATCTCTCAAAGATTTCAACCTTCTTTGATTCCACCATTGAAGACTTCCTTCATCTTCTTGTCTTCTTTGTTAATGGTGAGAATCTCTATTTGATAAACCTTCAACACAACCTTACCCAAAATTCATAATCCTTCGGATTTCTTTAGGAGGAAGTTTGGTAGTCGGAGTTCTGGAACTTAGAGTTGCAGAGACAATCCGCTCAGAGACTTCAGAGGTTCTGAAGAAACCGTGGTTTACGGGCTTGAGGAGTTCCTTGAGTTCTTGCAGTCTAGAGGTATTTGAGCCGGTGGAGTCGCCACCATAGGTCTTGACCATCGCTGTAAGTTTCTCTCTATATAGTGGATTGGGCTGGTAGCCGAGATACCCGGAGTGGTTTTTTACTCGCACGAGTTTTCCACTTCGTCACCAAAATTATTGTGTTGATTTTGTATGATTGATTTATTTTTCGCAATTTATTTTATTTACTTATATTGTGGTTGCTTGTTGAGAATCCATAGACACATTAATTATGACCTGTCTTGATTAATTGTGATTAATTCATAGGGTAAGAACCTTGGATAAATACAGACTTTCAATTGATATCAGAGACTTATCTCGATCTTTGACTATATTGATTTGGATCGTAGTCAACCTTTAAATTGTCCGTCATTTTTGATGGCACAAAATATTTACATTGGAAGGTTCGCGTGAGAGCGTTCATTAAATTCTTAGATGAGAGGGTCTGGATGATAGTAGAATACGGGAGGAAACCTCTCGTAGATTCGTAGTTATAGTTGATGAGGTCTTTTCCCCTAAAGATAAATTGACCTGGACCAAGGATGATTTTGACGCTAGCAATAGGAACAGCAATGCAATTAATGCCACACATGGTGTTGTGTGCTCAGCTGAATTTAGGAGAATCTCTATATATGAGATAGCCAAGGATGCTTGAGACATCCTGCAGACTGTGCATTAAGGCACATTGTCTGTTAAAAATAATAGACTCCAGGATCTTGCTACTAGGTTTGAGGTCGCCCAGATGAAAAATGATGAGACCTTTGATGAGTTCTATGCTGAGATTAACGATGTCATTAACTCAAGTTTTAACCCATGTGAGATTATCCCTACCAGTAGGATAGTTAGGAAAATCTTTATATCCATGCCTGATAAGTTCCTACCAAAGATTACCGCCATCAAGGAAAGCAATGACCTCGATCACCTTAAATTATATGACGTCGTAGGAAAACTGCAAGTTTATGAGAAGAAACTTTCTGGTTATAAAAAGGCAAAAACTATAGCGATGAAGATCGCAAAGGAAGTTGTGCATGATCCATCTAGTGATGATGATGATACCCTCACAGATCATGATTTGGCCATGTTTGCAAAGAGGTTTAAGAAATTTCTTAAGCTTAAGAATAGTGGCAGTAGCAGTAGTAGGTATATGGAGGATAGGCCTAGAGAGAGTAGACATAGCTGGAGAGAGTCTAGATAGGATAAATATAGTAGACCATATGGTATTCAGTGCCATTAATGTGAAAGATATGGGCACATTAGACCTGAGTGTCCCACATACCTTAAGGCTAAAGGTAAGAGCTGCCATGACAGCCTCCTTTAGTGATTCAGAAGGTGGCTACTTTTGATGAGTCTCTTGAAGACAAAAGTAATTTTATGGCCTTTAATGCTATTGTGTCTGATGAGAGAGAAATGAAGTTAATGATGTTGATTCATAAGTCTCTCTCGATGAGTCTGTAGATGAGAATAGTCTTCAGATAGTTTATGCTGAATTGTGTAATGAGATTTTAGTTATTATGAAGACTAATATAGAGGTCAATAAGAGGCTAAAAGGAGTAGAGCTAGAAAAGAATGAAGCTCAAGCCAAATTTGAGCACAGCCTTGTGATGGTTGATGACCTCGAGGAGAAGAACATAGGCTTAGTTGATAGGGTCCACACTTTAGAAGCCAATCTTGAAGATGTTATAACCCAGTTGTCTGCATCTTCTAGTGAGAATAAAAAACTAGACTGCATGTTAGGTATTAGTGTTGAGCCTAATTGCAACAAGGTTTCATCATCTAGAGCAGTGTCTAACCCTCCTAAACATGACTTAGGCAAGAATCTTATTGAGTGTAGTCATGTGTTTCCTCCATTTGTTCCTCGTCATGTGACACAACCTCGATCTAGAGGTGTTGTGGGTAAACCTCTGTAGGCACTGTATTTTTGAATAAAGCCCAAAGGAACTACCCGATAAATTACGAAAATCGCGGGAAACGGACGTCGGAAGAGAAAATTCAAAAATTAATATCTTATCAAATTTAATTCATTTGTTTAGCCACTGGCTCGCTTGATTGATCTCTGTTTTAAATATTAGCCTTGGCCCAAAACCCCCGCAATCCATAAAAGCCCACATACCTATACACACCCATCCAAAACCCATGCAACACATGCAACCCTTTTAGGCCCACACGCCCAAGCCCAATCCAAAACAATTTAATCACATGCCAAATCCCTCCAAATCCCCTTCCAAATTTAAGAATATTTTGAATTCAATCCCCACCAAAATTAAACAAATTCTTTCCCTAAATAACTTAATAAAATACATCCATTTTTTACATGATTTATTTCATTACTTGAGAAACCCTAGCACACCATTATAAAAAGACAACATATCCAAACCCTAGTCTTCTCTCTTCCCCCCTAAGACTCTCTCGCCTCTCTCATATCCCTCATTCTCACTCCTGACACGGCAAAAAGAAAACCATAAAGTTCACGCCCTCTTTCTCTTCCATCTCTCTTTATAAAAAACAAACAAAAATATAAACCCTAGGGGATGATCTCTCTCGGCACAGAACACACACCTTGGCCTCTCTCTCTCTGAACCAAACGTAAACCCAAACCTTAGAATCACATACGGCCACTCACTCAACCTCACACAGCAGGACCATCATCACCACACGTCCAACTCACGACCTAAGCATGTCCCTCATTCATGCAATAAACTCTTTCATCACCAACAAACTGACTCACGCCAAAACACCACACTATCCACCCACACGGCAACACACTCTTATTCAGATCGCACACAGACCAATTGTGAAAACACATACACACGACTTCACAAGAAACGCACACACACTGACTAAACAACCCAGCCGTGAACAACAAAGTAATAAGCCCTGACTGACAACAACAAAAAACCAAAATATAAGCACCACGTTGACACACGTCCCTCTCTATTTTCCTCTTTCTCTCTTCACGCCTCCTCTCTCCCTCTCTATAACAACAAATCAAAAACACAAAAAAAACCCTAGACACAAGCTCACAGCCAAACGAAAGAAAAAGAAACCCTAAGGCTCTCGCCTCTCTCTCCTATCTCTCTCCACCCACGACCTCCATCTATTCTCTCTCTTTTTAACCTATTCGGCAACACCCTTCTCTCGAATTTTCTTTCACGGCCACACCATCAACGAAGAGCCACACACAGACCCTCCAAAGCTTGACACGGTAAACCACTAAACAAATGACAAACAACACCACCCAAAGCTCCACGTGAACAAAAAACAATAAAACCAGCCTTGACCACCACAAACAGCCAGCACAAAGCCACTCTTCTCGGCACAACAACACACCACAAAAGCAATAGACACATGTTTTCCACGCACACATACTAAACACACAAAACCGACACAAAATGTAAACAAACGACAAACCCTACGCCAAAACCAGACATCAAAGCAACAAAGAACCCTAAGAAGTAAACAACCAACACAGAAAACAGTCCAGAAACAGCCCCTCTGACCACCGAAACACCCCCATGAAAACAGTCCAGAAACAACCCTTCTAACCACTGAAACAGTCTCCAAACCAGTCCAAAAAATAGTCCAAAACAGCGAAGAAAACAAAGAAAACAGCGAGTGGAAATAGCGAACCAGAAAAACAGCGGAGCATTAACTCTTCCGGCGACGTCTCAACGCACTTCCGAGAAGCGACTTAAAAGGTAAGACCTGAGGGCCCTCTCTTTAATATTCATTTTGTTATCCCAGACACGGCATGCTTGGTTGGACGTGGAATGCGTCCAACCGGGCATGCGAGATCCCACACTAACGGCCAAGTCCCTTGGTCCATTTGATTTCTTTAATATTTTTGTTATTTATTTTTTATGTTCATTTAATGTCTGTGTTTATTATTCCGCTATTTATTTTCCGTTTGTTATTCCATTATTTATTTATTTATCGTTGATTGTTAGTGCGCATGGCTATTTACAATGGATTGAAAGTCCCATCATTTGCGGGAAATGCCTAAGGGCAGCCTTTACCATGATATTTTACTGCGCCGGACGAGGTATGCTTGGTTAGACATGAGATATGTCCAACCGGACATACGAGATTCCATATAGATGCCGGCCAAGTCTCTTGGTCGCATCTCTTTTCTTTTATTCCGTAATTCATTTCTTGTTGTTCCGTTAGTTATTTATTCATCGTTATCATTTAGTGCGCATGAGCTACTTACATCGGATTAAAGTTCACCCCATTTGCGGGAAATGCCTAAGGGCAGCCTTTACCATGATATTTTGCTGCGCCGGATGAGGTATGCTTGGTTAGACATGAGATATGTCCAACCGGGCATACGAGATCCCATATATATGTCGGTCAAGTATCTTGGTCGCATCTCTTTTCTTTTATTCCGTTATTCATTTCTTGTTGTTCCGTTAGTTATTTATTCATCGTTATCATTTAGTGTGCATGAGCCACTTACATCGGATTAAAGGTCACCCTATTTGCGGGAAATGCCTGAGGGCAGCCTTTACCATGATATTTTGCCACGCCGGATGAAGTACGCTTGGTTGGCTGTGAAATACGTCCAATCGGGCATACGAGGTCCCATATAGATGTTGACCAAGTCTCTTGGTCACATCTCGTTTCTTTTATTCTGTGATTCACTTTTCCTTGCTATTCCATTATTTATTTATTTGTCGCTGATTATTAGTGCGCATGGCTACTTACATTGGATTAAAGGTCCCCCTGTTTGCGGGAAATGCCTGAGGGCAGCCTTTACCATGATATTTCGTTGCGCCGGACGAGGTATGCTTGGTTGGATGTGAAATACGTCCAACCGGGCATACGAGATCCCATATAGATGTCGGCTAACTCTCTTGGTCGCATCTCTTTTCTTTTATTATGTTATTCATTTTTCTTGTTTGTTATTTATTTATTTATCGTATTCGTCATTGCGCATTTCCTTTGTATCATTTATTTAGTTATACGCCTTTCTGTTGCCTCTTGTGGTATATCGGATGGAAACCCAGACATAAATTTCGTAACCAAATCCGAATGGATAGTAATGCGGTATGTACTTGGGATACAACTCCACGTACCACTTGAGAAACATTCATGCATGTGCTTGGGTCATTATAGATGTCTTTTCATAATCTCGTTCGAACGCATTCCTGAATGCTACACGAACACATGCATTCTACCTCACCCCGTTCGAACGGGTTCTCGAATGCTACACGAACATGCACATATTGGACAGACTCTTTCATCGTATTTTATGCATGTTTGCCTATTTGTTTATTTCTTTTTGCATCATGTGCTTAAATACCTCTCTAATATTAATATTTTTACTGTCATTATTAATTTACATTATCGCGTTTCTTTGTTTAATATACTTGTGGAATTATGCATTTGCTTTCATTTTTATTTACGTTTATGGGTGTGCAAACTTGTATGTCATTTGAATTATCTTGCGTGTGTTGTATAAGACTTGGTTATATCATTGCGTAAACTCGTTCATTACAATTGGCATAAGTAAGGGACCATTCTGAACCCAACAGTTTGAGGTCTTCCCTTGCGAGGGGTGAGTGCGGCCTTAAATCATTTCCCAGTTCACACTGGGTGGCGACTCATTTATTCTCCGGTTTAGTCCCATACGGGCTACTCCGTACTCCCAACGAGCCGCGAGCTCGGACAGCGTCGCCTCATCTCTGTGCATGTGTCCACAGTCTGGCGAATCCACTGGGGATAGATAATCGGCCCCGAAAAAATTTCTTGTAATGTCTGTGGCTTTGGCTTTGGCTTTGGTTAACCTAGTCTCATATATTTTGCATACCCTTTTTATCCTGATGGCATCTTGTATCGTGAAGTCGCTTTCGCTCGAGGCGGCGGATCGTTATATAGCATCATCACTCGTTGGCACATACCTTAGGGTATAAAAAAGCTGCGCTCACTTAGTCGCTCGAACCCTTGAGTGGGGAGACCTAGTTGTGGGCAACCCTTCGCTGGCGGGAGCTTTTATCCATACCCATATGAGCCCACATTTGAACCATAGTTGTATATCCTATAGAAGTTATCCCTTATGCTTGTGTTTGAGACCATCATCATTTGGATCCATTTGGACCTCTCGTCATAAGATACGAACTTGTTGGGCCATTTAAACTAGAACGAGTTTATACCTTATGATTTTTGGGCCAAAATTTTTCAAAATGACGATGGGCCACTTTGTGTTTGGGCCCCATATCATTTGAAGTTGTTTAGCCACCTTATCGCAAAAGTGTAAAAATGTTAGGCCTTTTTCAACTGGGACAAGTTTGCACCTCGCGATAATAATATTGAATGCTTTGAAATGATAATGGGCCAACTTGTATGAAAACCTTGATGGGCTTAGAAAGTCCAAACATGATCCAAATATGCCATAAGCATGAGTCCGATATCCACACTGGCTTTCATCCAGGAAGGATACGTCTGGTTACGACATATTTGTATACTTTTGGATACCTCTAAGTTCATCCCCATGACCGCGATTACTAAAGGCCCAATTCGTCGTTTCTAGACAATGGTGCGATCCCCATAATAGGCTTAGTCAATATTATAAATGGGCGGTTTTTGTCTTTTACCAATGGAAAAGGGACTAAGGTAGCCAAGGTTCGCCCTTGTAGCGTAGGAGAGAACGATTTTGTGTACCCCACATCGGTGCATAAAATAAGTCATACCTAGGACAAAAATGGACTTACCACGAGTGTATGAGGAATAAGATCGAAAGGATATATGTTGTTTTGATAACCATTTGCATCTCATGCATACTCGCATCATGTTAACCCCGTGTCTTAAAAGCAATCATAGATATCTGTTGGGTTAGAGAAGAAAGAAGACTCGTCAAGAAGAGTTTAGCAAACATGGATATCGGGGAAGAGGAAGCCGAGAAATAAAAAAAATTACGGCAAGAATAAAAAAAACATTGGGGGGCCTTCAGCAAAAAAGAAAAAAAAAAAAAAAAGAGAAGAAAAGAAAAAAAAAACAAAACAAAAGAAAAAACAAAAAATTGTTTGTTTTTAGTCCTTAATAGTTAGGCATAAGTCCAATGACGAAATCGTTTGCTTTAGGGTGAAATCTTAGAAACGATAAGTTATTGATGTGCTTTTATTTGATACTTTGAGTAATTGATATATGTTAGACTCGTAAGCACTTCATTATAGGTTCTTAGCAGTGAAAACCTGAGTAGTTGGCAATGTGACTAGTTGAAGAAATTGTAGTTCGATGAATGACCGTTTGCTTAGATGTCTATCCTGATTCACTTGTGTTATGATGTGTGGTATGGTTGAAAATAAAAGAAAAGTCTCGAAAAAAAATATAAACCACCTATAACCGATAAGCGTGAAGCTACCCATGGGCGAGTATTAGGACCACCATGAGGAGAAATGCTACCTTAAAGGGTAGGTGTGTTAAAAAAAAAGAAAAAAGAAAAAAAAAAGAAAGAGAGACAAATGAAAAGAAAATCATATCATATTGAACAAAAAGAAGCAATTGCAGAGCATAACTGAGACATCTAGGTTGGTTTGACCCATCGATCCCAATTTTTGAAACGAAATCATTGATTTGGCTTACCTGAGAATCAAGTTGTGAATGAACCCTTACACAAACACACTTTGAGTCTGGACTAGATCATTTATTCGAAAACTCGGATTTGAGTTGCATTGAGTGCTTTGAAGGTTCTCTGGTTTCATTACTGGGCATTCTTTGAGGACAATAAAATGTGTAACTATTGGGAGGATAGTTAAGCAAAAGATAGTACGAACCTGCAAAACAAGGAAAACTTCGAAGGCCTCCCGAAAGTATAGACATTGGAAACACAACATCGCCAGAAGTATAGTAAGAGAAAAATCCAAGCCAAGAATAGCAGCAAATTCCTCCGAGAGAAGGCATATTTCGAAAATCTGGGAATCATAAAACATGACTTTCAGTATCCCAAAAGGATGAGGCCGCTTTCAAAAAATGCGTAATTCACCGTGACCCAGTGCAGGTAGCGGAGAATAGAAAGCTAAACCAGGTCTGGGGGCGACCATTCTACCACCTCGCGAATCAGGGGACATAACGAGATCTTGAGCCATGGGACCAAAGAGAACTGAGCAATCACCAGAAGAGAACTGGCAGAAGGAAATTATAAGCAGACCCAGGGGGCGACCGAAGACATTTATAGGCAAAGGGAACCAAAGAGCATAAGGAAGGCCTAACCCATCGGAATAGGAAATACATCCTTGCATACATGCATACACGTCACATACACGCAATTTTTGTTTTGTATTCATAGGTTTTTGAAGAAAAAAGGGAAAAATGAGGCAAGGACGAGCAAGCCGGGAATGGCAACAATCTCAACTCAGGAATGGTTCAAAAATGAACCATCTCAACTCAAGTAATGGTTCGAGAATGAACCATCTCATATCAGTAACAGTTCGGGAATAAAGGCCAGGGAATAAAGCCCACACTCAACACAGTTCGGGAACAAAGCCCACTCTCTATACAGTTCGGGAATAAAGCTAGGGGAATAAAGCCCACTCTCAACACACGTCGGGAATAAAACCCACTTTTAACACAGTTTGGGAACAAAGCCCACTCTTAAAACAGTTCGGGAACAAAGCCTAGGGAACAAAGCCCACTCTCTACGCAGTTCGGGAATAAAGCCCACTCTCAACACAGTTCGGGAATAAGCCCATGGAATAAAGCCCACTCTCAACACAGTTCGGGAAAAAATCCCAGAGAATAAAGCCCACTCTCAACATAATTCGGGAATAAAGCCCACATGTGGTTCGGGAACAAAGCCCAAGGTCAAAAGCGTATCGCCATCAACTCAACTCAGTAACGGTTCGGGAATGGACCATATTTCAAGTAATGGTTCGGAAATGAACCATCTCTTATCAAGTAAAGGTTTGGGAATAGACCACCTCTCAAGTAACGGTTCAGGAATGAACCATCTCTCATCAAGTAACAGTTCGGGAATGAACTATCTTTCAAGTAACGGTTCGGGAATGGACCACCTCTCAAGTAACGGTTCGGGAATGAACCACCTCTCAAGTAACAGTCCGGGAATGTACCACCTCTCATAAAGTAACGGTTCGGGAATGTACCACCTCTCATAAAGTAATTGTTCGGGAATGGACCACCTCTCATAAAGTAACGATTCAGGAATGGACCACCTTTCATAAAGTAACAGTTCGGGAATGGACTACCTCTCATAAAGTAACGGATCGGAAATGGACCACCTCTCATAAAGTAACGGTTCGGGAATGAACCAGGGGTCGAAGCACCTCACCACCAGATCAACTCAGTTCGAAGCATCTCAAAACAACAGGTAAGTTTGGCGACAGCTGGCAAGCCAAGTAAGTAAAAATACATGCATGACTTTGATAGGATTGTCACTATCGCACAATACACAAGTCCCATCAAAATGGGGGCGACTGTAGGCACTGTATTTTTGCATAAAGCCCAATGATGAGCCTCGTGTGAAGGCACTACCCGATAAGTTGCGGAAGTCGCGGGAAACGGACGTCGGAAGAGAAAATTCAAAAATTAATATCTTATCAAATTTAATTCATTTGTTTAGCCTCGGGCTCGCTTGATTGATCTCTGTTTTAAATATTAGCCTTGGCCCAAAACCCCCGCAACCCATAAAAGCCCACATACTTATACACACCCATGCAACCCATGCAACCCTTTTAGGCCCACACACCTAAGCCCAATCCAAAACAATTTAATCACATGCCAAATCCTCCAAATCCCCTTCCAAATTTAAGAATATTTTGAATCCAATCCCCACCAAAATTAAACAAATTCTTTCCCTAAATAACTTAATAAAACACAGCCATTTTTTACATGATTTATTTCATTACTTGAGAAACCCTAGCACAACATTATAAAAAGACAACATATCCATACCCTAGTCTTCTCTCTTTCCCCCTTAAGACTCTCTCGCCTCACTCATATCCCTCATTCTCACTTCTGACACGGCAAAAAGAAAACCCTAAAGTTCACGCCCTCTTTCTCTTCCATCTCTTTCTATAAAAAAACAAACAAAAATATAAACCCTATGGGATGATCTCTCTCGGCATAGACCACACACATTGGCATTTCTCTCTCTGAACCAACGTAAACCCTGTTAGGGATATGCCTTATACCCAACTTGTGGATGGGCTATATGTACATGTATTTGTAATATTTTAATTAATTAATAAAATGGCAATCTTTATTATAAGTGTCTTACATAACTTATATGAATCATCAACATTGTAATAAAGCCCTTGGAGTAATAAGACGAAGGCTTCCACGCCTTATGAGAATCATTACTCTTAAATGTTCCTAGTCATAGTTTTATGAATAATCTGGGCGTTCACAAAGCGGAGAGACTAGCATGATGATATGATTCGCCCTTAAGTGGGGTAGCTGATCCCATAGGCTACTAGCGGAGATCCGTTTGCTTGGTGTATCACATGGATGTATGAGTTGCTCGTGTCCATCGAACTGACCGCCGAAAGTTTTCATATGGAGTGTTTATCCCATGTGTCTGTGAGAACTTTCATGTATCGATTATATGACTAGTCCTTAAACTTGAGGTCTTTACAATGTTATGTGTGGATCAAATACTTTGACACTCTCATTCCCCGGTTCAAAAGATCTGGTCATAAGGGTATGATTGGGTCATTTATTGAAACACATGAAGTTTGTAATACGACAACAGAGATCACCACTCTCTCGGATAATATTTTCTTATAAGAGTAGTATTTCAGTTCGCTGGTTGATATGTATGATCAGTGCTTGAGACTGTGGCCACAGCGGAAGAATCATGTGAGATTCTTGGGTTAGCACGATTCATGACAATATCAACATCATACATTTGACCATATGGGTAGACACTTTCTGTACCCTAGGTCAATAGTTGGGGATACAGTGAGGCGAGATACCGTATCATATGTAAATCGCATACATAATGGGTATATATATTTTTCCTTCTCATTTGGGGGCCTTGGCATGTTGCTAAATGTCAACATTGGTCATTGAAATCGAACAACCATATGATCGGAGGATAATTTATGTTCGATTAAAAAATCACGATTCATTTCATATCCAACTTGAGGGGAACCCAAAAGGTCACACACAACAAAGTCGAAATCAATGGTTAACAATGAACAGTACAAATATAACAGCATATATGATTGCTGTATGAATTGTTCATAAATGGTTCAATGTGTTTAATTATTGAACATATGATTTATGAGGTTCCATAGTGGCTTAGGGATTGGTGAATGACGATAGGGGCACTTTGGGAATTGGAATAAAAAAATTACTATTCACATGAATAGTACGTGAATAATGAATTTTTTTTTATTTGTTTTGAATTCCAATTCGGCCCAAACTCTTATTAGGGTTTTGTAATCTCATTAAACCACTAAATTAAGATCCAATGGCTAAGATTAAATTAGTTTTTTATATCCTACATCGGATTCTTAATTAATTTTGTTATCTTTGGAGCACTATATAAACCCAAAGAATTCTTCACAAATTTGCTAAATCAAACCTTTCATATCTTGGGTTTATATAAGTGAGCAACTCTAAAGTTTAAGAGTAAGCCACTGATTTTGAGGATCCTTAGTCTAATTGACTAGAGGAACCTCGAGTTAAAAGTTTTGAGGTATTTGCCTAGGCTAGCACCAAGAGCAAAATACCCGTGCACTCAAGGCGTAGTCTTGCCGTTGAGTTTTGGCTTTGGTGTGTGCACCTTTGGAGGCCATACACTTGGGTGGCTCTTTGGAACGTGGAAGGGCTTGCTGAGTTCGAGAAAAGCTTGTAGATTGGAGGGAGGAATGGATGAGTCTTTGGTTCAAGTAAGTCTTTTTCTTTCTTTATTTTAATTAGATTTCTTATGATAGTTAGCATGTTTAGGTTTATGTTCTTTGCATGTTTTATGTGTTTTTATGTTTAGAATATATAATAACATGCATATGATTGTAAAATAATCAAAACAAATGGGTCTTGGGCAAAGGGATAGCGATATCATAATTTGATTTATTAAATTTTCCGCTGCGCACTCGCGGCCGCTTCCTAACAAACCCAAACCCTAGAATCACATACGGCCACTCACTCAACCTCAAACAGTAGCCCCATCATCACCACACGTCGAACTCACGACCTAAGCACGTCTCTCCTTCATGTAATAAACTCTCTCATCACCAACAAACTGACTCACGCCAAAACACCACACTAGCCACCCACACAGCAACACACTCTCATTCAGATCGCACATATACCAATTGTGAAAACACACACACACAGTTTCACAAGAAACGCACACACACACCGACCAAACAACCTAGCCGTGAACAACAAAGCAATAAGCCCTGACCGAAAATAACAAAAACCAAAATCTAAGTGCCACGTTGACACACGTCCCTCTCTCTTTTCCTCCTTCTCTCTTCACGCCTCCCATCTCCCTCTCTATAAAAACAAATCAAAAACACAAAAAACCCTAGACATAAGCTCATGGCCAAACGAAAAAAAAAGAAACCCTAAGGCTCTCGCCTCTCTCTCACATCTCTCTCCACCCCCACACGGCCTCCATCTCTTCTCTCTCTTTTTAACCTATTCAGTAGCACTCTTATCTCGGATTTTTCTTTCCCGGCCACACCCCAACGAAGGGCCACACACAAACCCTCCAAAGCTTGACACGGTAAACCACTAAAACAAATGACAAACAACACACCCAAAGCTCCACGTGAACAACAAACAATAAAACCAGCCCTGACACCAACAAACAGCCAGCACAAAGCCACCATTCTCAGCACAACAACACACTACAAAAGCAATAGACACATGTTGGGTTCTCTAAGAACAAATCCAAGATCATTAAGCATAAAAGCCTCTTCCGATGGTCGATTACAAATACCCAGTATAACCCATATGTCTATGTCAACCAAATTACATGGATTCATTAAGTTTAAGTTCCAATTATGGCTACCCCCGCCCGACAGGTATATCCTATCCTGTAAGGAAATCTATTAAAGGGTTATATATCCTCAATGAAGACCGTGGGCTATTGAGTCTAAGGTCTTTAACCTAAAATCTCTTTTCCAAGTTCATTTTAAGTTTACCTAATCAATTTTATTAATGGCCAGTTAATAAAAAGTATTAAGATTAAGACTCTAAATAAACTTTTATATTACCCAAGCTATAATCTAACCCCTTATAAACCGGTGATATTGGATTTCATCACAACCCCAGATAACTGGCTTAGTTACGACACATATTTACGGGTAGTAAAAATTTAAATAAAAAAAGACATAAAGTAAAATACTGAAATTAAATACTGAAAAAGTAAATTGCTGAAAAGTAAAAAAAGTAAAAAGTAAAAAGTAAAAAGTAAAAAGTAAAAAAAATAAAAGTAAATTGCTGAAGAGTAAATTGCTGAAAAGTAAATTACTGAAATTAAATAAAGTAAAAGTACAATAAAAGAAAATGCTGGGGTTAGAGGATCAACTTTTATTACTACTATTTTAGATATCTCCTTAATATAATATATTAACTTTACGTGATAATTACCAACCAGTCATAAAGGCGGTATCCTGATTAAGTCAAATTAATAATTAATTACCAACCGACCAACCAGGCGGTATCCATACTTAGTCAGGTTAAAACCAATTTATAATTAATTACCAACCGGCCAATATAGCGGTATCCTCATTAAGTCAAGTTTTAAAAGTATATATATTATAATTAAGGGAGATTGATCTAAATAGCAATAATAAAAGTTTTACCTTTCACCCCAGTAAAGGGGAATTACCCCCTCATTGCTTGAAAAATAAAAACTGCAAAAGTAAAGAAAGGAAAGGATTGTGCGTAAAAGTAAATTGCGGAAAGTAAAAACTGAAAAATAAAGAAAAGAAAGTGCGAAAGCGGAAATTAATTACTGATAGCTGTAAATAAACAAATAAGATACAATCTTCTTATTTATTCTTTAGGATTTCAAAGAAGAAAGTATGAATTTTACAAATGAAATGGCTTGGTATTTATAGGCAAAATTTTGCCTCCATCAAATCATCCATCAAATTCTCCACCAAATCCATTATTAATTGCTCCACTAATTGCTTATCATGTTTGGTGATGATTTGACAATTTTATTATTTATTTATTTATTAATTTATTTTTTGCTTTGAAAATGATTGAAAATGACTTTAATAATTACACACTACACACTTCTGGATGGTTCATCAATTTCGGTCATGAAATATTAAGAATTCGAAAATATTGTCTTTCAAAGTTGTATATATTTGAGTCTTCTTTAATCTGGCACTTGAATCAGCTCAATCCGATATCAGAGTAAAACGTTATGCCCAAACTACGACAGATGTGCAAAACTGAAATTTCCAAAACTGCACTTTGTTAAAAACGCCCTTTCAAGTTTCCAATCTCCAAAATTAATATGTCAAGTCCAATAATTGCCTTTATTTGACCCATATTATGTCCTAAATGATTTCATTGAGACCCGATATTATTTTATCTGCAAAATAAACTAAAACACATCAAAACGTTCATCAAACCCGAGAAACTAAACAAAATATTAAGTTAAAGGGGCGATAAATATTGATATATTTTCCGCTCATCAGCGACCCATGAGATCCCTAGATATGTTGGTAGTAAATCCGGTCGTCGGACTATCCGAACACGTGCGTACCCGGTACCACGTTCTTACCAATTTACAAGACATGGTTGGCTTCTAGCAAAGCACCGTGCCTACCCAATTCTCCAGAAATATTCTTTAAGGAATATATAATGTATGTCAGGCGTAGTATACGTAGCATTGCGTATTACGATCCAGTATCGATATCACATGCTAGGCCTAAGGCTGAAATTGTGTCTGCCCTGTACGAAACATATATCGGATCTCTGGTAACTAGTCTCTATAATCGGATAATCATGACCTAGTCATATTATCCCGATAACTGTAGTACTAAAGATAACTAGTTCCGTATCCTACGTGATCATCATCTCCAATTGACTGAAGTGATACTTCCATCTTGACATCACACCCAATACACTACGATTCTCAGTATATCCAAAAGAGGCGTACACAGAACCTGTTAAAGCCCCGGACGACCAAAACCAAAGTATACTAATTGTCGTAAGTATTAGCGACGCAAGTCTCAGGTTAAGACCAAATACACCTACCCTGATTCGGATTCCCATAGACACATAGTCATACTACCAATGGGATTCTGATGGGTCTATCCAGAGTGAAGTTGTTTCCGTACCATCGGTAAACAGAACCTCCTATTACACTTGCATGAGTATCCAATACCAAAATATATGAGAACTATGTCGTTACACTTTTATAACACGCACAAGTGTAATATTAGTCTATTCCGCATTATCGATGTCCAGTCTCGATAATACTATGACTAAGAATATTTAATGATTAAACCTTATGTGGATTAATACTGTCTCATATCTTTTTAATCATGTACTAATCATATAGACTTTTATCATTTATATATCTCAGTAATCCAATTACAAATGATAAAAGAGCCATTTCCTTTGTCACATAGTTAATTTGTACAACAACACCATGTTCTGTACAAAATAGTGATGCTATGAGTCATAATTGTCCAACAATCTCCCACTTGGCCTATAGCCAACCACTCAAGTGTCCTACACCTGAACTATGTACAGGTCGCTCAAACTTTTGCTGAGAAATAGTTTTCGTCAGCGGATTTGCAATGTTATCATCTGATACGTTTTTATTCGATCATCACATCGCCACGATGCATGATCTGACGAATCAGATGAAATAGCCGAAGTATATACTTGGATCATTGATGAGACCGTATTCCTTAGCCTGTGCTGTAGCCTAGCTCAACTGCTAACAGAACTATACCTAATCCAATTAGGATTATATAGATACAAAATGCTTCTTTTGCTGCCTCAGCTGCAGCAATATTCCGCTTTTATTGTTTATTCGGCAACAGTATCTTGCTTGGAAGATTTACAGCTCATTGTTCTGTTATTCAAACTATATAGTACCCTTATTACGACTTACAGTCGGTTGGGAAACTTGTAACGGTGTACCCAGTCCCTTTAAGTTTTCCTTCTCCATAATTTAAGAAAGTATCATTAGTTCGTCTAAGATGATTAAGGATGTTCTTAACATAAATCCAGTGACCATCACCTGGATCGACCTTATAGCGTCTACATATGTTCAAAGCATATGAGACATCAGGTCACATACATAGACCCGGCCAGCGGTTTGGTTCCGGTTCGGAACCGAACCGGAACTGAACGGTTCGGTTCCTTTTAGTTTTTTTTTTAATTAATTAAAATAAAAAAATGAGAGGAATCAAAGCTTAAATAAAAAAAAAATTATTAATTAAAAAAATGAGATTAAATTTATAAATAAAAAAAAATTATTACATTGAAGAGCTTGAGCTTAAATTTTTAAAAATTTAAGTTGCCTACGTATCCTCCAAGGGTGAGAGGAATCAAAGCTCACGTAGTTCCATTACAAGTTTAAGACATATCCCCTTTGTAAATTATAATTTTACAATTATCAATCATCATTATCAGTTGATCCTTCGGCTCCGGTTCCGCTTGCACTTGTTGCAGAAGCATTATCGAACAAATCTTCAAAATCATCGGGGGCATCTTCTTGTTGTCTCAGATCAGCTCGAGTCCAATCATCCATACAAGCTGTTGCTTCTAGAGTGCTTGGATGTAATGAAGATCGCCTAGCTTCCAATATATTACCTCCCAAGCTGAAGGCTTGCTCAACCGCAACGGTGGAAATAGGTGCTGCCAAGATCTCTTTAGCAATAATAGATAAAACATGATATATATTTTGATGCCGGTTCCACCATTCAAGGATTTTAAAATTTTTTACTGCATAAACTTTCATTAGAAAACTCAAAATTTGTAGATAAATAATTATCTAATTCAGGGTTATTAATTGTCATATCCCTAGATTTTTTATTTCGTTGCAATAACCAACGATCCCCTGCGCTAAGTCTTGTTTGAAATTACCGTTCGCTACTACTAGATTGACCTAATGTTCCTAAGTTATATCTTACAATATAATCATTAAATAAAATAATTAAATCACTTCTTAATTTCGTCATTATGCTCGTAATATCAATTTCATATAATATTCCTAAATAACCATAGTAAGCTTGTAAACCACCATTCAAACCTTCTAATTTAAATCTAGGATCAAAAACACAGCAGCAATAAGATAAAGTAAAGGAATTTCTCTAAAATAATTCAACCATTTTACCTTCATAACAGTAATGGCTTCGAGCAAAACAATATCATTAGGGTCGCCACTGTCAACATGCTCATCGAGAGTGCCAACAATATTCAAAGTCTCAAGTAGAAAAATGTGCTGTTGGATAATAAACACCGCTAAAAACTAAAGTAGCATCATTAAAAACTCTTAAAATATCTAAAAAAAATTCACAAATATCCCATTGACTAGGATAAAGTGTGATATTTTGAACATGTTGAGAAAAAAAACTACATAATGCATCTTTGTATTGAAATGCTTGACATAAAAGAAAATAAGTAGAATTCCAACGTGTTGGAACATCTCTTGAAAATTTAATCGGTTTAATACCATTTATTTTACAAAACTTGGTCCATTCTCTCCTAACTTGAGAATATGACCAAATACAGTTAAGTGCCGTTTTAATTGGATCAAGGAAAGGAGATAATAATTTTAGACCGTCTTGCACACATAAGTTTAGGACATGACATGTACAACGAATATGAAAAAATCGACCCCCTAAATTTGGTTCACGTAAGGATTTTAAATCATTAATGGATGCAGTATTTGCAGATGCATTATCAAATCCAATTGTTAAATTTTTTTCTACTAAACCATATTCATAAAAAATTACCTTCATCATTCTATAAATATTATGTGCAGTATGTGGGTCATCAAAAACTCTAAATGCAATAAGTCTTTTTTGCATGGTAAATGATGCATCAATCCAATGACAAGTCACACCCATGTATGAGTGTGTTTGCCAATGGTCACTCAAATATCAGAACATATAGAAATACGACCTTTCATCTCTTTAAATATTTCATTTAAAATAATTTTACCATCTTTATATAATTTGAAAATATGACGTTTTGTTGTGTTTCGAGTCATTCTACATGCAGCAGGGTTTAAAGCATTATGCACGTAATTAGTAAAATGAAGTTTTTCACCAAAGCTTAAAGAAAGACGTGACATACAAGTTAATTTCGCAAATTCTTCTCTATTTTTTGCATCAGAATATTTAAATAAATCTACACTACTCGTACCTCTACTAGATGATGCGTACCTGCCCATTTGAGTTTGCGTCGTATCAATGCCAACTTCAACCGGATGATGTTTTTCCATGTGCTTGATCATATTGCCATATCCACCAGAAAATTTATAGATAACCCCACAATAGTTGCAAATTGCTCGTTGTGAACCATCTTCTAGCCGTTCCAAATTAAAATGAATTTTGAAAATATCGGAGGACCGAGCCTTAACTTCTCCTCTCCGTGATTGTGCACTGACACTAGGGCCGCTCTCTTAGGTTGACATATTTGACATTATGTTCTCGGATGAGCTTGCCATTTTATTTTGAGAAATTAGGAAGAAAAATAAGAAAATTAAATAATTGCGATGCAAATGATAACAAATTAACAACTAAATAAATTGAGATTGAGAATAAGAATATAAGATTATAAGAGAATTGTATTGAAGTAAGATTGAGAATAAGAGAATTATAGAAAATGAGAGAGTTGAGAATTTGCTACTAGCCGTTGGGGGCCGTAGGGTTCCTGTTGGAACCCTACGGTTCCAACAGGAACCCAACGGTTCCAACCGGAACCGTTCGGTTCCGGTTGGAACCGTCCGTACGGTTCCACCGGTTCGGACCGGTTCGAGTTGGGGTGGAACCCCAACCGAACCGGTCCCATTCCGGTTCAGTTCCGGAACCGGAACCGGAAGCTTTCACCGATTATTTTATGGGAATGTTATTGCTAAGAAGCAATACATCATCAACTTATAGGACATTCATTGTCAGTGCGCTCTCAATAACCTTCTTATATATACAAGAATTTTTACTATTTTGAATGAAAACTATATATCATTATGATCTTATCAAAACTTTAGTTCCAAGAACGCAATACTTGCTTCAATCCATAAATGGATCGATTTAACTTGCAAACCTTGTTTGCATGTTTTGGTACGACAAAACCGTCAGGATATTGTAAACATCCTCCAAAAGGTTTCTGTTAAGGAAAGCGATTTTGATGTCCATCAGCCATATTTCATAAACGAAATATGTAGTTATAGCAAGCATTATCCGAATGGATTTAATCATGGCAATAGATAAAAGGTTTCGTCGTAGTCGACACTATGTCGTTGACGATACCCTTCTGTACAAGCCTAGCTATGTACATTTGTATGTTGTCATCCATGTATGTCTTCCTTGAAGACACATAAAGTACCAATAGGCATAATGCCTTCTGGTACATCAACCAGTGTCCAAACTTAGTTGATATACATGGAATCCATTTCGGACTTCATGGCTCTTTGCCATAAAAGGAGTCGATACCTTGTATCACTTCCTCAGACATAGTCGGTTCATTTTCCTCAATAAGATTGACATCTACATGAGATGAGATCAGAAACCCATACCTCCCAGGTTGTTTTTCTGACTCTCTCCGACTTACGCGGTTCTTATGTATTCGAAGATTATTGGTACAGTTTCATCCCTGATGAACTGTTTGTGTTCCGTGAGGACTCGATGCCTGGAACATTATTACTCCGATTTGCATCGAGTTTTACTTTCCTCCCACTTACCACTGCATATCGGAATTCCTCTTAGGAAAACCGCATGGCGAGCAACAATTACATTGTTCTCTTGTGAGTTGTATAAGTATTATACTTTGGTTTCCCTATGAAAACCTACAAATAGACACTTATCCGATTTGGGTTCTAGTTTGGTATCATCCAAACATTTAGCGTATGCCCAGCATTCCCAAATCTTCAGGAATGAGAAACTCGGTTTCTTTCCTGTTCATATACAATATGAAGTCTGTCTAACAGATTTATATGGAAACTTATTCAAAATAAGTATTACACTGTTTAATGTGTATCCTCAGAAGGAAATTGGTAGCTCAGAGTGACTCATCATTAACCTTACCATGTCCAACAAAGTTCGGTTTCTCTGTTTGGACACACCATCAAATTGAGGTGTCCTGGGAGGAGTCCAATGTGAAAGAATACTATACTCTTTCAAGTAATCTTGAAACTTGTATGTTTAAGTATTTTACACTATAGTCCAACCGTAATATTTTTAATACTTTGACCGGTCTGTTTTCTTACTTCGTGTCGAAACTCTATAAGTTTCTGACTTGTGTTTCATAAGATACACATAACCGTAACGCGATGCCACATCCGTAAAGGTTACAAAGTATTCATATCCACGTCTAGCCTAGCTAGACATGGGCCCATTTGCGTCACTATGAATGAGGGTTAACAGATCAGTGGCATTTGCACTTTTACCAAGTAAAATGTGTTTTAGGCACTTTGCTTAATAAACTAGATTCGTAGACATTATTTGAATTAGAATCAAATCTGTCATAGTACCCACTATTCGAAAGTGTGGATATACGAGTCTTGTTAATGTGTCCCAGAAAACAATGCCACAAATAAGTCTTATCTGATTAATTCAGTTTGAGCTATTTGTTTGTCATGTTATATGTTTGAGATTCATTTATATTCAAAATATAAATATTGTTATTCACATCTAATGTGTTTATCTCAATATCATATTTATAAACAAAACACTTAGTGTTCTAGAATATAAAGGTATACCCGCAACGGGTTAAACTAGATATAGAGATAATGTTTCTAGTCAAACTAGGTAAATTATAACAGTCTCCTAATTTAAGTACATGGCCAAAGGGCAGTTCCAAAACTTAGGTTTCTACGGTCAAAACAACGACTCATGTCATGTTTCCGACTCATAGTTCGATCTCATCTTAAGTCAGTATTCTGCTCATCAGCAGATCCCGCACATCAGTACATATGTATGTTCCACATCCAGTATCAAAAATCCAATTTTTAAACTAGTAGTGGTCATGTTTATAACAAACATTCTTGAAGTCGGAGCCTTGCCCGCCTTCACTTCCTTCATGTATGCTTTGTCCATACGGCAGTCACGCGTCCAGTGACCCGTTTGCCACAGTTTAGACAGACATCTTGGGATATGTCATTTGTCTTCCCAGAAGACTGTGATAATTTTGCCTTTGCCCCTTTACACATCCCTATAAGTCTTCGGCCAAGCCTAGACCTTCTAGGATGTAGGAGTAAGATGCGTCTAGCGCTTCTTGCCCTTTTGTAAGCTATGGCTTTGTCTCCTTGAGCATAGCCATTAAATCTCCAAGAGATTTCTATTGCAATTAGTACTTTTAAGATCTAAGAATAGATCTATGAAGATCCTTCAATTTCAATATCATACTATAAGGATCTAATCCTTAGTTCTGACGAAGAAGTTAATGAGTCATTGCGGCAAGCATAACAGATTGAGCACTAAAGTTATCATCACCATGAGTCTTCCAAAGCTCATGCTCCACTATTTGCTCAACTCCGGGCTCAGGCCGAGATGTCACTCTATTAAATAAAGTAACTTCTCAGCTCCCAGAAGTATCCTGAGGTTCTATTCCCAATTTGAAAATTGAAGCCGCTTAAAGACATTTTCACCCAGGATTATGTTTTAAACGCTAATCTTTCAATTATCTTGATTCCAATAGTCCAACTATCCAATCAACGATTTCGGGTACAATCGAATATAATGATTACTATAGTCTAACTATATAATCAACTACTATTTGATTGGTTAAATTCAAATATATTGATTACTATAATCCAATTATATAATCAACTATAAATGAAGTAGTTTGAATACAGTCCAACTGTTTAATTAAAACAACAATTGAATATTAGTCCAACTAATATATATAAATTTAAAAGACGAAAAAATGAAATGAGCGCGTATTGGCAAGTATTTAAACGAAATTGCAAATTTAATACTTGTCTCCCACTATTTTTGGCGAGCCTCTAACCCTCAGTGGAGTACTCGGGAAACCTAGTTTCCTAGTGGGCTATGATCCCGTTAAATAACACACAACCTTGACTTTGGCCAACAAGTTGTATGAAACTTAACTAGGTAGATCTCTAAGATCAATTGGATCTCATCCAATTCCTAGATACAGTAGGTGGACCTCCAAGTCCGAAACATATATCCAATATATGCCAATATATCTGATATATTCCCTAACCTTTTTCCTCTGAATCAACTAAACATTGGCTTTGGCTCAACAAGCTTAATGAAACCAGTTAAGCATGACCCATTGAAAATGGGAAAGCATCGTAATCGAGGCCGATGAACAAGAAGTGACCTTGACTTTGGCCAACAAATCACAACTTGCCCAAGGCGTATGATATGGAACAAAGCTTTCATGATTCAAACACATCCGCGATGGACATTGATATTGACTTTGGCCAACAAACCAATGCCAATCTTGGATTTTGAGAGAGAATCACTCAATGGAAGGAAAAACGCTTAATATAAAATGAGGGTTTTTGTCGCAATTTGGCAACCAATTTATTATCTTTAATTAGGTCTCATCATATACCCTTAATCATGCATTCTAAAAGCATAATAAGGCGCGAATAAAATAATAATGATATTCGGATGGATATACAACAAACTCGTTCCTATAACAAATCTCTCCATTTCTTCTCTCCCGCTAGCACTATTCATACTTCTACCCAATTACATAATACTTCTAAAGAAACCTCATTACCTTGAGGGGAATTGGTGAGAAGAGAATTACAAAGAGTCAAGAGATAAAGGCTGGACACGCAGGTCCAATTTAATAAATTCTAAATTTATTACAATAATTTCCAAAATTGCCCTCACTCATCTAATATTCATCTGATATACATTATTCATACAATACATCCATGTATTCACACAAAGCATGTTATTCAATCAATCTAATCCAATTAATTAATCTTTGAATTAAGTGATCATCCAATGTTCAAACAAAGATTTGATTTGCGCGAGTCTAACTCGTTTAAGAATAAGTACTCAAAGTGCGAATTCTTGAATTATATCGAACTACAATTTTAAATCCAATTTAATTTGTATTCAATACTAATTCTTATTTAATTCCAAATTAAATAATTACACTTTATTAATGTCTTTTACGACTTGGATTCTAAATCTAATCTTAATGGGTCTATAAAGGCCCAATTAACATCCAATGTCAATTTAATTAAAGTCCAATGTGCTTTTAATTAATTCATAAGGCATGAGTTTTGGCCAATATAGGTCAAACCCAAATGCCAAGGCCCAATAAATGAATCACCTTATTTGCCAAAAAATTAATTTCGGTCCATTAGGACCAATTAAATAAAAGGCCCATTAACTTATTTTGGACTTTATGGAATGGTTTTAGGCCCAATTTGGATCCAATCTAATTGTCCTAAACCAACTTGGCCCAACCAAGCCCATAAGGCCCAAATATAACATCAATAGCCCAATTCCAAATTGAAGCCCAATTAATTAAATTCCAATATTCCAAATATCACAATTTTTTAATTAAAGTGTATAGCCATAATTAATTAGTTAAATTAATTTCCAAAACACCAATTTAATTAATTAATCATGCTTAATCATTATCATTCATGTCCAACATAATTGAAGCAAAATCAATCCCAACATGCTTCCAATAGCTCACGGCAATATGGATATTTTCCATCAATTTTGATTTCAATCCAATTAAATCAAAAATCAATATATCCAAGCATTTTAAACACATCCAATGTTCTAAAAAATAAAATCACCATGAGTCATCACATTGCGGCCAAGCATATGGAATTATGGGAAAATTTATCCAATTCATTTTCTCAATACTAAGATTACAAATCTAATTTAACATCATCCAAGCTAACCAAACATCAATTTGGAAAATCATGCTCAAATCACAAAAAATCCAAATTAAAGTATATTAACCCTAAGTTCATTTCATGCTTAAATTCGGCTCTGATACCATTGTTGGGTTCTCTAAGAACAAATCCAAGATCATTAAGCATAAAATGTGTGTGAATACTCAAAGGACTATAGCGGAAATATACTCACATTGATCGGTTTCTTGGATGTGGAAAGTTCAAAAATTTCCTCCTTTGAAGTTGCTCCAAGCTCCTCTTGATTTTTATGTTGAGCTTCAAGCCTTGATGAGTGAATTCCAAACTCTTGGGAAGGTTTCCCTATCACCTTTGTATGATTCTTTGTGTGCTAGCAATGGAAGATTTGCAACAAAAACTCTTCCATTGTTCCTTCTTGTTCTCGGCAATATGGAGAGAAAAGAGAGGGAGAGTCACGGTGGAGAGAGGAGAAGAGAAGAAAAAAATGTTTTTTCACACTTTGATTTCTAAAATCAAAAATGCAATATACAAAATCAATTAGGTAAAGGTCAACACGCATCAAAAAATTAGCTTGTGTAATTACAAGCAATAAAAATCCCATCAACTTCTATCAACCAAAAGTTGATAAAGTTGACTAGTGATGTGACTTGTCTGGGCCCCACTTTATTCAAAATCTGAGTGGGCCCGCAAACACATTCGGACTCGGTTCGTTAATTCCGAATTAACGAATTTTTCGTTGCGACTTAATTAAATCAAATTTAATTAAATAATTATGCCTAGTGAAATTACTATTAAAGTCGCTCGTGAATTAATTCTAAATTAATTCGTTCGCCCGAATTAAAATCCAATTTTAATTCCGCTATGAAATCTAATTTCATTTAATATATCGAATATATTATTTAATCGATTAATTCCAAATTAATCGTTCTCTCTCTTTTAATAGAATTTTATCCTAGATAAATTCTCTCTGTCTTAATTCTAGATTAATTTTCTCTCTCTCATAATTAATCCCAGATTAATTCGGTTCGAGTCATACATCATCGGTGAATCTTCAGGAAGCGACCCATGAGATCTCTGGATATGTTGGCAGTAAATCCGGTCGTCGGACTATCTGAACACGTGCGTACCCGGTACCACGTTCTTACCGATTTACAAGACATGGTTGGCTTCTAGCAAAGCACCGTGCCTACCCAATTCTCCAGAAATATTCTTTAAGGAATATATAATCTATGTCAGGCGTAGTATACGTAGTATTGCGTATTACGATCCAGTATCGATATCACATGTTAGGCCTAGGCCTGAAATTGTGTCTGCCCCGTACGAAGCATATATCAGATATCTGGTAACTAGTCTCTATAATCAGATAATCATGACCTAGTCATATTATCCCGATGAATGTAATACTAAAGAGTACTAGTTCCGTATCCTATGTGACCATCATCTCCATATGACTGAAGTGATACTTCCATCTTGACATCACACCCAATACACTACGATTCTCAGTATACCCAGAAGAGGCGTACACAGAACCTGTTAAAGCCCCGGACGACCAAAACCAAAGTTTACTGATTGTCACAAGTATTAGCGACCCAAGTCTCAGGTTAAGACCAAATACACATACCCTGATTCAGATTCCCATAGACACATAGTCATACTACCAATGGGATTCCGAGGGGTCTATCCAGAGTGAAGCTGTTTCCGTACCATCGATAAACAGAACCTCCTATTACACTTGCATGAGTATCCAATATCCAAATATATGAGAACTATGATGTTACGCTTCCATAACACGCACAAGTGGAATACTAGTTTATTCCGCATTATCGATGTCCAGTCTCGATAATACTACGACTAAGAATATTTAATGATTAAACCTTAAGTAGATTAATATTGTCTCATATCTTATTAATCTGGTACGAATCATATAGACTTTTATCATTTATATATCTCGGTAATCCAATTACAAATGATAAAAGAGTAATTTCCTTTGTCACATAGTTAATTTATAAAACAACACCATGTTCTAGTGATGATATGGGTCATAATTGTCCAACAACACCTGTTTTCCACGCACACATATATTAACACACAACCCAACTGACCCACAATACGTAAGCAAACGACAAACCCTACGCCGAAACCAGACATCAAAGCAATAAAGAACCCTAAGAAGTAAACAACCAACACATAAAACAGTCCAGAAATAGCCCATCTGACCACCAAAAAACACCCCTAAAAATAGTCCAGAAACAACCCTCTAACCACCGAAACAGTCTCCAAACCAGTCCCAAAAAACAGTCCAAAACAGCGAAGAAAATAGAGAAAATAGAACAGCGGAAATAGTGAACCAGCGGAGGGTTAACTCTTCCGGCGATGTCTCAACGCACTTCCGAGAAGCGACTTAAAAGGTAAGACCTGAGGGCCCTCCCTTTAATATTCGTTTTGTTATCCCCGACACGACATGCTTGGTTGGACGTGGAATGCGCGTCCAACCGGGCATGCGAGATCCTACACTAACGGCCAAGTCCCTTGGTCACATTTGATTTCTTTAATATTTTTGTTATTTATTTTTTATGTTCATTTACTGTCTGTGTTTATTATTCCGCTATTTACTTTTCGTTTTTTATTCCATTATTTATTTATTTATCGCTGATTGTTAGTGCGCATGGCTATTTACATTGGATTGAAGGTCCCCCCATTTGCGGGAAATGCCTAAGGGCAGTCTTTACCATGATATTTTGTTGCGCCGGACGAGGTATGCTTGGTTAGACATGAGATATGTCCAACCAGGCATACGGGATCCCATATAGATATCAGCCAAGTCTCTTGGTCCCATCTCTTTTCCTTTATTCCGTTATTCATTTCTTGTTGTTCCGTTAGTTATTTATTCAACGTTATCATTTAGTGCGCATGGGCTACTTACATCGGATTAAAGGTCACCCTATTTGCGAGAAATGCCTGAGGGCAGCCTTTACCATGATATTTTGCCACGCCGGACGAAGTACGCTTGGTTGGATGTGAAATACGTCCAATCGGGCATACAAGGTCCCATATAGATGTAGGCCAAGTCTCTTGGTCGCATCTCTTTTCTTTTATTCCGTTATTCATTTCTTGTTGTTCCGTTAGTTATTTATTCAACGTTATCATTTAGTGCGCATGGGCTACTTACATCGGATTAAAGGTCACCCTATTTGCGAGAAATGCCTGAGGGCAGCCTTTACCATGATATTTTGCCACGCCGGACGAAGTACGCTTGGTTGGATGTGAAATACGTCCAATCGGGCATACAAGGTCCCATATAGATGTAGGCCAAGTCTCTTGGTCGCATCTCGTTTCTTTTATTCTGTGATTCACTTTTCCTAGCTATTCCATTATTTATTTATTTGTCGCTGATTGTTAGTATGCATGGCTACTTACATTGGATTAAAGTAAGGGACCATTCCAAACCCAACGGTTTGAGGTCTTCCTTTGCGAGGGGTGAGTGCGGCCTTAAATCATTTCTCAGTTTACACTGGGTGGCGACTCCTTTATTCTCTGGTTTAGTCCCCCACAGGCTACTCCGTACTCCCAATGGGCCGCGAGCCTGGACAGCGTCGCCCCATCTCTGTGCCTGTGTCCACAGCCTCGCTCTCATCCGAGGTTTGTACCTGTGTGCCATCACTGTGGCAAGGCAGGACACATTAGGCCCAAGTGCTATATGTTGCAAAAATATAAGAAAATGCCTAAGATTGTGTCACATAGATTTGACTCCTCAAATCTAGTGTCTCTAGTTTCTGGACTAACCAAACAAGCTAAATTCCTAAGTGAAAATCTTGCTTTGTTAACTGGGAATTCTCAAGTGGAAGAGGTTTCTAGAAATATTTGGGTGAGGAAGCAAAATTTCTGCCCTTCTACTTCTGAATCCTTAATAGGCATGATGAGTGTGCACTTCGGTGTAACTCCTCTTAGAAGTTGTATTTGTTTTCTCATTGCATGTGTGCGCGCTTGTGTTTTATGTTTTTTCCACGTTTAATTTCTTTTCACTGCATATGGGTGTCTGTGTCTTGTTTTTGTTATATATTCCATGGTATATAGGATGGAAACCCGAACATAAATTTCATAGCCGATTTCGAATGGACGTTAGTATGATATGCACTCGGGATCCAACTCCACGTACCATTAGATATTGACAAGCTTTGTTATGTCTTTTCTTATTTTTGTGTTAAAAAAGAAAAATACAAAAAAAAGAAGATATAAAATGAAAAATACCAAAAATATTTGTGTGGCTTGTTAGAGCATGAAAAGCTTGTTGCATGTGATCCTGGTATGTAGGATATATGATTATGTATGTATAATATGCTTTTATTTTTCTTGATGCTCTATATGCATTAGTGTGTGTGATGAAAACTCTTGGTATATCTTGTGCTTGCACTTTACATACATGATTTTATTATGTCAAGGTTTGGTCGCATGTATGAGTTTTTG
Organism: Zanthoxylum bungeanum; assembly: GCA_019454045.1. Taxonomy (NCBI): domain Eukaryota; kingdom Viridiplantae; phylum Streptophyta; class Magnoliopsida; order Sapindales; family Rutaceae; genus Zanthoxylum; species Zanthoxylum bungeanum. Next base: position 538,356 of record SKCR01042136.1, read on the forward strand.
GACTATCAATCTAATTTATACCACTTTTTGTTCATTAAATAATGTTACCTTTGACTAGATGACCTTACTATCCCATTGTAAAGTAAAAAGTAATAAAATAAAATTTTACATGAGTCTAAGTGCAAAAGAGCCAATAGGCCAAATTCAAAAGATAAGGACAAAAACTCTTCACTCGAAAGAGTTTTTATATATGAGCTCATCATATTTATGGGGAAAATAACATAGTGTGGATGCTGGTTTTCGGCCGAGGTCCACAATCGAGAATTTGTAAGTTGGGGCATTAGCGATCCTGCAAGACAAAGGTAGAGTGAGCGGGAGTAGACTGCCCACCGGTGTGGTGGGTGCTGGGGGCACTCCGACGCTCAAGTCAGTAGTATGAAATGAGCTGTAAATGAGTAAAATGTGAAAGCAAGGTTTATTGTTACCTTGACCTCTTTAGGTGGCCGTGAGGGCGGTGATAAGTGTTTAAAGGAATGGAGAGCTTATAGGGCTTGTGTCAGAGAGCATAAGCTTGTAAGAGAGAAGTGAAGCTTCAATGTGAGAAAATGAAAGCTCTGAGAGCTTAAGTTGGAAAGCTCTTACTTCTCTGACCTGTATGTTCAGTTCCCCTCTATTTATAGGTTGAAATGCATTACTTTATAGCTGTAATATGAGTTGTACACGTGATGGTGGGATCTACAATGTGCTGATATCTCTGGCGATGGGGCCCACAACATGTTCAAGACTTCATCTTTCGGTAATGAAGAATCTTAGCATGTGAAATTATATTTTATGTTTAGAAAATGGGATACATCAGTTGATGTGATGTTTTTCGGTGAAGGACCCATTCGAAGGACTAATAGGTTGCCCTAAAAGATTTAATTGGGTCCGAGATGAGTTCAAATCTTTGGCCCAATCTTAGCCTCTGATTCAGGTTATCAGAAAGAGTTGGGCTCAGGCATATGGCGAAAAGATTAAAATATAATTTGGCCCAAATTTGGCACGTACAGTTTGTCTCATACTCTCTAAGTCAATGAGTCATTGGCTTGGAGAGTATTCGATGAATATGTTGTTTAAGGTAAAAATGCGTAAGCGTACCTGAAACTGACGTTGATTGAACCTGTCAAAGGTCATACCACATTGGTGGAGCTAAGTAAATATCTGGGATGATTCTCAGTCGACCAGATATGAATGTTAATGTTGCTTGAACCTGTCAAAGGTAATATCATGTTTAATAGAATCCACTAAATATTAAGGATGATCCTCAGTCGACCAGATCCAGATGTTGATATGAGAGATCAACATGAGCCTTGCTGAATGTTCCTGTTGTCTAGTATAGCTGATGGTTCGTGTCTTGATCTTGACTCTATAAGAGCCATGGGGAATGTCCCCAGTTGACTGAACCAGTTGAAGGTCAGGATAATCCATATACTATGGGTCAAGGGACTATGGGAGTCTTCAATGTCGTTTGGACCAGATGAAGGCCAAGTCTTCAACTTGACTCTCCAAGAGCCAGGGGGAATGTCCCCAGTCGACTGAACCAGATGAAGGTCAGGAAAATCTTCATACTACTGGTCAATGACCAGGGGAGTCTTCAAAATTTTCTAGACCAGATGAAGGTCATATGTTGACTCTACATGAGCCATGTGGGATGTCCCCAATCAACTGAACCAGATGAAAGTTCAAGTCTTCCATTTGACTCTACATGAGCCAAAGGGAATGTTCCCGGTCGATTGAACCAGATGAAGGTTCAGGATATAATTTCATGAGTCTAGGGGGATGTCCCTGGTCGACTGAACCATATGAAGGTCAGAAGTATATTCGCACGACATTGTGTCGTATGGACTGTAGGAAATCCATGTCTTCATTTGACTCTAAATAAGTCTATGGAGGATGTCCACAGTCAACTGAACCATATAAAGGTCAGAAGTATATTCGCACGACATTGTGTCGTATGGACTGTAGGAAGTCCATGTCTTCATTTGACTCGAAATGAGTCTATGGGGGATGTCCCCAGTCGACTGAACCAGATAAAGGTCAGGACAATCTCCATACTACTGGTCATGGATCAGGGGAGCCTTCAAATTTTCTTGACCAAACGAAGGTCATATGTTGACTCTACATGAGTCATGGGGGATGTCCCCAGTCGACTGAACCAGATGAAGGTCAGGACAATCTCCACACTACTAGTCAAGGACCAGGGGAGTCCAATGTCGTCTGGACCAGATGAAGGCCAGATCTTGAACTTGACTCTATATGAGCCAATAGGGATTATTCCCAATCGCCTGAACCTGATGAAGGTTCATGGTACACTTCATACGATGGGGAGTCTTCAATTTCGTCTGGACTAGGAGTTGCCCATGTCTTCAACTATGTCATTTGGCATTACTTGCAAATTTCAAAACCACAATCATGGTAAGTAAAGAAAGAAGAATATTGATACCTGTCGTCTGAAGGATTTGTCTAGTGACTAGACAATGGCTGTTCAATATAAGAAGCATACTTTGTTTGACTGAAATAATGAGAGATCTTTTATTTGCTTGTTGTGTCGACTGAGCAGAAGGTTGATAATGAAGTCCTATATGGAGGATGTTTCTTTATCTTATGTTTCAAGTCAACCATATATATTGATGAAGGTACAAGAGAGTCTACAGATACCAGATCTGATGGAGGTCTAAGAAGATTTCATTCTACAACACTTGAAGAAAGTATATCAGAGTCTTCATGACCCGATGAAGGTCCAAGAAAGTATACACACTCCACTATACCTGATGAAGGTACGTGGGAGTCTACACACTCCATTATACCTGATGTAGGTACATGGGAGTCTACACACTCCGTGCAAAATGAAGATCCATGAGGGTCTTCATTCCTCACTCTACGGGATCTAACATGAGTCAATGAGGATATTTACTCTACTAGACCTGAAGAAGGTCTATGAGAGTCTTTCCTTCTCATACTACTAGATCTGATGAAGGTCCATAAGACTACTGTCGAATGGGCTATCAAATGGACCTGATGAAGGTCCATGAAGGTCATCACTCATTCTCCTGATGAGGATTTATGACACTATGGTCGAATAGACTTGTCGAATGGACTTGATGAAAGTCCAAAGAATTCATCACTCACTCTTCTAGACCTAATGACGGTCCATGAGACTATAATATAATGAACTTGAAGAATATCTATCAAGGTCATTACTCTTCACACTTCTACGATACTACTGACGAATGGAGTTGTCGAATGGACCTGATAAGGTCAAGGTCATCACTCACTATACTAGACCTGAAGAAGGTCCAAAAGAATTTCATACTACCTAACTTGATAAAGGTTGGTCGATTGGACCTAAAGGAGGTCCAAGAAAATTTTCATTCTACCTGACCTGATGAAGGTTCATGGGGCTTTTCCAATACTTTCTAAAGTTTATGGAAATCTATCCATGTAGTCTAGAGTGGATGATAATCTCCATACGTAGTGTGGAGATGATTATCTTCATATATAGTATGAAATAGATGGATGCATATCAAAGTCATTACTAATTATACAAGGCTTGAATAAGGTCAATGATACTACAATATAATGAACTTTGATGAAAGTCACATAGATTTTTCATACTACCTAACCTGATTAAAGGTTGGTCGATTGGACCTAAGGGAGATCCAAGTGAGTTTTACATTCTACTAGGCATGATAATAGATTCCCTATGTAGTATGGAGTTGGCAATATTAAATCAACGTAGCATGGAGATGATGACTAACCTTTGACTTAGTCTGGAGGAGTTGATAATCATTCCAAGTAGTCTAGGAGAGATGAGAGTTTTCCATGTAGCCTGAAGTTGATAGCCATCCACCTTGTAGTATGGATAGTAGTATGAACCAATGTTTTATCATCCCATATATGTCGAGTGGGATGATAGATCAATGAGAAACCTTCTTGCGTGTCATGTTTAATGGCACAACTCATTGATGCCAGCCTACATCCTGACAAATGATATACATCTATGTGTGTGGTGTCGAATGGTGCCTCAACCAAACATTCTTTGCATCATGTCGAATGTGATATTTAACCAAGACTAGGCATATGTGCTTGTTGTGTCGAATGGAACCTCTGCCAATCATTCCATGCTCCATGTCGAATGAGCGTAAGTGATATATTAATGCCCTTGTATCTGTCGTTTGATACAACATTGTTTGTGGCATTAAATGGTTGTTTGGAGTAAAGGAAATACTCCATTCGGAAATCATCATTGTGTCGAGTGGACTTTTTTGAACATCCACACTACTTTTCCTGATTCGGTAAAACACATATGGAGTTTGGTCTGATTTTGCCTCTGGTTTTAAAGTCTCCCTAACTCAGATGCTATTCTTGGATTTTGGATTATTTTTGCTGGATTTCTCCTTCTCGGCTTTGCTTTGGATATTGGTGAGTTTGTTTTCTTGGAGATGCGTTTCCCAGGCGTTGTGGGACACAACATATCATCTAACTTTGGTTTCCCATCCTTGCAACCATCGATGTGGGACTTTTGCTCCAATTTTTTGTTTGAAGTTGATTTGTGGGCTTATTTTGCTCAGAGACTGATCCTGTGGGGCCGGCGGTGTTGTCTTCATTTGGTGGCTATGGATTTCGCAGAGAGGGTTGTTTGTTTGTCTTGTTTTGAATTTTTTATTGGGCTGAAGATCCTTTGGTCCTTGTTTACGTGTGAGAGATTCCATGATTGGGTTGAGTTATTATTTACAATTATTTGGAATTGTCGTGCATAGACTTTTTCATGATAATAGATGTCACTTTGGGCATGGTGGCAGCATGTGTATGGTTTCTTGGCAGTGGCGAGTTGGCAGCCTTTGTTTCTTTGTGAGTGACTTGCTTGAAAGTAGCTTCCCAAGCGATGTGGGACAATATTTTTGCATGAGAGGTTTGGACTTTTTGTAGTGTGGCAGTGTGTGACATGCATGTAGCAATAAGACTTGGTAGTTTTGTGTCCTCTTGCCAATGTGGGATTTACATGTCTGTGCATGTGCTTGTTTGGCAGCAAGCTTATGTCACTTGTTTGGGATCATGGGCTTCATTACCTTTGGCATAAATAGGCTGTTCTTTGTTGGGTCAAATAGAAGTTGCTCATGTTACTATAGTATGAAGGTTTTTGTCGAATGAGATAGTTTGATCAATTGATTGGGCTAGATGCTGGTCATTCTATTGATATTGATTGGAACCGTGTGATGTGATATTGCACATATGCTTGTCGTCTGGAACAAAGGACGAACTTCATTCGACAATGTATGAATTGTATCAACAGGGCCCATGACACATGTGAATCCATTCGCCTAGACTTGTCATGTTGAATGAGACTCTTTTGCCTTATGCTAAATCTTGGATGCATGCTGGAGGCACGTATGTCGGCTGGACACAAATGGGATGCTTTGTCTCCAAAACAAATAGTATGGTACACCGAGTGTAAGAAGTCTGGTTTCTTGAGCATGAAAAACTGTGGGGGTTTGTGATTTTTTGTATCCATAATCGATGTGGGAAGGTTTTTATAGTTTGATGGTTTTGTACATTTCCTGCTACAACTGATGTGTGATGTAAGGCAAAATTTGGAACCTGTTTCGGCATGCCCTTGGGCCTTTAGCTTACATTTGGGCCGATTTTGGTTTTGGGCTGATTTTCTTCTGGCTTTTTTTTTTTAGGTTGGGTCTAAGGTCTTCCTCACTCACAGCTGTTTCAGGGTTGTGTGGTGGTGAGACTCGTATGGCGTAGCTGACGTGGGAAACTATGGTGTTTGACCCAGAGGCATGATCGCATGCTAGGCTCCATTGTTTCCTACGTTTTTATCAGACTTTGGTATTTTCTTTCAGTGTAAGGGCAGTATAAATTCCTTAGCTATATCATGTGGCTCTACACAAGCGGGTCTTTCTCAATATTGGCGAATTAGCCTTTAATGTCGTCTGGTGCATGTGACAGTTAGACTCTTTTCATGTCGTACGGAGAAGATTGAGATTCATCCCTGTCGTCTGGAGATGATAAACATGAATAATATTCTTATGTTATTCAGAGGTGATTGACAATCCATCCATGTCGTATGGATTTGATAGCCATCTATCTTGTCGTATGGAGAGTATGACAATCCTCACATGTAGTGAGAGGTTGATGATGATCCTTCTACCTAGTCTGGATGAGACAATCATTTTCCATGTCGTATGGAAAAGATGGCCTCATGATGGTGGATTTTCACTGGCCATACTGTTGACTGCTTCTAAGAGATTAGCTTGATAAGAAAGTTGGGATGACTTGTAGTCTAGCGCCTCGTTGAAGAAAGAATAATGTTCCAGATACTATCGGAAATATTAGTACTGGAGTTTTACATGGCTCAATTTTCATCTTCTATTGATCGTAACTGTATTGTAGAGTGGCTAATTGTGCTACCACTGAGTTTGGTGTCTGTTTGTTGCTCGAAGCCATGGATAGTTATGTTTGTAAGGATTGTAGACCGAATGGCCTTTGCTTGCTATGAATCGCTAAGGCCCCACGGTGGGCGCCAAATTGTGGATGCTGGTTTTCGGCCGAGGTCCACAATCGAGAATTTGTAAGTTGGGGTATTAGCAATCCTGCAAGACAAAGGTAGAGTGAGTGGGAATAGACTGCCCACCGGTGTGGTGGGTGTCGGGGGCACTCCGACGCTCAAGTCAGTAGTATGAAATGAGCAGTAAATATGTAAAATGTGAAAGTAAGGTTTGATGTTACCTTGACCTCTTTGGGTGGCCGTGTGGGCGGTGGTAAGTGTTTAAAGGGATGGAGTGCTCATAGAGCTTGTGTCAGATAGCAGAAGCTTGTAAGAGAGAAGTGAAGCTTCAATGTGAGAAAATGAAAGCTCTGAGAGCTTAAGTTGGAAAGCTCTGACTTCTCTGACCTGTATGTTCAGTTCCCCTCTATTTATAGGTTGAAATGCGTTACTTTATAGTTGTAATAGGAGTTGTACACGTGATGGTGGGATCTACAATGTGCTGATATCTCTGGTGACGGGGCCTACAACATGTTCAAGACTTCATCTTTCGGTAATGAAGAATCTTAGCATGTGAAATTATATTTTGTGTTTAGAAAATGAGATACATCAGTTGATGTGATGTTTTTCGGTGAGGGACCCATTCGAAGGATCAATAGGTTGCCCTAAAAGCTTTAATTGGGTCTGAGATGAGTTCAAATCTTTGGCCCAATCTTAGCCTCTAATTCAGGCTATCAGAAAGAGTTGGGCTCGGGCATATGGCGAAAAGATGAAAAATACTTTGGCCCAAATTTAGCACGTACACATAGCATGCAATAAATGTTGCTTATTTTCAGGTACTAGTGGTGCTGTGTTTGAACACATATTTTGTGGACTTGACTTGTTAGAGATGAATTTGTTTGGTTGTGTCCAGTTCATAAAATAAGATCTTAAGCTTTGATTCGCTGTGCACGTATTTTTCACGCAAGTGCTTGCTATGCTTTGTGTTTATATCATATGCATAAGTGTTATATTTAGCCAAACTTAAAGTGATGCATATTATTTCATATTATAAACAACTGAATACTGATTGGGTATCATTGTATTTGCTTGAATTGTTGTTTTCAGTCAGTTTTTGATAAAATCTTTTTTACCCCATTGTCTGCTTATGTATGCTCACTGTCATTGCATATTACTTATTTTGCATATTTATGAGTGTTTGCTTCCCGTATGATTTTAAGCTAATTTTGTGGGCCTGTTAGTGAGGGGAGTAAGTTTTGTTTGCTTATACTCTTGCATGAATTATCTTCTATTGTTTCTCCTGGTACCTTCATCCTTTGTCATTTCGTGACAAAAATGAGGAGTAATAACGTAGAATATCCATCTCCGTTTTTAAGGAGAGTTAAGATTAAGGGGGAGAATGATATCTACTTGTATATGCATGAGTTTTATACCTACTTGATAATCACAATGCTTTTCATGGTATATTGTTGTTTGTTGATGTTTCAGGTAAGCATGTTTGTTGCTGAGATGACATTGTTTTGAAGACTACTAGGTTAGGTGTTAGATCAAGTCTTAATATAATAAGTCTCTGTTTTGATGGTTGACAGTTGACTATTTTATTTTTGGATCTATTACCGTAATCTTTGTATTAAGTAGTGTTTTGTCACATAATGCTAAAGGGGGAGATTGCAAGTTCCATTTTTATTGGCACTATCCGTGACAAAACAAGTTCAATTGAGTTGTAACAAGTCTTAAAGATTTTAGAGCAATTGGACTGGTATTTGGCAAAACTGGAACATTTTCATTAATGCTGCGTTCGTTGCAGCGTTCGAACGTGTGGCGTTAGTGGCACATTCTCCATTGGGTTTGAACAAAACATTCAAGAGAGCAATCGTTCGTGGTACATTCGTGGAAGCGTTCGAACGAAACATTCCAGAGAGCAATCGTTCGTGGAAGCGTTCGAACGAAATATTCCAGAGAGCAAGCATTCGTGGTGCGTTCAAGTAGCGTTTGAACAAGTCTTTCCAGTGAGCATGCGTTCGTGGTGTGTTCGAATAACCGTTCGAACGTGACTGTGATCTGAACGCTTTTTTTAGCCTTTTCACTTTGAAAAACCATAAATCTTCACCCTACCTATAAATAGAACATGTAGCCATATTTCTCAAATGTTGAAACACAAATCCATTGACCCAAATCTCTCAAAGCTTTCAACCTTCTTTGATTCCACCATTGAAGACTTCCTTCATCTTCTTGTCTTCTTTGTTAATGGTGATAATCTCTCTTTGATAAACCTTCAACATAACCTTACCCAAAATTCATAATCCTTCAGAGTTCTTTAGAGAGAAGTGCTAGTCGAGTTCCGGCGCTTAGAGTTGCAGAGACAATCCGCTCAGAGACTTCAGAGATTCTGAAGAAACAGTGGTTTACGGGCTTGAGGAGTTCCTTGAGTTCTTGTAGTCTAGAGGTATTTGAGCCGGTGGAGTCGCCACCATAGGTCTTGACCATCACTGTAAGTTTTTCTCTATATAGTGGATTAGGCTGGTAGCTGAGATACCCGAAGTGGTTTTTTACTCGCACGAGTTTTCCACTTCGTCACTAAAATTATTGTGTTGATTTTGTGTGATTGATTTATTTTCCGCAATTTATTTTATTTGCTTATATTGTGGTTGCTTGTTGAGAATCCATAGACACATTAATTAGGACTTATCTTGATTAATTGTGATTAATTCCGCAGGGTTAGAACCTTGGATAAATACAGACTTTCACGTTACATTGTTAATATTCTTTAATGATATATTTGTATAAGTTAAAAAATACTAATATACAGTGACATTCACACAAACAAATATAATAAATTTATGATTTAGCCAGATGTGATAATAAACCTTGAATTTACTCCTGGTTTTGTTATTTAAAAAATTATTGAGAATACTGTTATCATTATTTTGTAATAGTCGTATATAATTCTTAGAGGTAAAACAAGATTTTTAACTTAAATTACTTAAAATTCAAATAAATTTAACATTTAACATGTGAAAAATATATGATAATTAAATATATTTAAATAAAAACATATATAAGATATAGACTTTTTAAATAATTTGTATTATTCCATATTAATCTATTTTATGAATTGTTTATTTACTGCTATTATCATCTTTGTTATTTTTGTTATCATTGTAAGATGCGAGTAATGCTCCAGTTGTGGTTTATTTAATATAACACTATAACTGACGTTATTTCTATACATTTATTTTTCTTTCGTATTCACTCTTATTAATGTTTGCGCCCATGTATGCTTCCAAACTGTATTTGCATGTGATTGTATTATACGCATGTGGATCTTCTTTTCTGAATCTTGTCTCACAATAACACTGCACCACCTTTTTGTGTATGTTTTGTATTAATAAGCCACTTTTCCATTAACGGTATTAAGTGAAAGATGACGGCATAATGGTATTTTTGCCAATCACTATTTTGAAATGGTTACTTGATACAAAATCGAAAAGTTAGGAGGTGGATTGACATCATCACAATTCTTTGGTGGTGCAGAGATATTTCTTTATTGTCAGCAATTTCACTTATTACTTTATAATGGAAACTAATTTCCTCAGTGAAGATTTTTTGAAGAATTTATGTTGTATGATTTCGTTACCTTGTTAATATTTGTTGGAAATTCTTACAATATTCATTAAAGGATGGGTGTTTATGTCTTTTTGACACTAGGGGTGTAAGGGAATGTTGCAATCCTTAGGAGGGTTGCATCCCACCCCAAGGGGTGCCCTTTTGGCACCCCTCCATGCCTTATAAAAGAGGCATCATGTCAACAACAAGACAGAGAACAAGAAATCCGAATTTCAGAGTCACTATTTTCTTTTGTTTTTGAGAGAGAGTTCCACCAATTTCCAAGTTCAAACACTTGTTAAGGAGTGCTCCTTGAACAAGAAGCATCCAAGTTATCCTGGGAGAACGTTGGCCAAGTCGAATCCGTAAAGCACATGTGACGGAGGCTGATAAGTTCTTAAGGACAGAGAAATCTCGACTTGGATTCGGTTTTTAATTTTTCCAGGTTTTTATCTTCAGTTTTCATGTTTTAGGTTTTAGGGTTTTGATAGTTTAATTGGTATTTTCTGGTTGAATTGTTTGTAGCATGTTGTTTTATTGTTTAATGACACTATTTGGATCACAATATTAAATCATGTTATATATATATTTTTTGACATTATGAAATAATCATTCGATTATAAAGGATTATTATTGTTATTTTTAATTTATTATTTTTTTTAATTTTGGATATTATCCCTGCACCACCAAAGAATTGTGATAATGTCAATATATCTCATAACTTTTGGATTTTGCATCAAGAAGCCACTACAACGAAAATATCATTCTGATGTCATTATTCACTTAACACCATTAACAAAAAAAAGTGATCAATTGATATAAAACACAAAATAAAAATGATGTACTGTTATTATTAAAAATCTATGATGACTATATGTATTTCCTCTAAACTTAAAGTGATTAAAAGATATGGGTATATTAATTTTTTATTTCTTCTATTGCAATATTTGATTTCTTCAACTTTTTTGTTAGTTTTGATCATGTAATCTGATGTGATTTTGATGGCAGCTTGATTGCTTAATATATTAAGTCTGACATTAATGTCATATTTGAATGATCGACAGACAAACTACTTTTTCTCTTCAAACAAAATCTCCAAGAGATTGCTTAATTTTGAAAACAAGACTGTTAAAATGTTCCGTCCACTTCCTCTTGGTAGCTAACATACATAGGTAATTAAGAATTATATAAATCTTATATTTTAGATCCCTTATTTATACATTTTAATGCATTTTAATTTCTCACAATTTCTTTAAAATATTAATAATATTTTATTATCTAATTTTATTAGATAAATTTATGATATTATTTTATTATATTTAAATATTTATGGGACTTAAAATATTTTACCATAATCTTATGAAAATATAATTTTAATCTCCATTAAAATTGCATTATCGTTATTCAACTAGAAAACAATTTCCTTTAAATTTATTTGAGATTAAATGTATCTTAGTTAAATTTAAATTCAAGATTTTTAATTTAATTATAAATCATTCAAATTTAATTCATATCCTGACATATTAGGTTATTTAATTTAAATTTATTTTAAAGATAAATTCATAATATAATTAAAATCTTATTTCTTAATAAATTTCAATTGTATTAGGATATATTAATTATAATAATATAAATCAAATTTATTTAAAATTTAAATTATTATTACTTTTTATTTCATGCTGTTGACGTCAGCATCTCCTTTCGCAATGCTGATGTCATCCATGACGTCTTCGTGACGTCACGATGATATCAGTGCGTGCATTTTTCGCTCGCCAACAGTGATGGTGATGGTTTTAATAAATAAAATAAACAATGACCTTCAGTATCTGTGTGTATATTATTTGATTTAATTCTCAATTAAATAAAATTTCAATTAATCTCAAACTTAATCATACCCCATAAATTTAAGGAAAAACCCACCTTAGGCCTCTGTACTCTCAATATTTTTTACATTACACCCATATACTAAATTTTCTACACATTGCACCCTTGTACTCTCAATGTTTTTTACATTGCACCCATGTACTAAATTTTCTACACATTACACCTCTGCACTCTCAAAAAATTGACATTCCACCCTTATTTTAACGGCAAGTTAACAGAGTTGAGAAATATTCTAACATCACCCACCCTTATTTCGGATTGGACCGAGCAAATTTTTTTACTTTGAAGTTATGCTAGGGCGCATAACTATATGTTAGGGCGCACAAATATTATGCTCATTCTGATACATTCAAAAATCCAACTAATTTATTGCAAAAATTAGATCAAAACTACGATCTTGGAGTGTTATTAATGAACAACAAAAAACAAATAAAGATGCTTCACGGTTATCAGACATCATTCCTAAAGAACGACAACGAGTATTACATGTCATGAGTGCACATTTATAGCAAACACCCATTTTTTAGCTTTTCTCTTTTTAGCATAGGTGCTTCTTCCTAAATCATGCAGATATGACACAAATAAGGGTGGGTGATGTCAGAATATTTCTCAACTCTGTTAACTTGCCGTTAAAATAAGGGTGGAATGTCAATTTTTTGAGAGAGCAGGGGTGCAATGTGTAGAAAATTTAATACATGGGTGCAATGTAAAAAACATTGAGAGTACATGGGTGCAATGTGTAGAAAATTTAGTACAGGGATGCAATGTAAAAAACATTGAGAGTACATGAGCCTCAATGTGGATTTTTCCTAAATTTAAACATAATCAGTCCATATGCATGAAATTTATATCAAGCAGGCAGATTAATTTTGACTACCAATTCCATTGTTGGAAATTTAGCGTATAATATGTTGTGGAAAATTAAAATTCATAAATTTTTAACTTAAATTTTCAATTCAAGATCTTAATAATTTACATGCTTCATAATATTATTTAAATTAACCATAAATAAAGTATTTATCGCCACCGGATCGACTCGCTTTTCGTATTATTTTTAGAGCCACTCAAACGGTATCCACACAAAGTAGAAAATCAAGGATTTAGAATTTCTCAAGTTCAAGATTATGCATGTGTCTTTTCTTTAGTGCTATCTTAAGAAAATATATTTTTGGGGATTTTGAAACTTAAGCCACAAAGAGAATAATTTTGCTCTTATTTAAAAAATAAACAAACCAACTTTATTTTCAAGTTATTTACGTTGACGCTAGCCAAAATGGGTATTTATAGGTTTTGAATTTGAGTTGTTTTGTTTCCAATCAAATTTAAATTATTTAGATAGGGGTATGATATAATTCAATCAAAATAGGAATCATAATCCATCATAAATAGAACAAATATTTATCATTTTATTTAATTAAATTAATTAAATAAAATTTATCAAACCCCAATTAAATTATGATACTATAAATATAAAATTATAATTTAATACAAAAACTTTACTTAATTATATTTTAGCCCTATATTTTTTGAAATTATGAAATGGCCCCAGCATTTTTGGAAATTATGAAACAACCCTTAATTTATAGATTTGCATTTTAGCCTAAAATTTCTAGAATTTCATTTTTATCCATAAATTCTAAAATTACAGATTTTCCATAAATTTTAAGAACTTAAAAATTTAAGTCCTAAAACTTAATTCTACATAATTTATCCTAACTCCTCAATGCTTTAAAGTGTGTGACCTATTAAGTTCATTATTATGATGATAATGGAGATAGTGATAGACTTCACAATTTTAGAATCTACATAAATTAACCTAATTTATTTATTCTCAATTAACTTCTTAATTAAGAAATTAAGATCCATAGATCAAAAGCGGCATCTATCTGTTAGGGTTGGTGCTCAGAGTGCCAATTCGGATCGTATTTATGTCCGATTCATAAATACGAGTAATTGTATTTTCCATAATATTACTAATTTTAATGGTACCACCATTGTCTTTTATACACTTATTCGATCTAATCACGATTAGATATATAATTGTGATTAGATCGAAACTAAATCTGGTTCGGTGATACGTGTATATTAGACAAAGACCCTAGGATTTACAGTATAGTGCGCAGTTACAACGTAGTTTGTAATTGACATTGGGAAGCGCACTATTAGTTGTATATCCTTAAATAAAGTTCATGGTCAAAATTTGCTAACACGGGTTGGTTAGTAAAAGCCGCTGAGACCAGTACATGTCGTATATCATGACTTGGTCCGATGGTTTATCCCAATGAACCATGAGTCTCGGGAGACTCGTATAGACATGTAGGTGTTTATTTGATAAGACACTGAACGACTCACTGAAAGTTTCATAATAGATGGTACACCAACGTCAATAGGAATCTTCTCGAGTTGAGCGAGCATAGTGGTCTTTCGACTTGCGATATCACTGTGGATATATGAGCTATCATCCACACTTTGATGACAGTCACGTCAACGATCTAGTTATGATCAGACCTCCGCCTGTTCGTTGGGTGTGGACTGATGCTCATGATATCATGTGTGTATCAAGATATGATTCATCAGTTCTGTGTACAGGGCATAGACATCCATCACGTGTTTACGATCTAGTAAATCCATGGTCGTGGTATAACTTCAGAAATCAGTTCCGAGTGTTATTTAGAGATCGTAAATTAAAAGTCGACTGTATTATACCGAACGGATTTGACGTTTTCATCTATATCCCAGGTATAATACGGATGACTTGTGACGAAAGGATTATACGTATGCAGTGACCTCGATTTGCATAGTTTAGCGAGATTATCTGTGGTCGTCATAATCCATGAGTGGGTGGATTATAGACACGAAATTAGATTTCGTGACGGATATACCTAAACTTAGAGAGTCTCATAATATGAAGTGTACTCGTTGAGCACTTGGGCAACACGATATGAATAATACAGATTATTCATAATACTTCACCAGATTAAATGAGTTAATTCGGACCGTTTAATCGGTTAAACGATAATACATGTATTAGAGGATTTTGTCCGCTAATAATTATTGTGTATTTGTATTTGATATATAATACGATTAGATACACATTAATTATTCGTCAAATGAGATTTTGACACATGTCATTAATAAATGTATTTATTATTTATTGTAAATAAAAATACATATATAATAAAAATTACATTAATTAATTATTTGGATATTTAATTATTAAATATTTAAATTATTAATTAATAATCTTTTTCCATTAATGTAATGGAATTTGTCTAGTTATTATTGGTGCACATGGCATGACTTTAATTACACTTTATTATGTCATAATTTGATTGGCTAATATAAAGTGTAAATGCTTTTAATTTGATTAAAAATTGAAAAAGGCAAAAATACCCTCCAAACCAAATTTCCTTTTTTGTATAAATTAGAAAGAGAAAATTATTTTCTTTGTCATCTTCATTCCTCCATGACCGACTTTCTCCAAAAAAAAAATGGGTTTCCAAAAAGTTTGAAGAATCCATGGAAATTGAAGGAAAAATTCAAAGAAAAGCTAAGGATTTAGGGGATTTAAAGGTAAGTCTTCAACTCTTTAAGCTTAGAAATTTGATTTATTGTTTCTTGATGACTTAGAAATGTTCTAGGGTTTTCTTCAAATCTGAAAAATTGGGGCTTTGTGGTTTGATGGATGGATTGGAAGTTTGTTGGCACGTGTGAAGTAGTATTGGAATGAATTATTGTAATTAACACTACAAGAAAAAAAGCTTTTACTGATACTAAATTAGTGTCAGTAAAGGGTTTTACTGACACTATATAAATGTGTCAGTGTTGCCGCAGCCAGAAATCACTGACACTAGTTTCTAGTGTCAGTGATTCTTAGTGTCAGTAAACGTTAATACTGTAGTATCAGAAAATTATTGACACTATGGTATCAGTAATCTCTCACACTATTTTAGTGTCAGTAAATTATTGACACTATATCATCAGTATTTAGTGATACTATAGTGTCAGTAAATTTTGTTACTGCAGTATCAGTATATCGCATATATTTGATTTTTAGTGTCAGTAATTATTGTTACTATAGTATCAATATCCGTCAATATCTTTTAAAATTTAAAAATCGTATTATTTCACAATTATATTTCTTATTTTTTGTAATTAAATTAATCAAAAATATATAATATATATATATATATATATATATATAATATATATATATATATATATACCAACTCAATGAAATAAAAAACTAAAAAATTACATTTATATAAAATTCGCAATATAATAGATTAATCGTATTAATCAATTCAACAGTATCACATGATGAATACAAAAACTCCATAGACAATCTTTAAATTAACATATATATATTTCAAAAACTACTCTTAAAGTCCCATCAAAATGTCATGCCCCCACCAAAATTCATGATACTTGTTGAGAAGCCTGCAACAATCCCCCAACAATATGATATCTGGCACAAAATCTGAAATTATAAACCAAATGTTAAGAATTAGATGGACTTCCAAAAAAAATCGATATCTTCATAAATAAAAACATTAAATACATCCAAATAAAAATACAAAATATAACCCTAATCTAATTTTTGTCACATAAAGCACTTATTGACAATAACCATACCAACAACCTAAGAGCATGCATATAAAAAACCAAATGGCATCCATAATAACAAGTTGTATCTTTCATACCGCTACATAATCACCAAAACAAACAAATCAATAACACACACCACACCACACACACACACACACCACACATATATATATATATATAGACGGACATAAAACTGAAATAAAAGGATCTCATGAACCAGATGAAGTTTATCAGATGACATGATCTAATACTGTTTCCAAATGCAGGAAGCAAATCAAGATGACAAGATAGTTGTTCATTATGGAATTCCTGGAAACTAAAAGTTCAAAGCTCAAAATGTACTAGAATGTAACATTCCAGGTAATCTTACCCACTAGCAAAACTCACAAATAAAACAAATTAACCCACCAAATTAAACCATCAGGGCATAAAAAACTGAAATAAAAGAATGATTCATATTGCTTTCACTGAAGTAAAAAATCTGGGGAAAAAATTCTAAGCTAAAAGTAGAAACAAGAATGTATTAATTTACAGAAAAGAGAAATACCATACTACTTCATTAATCAACGAACAATAGCTATGTTGTCCTTGTCATTTGTATTCTGCAAGAATAGAAGATTTCCCAATATGTCATGAATTAAAGTGAAAAAATAGGAAGTAATAATCACCTCTGTAAAACATGTCCTTGTAATTACCTCTTCATTATACTGTGTGATTATATGTGCAACATATATTGCCCAATCATCACGGAGTTGCGTTATATCTTCCAGAGTGTACTCATTAATCCCCTTGAACTTTAAAATATTTATAAGTTAGAATTTTAAACAGTAAGATATCTTAATTGACTAGTGATAAAACTTAACTATTGTTAACTTACATTGTCTTTTAGAATGTTCACATTTGTTACAATTTGCTGCATGTATTTCATCACATAATAACCGCATTCAAAACTTCCAGGCTGCATTGGACACTATAAAAAAGAATTATCATATCAATATTAGTTCATTTAGACATATTCTAAATATTCTTATTGTTGCATATCACAAAAATATATATATAATATCATAACTTTGTACCTTCACAGATACCCAAGTCACACTACCGCTCTTATTATTAGAATGTAAAGATTGATACACTCTTATTATTAGAATGGAAGAGTACCCATTTGGAACTTTGATACCTTGCAAGGTTTCACAAAACATTTTCTTCTCTTTTTTACTCAAAGTGTATGGTGCTGGAGGTAGGACATTGCTATTTGTGTCAGGCACTAGTTTTTCCCTAACCTTGAGGTGATCAAGATCTTTTCTAGCATTAATCCCATCCTTTGTCTTGCCTGCTTGATGAAGTATTGTACCATAGATGTTTTCACACACATTTTTTTCAATGTGCATCACATCTAATAAATGACGAACTAACAAATTTTCCTATCCCACAAAGTGGACAAGCATAATATCCCTTAACGGTACACCCAGATAGGTTTCCATATGGGTGTAATCTGTATATCAATTACTCTATAAATAATCTGTCTCTCTCTCTCTTTTTCCTGCAAAATCTGTAAAACAGACACTGTAATGCAGTTGGTCATGCAACAATAAACTTGAACAACATATGTTCATAACATGTGTACATATGAAGTTATGAAAGAGCCAGCAAAAAATAGGCAGAATAGAACTTGTAAAAAAACGAGTAACCGACCAACAGTTATGTGTATTAAAAACAATGTGACAACCGACCATTTCTAGATATGTTAAATTACGGAAAAAAGCAAATCCAAATAAGACCACCTTTGTTTTTTGTGTTCAAAATCTCCATGCTTGCTTTTGCTGCATCAGCAGCTGCAGTGCTGGCTGACTTGGCGGGCAACTTCTTCTCGAGCAGGCTTGGTTTTGATTTCTTTGCAGAGACAACATGTTATTCTAAAACAGCCTTCCGAATCCAAGACTTCAACCTTGGCAAAATAACGTTCTAAACGAGGCATACATAAATGAATGGTAAAGCCATAATAATACTACTGGACAATAAAAACTACAAGGCATCTAACTTTATGACCTGGTGTACAAAAGTTTTTCAAGTACCTTCAAAAAATTAGTTGTCCCAGCACAAGAAACGGCAAGAAAACCCACAAAAACAAAAGCATGTGTCCAGTAAAACCGAGATGGTGGAGATGTTGCTAGTGCTGTCACTTGTGGTCGAACCTTTCTGACTGCCTTTGACTGTTCATCTATTTTAGATTATGGGCCAACATGCAATGATATTCCAAATGTGATGGCAGTAAAGCAATTATCAATTTCAACATCTGGGATATGAATGCTGCATTAAAGACCTCTTAAGGGATGGAAAATGTTAAAAACTTACGTTGAATTGGGGTAATATTCTGCTCCGTTGTTATATTTGAAGGCGGATCCTGCATTTGTATGCAAAAGAATATAAGAGAAAGATAGAACTCATCCAAAAATGATCATTCGAGTAATTGAGTTGAATAGAAAAATATTTGAAAATCAAGAGAAACAATGTGCTTACAGGAACACGACGAAAGGCTTCATCTATCTCGTCTTTCCTAAGGCCCATATTCTCAAGAAACATTCGCTTCGCCTATGGATGACTGGAGAGTTTCTAACTGTTGCATTCGACAGAAACTTAGTAGCCATTTGCACTAGCTCCTCCCGCAATGGTCCAGAATTTTGGCCATTCTCATCCATTTTCTACCCAAGCTCTGAGAAAATAATTTTCAAAACCAAGTTTTGATGCATTCCTCAATAATAGAAGCGAAAATTCAGATTCATGATAATGCATTCCCAACTCTCATACCCCTTTCTACTATAAAATTATCCCTTCAATGCTTAAATCTTTCAAATAACTATGCTACAAATATCACCACCAAAAAAAAAAAATCAAAATGAATTATACAATAAATATCATTGATTGAACATGAACTCTGATCAAGACAAAGAACATAAGCCACAAAATGACCGTAATTTCATTTCCAAATCTTTTCCTCCATTTTCTCAGCAACCAAACAGAAGGTAAACTTTTTTTGACACATAATTTAATCTCTAACTCGACCAATACAAGAACAAAAAAAAATAGGAACATAATAAAGAAACTATGAGTATAAACCCTAAAAATAACAAATTTCAGTTACCTCGGCAATATTGGGAACAACAAGAATCTCAGAGAAAGCAAAGAGCGAGGGCTGCAAAGTGGCTTCGACGATGACGGAGCCGAGTGCTGCACCTTTCTGATTCGAAGCTTGCTTCACAAACTGATCGATTAAAGAGCAAGTGACATTAAAGAGCAATATCTGGAAGAGGGGTGGCAAGAGATAAGAATTACCAAGGCACCTAAGATGAGAGACTGAGATCCAACTTCTGAGAGCAAGCAATCGAGGCACCTGAAGCTGAGATGAGAGACCGAGAGCAGACTGTGAAGCAACCAGAGAAGACCGATGATGAGTGATGAGTGATGATAGTCATGACTTGTGATCGTGAGAGGCTGAGAGCAGAGAAGAGAGTGATGAAATCAATTTCGGAGATTAGGGTTAGGACAGAGCCAAAATTGAAATTTTATGAATATGTGGGAAGGGATTAACAAAATAAGTAAAATAACCTAACACAATAGAACAAAAGTCACGATTTGGCCCAGTGGTAAAGCCTTACAATAAAAAAAAAATTTATATCAATGGTTACAATTTCGAGTCCCAGCAGACTTAAGGAAATAATTTTTTTTTTAATTTTTTTACTGATACTAAGGTATCATTAATTACTGACACTAAATTTACTGATACTCTAGTGTCAGTAATATATGCGAAAAACGTCACTTCCGCGAGGTGTTGTTCGACTCCAGACGACTACGCGTTTTTTTTTTTTTTTTATTTCTTACTGATACTATTGTAATAGTAATTACTGACACTAAAAGCTGATACCATAGTGTCAGTAATTATTGATATTTAAGTGAAAAACACGGAAATAGGCCCATTTACACGTCGTTTCTGACGACTTTTTTAGCCTAGTGTCACTAACCTTAGTGTCAGTAAAGGCCTTTTTTCTTGTAGTGTAAGTTCCAATTTATTCAATTGTTGAAGAGTTGCCATTCTAGAGTTTTTGATCCACTCTAAGATAGCCTAGAATTGTTCTAGAGTTGTTCATGTGTGGTGGGACTCAATTGGTGTTGAGATTAATTGATTTAGTCTTGAAATTTTGGATTTAAAGTATGAAAAATTAGGAATTTTGGTTTTCTGATCAGATTATGTAAAACTGAAAATTTTGTGATGTTTTTAATGTCTTATGAATATTTTGGATGTGTTTTGGGAGTTGGCACAATTGTCGGAAAGTGTTTCCGACTTGAAATAAGCGAAAACGGCCAAAAATTACGTTACCGGATGGATTTTGAGCCAATCGGATGACGGCTGTCCAAACAGTGAATCCGTCACCCGACACTGTTGGAGCTGACTTGGGCAGTTTCCATAAGTGTCGGGTGGTCGGTTCGGTCAAAAACGCATTTTAGGCCATTTTGCGGAAAAAAAGGGTTTTCGTAAAAGTTTCGCAACGTTTCAACATTATTTATGTCAATATTTGATATTGAATAAATAGGTTTAGGTGAAATATGAATAAATTATTCATATTAGATAATGAATCATTTATTCGGTATTTTTGAAAAAGTTTTAAAATACGATTTCGTCCGAACCCGCGCTGCCGCTGCGCCTCATTCCCCAAAACCCCAACACTACCAAGCATCATGACCCCAATTAAGAAAGATTTCTAACTTTAATAAAACTTATTTCATATATGATTGCCGCATGATTCAATACTTTTGCCTTAACATATCCTGCCAATAATTCTAGAGTATGGAAAATATCTACTCCATTTAATAATGGTTATTAGATCATTGACTTAAGCTGATAATATATATTTTTAAAGTATCTAAAACTCATTTCAGAACTAGTCATGGTCATGGACTTATATTATCTCTTATGCCAATTTGCGCCTAAGATATTGACTTTATGTTATCCAGATCGGTGAATCCTTTATTGATCCTTCACAACCTTCTCATACATTTCATATTATCCAATCATGACCTTATGTGCAATATTACTATTGACTACAGAGGTGTAATGTGAAATATATATGATCAACATACAAGGTACCATGGAGACCTCAAGTTTAATGATAATTCATACTATCGTAACAAAGAAAAATATAATAGACATGTGGATAATACTCCATATGGGTTCTCAAGTGGGTTAGTTCGATGTATTTGTTCTCTAACAAGCATCCATATATATGGCTAAGTGAACACATTCACTAGTAACTTATGAGATCAGCTACTTTCCTTCGCTAAAGAAGTAAACATAACATATATCAATCTAAACTGAATTTATCAATGTCATAATGTTGATAATCATGCAATCGAGAACATTTAAGAATGACATAATTGTTGGGGCGGATAAAGGACCCATAGGGTCGGATTGGTGTCCCACACATTGGGAGTGGGTACAACCCATAGATATTAAGCATATGTGTATTTTTAAATAATTTAATAAAATACTATATTCTATTACGAGTGCATAAAAAAAATCGGGGATGAATCGGAGTCCGGAAGCTCAAAATTGGATAAAAAAATTTCAGTGTGCATGTGCATAGTGCGCTACAGAGCCCGCGCACTATAGCGCATGAGCTGTGCTCAAGTCAGCCATTTTAATTTCTTAAAAAAAAATTGAAATTCATTTGTTTTCCTTCAGCTCTTTTAGAAATATGATTTTTAACCGAAATTGTTTCCAATTTTTCATAAACATTTTCAAACACCAAATTATAATTTTAACATCAAAACCAACATCAACACATGTTATAAAACAAAATCATATTTTTCAAAATATCAAATATTTTTATAAAAATATAAATTTATTCAAAATATGCACATGTATAAATTTTGAATCTAAAATACAAACCAAACAAGAATCCCATAAAGAAGTGACTCATGAACAATTTTAGTTCACTCAAAGGTGGTCAAGTGATTCTAAAATGATAGTCATACCTCCAAACTTTTATCTAGAGTTTCAAACTCTAATTTTATGTTTCATATCCAACATGAATATTTTTGACCCAATCACAAGCATATTGTGTTTATTATTCCAAAGCATCCATACACAATTTATTAGCTTAATTTTAACTTCAAGCTATATTATTAAATATCAAATACAAAAACATAGTTTATTAGATAAGATCAAACTTACCTAGTAAGCTTGAACTAAAGATCTAATATTCTTCTCCTTGTTCAAAAATGTATATAACTTACAAAGCTTCTCTAAACACTTTTTTAACCTAATTTTTCTTATACTTTGCCTTATGCTTGCTTAATTAAAAAACTTGCTTAAGCTTACCTTTTATAATCAAGCTTATGCAATTTTTAATTAATACAAGTTCTAATCAATTTTTAGGTGGGATTAATCCAATTTGTCCAAATATGTATAATTATGTTTGACTAATCACATTTGTCTTCCACTTTGATTTAATCCAATTAAATCTACATAAAGTTTAACCAATTGATTAGTTCATTATCTACCACTTTGATTTAATCCAATTAAATCAAGCCAAATACACATATTATTAAATATTTTATAATTATCAAAATATCCTCGGTAGAGATATTTATAAAATTACAACAAAGCCATTGTGTGATTTTGGATTAATCCAATTAATCCAATTGGGTCAAAGTAAATAATTAATATTATCCAATAACACTTAATTACTTTGTTTGATAATTATAATATCAAATATTATTTATTATCAAACAACATCGGCTACCTAAGTGCTCAATAAGTACACTTCATATTGTGAGACTCTTTAAATCCAGACACGTTCGTCATATAAGCATATCTTATATGCACACAATTCGACCACCCCCGAATTCACGAAGAACACAAACGACCTTTGTGGACTATACAAGTCGATGTTATCACATATGTTTAGCAGTCCATCTGTCGTAGGCTATCCGAGTTGTGCTTAGAAAACATAGATTACGTCGTCAAGTTTCCATAGCGCACATCTCATATTGTCGACATGTCCACGATTATTTACAACTAATCATAATACCATTTCCGATATATGCGATCAACCATGTACATGTTCATCCTTTAACCATAGTTTTGAAAGATAGACCAGACCGGCCGATCGAACTGATCGAATTGGGAACTGAACTGGTCGAATTGGGAACCGGTTGTGGGTCTGGTCCAACTAAGTAATAAAAAATGGCCTTAAAAAAATTGGTCAAAACCAGCGAATCGGACCAGATCGGTTCAAAATTATTTTTTAATTTTAAAACCAAAAACTAAAATTTAATTTTTTTTTATAATTTTTAATTAAATAAAACTATTTATGACATAGAGCGGTTCTGTCAATTTTTTTCGGAATGATTCAATTGGTTGAACCACTAATCTATTGAACCTTTTAAATCATTAATTCGATCACCGGTCTAATTATGACAACACAGTCTTAACCATAATCATATAAAAACAAACAGGATAAAAAACAAAAAAAACACAGACACCGGTATATTTTTTTATCATTTAATATTTTTGCTATCTTTTAATTAGCTATCCTGGCATTTGTATAAGAACAATACCCTAGGTGTGTGTATATAATAGTAGGAAATATGTTTTAGAAATGAGATAAATTGTAGTATAATTTGTAAAAAGCATGGCCTCAAATGTTATTATACTTATCTAAATAAAATCCATAATCATCCTTATATCGACGCAATGATCATAATATATTGAGTAATATTGAGGCCATGCTTTTTTTTTTTTTTTAATACAAGTTTACAGATATTGACACCTGCTTGATTATGAAGTAGTGTAGACTTTTTGAAAACGTTCGTGGTGGTTGATAATTTCTTTGAAGGAGAATACTATAAATATAGGAGATGTAAAATCATATTTTTACTCCATTGAAGCTCGAAGAAGAAAGCAAACTTCACACTCTAAAAAGTCAGGCTCTGTGTAGGTGATTGAAGTTGATAAAATGGCCAAGAGGGAGACACAAAATTTGCCCGATTCACATCCCATGATTGGCGGAGACGGCGTTTATAGTTATGCGAATAATTCTGCCTATCAGGTCATCATTACAATTTTAGAGAATTTAAAGTCCTATATGAAAATTATATTTTAAGTATTGATGATATTTTTTTTAATATTAAGTTATTATTTCGTATTTCTTTGAGTAATTCATTCGTACTACTGTTTATGAGTGAAGTGGTACTAAGAGTGGCAATTTGCATGGCTAGGTCGAGCCCGGGCTTTGCCAACCCCGACATGGGCTTGAATTGTGTCAGGAGGTTCGGGCCGAAACAAGCTCAAGTCGGGCTTTTTTTTTTAAATAATAATTAATTTTTTGAATTTTTTAATACTTAAAAATAAATAAAAATTTCAATGTTCTTAGTTTTTTTTTTTTTTTTTTTTTTTTTATTGGACCTTCAAAGTTTATTTATATATGTATGCATTTAGAATTAAAAATTAATTTATATATTTAAAAAAATATTCTTTAACTAATAAAAACTGGGCCCGGATATGAAATCTAAAATTTTGCACTCAGGCCGACCGAGCTCGAGCTTTTTTCCACCCCTAAGTGGTACCACCAACCAAGCATATGAAGTTGTATGAGATACAATTACATTTATTTAATTGATTTTTACTAATTTAGCATGCATGGCAAGATGTTATTAGATTGTTGCATAAGTGATGTGATATCACCGTTATATAGTATTTTTTTTTTATGTTTCTTGATATTTTAAGTATTTCATTGGTTATTTATTTATTTTTTATTTTTTATTTTTTAATATGTGCATATGGTTCAATGCCTCTTCATCACGCTACATGACAGTTTCATATTAAAGTTATAAAATTAAATTAATAAATCTATTAAATAAAAATCATATTACAATAAAAATACATATTATAATTTTATAAGAATTCTATTATAACAAGAAAACTTATTATAGTATCCTATTAAAATTAAAGAAAAACTATTAAATTAGCTACAATTAATCTAATCTCTATAATTAATTTTTAATTATAATATTAAGATAATAAATTATTAACATAAGTAAAATATTACAATATAAAAACATAATATACTATTAAAGTAAAAAACCTATTAAATTAATTACCTATTATAATAAGAATATATATTATAATCTTCTATTTAAAAAAAATAAAATATGCCACCTAATCTCTACAATTAATATTTTATTATTAAATTAAAATAATAAATTATTAAAATAAAAAAATCTCCTATAAAAATAAGAAACCTAAATCGTAGCCGCTCACAAAACCTAACCAATTTTTTGGATTTTGAGTTTATTGTTATTTGTTATTTTATTTTGAGTTATTTCTATAAAAAAATTTAAGAATTTTTTATTATTTACAGTACTTCACGATGCAAACTCTAATTATCAGTTCTTTCACAGTGAATTATAAATATTATTTAAGAACTTAGAGGCAAACGAATGAGACATAAATATTACGTGTAAGTAAATTAATTGTCTCATTTAGACTATAAAACCGATAAGATCCAGAGAATTTACAAGATCAATACCTAAAATATATACTCAACCCGCATAAAATGCGGGCCTTGTGCTAGTATGAAAGAATATAAAAAATAAGCTAAAGAAAAAAATGGAATTAATTTGTCAATTATGAGGAGCATTCTTTTTATATGATTTTATTAGAAAAATTATAACATAAAATATTGTATTAAAGATTTTTATTTACAAGATTGTATTACAAAGAATACATAAATTTTTTGGAGAAAAAAATATTTATACAAATTCAAAAATTTTAATTAGGTATTACTTAATTTTATATTCAAGAAATCTATACATAATTGAGCTTTTCTTTGGTGGCGGGTCATTAGGCAGCCTCGGCTACCTATATCTTTAAGAAGTATGAATATTTGTAAACTTGTTGTTTTTTTTTCATATGGATGCGTATCCAAGTTTCGATACATACTAAATACGTGTTTTTTTTTTTTTTTTTTTTTTTTTTTTTTTTTTAAAAAAAATTTAGTTTGTTTTTTTAAAATTCATATACACAGTGGATACGTTAGGACATGTGAAGAAGAGTTGTATTGGTTTTGAACTCTTTAAAATAGATGATAAAGTTTTTCTATGTAATATATTATTATTATTATTATTATTATTATTATTATTATTATTATTATTATTATGATCATCATCAGCAATAACTTATTTAAAATAGATAAAAAGATAATAACAACAGAATGGTTAGTAAACATATTTTAAGATAACAGATAACTATTAGACTTATTATTGAAAATAGATTTAATATCACATAATGAACAACTGGAGTTTCAAATTAAATGACAACCATAGTTTTATGATTGGAAATTGACAAAAATATTAAAAATTTTAATACATTTAATTGACAACTATAATTTTATTATTGAAAATAGATAATGGAATTAAAACTTTTAATACATGTAAAACTGTGTTAAAAAATTACATTAATATAACTCAACTCCACTATATATTTAATATCTTTAAATAACTATAATATATTAGGACGATTTGTATAAAAACAATCCTTAGTGTATATATATGGGTTGAGATATTTTTTTTAAAAAAAATTTTTTTTAGCATATTCGCGTATCCTAATTTTTTATAAACTATATTGGCATATCCATTATGTATTGTTGCAGAAATTTCAAATTTATACAATTTTTTTTTTCAATTACATGTATTATTAGACTACAAGAAATCAGTTATACGCAACTCTTATGTATTGTTGCAGAAATTTCAAATTTATACAAATTTTTTTTTTCAATTACATGTATTATTAGACTACAAGAAATCAGTTATACGCAACTCTTATTACACAAAGAACTGAGACTAATTTATGCTAAACAGGGCGGAGCTGTGAATGCTGCAAAGAAATTGATCCATCAAGGCATAATTGATAAACTTGACTCCAAAACATTGGGACTTGGCACTTTTTCAAACACGTTTCGGATAGCAGATTTTGGCTGCTCCACAGGACCTAACACCTTCATTGCTGTTCAAAACATAATAGATGGTGTTGAGTTGAAATTACAGCAATGCCCTTCATCCAAATCCGAAGCCATAGAATTTCAAGTCTTTTTCAATGATCACTCGGATAATGATTTCAACACACTCTTTACATCTCTACCTAAATCAAGAAAATATTCGGCTGCCGGTGTGCCGGGTTCTTTTTACAGTCGCTTGTTGCCCAAGTCATCTCTACATTTTGTACACTCTTCATATACCCTGCATTGGCTCTCCAAGTTTCCTAAAGTTGATGGGCATAAAGGAAGTATTCAGACCAGAAGGTTTGTAAATGAAGTTATGGAGGCATATACAGCTCAGTTCAAGAATGATTTTGAGTCGTTTTTGAATCATAGAGCACATGAACTTGTGCCTGGAGGGTTAGCTGCTTTGGTCATTTTTGCTGTACCAGATGGGATCCCATTGGCTAATAGTGCTCCTGGTGCATTCTACAACCTTTTTGGATCTTGCATCGATGAAATGGCTAAGATGGTAAGGTTGAACCCATCATTTTTTTTAATCTTTGTAATGTAGGAATCTTATGAAGTCATATAATATTTTTATGTGACCAAAAAATTCTGTCAATGAAATCTCCGTAAATATTGACGACCGATGATTTATATCGCATTAAAATAAATACTTAATCGTTAATTTTTTTTTGGATATTTCAGGGCATATTTAGTGAAGAAAAAGTGAACTCCTTTGATGTGCCTATACACAACCCCACTCCTAAAGAACTGGAAGGAATTATTATAAGAAATGGAAATTTTACCATTGAGAGAATGGAGAGAATGACTAATCCCCAGCAGCAAGTATTATTTTCCGCTCCAGATTTTGCATTTTCAATGAGAGCAGTCCATGAAGGGCTATTCAAAGAGCACTTTGGAGATGAGTTTGTAGACCAAATATTCAATTTTCTTGCCATAAAGGCTGAAGAGAATATGTCCCTCATTATGCAGAAAGTACAAGAAAGCATGATGGACTTATTCATCTTACTCAAGCGTAATTAGATTTATTTAGTACATGTTGTGGGTTTTAGGCTACCACTGCTTCAGAATAAAAGTATCGAGACTTAAAATAACATGTGGTATGACTTGTACAAACATAATCTTGCTATGCTTTCAGACTTTGATGAGGTTATAAATTTCCATTTAAAGTACTGCTATATTTTGAATTCAATGTTTTGTATTTTCTTATCAACTATTGTGAAGTGGCATAGGCCAGCCCGAATGAGTTCTTTTCAAAAAAATTTCTCCATCTTTTGTTTTCCCTTTGAAGCAAGGAATAATAATATATATAACTTATATTTTTATGCAATTTGATATCAATAACAAAAATAAATGGGAAATTATAAAATTCAGACATTTTGAAATTCAAAATATCAAATTTAAACACTCAAAATTTTTCTATCAATAAATACGCAAATTCATTTTTTTGACAAAATTACCCTTCTTACTTTATTTGACAATTTTTTCCTTCAAAAATGACAAAGCTGCTGCCATTTTCATGGTGGCTAAATGGCAGCAAGCTGCTGCAAATTTTTTTCTGCGATTGATTTTTATGCGACACTTATCACGAATGTCGCGAAAAACCCGTAACAAATATCGCAACCCATTTTAAAATTGTGCACTTATTTTGCGATAATTAAGATGGGACATTCACGACATTTGCAATGGGCAGGGCCGCCTTGGTACCTTCCGACGGAAGGTCATTATTATATTTTGAGGGTCCTAATCATTACAGAATATTACAATAAAAAAATTATAACCATCGATCATTAATTATTGAAGGGATATAATAAAAAAAATTGGGGACCAAAGATGAGAGAAAATGGAGGTACCACGTCATCCGTGTAGCAATCCAATAATTTATTGCCACACATTTTAAAATATTAAAAAATAATTAAAAATAGATATTAAATCATATATGTCATTTACTAATTTATTGGTGATAACATATCTTCCCTGCCTATGCTCACCGACGCTCATGCAATCAGAGAGAGATTCAATTTAGGCCCAATGGGGCCACCTGAATTGAAAATCAAATTTTCATTTGTATTTCCCGTTGCAGCCATGTGCTCAATGCTCTTGTACTTCTCATTGCTCAAAACCTGTCATTATAATATAATAGGTTTCTTATGTTAATAATTTATTATTTTAATTTTATAATTTAATAATAAAAATAATTATAGAGATGTTTTAATTTTCTAATTTAATAATAAAAAATTAATTATAAAAATTAGATTAATTGTAGATAATTTAATAGTGTTTTTTTTTTATTTTAATATGATAGTTAATATGTTTTCTTGTTAATTCATATAAAATTATAATATGTATTTTTATTGTAATATGATTTTTATTTAATAGATTTATTAATTTAATTTTAGAACTTTAATATGAAGCCACCACTAAGGATGACAAAACCCAAGTCCGGATCCGCACGCAATGAAGGCGGCCCGAGTCCGGATGTGGACCCGAGAAAATGCATCCGGGTCCGGACTCGGACATACCTGGAATGGGCCCGGTTATACCCGGGTCCGGACCCGGGATCCGCAACCAGCATTCCTCCACTGTTTTTTTTTTTTTTTTGTAATTCGTGAGCCTAGGCGCACAGGCTTGCTCTTGAAGCACCTAACGCGCAAATTAAAATTAGATAGCTTGTATTCTATATCTGTTTTCATGATTTTGTAAAATTAATATATCAAATACATTCATGTATCTTAATATCTCATCACATTGTCCAGCATCACTTTACCAATTCCATCAAAATCCCAATCAAGAAAACAAAATATAAAGCAAGTTGACATGAATATCCACAAACTAATATAAACAAACCAAAATGTCACAAGAATAATAATAAAAAAAATGAAAACCAAACTGTCACGCAAAAGACCAACCAAAATTATTATGAAAAGAGAGAATCAAAGCAACATGTAAAGGGTCTGCCCATTTCAGCTAATAAATTATTGTGAAGACGTCTTTTAATTGAAAAAAAAAATCAAACTTTTGTAGTGATTGAGCTGTTTCAAGCAAAGATTTGAACTCTGAAGGAAAAGAAGAATAAAGTAGCAGTGGCGCTGTGTGCGTTAGGGATTTTGTTTTGCATATATATATATATATAATTTTTTTTTACCCGGACTCGGTTAAATCCGGGTCTTAATATTAAAGATTCGGATCCACTAAAAATAATATTGTGGATCCGAGTCTAACCAGACCCGGATCCATCCAGGTCGTCCGGATTCGGGCCGGGTCCGTATCTTTTTGACATATATATATATATATATATATAAAAGTTAAACATTTTTAAGCATTCTCACCGCACCACATGGCGGCTTCAAATTAAAGTTATAAAATTAAATTAATAAATGTAACAGCCCGTCAGAGGTAGGATGCTACCGACATGAGACGAGAATAATTCATCTCAATAAGCCTCAACCCTAACAAAAAACGGATATGACACGCCCTAAAAATCGGAAATCCTGAAATACAGTCCAGCCCCATAACTACTTGTCACAAATATCAGATACACTAAAAAGACCTCCAGTCCAATCCAAAACATATAAATTCTCAATATCAAAACTCAATGGCTCCATGCCCAAAACTATATGTGCAAATCAAAACTTTATTTACATACATATAAATAAGTGCATTGCACGATCAAACAAAAACCATAAAAACAGATTGTTATACACATAGATATTTCCCCAGAACTCTAGAGTAGATGACTGCAGTTTGAGTGGTCTTTCGTCTCGAGCTTGAACATCCAAAACTTGGTGGCTAACCGATGTAGTTACCAACTTGCAAAACTAACAAACTAAGGTGGTGTGAGTTATAAAACTCAGTAAGCAACCACACATATCAGGAAAAACGAAAATAAATTTCAGAAAAATATGAATAAATACATACATATATACATATATGAAATTGTCTCTCACGAGACCTCTAAACTTTGTTCTATTCTTTACCCTCATTAAACATAACGTCTTTCAAGAATACATCCATATTTCTGATGCATAAACTGAGTTCATAAGGCTTCCTTAATACACAACCAAAACTTTAAAACAAATTTTTTATCTCAAAATATTTGAAATATCTTTTTTTTTTTTTTTTTTTAATTATTATTATTTGAAATATCATCAATGATTGTAGCTTGGTGGCAAAATGCTTATGACTTGGTTGTCAGGTCCTGAGTTAAAGTCCAGAGGGTGGATTCTCTTGTAATAGCCCGGGACAGTCGGGGGTCTTACCTGCTCCACTTAAACCCAGGTCAGGTAGTTTGACGGCGAGGTTTCCAACATTTTCAAAAAAAAAAACAATCATCAAATCGGAAAGTTTTAAATATATTCTTTAACAACAAGTCAAGTATTAAATCATTTATACGAATAACCTTTCGAACGATTAACGTCCATGTTACATATACATACTCATAAACGTACCTGATGCGAATCGAAAACCTTAAATTAAAATCCTTGGAACGTTCAAACCTCGAGTTACACACACACACACACACACACTCACACACACACACACCACACACACACACACCACACACACACACACTCAAAAACATATCTCATATACATTTCCAAATATTCTTCCTAGCAAACATACCATTATTTGAAATCATAATAAAAAAATGTGAGAAATTGAAGACAAAATCGTATATTATTATTTGAAAAAATATATCATATAATCTGAAATCATATTTTGAAAATATGGCTTGAATCTGAAGTATAATAAAATCTATATCATATCGTCAAAAACCATAAAAGACGTGTATTGCCGATTGTGCATATAGATCGGACAATGTCCGTAACATGACCATATTGACAAAAGGTAACAAAATGACCGTATTTACACATATTTTTCTTGTACAACAACTAATATGTTGGTACACATCTCATGGAACACTTACCTCGTCTCGCGAACACTTCTGATCCAAGTCAAATCTATCAAAATAAACGGCGGCAACAATTAGAACTGGTGATATGCGAAATTCTTGACTCAATTATACGAACTTCCGAATCTTCCCGAAATACTTGTTGTGATATTTTATATCGTACCGCAAGTGTACGGTGTCAAGTTTTAGTATAAATCAGTGAAAGAGTGTCAAACCCACAGGGATTGCGTTAACTCGCACTAAATACTAAAATTGATAATCCTAATTTAATTTAGATGATAATTAACAAAGATTTAATTAAATAAATAAAATATAAAAATATTTAGATGGGAGGAACTAATACGATAGAGATTATAGAGTCACAAGACGTAATGAGTTGTTAATTACTAGATTTTTATAGAGATATTGAAATATGTAGTTGATAATATTTTCTTATTCAGTTATATTATTTATAAGCCAAGAATCTTCAAGTATTCACTCCCTCTCTCGAGTAACAGTGAAAATATTATCAACTACAGATTTCAATATCTCATATGCGAAATTCCTGACTCAATTATACAAACTTCCGAATCTTCCCGAAATACTTGTTGTGATATTTTATATCGTACCGCAAGTATACGGTGTCAAGTTTTAGTATAAATCAGTGAAAGAGTGTCAAACCCACAGGGATTGCGTTAACTCGCACTAAATACTAAAATTGATAATCCTAATTTTATTTAGATGATAATTAACAAAGATTTAATTAAATAAATAAAATATAAAAATATTTAGATAGGAGGAACTAATACGATAGAGATTATAGAGTCTGATTTCACCTAACTGTCTCCTGTGTATTTTTCATGCAAAATAATTCTTATTCAGTTATATTATTTATAAGCCAAGAATCTTCATGTATTCACTCCCTCTCTCGAGTAACAGTGAAAATATTATCAACTACAGATTTCAATATCTATATAAAAATCTAGTAATTAACAACTCATTACGTCTTGTGACTCTATGTTAATCACTTCAAAGGAAATTATATATTTTCTCGAACTCTATAAAACTTATAGGTCATATTCTCTAGATCTATTAAAAATCCCCTCTCTCGAGCGATAGATTCTAAACATTCATCATCTTAATTGTGGCCAACAATCAATAAGCATTAAACTCAAAAGAATATAAATAACTCAATAAAATTTCATAATAAAATTAGCAAACAATACAAAGGTTCAAGCATCAGTTACATCATTCTCCAGAATTAAGGAGTTTAGTTCATGACAATAGATAAAAACAATGAAAACAAAGTCATGAATCTAATGGAAATCATTAGAGTTCTAAGAAAGAAACAAGAGGATAAAAATCCGAATTGAATATCTTCCTCTTCGGACGTCACCGCCTTCGTCTCATCTTGTTGCTCTTTACTCCTCATTGGATCTCTCTAAAATATATATTTTGGTGTTTTGTGCTGTGTATTAGCCTCATCTCTTGAGTTTGGACGAACTAATCTATTTATAATACAGTCTTGGAGTCATTGGGCATGTAAAAACCCTAAAATCAGCATTTGGGTCACTGCGGGGCGTCGTGGCGCTGGCAAGTGGTGTCGCGGAGCCAAAGCTGCGGGATTTATGTATGTGACACTCAAGAGGCGCCGCGGCGCCAGTCACTTTTTCTAGCGTGCTGTTTCTGCATTTTTCGCTCTTCCCGTGTGCTTCCAATGCGTCCGTATGGTCTCAATACACGTACAAATGCCTCAAGATCCATGTATTAATGCTTCCTATAAATAATACATAAAAGAACTACAAAATATGTTAAATGATACAAAAACTAACAAAATAGTAAGCTAAAAATACAAGAATAAGTGGGTATAAACCACACTTATTAATACCCAAATTAAATCTGTTTTCAACAATTCCAGTTTCATTATTCTCAAAACATTTAATATAACATATTTATAGTAGGGATGACAAAACGAATCAACGAATCGAATTTGTATCGAATCCTAAATGAATCGAATCAAAATGTGATGGATTCGTATTCGATTCATTTATTAAACGAATCATAATATCATGATTCATATTCGATTCGTTTATTAAACAAATCGATTACGAATATTCGTTTAGTCATGATATTATTCAATAACATAATATACCATAATTTATTTACATTAATTTTCATAAGTATATACATATGAAATATGTAATTAATATATTTACTAAAAATACCTCACCAAATATCGAAAATATTAATTTTTATATGGTAATTGACCATAATTTCTCGAATATTAATTGAAAAATAACAATAACTAGTAAAAGAAAATAATAAAACGAATCTTAAACGAATAAAAAAATCAATGAGTTTAAATTCGTATTCGATTCGTTTAATAAACGAATCGAATCGAATTGACCCATTTATTAAATGAATCTATTTTTTCAAACTCGTATTCGCTTTAAAGCGAATCGAACAAATAAACAAATAATAACCTAAAGTGCCACCCCTAATTTGTAGCACTAGTTTCAATTTCTGGTAAAAAATTTAGAAATCTTCCGAAAAGTCTGAAAATGTCATAAACGGATCCAGAATATTTCATATTTATTATGTTCCTCCCAAAACCAGACAAATACATCTAATACATCATAACTTATTGATAAGTGGTAAATGTATCACTATTTCCCACTCATTTAACCTAATATTTTGTATAGTTTCTTGAGTTTTGTGAATATTTTGATGTGTTTTGTGTTATTTTGTAGATAAATAAAGTTTCAGGACATTCTGGAGGTGATTTGGGGCCAAAACAGTGAAAAAGAACACAAAAGGGCATTTTGGTCATTGGGCGCGTCGGGACGCCTAACGTGCGCCGCAAGTTTGCTAATGTGGGCCGGGTCCACATGTCAGAATCTGAGAAGTTTGACTTTACTAACGTGCGCCGTGCCACGTGTCACAATCATAGTCGATCTGCTAACATGCGCCGTGCCACGTGTCATCATCCTACGGTGCCGACAATCGCCATCACCACATGTCACTCCACCTGTCAGCCACGTCATCGTGCACATCACCAGTTGACCAAGTCAACGTGCCACGTCATCGCCACATCATCATCATCCAATCACAGCGTGCCACGTGTCATCATTTTATGGTGCCGAAAGTCACCATCGCCACGTGTCGCCACGTCAGCATAATCATTGAGTGCCAGCCGCCTTGCCACGTGTCACCTTACCACCTTATCCGCAATCGCCACGTGTCAGATAAGAATCTGAAACCAACAAATCAGAAGCTGCCATGTCAGCGCGTCGCGACGTAAGAAGAAACTTGCGCGTCGCGACGCGTGGCACTTATGGACGCCTATAAATAGAGCTCGAAATTTCAGTTTCAGATGTATCTTCCTCTCTGAATTCTCTGATGTAAATATGAAGTTTTCTCTCTAGTTTCTTTTAAATTTTAATTTTGTAATTAATTTTAATTACGTTCTGTAATAATAATAATTTACTTTTTTTACTTTTACAATTTTTACTATTCAACATGAGGAGGTAACTTCTCCCTGCTAGATGTGGGCCAGGTCTTGACCAGACCTGGGCTTCAATGAAAATATCGAGCCAGGTGTGGATATTACAAGGCTTTAGCTTTGTTCTAGGTTGTCCAGGCCCGGTCCGCCCAGACTGTAAATATGCGAGTTCAGTGGGAAAAAAATTATGTTTTCAAAATTTTTAATGATATTTGATTATATTTCTAATAGTGTTTTTAAGGATTAAATTTTTTTTTACCCCAAATAACTCTTTTCAAATTTATTGTGGTGTTTAGTAGAGTTTTGATGATTAAAAAATTTATTTTACCTAAGGATTGGGCCAATTAAAGTTAAATTTTTTTTTTTTGAAACGTTGGAAATTCCACCGCCAAACTACCCAATCCGGATTTAAGTGGAGCAGATAAAACCTCTGTCGTAGGCTCTTACAAAGAAATGTAGCCATTGGATTCGAATCCAGAACCTGACAGCCAAATACTAAGCACTTGCCACCAATATACACACCCCTCGAGGGCAAAAAAAAGTTACTTAAGATAATATTTTCAATACTTATAATCAAGTTATTATTACATTGATATTTATAAAAGAGTAATTTATCATATCAACTAGAGTTAGAGACGTATGTTATTTATTAAAAACCAAAAAAAAAAAATAATAATAAAAAACAAACAAATAAATTAACTTTATTCAGGCAAATGAAAATGTCATGGGGTTGAAATGTTATTACACATTGTCATTAGTACTGGAAAGTTACTAATAAATGGCCACAATATATATGTATATAAAGTATTTATTCTGATTTTGTATTATATCATATTATAAATTTATTCGTTACATTGTTATTATTCTTTAGTGATATATTTGTACATGTCCTCAAGATACGTGATTTGATGGTGTAGGGTTCATGATCTAATCTTGAGGTCCTGAATTTGAATCCAGATAATTTTTTATTTTTTTATTTTTTATTTTTTATTTTTTTTAAGTAAAAGCCTGAGACAGACATAGATTTTACCTGCTTCGCTTAAGCCCGGAGGGGGTGATTTGGCGGCGGGGTTTCCAACGATTCCATAAAAAAAGAAGATATATTTGTATATGTTAAAAAAAACTTATGTGCGTCTATTTTTTAGACCTTACAATATATATAGTGTCTTTCACACAAATATATATGATAAATTTATGATTTAGCCCGATCTAATAATATATATGATAAATTTATGATTTAGCCCGATTTAATAATAAACCTTGAATCTACCCCTGGTTTTGTTATTTAAAAAATCATTGAGAATACTGCTATCATTATTTTGTAATGGTCGTATATAATAATTTTTTACACATAAAATAAGATTTTTAACTTAAATGACATAAAATTCAAATAAATTTAACATATAACATGTGAAAAATATATGATAACTAAATATATTTAAATAAAAACATATATAAGATATAGACATTTTAAATAATTTAAGATTTTCAACTTCAACGACTTTTTCCCTTTGGTGTTAGTGTTTGTTGAATGTCATGTAATATCCCAAATTTTCATTACAGTTCTTGAAGGTTCTTTGATTAATGTTTAGGTCTCGGAAAGAGAAGATGTTGGAGAATCAAAGTTTAAGCATTAAAAAATATGTTGGAATGTTTGAAAGTGTGATTTCATCACATTAAAAATCACGTAACTTATAAGGATCGGTTACGCGTATTTTCAGATATTTTTATATGGAGAAAGTTTCATTATTTTGGTTATTTAAATAACAAACGAACTTCGATTGATGTGATTCTCAACTCATTGGAAAGATTTTTTGAAGACGAACAATTTTCATGTTGAGTACTTTTCGAAATTTATATCAATAGGGCCTTAAAAATATATATTATCGAAAGAATATATTATCAGAGTCCAAACTGTAAATTCGTGGGGTCAGTTTGTAATTTTCAGAAGTTTAGTATAAATACCCAAAGGTTTTCATAAATTTTATTTTTTAATGGTATTTGATTATAATTATAATAGAGCTTTTGAGGAATAAAAAAATTTATAATCCCAATAATTATTTTTAATGGTATTTGATTTTAAGTTCGATAATAAAATTTGAGCTTAAATTGAATAAATTACATTAAATTTCATTGGAATTAATCCGAAAGAAAATTAATTATTTTTAAATTTATTTATAACTAAGAATATTGTAATACCCCGCCAGAGGCAGGACGTTACTGGCAAGAGACATGAGTAACCCGTCTCCCTGAGTCTCAAAATTAACGGAAAACGGACATGATGCGTTCTAAAAATGGACAACCTGAATCACAGTCCAGCACCATAACAACAAGTGAAAACATCAAGTATGCAGAAAGGACCTCCGATCTATCTAAAAACAAAACAAAACAAATCACATAATCAATACTCAAGGTTACGTGCCCGATTTCAAGCATACAAACTAAAACTTTATCCATATACAAATGACAGCTTGTGACACACTCACAAAGTAGGTCTTTACTTCCAAGTATAAGAGTGTCGAATAAATAAAATAACCAGGTAAGTCTGGGGTCGATCCACATGGAATATATTTAGAAAAATAAAATAATAATTTGAGTGAAAAGAAAAAGATTGAATTGTTTGAAGTAATTGACAAATTTTAAATTGAACTGCAACAATAAATTAAAATGCAGAGGTTAAGGGATCCATTTTTAAAATTTCAAATTTAGAAATCTTACTTTTTATAAAATAGAAATTGTCATTATTACTGATGAGCGGAAAATATATCAATATTTACCGTCCCTTTTACCTAATATTTTGTTTAGTTTCTTGGGTTTGATGAACGTTTTGATGTGTTTTGTAGATAAATAAAGTATCGGGACTTAATGGAATCAAATCGGGGCTAAAACGATGAAATCCGGAGCAAAAAAATGACGAAAACGGAAATTTACTATACGCTTCACGAAATGCAGTCCTAAATTTCAATTTTGCGCAAGTTTGATATTTTGGCCATAACATTTTCATCCGATATCCGATTGAGCTGATTCAAGTTGAAGATTAAAGAAGACACAAAGATCTAAAAATTTGAAGTTTTAAATATTTTCGAATTCTGAAGTTTGTAAGACCGAAATTGATGAATAATCTAGTGTATTTTGTGTAATTACTATAGTCATTTTCAAAATATAATATAAAATAAATAAAATAAAAAAATAAAAATTGTCAAACTTCCACCAAACATGAGGATTTGGTGCCATGTTCGGTGCCATGTTTGATGCCATGTTTGGTGCCATGTTTGGTGGAGCAATTGGTAGAGAAATTGGTGGAAGCCTTTACCAAGCAAAACTTTGTAAATTTTCCATGCTTTCTTTGGAGGAATTTCTCTAAGAAAACCTAAAGGAAAGTGTCTTGTATATTTATTTAAGTTTTCTTGTATTTTCTTTTTATTTAATTAATAAAATTTTGTGTGTTTTCTTTTACAGCATGAACAGGTAATCTCATTCTGCTGGGGTGAAGAGGTAAGACTTTTAATATAATAAATTAGATTAATCTCCCTTATTTTAATTAAAATTTGGATTAATTAGTTACCGCCTATATGGCCGGTTTAGGTGACAACCTTATTTACCGCCTATATGGTCAGTTTTTCATTTCAGACGTAGTTTCCGCCTATATGGTCGGTTTAGGTAATAACCTTGTTACCGCCTATATGGTCGATTGGATTTAATTGAGACAAATGAAATTATCGCCTTTATGGTCTGGTTAATTAATCGGTAAACATTGAGAAAGAAAAAGAGATTTCTAATTTTGAAATATTAAAAGTGAATCCTCTAACCCCATCATTTTCTTTTATTGTACTTTTACATTTTTTATTTCCACCATTTATTTTATGTCTTTTATTTTATTTAAGCTTTTATTAGCCTTAGATATGTGTCGTAACTAAGTCCGTTATTTGGGGTTGTGATGAATTCCAATATCACCGGGTTATAAGGAGTTATTTTTATAGTTTGAGTAATATAAAAGTTTACTTATTAAGTCTTAAACTTAATGCTTCTTGTTAACTGGCCATTAATAAGATTGATCTGGTAAACTTAAAATAAACTTGACAAATGAATTTTAGGTTTCAGCCTTAAACTTAATAGCCCACGATCTTCCTTGAGGATATATAACCCTTTAATAGATTTCCTTACATGATAGACATATACCTGTCGGGCAGGGGTAACCACAATTGGAACTGAATCTTAATGAATTCAGGTAACTTGGTTGACATAGACATATGATTAATTGGGTTACACTGGGTATTTACATCCGACCATCGACAAAGGCTTTTGTAGAATTTCGTGTTCCAGGTTAGTAGACCAATATATTACACAAACATAAAATAACCACTTTATATTTTAAAAGATATTGGAAAGATTCACAACCCTAGATAGTTTCTTAATATTGAATTTTCCTAAACCTACTTTCACGCTATTTTATTTACTTTTTTTTTAAAATTTATCTATATTTTTGATGAAGTCAAATTCTTTGATTGTCTCATCAAATCGTATATTCCAACTTCTGGAGGCTTGCTTAAGTCTATAAATGGATCATTTAAGGTTGCATACTTTATTATGATCATCCTTAGATGCAAACCCCTTAGGTTGTGTCATATAGACTTCCTCTACGAGGTTCCAATTAAGGAAAGCTGTTTTGACATCCATCTGCCAAATCTCATAATCAAAGTGTGAAGCTAGTGCCAGTAAAATTCGAATGGACTTTATCATTGCAACAGACGAGAAGGTTTCCTCATAGTCAATTCCTTGGATTTGTCTATAACCTTTCGCCACCAACCTAGCCTTATAGGTTTGGATGTTGCCTTCTGTATCAGTTTTCCGCTTGTAAATCCACTTGCAGCCTATGGGTTTTATCCATTCAGGTGCATCTACCAAGTCCCAGACTTGATTCTGATACATAGAGTCTATTTCGGATTTGATGGCCTCAAGCCACTTGACTGAAACATTATCACGTATTACTTCGTCATAACTGGTGGGATCGTCATTATCAATGACCTGATCATGTTCCTCATCAATATGGAAACCATATCTTTCAGGCTCATGTCTTTCCCTACCATACCTTCTGAGTTCATAACCTTGTGGTTGTTCCGTCGCAGCCCTTTTGAGGGGCCTGGGGTTTAGTTCTATGTTAGTTTGTTCTTCTTGTACCTCATCGAGGTCAAGTCTACTCCCACTATATTTCTTGAGAAGGAATTCATTCTCTAGAAATTTAGCATTTCGTGAGACAAATGTTATTTGTTCATTTGGGACGTAGAACACGTATGCTCTTGAGTTCAAGACATATCCTACAAACTTACATTTAACTACCCTATCATCCAATTTGTTAGTTTGTGTGAGCTTGACATATGCGTCACATCCCCAAACTCTTAGATAACTAAGACTAGGACGTTTCCCAGACCATAACTCATATGGTGTTTGACTAACAGTCTTGGAAGGAACTTGGTTTATTAGTAGTGGTGCAATTTCTAAAGCAAGACCCCAAAATGAAAGAGGTAGATCCGTGTCTGGCATCATTGATCGAACCATATCTAATAATGTCCGATTTCTCCTTTCGGAGACCCCATTATGCCGTGGAGTTTCCCGAGGAGTCCACTGGGAAACAATGGCATTTTCTCTCAAGTAATCTTGAAATTCGTTGCTTAAGTATTCACCACCTCGGTCAGACCTTAGTGACTTAATACTTTTATTAAGCTGGTTTTCTACTTCAGCTTTAAAGTCTTTGAATTTCTCAAAGGCTTTAGATTTGTACCGCATAAGGTACACATACCATATCGCGAGTGATCATCGATAAAGGTAATGAAGTATGAGAATCCACCTCTAGCGGTGACTGACATTGGTCCGCATACATCAGAATGTATGAGTTCTAATGTCTCCGTTGCACGCTGTCCTTTACCTTTGAAGGGTAATTTGGTCATTTTACCAAGTAAACAAGACTCACAAGTTCCATAAGGTTCATATTTGAAGGGTCTGAAATACCCATCCTTATGTAGCTTAGTTAATTTTGTTCATTGATATGACCTAAGCGACTGTGCCATAGAAGTGATTCATTGAGATTATTCGAGTTAACGT
The DNA here is from genome assembly GCA_019454045.1 of Zanthoxylum bungeanum. Lineage (NCBI taxonomy): Eukaryota > Viridiplantae > Streptophyta > Magnoliopsida > Sapindales > Rutaceae > Zanthoxylum > Zanthoxylum bungeanum. The sequence continues at coordinate 580,481 of SKCR01042136.1, forward strand.
TGTATATATTAGAGGTTGAACATTCTTTGTTAGTTTGTAAGACATAGATACCATTATTCAAAATACCATCTCCATATTTTATTTCATTGAAATAAATAGAACATTCATTACAACTTATTAGGCATGAAAAGCCTTTATTACATAAAGAAGAAATTGAAATGATGTTCTTTACTAGAGAAGGTACATAAACACAATCTTCTATGTCTAAAACTAAACCATTCGGCAAAACTAATGAATAAGTCCCCATGCAAAATGCAGCCAGTTTTGCTCCATTACCCTTGCGTAAGTCAACCTCCCTATGATGGAGTCTCCTACTGTTTCTCAGGCCCTGCACATTGGTACACAAGTGAGTCTCACAACCGGTGTCAAACACCCAAGTAGAAGGTTCAGAGTTTTGAGAATATAGTTCAATCATATACAACATACCTGAAGCATTGGACTTCTTGGGCTCTTGGGCTTCCCTAGCTTCCTTGGCTTTCAAGGATCTGCAGTCTTTCTTCCAATGACTATTCTTTCCACAAAAGAAACATTTCCCCTTTCCATTTTTCTTCTCTACCTTACCTTTGGGCTTTAGGTGATCTGGAGCCTTGACCTTGTCCTTATTTTTCATTGGTCCTCGTGGCTTCAGGTCCGTACCCGTAAGCATGACATAGGTTTTAAGCTCCGGTTTCAAGTCCTTCTCTGCTTGCTTTATCAGATTGTGCAATTTTGCTAAAGTAGCTTCTTTATCAGACAGATGAAACTGCATAATAAAGTTAGATAATTCTTTTGGTAAGGACTGAAGAATTTGAATGTTTGTGAAATATTTTAACCCACATGTTAAGAGAGAATGTTAAAATATATTTTCATTAATGTTTCATAATAATATGGGCTTTTAATATTATGAATTTGCTCCCACTCAATTGTTTTAAAATTTAAGCAAATCGCATCAACCCCAATATGATGGATTTCTTGTGGGCAAGGATCCCATTATCATCATTTCATAACTCCGAGTAGGCCCAGTCGTTATAAAATACGATAATTAGGTATGTTCCCAACCAATTTATGATATAAATCACAATTCATTGATCATTGGGTTGGGCAATCAAACATGCCATAGCTTATGCTAGTCCTTGTGGACACCCAATCTTTGCAACTAAGTTATAAGACCACGCCTAAGGTTCGCTGCGTCTTATGACTCAGAAAATTCAAACCATTGTCAATAGTACGATTTATGGACAAATTGGTATTGGTCAGTCTGGTAAAGCCTAGTCCTGCCAATACGGTTCAAGCCATTTGGGTCTATACTTTACAATGGGAGGTAAATTTTAGACTTAAATTATTATTGAGGATTTTAGCAAGTTTAAGTGAATAACTGTCAAATTGATTCCTCCATTGAAAATTCCCAGAGGGAGGGTGGAGCGAACTCTCTTAAATACCCTTACCTCTTAGGCTCTTATCGCATTGGTGACAGGAATAAACAATAGATCCTCCAAATTAGTCCAACACCTTAAATATGCTTTAAGGTAAGTTTTGAGTAAATGATTGTCTAGATGTCTTCACAGCTTTTCCTTTTGGCTGTAAAAAGGTAGTGAGTGAAGGAAGACACCAAATCATTATCTAACTCTAATAATACCTTTGGTTAAATTAACTTTAGTTTGGAAAGTTTTATTAACGCCTTGGTCACACCCCACTTGTATATTTTATAATGTCTTTTATTATAAATAAGTGATTTATATGTATTAGCCTTAAAGGTAATAAATCTCTAAGTTCATCACGGAATAATTACTTAGCTAAGGGATAAGCAATACATTCTCTATTTCTTAGAAAGTCTCTAGATGCTTGCACCCTAAAATAATCATTCCAATTCTAATCATACATAGAATTATCAAGCATATGAGTTTTAATATGTTGGAATTATTTTAGGAATTAAATAACTTTGATTAATATTTAATTATGATATTGCATTTTATTTTATTCAAATAAATTTACTATTCACATTTTTCTACAGACGCGTGAACTTTAAATGAAATTTCACAATTCAAATCTTAACCAAATCATGAAAAATTTGTGCCTAAAATTAAGTTAAGGGTGTTAGCTTTCCAACGAGCTTTTAAACACCCAATTTTGAGTTCAAATGAGTGAGAACTAATCAAAACAAAAATGGTGCGCTGATACCACTGTGAGGAAGCGGCTGCGAGTGCGTAGCGGAAAAATAAATAATTAAAATTATGATGCCGATTTCCCTTTACCCAAGACCCATTTGTTTTGATTATTCTACAATCCTAGACATGTTACTATATATTCTAAGCATAAAACTCATAAAACATGCAAAAAAAACATAAACCTAAACATGCTAACTATAATAAGAACTCTAATTAAAATAAAGAAAGAAAAAGACTTACTTGAACCGTAGACTCCTCCAGTCCTCCCTCTAATCTACAAGCTTTTCTCGAACTCAACAAGCTCTTCCACGTTACAAAGAGCCACCCAAGTGTGTGGCCTCCAAAGATGCACACACCAAAGCCAAAACTCAACGGCAAGACTACGCCTTGAGTGCACATGTATTTTGCCCTTGGTGCTAGCCTAGGCAAAAACCTCAAAACTTTTAACCCGAGGTTCCTCTAGTCAATTAGACTTAAGGATCCTCAAAATCAGTGGCTTACTCTTAAAACTTTAGAGTTGTTCACTTATATAAACCAAAGATTTGAAAGGTTTGGTGCAAAAATTTGTGAAGAATTATTTGGGTTTATATAGTGCTCCAAAGACAACAAAATTAATTAAGAATCCGATGTGGGATAAAAACCAATTTAATCTTAACCATTGGATCTTAATTTAGTGGTTTAATGAGATTATAAAACCATAATAAGAGTTTGGGCTAAATTGGAATTCAAAACAAATAACAAAATTAAATAAATTTTTTTTACTATTCACGCAATACTATTCACGCGATACTATTCACATGAATAGTAAATTTTTTTAAATCTATTTATTCCAATTCCAAAAGTGCCCCTATCGTCATTCACCAATCCCTAAGCCACTATGGAACCTCATAAATGATATGTTCAATAATTAAACACATTGAACCATTTATGAACAATTCCTACAGCAATCATATATGCTGTTAAATATGTACTGTGCACTGTTAGCCATTGATTTCGACTTTGTTGTGTGTGACCTTTTGGGTTCCCCTCAAGTTGGACATGAAATGAATCGTGATAATTTAATCGAACATAAATTATCCTCCGATCAGATGGTCGTTCGATTTCAATGACCAAGGTTGACATCTAGCAACATGCCAAAGCCCCCAAATGAGAAGGAAAGATATATATACCCATTCTGTATGCGATTTACATATGATACGGTCCCTCGCCTCAATGTATCCCCACCTATTGACCTAGGGTACGGAAAGTGTCTACCCATATGGTCAAAGGTATGATGTTGATAGTGTCATGAATCGTGCTAACCCAAGAATCTCACATGATTCTTCCGTTGTGGCCACAGTCTCAAGTACTGATCACACATATCAACCCGCGAACTGGAATACTACTCTTATAAGAAAATATTATCCGAGAGAGTGGCAATTCTCTGTTGTATCTTTACAAACTTCATGTGTTTCAATAAATGACCCAATCATACCCTTATGACCGGATCTTTTGAACCGGGGAAGGAGAATGTCAAAGTTATTTGATCCACACATAAGATTGTAAAGACCTCAAGTCTAAGGACTAGTCATATAATCGATACATGAAAGTTCTCACAGACACATAGGATAAACACTCCATATGAAAACTTTCGGCGGTCAGTTAGATGGACACGAGCAACTCATGCATCCATGTGATACACCAAGTGGACGGATCTCCGCTAGTAGCCTATGAGATCAGCTACCCCATTTAAGGGCGGATCATATCATCATGCTAGTCTCTACGCTTTCTGAACGCCCTGATTATTCACAAAACTATGACTAGGAACATTTAAGAGTAATGATTCTCATAAGGCGTGGAAGCCATCGTCTTATTACTCCTAGGGCTTTATTACAGTGTTGATGATTCATATAAGTTATGTAAGACACGTATAATAAAGATTGCCATTTTATTAATTAATGAAAATATTACAAATACATGTACATATAGCCCATCCACAAGTTGGGCATAAGGCATATCCCTAACAGAGTGGTCATAACACTCTAGAATGACAACAAGTCATCAAATGATAAAATTGAACTAATATTACACTAATATTACTCAATCTTACTTCACACATGCATCTAGCCTCCAAATCAATCCTCCAAATCAAAAAGCACCAAAATATAAGAAAGAAAGAAACCCTAGAACTATTCTAGACACTCAATAACAAGAAAAAAACTTTCTAAACTTAAGAATATTGAAGATTACCTTAAAATCTTCTAACTTCCTTAGGCTTTCTTCTTGATTGCATTACTTTCTTTCAAGTTTCTTCAAGGAAATATTTTGGGAGCTTTCTATGGAGATGAATTTCGACCAAGTCTTCTAATGAAAGAGAAAAAAAAAATTCACCTTATATATGAGGGCTAGGACGAAATTGGGGGCAAAATGATCATTTAGATTTCATTTAATCATAATTAAAGAATTCAAATTCAATTTGAATTCTTCAAGCTTAAAAAACCATGCCAATTGTTACCAATAATATCTCACCACTTATCATACTAATTATGATTTATGGACATGATATTTAATTTCTAATTATTTAATTATTTAACAATTAAATAACTAAATAATTAATTAATGTAAATATCTATATTTATTTTTTTATTTACATTAAATAACAAAATACATATATTTATGACATGTGTAAAAATCTCATTTGACAATTGATTAATATGTATCAAATCAAATTTTGTATCAAATCCAAATACATATTAATATTTAATTGGCCAAAATCCTATAATGCATGTATTTTCATTTAACCGATTAAACGATTCGAATTAACTCATTTAATCCAATAAAGTATTATGAATAATATGTATTATTCATAACGTGTTGCCCGAGTGCTCAATGAGTACACTTCATATTGTGGGACTCTCTAAGTTTAGGTTTATCCGTCACAGAATCCAATTCCATGTCCATAATTCGCAAACTCATGATTTATGATGACCACAGATAATCTCGCTAAACTATGCAAGTCGAGGTCATTGCATACGTATAATCCCTCCATCACAGGCTATCAATATTATATCGGGGATAAAGATAAGAACGTCAAATCCCTAAGTTATAATATAGTCGACTTTCAAATTTACGATCTCTAAATAACACTCAGAACTCGCTTCCGAAATATACCACGACCATGGATTTACTAGATTGCAATTACGTACATGATACTTATGCCATGTACACAGGACTAACGGATTCTATCTGATACTCATAGGATATCATGAGCATCAGTCCATACCCAACGAACATGCGGAGGTCTGATCTAAATATATCGGTGACGTGACTGTCATCAAAGTGTGGAGGATATCTCATATATGTTGGTTTCTAATATAGTCCCAATATCATATTTGAACAATGAAAAGAATGAATACTCAAAGAAGTGAGGCGGAATCACACTTACATTGAAAGAATTTTGAGATGTGTTGAAGACAAAATTTCCTCCCTTGTTGATCCTTTGAAGTTTCGGCCAAGGAGGTTCTTTGTTGATGATGAACAAGATCCAAGCCTTTGAAAGGATTCCAAGCTCTCAGATTAGTTTCCCTATCACCTAGTGATGATTCCTTGAATGTGCTAGCAAGATTGAAAGAAAAATAATTTTTTTTCCTTCAATGAAGCTCACGGTTTTGAGCAATGGTAGAGAGAGAGATTTCTTTGTTTTTGGTATTTGTTTTCTAAAAACAATAATGAAAAATGCTTTACCAAATTTTGGTATATGCTTTCAAAAACTCAAACCAAATTTTGGAGCAAAAAATGCATTAAAGGCTCACAACCACCTCCATCATGAATAAAGACTAGTTGTCACTCACCAAAAAGGTGAATGGACATCCATCACTAAAGTGACATGCGATGTGACTTGTGGCCGCACTTGATTCAAAATCGGAGTGGCCTCGCAAACACATCCCGGGCTCGGGTTCTTTAATTCCGAATTAACGAATTTTCCATTGCGACGTAATTAAATCAAATTTAATAAAATAATTATGACAAGTAAAATTACTATTCACATCACTTGTGAATTAATTCTAAATTAACTCGTTTGCGCGAATTAAAATTTAATTTTAATTCCGCGTCGAAATTTAATTTCGTTTAATATATCGAATATATTATTTTATCGATTAATTCCGAATTACTCGTTCTCTCTCTTCAAATAGTATTTTATCCTAGATAAAATCTCTCCGTAATTAATCCAAGATTAATTATGTTTGAATCATACGTCATCGGTGAATCTTCGGGAAGCGACCCAAGAGATCCCTGGATATGTTGGCAGTAAATCCGATCGTCGGACAATCCGAACACGTACGTACCTCGTACTACGTTTTTACCGATTTACAAGACATGGTTGGCTTCTAGCAAAGCACCGTGCCTTCCCAATTCTCCAGAAATATTCTTAATGGAATATACGATCTTTGTCAGGTGTAATATACGTAGTATTGCATATAGCGATCCAGTATCGGATGGTCACATGCAAGGCCTGGGGCTGGAATAGTGTCTGCCCCGTACGAAGCATATATCGGATTACAAGCAACTAGTCTCTTTAATCGGATAATCATGACCAAGTCATATTATCCCGATGGTTGCAACACAATAGAGAACCAGTTCTGTATCCCTGCGTGATCATCATCTCCATATGACTGAAGTGATACTTCCATCTTGACATCACACCCAATACACTACGATTATCAATAAACCCAGAAGAGGCGTACTCAGAACCTGTTAAAGTCCTGGACGACCAAAACCAAAGCGTATTGATTGTCGCAAGTACTAGCGATGCAAGTCTCAGGTTAAGACCAAATACACTTACTCTGATGCAGATTCCCATAGACACATAGTCATACTACTGATGAACGGAAAATATATCAATATTTACCGCCCCTTTAACTTAATATTTTGTTTAGTTTCTCGGGTTTGATGAATGTTTTGATGTGTTTTAGTTTATTTTACAGATAAAATAATATCGGGTCTCAATGAAATCATTTAGGACGAAATATGGGTCAAATTAGGGCAATTATTGGACTTGATATTTTAATTTTGGAGATTGGAAACTTGAAAGGGCGTTTTTGACAAGGTGCAGTTTTGGAAATTCCAGTTTTGCACATCTATCGTACTTTGGGCATAACCTTTTACTCCGATATCGGATTGAGTTGATTCAAGTTCCATATTAAAGAAGACCCAAAGATCTACAACTTTGAAAGACAAAATATTTTTGAATTCTGAAGATTGCATGACCGAAATTGATGAACCATCCAGAAGTGTGTTGCGTGTAATTATTAAAGTCATTTTCAATCATTTTCAAAGCAAAAAAATAAATTAATAAATAAATAATAAAATTATCAAATCATCACCAAACATGATAAAAAATTACTGGAGCAATTAATGATGGATTTGGTGGAGTAATTAGTGGAGAAATTAATAATGGATTTGGTGGAGAATTTGATGGATGATTTGATGGAGACAAAATTTTGCCTATAAATACCAAGCCATTTCATTTGTAAAATTCATACTTTCTTCTTTGAAATTACTAAAGAATAAATAAGAAGATTGTATCTTATTTGTTTATTTACAGCTTTCAGTAATTAATTTCCGCTTTCACACTTTCTTTTCTTTATTTTTCAGTTTTTACTTTCCGCAATTTACTTTTACGCACAATCCTTTCCTTTCTTTACTTTTGCAGTTTTTATTTTTCAAGCAATGATGAGGTAATTCCCCTTTGCTGGGGTGAAAGGTAAAACTTTTATTATTGCTATTTAGATTAATCTCCCTTAATTATAATATATAAACTATTTAAAACTTGACTTAATGAGGATACCGCTATATTGGTCGGTTGGTAATTAATTATAAATTGGTTTTAACTTGACTAAGTATGGATACCGCCTGGTTGGTCGGTTGGTAAATAATTATTAATTTGACTTAATCAGGATACCGCCTTTATGACTGGTTGGTAATTATCACGTAAAGTTAATATATTATATTAAGGGAGATATCTAAAATAGTAGTATAAAAGTTGATCCTCTAACCCCATCATTTTCTTTTATTGTACTTTTACTTTATTTAATTTCAGTAATTTACTTTTCAGCAATTTACTCTTCAGCAATTTACTTTTATTTTTTTTTTACTTTTTACTTTTTACTTTTTACTTTTTACTTTTTACTTTTTACTTTTTACTTTTTTACTTTTCAACAATTTACTTTTTCAGTATTTAATTTTTAGTATTTTACTTTATGTCTTTTATTTTATTTAAATTTTTACTACCCGTAAATATGTGTCGTAACTAAGCCAGTTATCTGGGGTTGTGATGAAATCCAATATCACCGGTTTATAAGGGGTTAGATTATAGCTTGGGTAATATAAAAGTTTATTTATTGAGTCTTAATCTTAATACTTTTTATTAACTGGCCATTAATAAAATTGATTAGGTAAACTTAAAATGAACTTGGAAAAGAGATTTTAGGTTAAAGACCTTAGACTCAATAGCCCACGATCTTCCTTGAGGATAGATAACCCTTTAATAGATTTCCTTACATGATAGGAATATACCTGTCGGGCGGGGGTAGCCATAATTGGAACTTAAACTTAATGAATCCATGTAATTTGGTTGACATAGACATATGGGTTATACTGGGTATTTGTAATCGACCATCGGAAGAGGCTTTTACATAATTTAGTGTTCCAAGTTAATAAATTAATATATTACCCAACTGTAAGATAACCACTTCATCTTTAATAGATATTTGAAGGATTCACAACCCTTGATAGTCTTATAAATTTGAATTTTCTTCAATCTACTTTCAAGAAATTTTATTTACTTGTTTTAAGTTTTAAAGTCATCACCCAATCAAACAATCAATCTATTAGATACTTGTAAACATTTGACCTTATAAAAAATTAATAGCAAAGGTTTTAAGTCCTCGTGGGATCGATACTTTTTATACTACTTGAACGATCCGTGAGCTTGCGTTATACGCGTGTGATTACGCACCGGTCAACTACCAATGGGATTCCGCGGGGTCTATCCAGAGCGAAGCTGTTTCCGTACCATCGGTAAACACAACCTCCTATTACACTTGCATAAGTATCCAATACTTAAATATATGAGAACTATGCAGTTACGCTTCCATAACACGCACAAGTGCAATACTAGTCTATTCCGCATTATCGATGTCCAGTCTCGATAATACTACGACTAGGGATATTTAATGATTAAACCTTTATGGATTGATACTGTCTCATATCTTATAATCTGGAACTAATCATAAGGACTTTTATCATTTACATATTTAAGTAATCAAATTACAAAATGATAAAATGCAATTTCCATTGCTACATAATTAATTTGTACAAAAACACAATGTCTTTTACAAATAGTGACGCTGTGGGTCATAATTATCTAACAATCTCCCACTTGGCCTATAGCCAGTCACTCAAGCATCTAATACCTGAACTATGTACATGTCGCTCAAACTTTTGCTGAGGAATAACTTTCGTCAGCGGATCTTCAATGTTGTCCTCTGATGCGACCTTCTCGATCTTCACATCGCCATGATATATGATATCATGAATCAGATGGAGACCTCAAAGAACATGCTTGGATCGTTGATGAGATCGCGGTTCATTAGCCTGCGCTATAGCCTCGTTATTGTCACAATACAATAGAACGGGCTCAGCTGCTAACGAAACTACTCCTAATCCAATTAGGAATTTTCGGATCCAAACTGCCTCTTTTGCTGCTTCAGCTGCCGCAATATACTCCGCTTCTGTTGTTGAATCGACAACAGTCTCTTGCTTGGAAGATTTTCAGCTTACTGCTCCGTTATTTAAACAAAATATGTACCCGGATTGTAACTTACAGTCGTCTTTGTCAGTTTGGAAAATTGCATCGGTATACCCAGTTACCTCAAGTTCTCCATCTCCATAGATTAAGAAAACATCCTTAGTTCGTTTAAAATACTTAAGGATATTCTTAACCGCCATCCAGTGACCATCACTTGGATCAGCCTGATAGCGACTACACATGCTCAAAGCATAGGTGACATCAGGTCGCGTACATATCATGGCATACATGATCGATCCGACTGGCGAGGCGAACGGTATCCGACTCATGCTGTCTCTCTCATCTTGAGTTTTAGGACACATGTCCTTAGATAGAGTGAAGCCATGTGACACTGGCAACAGTCTCCTCTTGGACTGATCCATGTTGAATCTCTTCAACACTTTGTCAATATATGTACTTTGGGAGAGTCCAAACAGCTTTCTAGATCTATCCCGGTAGATCTTTATTCCTAGAATAAAGGCTGCTTCTCCTAGATCTTTCATGGAGAATTTTAATGAAAGCCAAGCTTTCACCGACGTTAACATGGGATTTTCATTGCCAATAAGCAATACATCATCAATGTAAAGGACAGTGAATGTCAGTGCGCTCCCACTAACCTTCTTATATACACAAGGATCATCCTCGTTTTGAATGAAATAATATTATTTTATGATCTCATCAAAACGTTGGTTCCAAGACCGCGATGCTTGCTTCAATCCATAAATGGATCGATTTAACTTACAAATGTTGTTTGCAAGTCTTGGCACGACAAAACCGTCAGGCTGTTGCATGTAAACATCTTCCAAAAGGTTTCCGTTAAGGAAAGCGGTTTTGACCTCCATATGCCATATCTCGTAATCGAAATATGTAGCAATAGCAAGCATTATCCTAATGGACTTAATCATGGCAACGGGTGAAAAATTTTCGTCGTAATCGACACCATGTCGTTGACGATACCCTTTCGCTACAAGCCTAGCTTTGTACGTTTGTATATTGCCATCCATGTCAGTCTTCCTCTTGAAGACCCATTTGCATCCAATAGGCTTTATGCCTTCTGGTGCATTAACCAGTGTCCAAACTTGGTTGGTATACATGAAATCCATTTCGGAATTCATGGCATCTTGCCATAAACCGGAGTCGATACCTTGTATCGCTTCCTCATACGTAGCCGGCTCATCTTCCTCAATAAGATTAATATCCACATGAGGTGAGATCAGAAACCCATACCTCTCAGGTTGTTTCCTGACTCTCTCTGACCTACGCGGTCCGTGTGTAATCAAAGATTGTGGTACAGTCTCATCCCTGATGGACTGTTCATGTTCCGTTAAGGATTCTGTGCCAGGAACAGTATCACTCTGATTTTCATCGAGTTCTACTTTCCTCCCACTTATCACTGCATTTAGGAATTCCTTCTCAAGGAAAACCGCATGTAGAGCAACAAATACTTTGTTCTCTTGTGGGTGATAGAAGTAATATCCTTTGATTTCCCTAGGATATCCTACAAATAGGCATTTATCCGATTTGGGTTATAGTTTGGTACCTTCCAAACATTTGACGTATGCCCAGCAACCCCAAATCTTCAGGAATGAGAAACTCGGTTTCTTTCCTGTCCATATTTCATATGGAGTCTGTTGAACAGACTTTGACGGAACCTTATTCAAAATAAGTATTGCACTGTTCAATGCATATCCCCAGAAGGAAATAGGTAGCTCTGTGCGACTCATCATAGACCTCACCATGTCTAACAAAGTTCGGTTTCTCCGTTCGGACACACCGTTTAATTGCGGTGTTCCGGGAGGAGTCCACTGTGAAAGAATACCATATTCTTTCAAGTAATCAAGAAACTCATTGCTCAAGTATTCGCCATACGGTCTGACCATAATGTCTTAATACTTTTGCCGGTCTGTTTTTCTAACTTTGTGTCGAAACTCTTTGAATTTCTCAAAAGTTTCCGACTTGTGTCTCATAAGATACACATAACCATAACGCGATGCATCATCCGTAAAGGTTACAAAGTATTCATATCCACCTCTAGCCTGGCTAGACATGGGCCCACATACGTCACTATGAACGAGGGCTAACAGTTCAGTGGCACGTACAACTTTACCGCTAAAAGGCTATTTAGGCATCTTGCCTAATAAACAAGATTCGCAGACGTCATATGAATTTGGATCAAATCCGTCCAAGTACCCACTCTTCGAAAGTGTGGATATGCGTGTCTTGTTTATGTGTCCCAGACGACAATGCCACATATAAGTTTCATCTTTGTTACTTACTTTAAGCCTTTTGTTTGTTACATTATATGTTTGAGATTAATTTATATTCAAAATATAAAGACCATTATTTGCATCAGCTGTGCAAATTTCTATATCATTTTTATACATAAAACACCCCGTGTTTCTAAATACAAAAGTATACCCGCATTGGGTTAACATAGATACATAAATTATATTCCTAGTCAAACTAGGTACAAAATAACAGTTTATAAGTTCAAGTACATGCCCCGATGGCAGTTCCAAAACATAAGTGCCCACGGCCAAAACGGCAACTCGTGTCCCATTTCCAACGCGGAGGTCAATCTCTCATGAGGCCAGTCTCCTGCTAATCCGCAGATCCTGAACATCAGTACATATGTGAGTACCACAACCAGAATCAAAAATCCAATTTTTAAAACTAGAAGTAGACATGTTTATTTCTATAAAAAACATACCTGAAGCCGGTGCCTTGCCCGCTTTAATTTCCTTCATGTGTGCCTTGTACTTGCGGCAGTCACGCTTCCAGTGACCCCGCTTCTCGCACTGCAAGCATACATCTTGGGATTTGTCCTTGGGTTTCCCAGAACCCTTTGACAATTTGGCCTTTCCCTTCTTCTTATGTTTCTTCTTCTTAACACATCCAGTCGCCTTGGGCCAAGCCCTTGGAGTCTGAGATGTTGAAGCATAGTGCGCCTCGCGCTTCTTGCCCTTAAGAAGCTCATTTTCTGCCTCACGCAGAGTGGGCATCAACTCGCCAAGAGTCTGGTCTTGGTTCAACATGTTGTAGTTCATGATGAACCCACTCCAAGTGTCGGGGAGAGACTGTAGGATCAAATCCACTGAAGTCTCAGCCTCGAAGACTATGCCCATCTGTCCGAGCTGCTCAATGTCAGCAATAATCTGTGAGACATGGTGCTCAACAGACGTACCCTCTGACATGCGAGCGCGGAAGAGCTTCTTCTGCAACTCATATTTTTGCGATCTAAGGTTAGATCGGTGAAGATCGTGCAACTTCGCCATCATCTCATAGGGATCCAACCCTTTGTTTTGATGACAGAATTGTGGAGTCATAGCGGCAAGCATTACCGATTGAGAAGTCGCATTATCATCGCTATGAGTCTTCCAAAGCTCTAGCTCAAACAACTGATCATGTCGGGGCTTAGGCCCAAGAGGTCGCTCTATAGTGTAGAGTAACTTCTCGGATCCCAGAACAATTCTGAGATTCATATCCCAGTCCTGAAAGTTTGTGCCATTAAAGACATTTTCGCCCATGATAATATCCCTAATGCTTAACTTTCCAGTCATCTTAACCACAATAGTCCAACTATTCGATTAACGATGTTTGGGTACAGTCTAACTGTTACAAGAAAAATAATAATATATTAGTCCAACTAATAAAATAATTGACGAAATAATTTGAAAGCGCGTAAAGCTAAGTATTTGAACGAAATTGCAAATTCAATACTAGCCTCCTACTATTTTTCGGCGAGCCTCTAACCCTCTGTTGAGTTCTCGGGAAACCTAATTTCCTAGTGGGCTAGGATCCCGTTAAATAACACACAACCTTGACTTTGGCCAACAAGCTGTATGATATTTAACTAGGTAGATCTCTAAGATCAATTGGATCTCATCCAATTCCTAGATCGGTAGGTGGACCTCCAAGTCCGAAACATATATACAATATATATGCCAATATATCCAATATATTTTCCTAACCTATTTCCTCTGAATCAACTAAGCCTTGGCTTTGGCACAACAAGCTTAATGATTCCAGTTAAGCGGAACCCATTGACTTTGGAAAGCTTCGTAATCGATGTCGATGGACAAGAAGTGATCTTGACTTTGGCCAACAAATCACAACTTGGACAAGACACCGATATGGAACAAAGCCTTCATGATTCAAACACATTCGCGATGGACAAAGGTCTTGACTTTGGCCAACAAACCAGTGCCAATCTTGGATCTCGAGTAAGAATCACTCAATGGAAGGAAAACGCTTAATATTTTATTGAGGGTTTTTCACGTAAATTGGCAACCAATTTATTATCTTTGTCAGGTCTCATCATACACCCTTAAGCATGCATTCTAAAAGCATAATAAGGCGCGAAAATAAATTAATAACGATATGCGGATGGATATTTCACAGATTGTTCCTAGAACGAATCACTCATTTCCTCTCCCCGGCTAGCACTATTCTTACTTCTACCCAATTACATAATACAATAAGAGAAACCTCATTAACATTGAGGGGAATTAGGTGAGAAGAGAATTACAAAGAATCAAGAGATATAAGGCTGGACACGCAGGTCCAATTTAATAAATTCTAAATTTACAACAATTTCCAAAATTGCCCTTTCCTTTCTAATATCCATCCGATATACGTTATTCATTCAACACATCCATGTATTCACTCATAGCATGTTATTCAATCAATCTAATCCAATTAATTAATCTTTGAATTAAGTGATCATCTAATGTTCAAACAACGATTTGATTTGCGCGAGTCCAACTCGTTTGAGAATAAGTACTCGAAGTATGAATTCTTGAATTATATCGAACTACTCTTTAAATATAATTTAATTCGTATTCAATACTAATTCATTTATTTAATTCCAAATTAAATATCTACACTTTTTAATGCGCTTTAACGACTTAGATTCCAAATCTAATCTAAACGGGTTTCAAAGCCCAATTAACATATAATGTTGTTTAATTAAAGTCCAATGGGCTTTCAATTGATTTCATAAGGCATGGACTTTGGTCAATATGGGTCAAACCCAAATACCAAATCCCAATTAAGGAATCACCTTTATTTGCCAAGAAACCAATTTCGGCCCATTAGGCCCAATTAAACTTTTAAAGCCCATTTGTTATATTTGGACTTAATGGAATGGTTTAGGCCCAATTTGGATCCAATCCATTTGGCCCAAACCAACTTGGCCCAACCAAGCCCATTTGCCCAAATACAACAATTATAAGCCCAATTCAAAATCAAGCCCAATTTATTAAATTCCAATTTTCGAAAATTCATAATTTAATAAATCAAAGTGTTTAGCCATGATTAATCTTTTAAATTAACATTTCCAAAATACTAATCTAATCCATTAATCATGCTTTTCATCATCAACACATGTCCAACATAATTGATTCAAAAAAATCATCTCATTTCATGCTATCAAGCTCACGGCATTCTAGGGTTTTATTTCGATTTCGTTTTCAATCCGATTGAATTACAAATCAACATTTCCCAAGTCTTTAAGCTCATCCAATGATCAAAAGAACAAAAAATACCATGACTTTAGGGTTTAGTAAGCATTCGGCCAAGCCATTTATTTGGGGAAAAAATTAATCCAATTCATTTTTCATGAAATTGATCATGCATAACACTATGTTATCATCTTTCAAGCATACTCAATCAATCAATTTTATCAAATCATGCTCAAATAATTTTTACCCAAATTTTAGCATAAAAACCCTAATATTTTTCATGCTCAAATTAGGCTCTGATACCATTGTTGGTTTCTAATATAGTCCCAAGATCATATTTGAACAATGAAAAGAATGAATACTCAAAGAAGTGAGGCGGAATCACACTTACATTCAACAGATTTTGAGATGTGTTGAAGACAAAATTTCCTCCCTTGTTGATCCTTTGAAGTTTCGACCAAGGAGGTTCTTTGTTGATGATGAACAAGCTCCAAGCCTTTGAAAGGATTCCAAGCTCTCAGATTAGTTTCCCTATCACCTAGTGATGATTCCTTGAATGTGCTAGCAAGATTGAAAGAAAAACAATTTTTTTCCCTTCAATGGAGCTCACGGTTTTGAGCAATGGGAGAGAGAGAGATTTCTTTGTTTTTGGTATTTGTTTTCTAAAAAAAATAATGAAAAATGCTTTACCAAATTTTGGTATATGCTTTCAAAAAGTCAAACCAAATTTTGGAGCAAAAAATGCATTAAAGGCTCACAACTACCTCCATCATGAATAGTGACTAGTTGTCACTCAACAAAAAGGTGAATGGACATCCATCACTAAAGTGACATGCGATGTGACGAGCGATGTAACTTGTGGCCGCACTTGATTCAAAATCAGAGTGGCCTCACAAACACATCCCAGGCTCGGGTTCGTTAATTCCGAATTAACGAATTTTCCGTTGCGACGTAATTAAATCAAATTTAATAAAATAATTATGCCAAGCAAAATTACTATTCACGTCGCTTGTGAATTAATACTAAATTAACTCGTTTGCCCGAATTAAAATCTAATTTTAATTCTGCGTCGAAATTTAATTTCGTTTAATATATCGAATATATTATTTTATCGATTAATTCCGAATTAATCGTTCTCTCTCTTCAAATAGTATTTTATCCTAGATAAAATCTCTCCATAATTAATCCAAGATTAATTATGTTCGAATCATACGTCATCGGTGAATCTTCGGGAAACGACCCAAGAGATCCATAGATATGTTGGCAGTAAATCCGGTCATCGGACTATCCGAACACGTACGTACCTCGTACTACATTTTTACCGATTTACGAGACATAGTAGGCTTCTAGCAAAGCACCATGCCTTCCCAATTCTCCAGAAATATTCTTAATGGAATATACGATCTTTTTCAGGCGTAGTATACGTAGTATTACTTATAGCGATCCAGTATCGGATGGTCACATGCAAGTCCTGGGGCTGGAATAGTGGCTGCCCCGTACGAAGCATATATCAGATTACAAGCAACTAGTCTCTTTAATTGGATACTCATGACCAAGTCATATTATCCCGATGGTTGCAACACAATAGAGAACCAGTTCTGTATCCCTGCGTGATCATTATCTTCATATGACTGAAGTTATACTTCCGTCTTGACAACACACCCAATACACTACGATTCTCAATAAACCCAGAAGCGTATTGATTGTCGCAAGTACTAGCGATGCAAGTCTCAGGTTAAGACCAAATACACCTACCCTAATGCGGATTCCCATAGACACATAGTCATACTACCAATGGGATTCCGCGGGGTCTAACCAGAGCGAAGCTGTTTCCGTACCATCAGTAAACACAACCTCCTATCACACTTGCATAAGTATCCAATACTTAAATATATGAGAACTATGCCGTTACGCTTCCATAACACGCACAAGTACAATACTAGTGTATTCCGCATTATCGATGTCCAGTCTCGATAATACTACGACTAGGGATATTTAATGATTAAACCTTTATGGATTGATACTGTCTTATATCTTATAATCCGGAACTAATCATAAGGACTTTTATCATTTACATATTTAAGTAATCAAATTACAAAATGATAAAATGCAATTTCCATTGCTACATAATTAATTTGTACAAAAACACAATGTCTTTTACAAATAGTGACGCTATGGGTCATAATTGTATAACAATATATCCATAGTGGTATCCCAAGTCGAAGGACCACTATGCTACTCGACTCGAGAAGATTCCTATTGACGTTGGTGTACCATCTATTAGAAAATCTCCGGTGAGTCATTCAGTGTTTATCAAATAAACACCTACACGTCTATACGAGTTTCCCAAGACTTATGGTTCATTAGGATAAACCATCAGACCAAGTTTCGATATACGGCATATACTGGTCTCATCGGATTTTACTAACCGACCTGTGTCAGTAAATCTTGACCATGAACTTTATTTAATAATATACTTTCAGTAGTGACGCTTCCCAATGTCAATTACAAACTACTTTGTAACTGCACACTACAAAATATATTATCGGGTCTTTGTTATTATATATACATATCACTAAATCATATTTAGTTTCAATCTAATCGTAATTAGATCGAATATGTATATAAAAGCAAGAAGTACTACCATAAATAAGTATTATTATGGAAAAAGGAATTGTTCGTATTCATGAATTAGACATAAATACTATCCGGATTGGCACTCCGAGCACCAACCCTAACAATTTCTCCCACTTGCTCTAGTGCCAATCCACAGTATCATATACACATCTAGATGTGTATCATATACACATGGTCCTCAAGAGCTCATCTAGCACTCAAAAGGTAGGCAATAACAAGTAGGTCCGCTATAACATATTGAGTTTGTCCAACAAACGTAATCGTTTCCCTTAGCCAGCATCATTCATATATTGTATAACCTAAGTTATATATGAATATGACTCAGATGCGACATCAATATTGTGCTACAACTACTGATTTGTTTATGTATTTAGAGATCAAATCCAAATATTATGAGACAACCGCAAGCACAACACTAATATAAAACTTCTAATCTATAAGGCCATTATGCAACTTCATAAGTCAATACTTCATAAGTTACAACTAATTCCACTAATATAGTGATATCATCTGTGACACTCTCACTACATCTTTTATGACTTTATATGACGTAGACCATCTAACGTCATAATTAGATTCAAAACTAATGTGACTCTAATGGTTGCAGACTAAATTCTCCATGAATAAGAAACTCGTTCTTAATATCTTAAAGATTACAAAGAACATGTTTTAAGACACATCCTATGGTCTATAGCATATCAAAATAGCTCGTAACAATTACGATTAAATTAATATCTTTAATCGCACATAATATAGTATTCATTATGCCATCATCCTATGGTGCATAAGATTGACTAGACATTCTAATCAATTTCTCTTTGGACAAAGGAATCATCATTTACGAAAGATAAATACTATATACAAGAGACACACTAACTGTCAAACAGTTATACTAACTATTACACAGATAGTCTTGTTGTGTCCTTTATTAGATCATATCTAATGCATGACTAATGAGAGTATCTCACAAATCTCTTGTTTTATATCGTATATGAAACTTTATATCAAATATAACAGAGACTACTCCCACTGCTTTTACGGAGAAAAGAAGACTTAGGTAAACCTTTTACCTTATAGACATCTCATTATTACATTAATAATGATAATGTCGTTAGAATATGTAACACTAGAAAGAAATATGTACGCCTACTATCACATATGTATTCTCTATGCTTTGATAAAATTAGACAATCTGACTGATATCAAAATTAGAGAACACAGATTTCTGAAAAGCTCACTTGAGTCTACAATAGGCATTATAAGCTAGTATATCAAACTGTGATCTTAACAGAATACAAACTCCAGGGACATTCCAGAATGAACTCTTCAAACAAAAAAATCACAATGGATCTCTTCTTTGAAGAAACCATTCAGGAATGCCACTTTGTATTCTTTAGCCAAAATACATAGTTTAATATCAACATTAACCAACAGATCTTTAATTGTTCAATTAGTGTGACTAGAGACAAGTTTTCTCAGAATCTATAATAGATTGCTGAGTATAACTTTTCTCACTGTCAGATTATAAAGGTCAAACCTTTAATAAGCTCACTTTGCTTTTGCAGGGCAAACAATTTGCACATTTTATGAATGATTCGTAACGAAAGCTTAATCAAGCTCAAAACTTGATCGTAGTATGATATGAACAATCTTGGATTTATGATTTAATGTCAACTTCCGAGATCGGTATCAAATATCGCTCCCACTACAAGTTATAGTATGATTTTCTTCGATAAGAAAATAGTAAAACCATTAAGTATCAAATACTTCACAAATGATTCTGACAACCTGTTGGACTTATATGGAAGTCGTCTAAGAGTCTTTTCATCTTATTAATTACGTAGTTCCATTTATAGTTTATCACTCTTCACTTTTAACTTCAATAAGTCAAGTATTTTCTACAATAATTAACATCTAATATTACACACCAAGTAATAAAGCAATTTTATTACTCGGGATCGTAGATAAGATATTCTATCAAATATAATACAATATTCTATTAAATAGAATAAATGATAAACTTTTACTTGTACCTCCGAGGCGCAAGTACTTTTCAATTATATAACCATTATACAAAAAAAAATTCAAATCTCAAATTTTTCAAGATTCAAATTTTCTACTTATACATATCATATACGTAAATGTAGAAACTAATGGAACATTAATTAAAAGGATAATTAAAACTAATTCGGTAACACTCAATATCAAACGAATCAAATCATATAAGATTTGATTTCTCCCACTGACCAATTCCATCACAATGGAATCACAGAAGAATAATATTGAGTAAGAATCATATTCATTGAATAATCTTAGAAATAATTACCATAAATTCATATGTTTGATCATATCAAACATCTTTGAACTATTCAAAGAATCATGATGAATTTTAAAAATACTGTTTTCAAAACTTCAGATCGCATATCTTTGAACTAGTAAAAGATATTCTATCCGCATTTCATCAGAAACATATTAAAAGTTTTTAAACTATTCAAGACGTTCAATATGTGTTCTTTTAGAAACTCGTAACTAAGTCATGACAACTCAAAAACTGAGTTACAAAATAAAGAAAACTACTCAAGGCAATTTATAATTCATTAAACTACATACATCTAATGTATTTGTTTAATAAATCTTGTGGTCCAACGACGGTCATTGGTTAAATGAAATTTAATCACATTCTGAATATAATATTTATTAAATGGATGAGGATATATGATGTGATCTCGTATCAGGCCGTCTTTTACCATACAAAATAAGCATATAATGCTTATATGATAAAATCTCATAAACCAATGTTCTAAGTTATTTAGTTAACCGAATATTTTTCTTAATATTTATCTCTATATCAATGACACTACTAGTCGTATTAAAATATGTAACAATTATTTATAAAGAACAAGTAATTATCCAATAGTCGCAAGTTCTGATATCAAATATCAAAACAATCATTAAACAATATTTTAAATAACTAGACGAGAGATCTTGTATCCAATACCTATAATTGTCGTATTGTGAGAATCAATATTCTCTACACAAAACTATACACATCTCATTTCTTTACCTTTATAATTTGCCTTCAACTATTCAAAACAATTGTAAAATAATTGATTAGCAAATAATGTCGAACACGTGACCTCTAAAGGTTACTAAAGCCAAGAAACGTCATTATCAGATAAATAAATACCTAATGGGGTTTTCTTAATGCCAGTCAAGAATCTCGAGATATGAACTAATTCACTTCAATTCTTACTGCAAAAGAAACTATTCTCTCTATAAAATTATATCCTAAAACGAATATCTATTTAGATTACGTAATGTGACTTTGTAACTAAGTCACTAACCATATTGATTTTCAAGAAAATCGGAACAACAGTTCCCGATGGTTTTGTCTAATCTAACAATATCCAAGCCTACTCTTAATCTAGAACCCATTCTAGAAATCTGCAACCATAAGGAAAGTCAGAAAACATATATATAAAATATGCATGCAGTGGATTAAAAGTTCAATTCTATCAATAATATATAATAAGGAAAACATAAGCGACATTTTTTCACAGTATTACACACTGCCTTGGTTATGAATTTTTAACCCAGCAGTGCCTCCCACTACTTTACATAATATCATAATCCCCAACGGAAAATGGGAATCCAATAATTAAATTGAATTCCATAGTGAGAAGTGGACCCCACGAATATATTTCAACTCACTGCTTTGACATGTTCTCGCCTACGTATATTCACAAGTAGACAACTCATTGTAAATCACACTCACTGTGACTCCTGATTTTGGTTCTGACCGTTTCTCATTATGACAACTTTGGCACGTTCTCAAGGAGGCGTATCAAGGCTTCATTTGTCAGTGACAAACTCAAGCTACCGATGTAGTCTTGACAGCTTTGGAACGTTCGGGATTTCCACTTTCACTTGAATTTTTCTTTTATCATATAAGTTCTTCCGGCACAAATGAACTACCATCCTCCATAACTTCATAGCTTTGGCACGATACAACTACAACATCAGGAAATTATTTTCATCCGTAGGTGGACCAAGAAACAAGTATTCCTAATACTAATTACTTTAATGCCTTATTTAAGTGGGGATATTCCCATATAGAGCTTTGCTCTACATCAAATGCAGAATTTAATCTAAATCAATTTCTAAACAGTTCAATTCTACCATGGAAAACATAACTTAACTTAACCATTAAATTTCTGTTATGTTTTCCGTTAGCGTAGAACCAAAAAATTAAGAAACATCTAAATTACATGCATGTGAAAATACCAAAATTGGATTATATATCATATATCAAGCATGAAAAATGTAATGTATGAAGGATCAGACCTGCTCTAATACCATTTTTGTTGGGGTTTTAGCGCAGGAACATCGGAAGCGCGTGGTTCTGGCGAAATCGTAACTTTAAAACTTTTAAACTTACCGAATAAATTATTCAATAGCCAATATGAATAATTCATTCATATTTCACCTAAAAATATTTATTCGATATCAAATAACGACATAAATAATTTAGAAACACTAAGAAACTTTTACGAAAAATATTTTTCTGCAAAATGGCATAAAACATATTTTTGTCCTAACCGACCAACCAATACACATAAAGGGCTGCCCAGGTCAGCCCCAATAGTACTTGGGCAGTTCAGGGGCTGCCCGAACAGTGACCAATTCACTGTTTGAATAGCGGACACCCGGTAAGCCTGAAACTCATCCGATGAGGCCGTTTTTCAGCGTTTTTCGCATATTTCAACTCCGAAATAATTTCCGGCAATTGTTCCATTGCCAAAAACACATAAAATATATTTATAAAACATAATTTTAATCACCAAAATCACAGAAATTCCAGATCTAATTTGGTAACCAAAATTATCATTTTCATGCTTTAAATATAATTTTCTCAACATTAATCATATTAATATTTACACCAACCAAATTCACCACAAATGAAGAACTCAAGAACAATTCTAGGAGTTACAAGAGTGGTCATAACACTCTAGAATGGCAACAAGTCATCAAATGACAAAATTGAACTAATATTACATTAATATTACTCAATCTTACTTCACACATGCATCTAGCCTCCAAATCCATCCTCAAAATAAAAAAAGCCCCAAAATCTAAGAAAGAAAGAAACCCTAGAACTCTTCTAGATACTCAAAAATAAGAAAAAAAACTTTCTAAGCTTAAGAATATTGAAGATTACCTCAAAATCGCCTAACTTCCTTAAGCATTCTTCTTGGGAGCTTTCTTTCAAGTTTCTTCAAGGAAATATTTTGGGAGCTTTCTATGGAGGTGAATTTCGACCAAGGCTTCGAATGAAAGAGAAAACAAAATTTTTCACTTTATATATGAGGGCTAGGACAAAATTAGGGGCAAAATGGTCATTTAGATTTCATTTAATCATAATTAAAGAATTCAAATTCAATTTGAATTCTTCAAGCTTAAAGAATCATGCCACTTATTACCAATAATATCTCACCACTTATCATACTAATTATGACTTATGGATATGATATTTAATTTCTAATTATTTAATTATTTAACAATTAAATAACTAAATAATTAATTAATGTAAATATTTATATATGTATTTTTATTTACATTAAATAATAAAATACATATATTTATGACATGTGTCAAAATCTCATTTGACAATTGATTAATATGTATCAAATCAAATTTTATATCAAATACAAATACATATTAATTATTAATTGACCAAAATCCCCTAATGCATGTATTTTCGTTTAACCAATTAAATGATTCGAATTAACTCATTTAATCTGATAAAGTATTATGAATAATATGTATTATTCATAACGTGTTGTCCAAGTGCTCAACGAGTGCACTTCATATTATGGGACTCTCTAAGTTTAGGTTTATCCATCACAGAATCCAATTTCATGTCCATAATTCACCCACTCATGATTTATGACGACCACGAATAATCTTGCTAAATTATGCAAGTCGTGGTTATTGCATACGTATAATCCCTCCGTCACAGGCTATCAATATTATATCGAGGATATAGATAAGAAAGTCAAATCCCTAAAGTATAATATAGTCGACTTTAAAATTTACGATCTCTAAATAACACTCGGAACTCGCTTCCGAAGTATACCACGGTCATGGATTTACTAGATCACAAATACGTACATGATACCTATACCATATACACAGGACTGGCAGATTCTATCTGATACTCATAAGATATTATGAGCATCAGTCCATACCCAACGAACATGCGAAGGTCTGATCTAAATAGATCGGTGACGTGATTGTCATCAAAGTGTGGAGGATATCTCATGTATCCGTGATGGTATCGCAAGTCAAAGGACCACTATGCTTCTCGACTCGAGAAGATTCCTATTGAAGTTGGTGTACCATCTATTAGAATATCTTCGGTGAGTCATTCAGTGTTTATCAAATAATACACGTCTATACGAGTCTCCCAAGACTCATGGTTCATTGGGATAAACCATCAGACCAAGTTTCGATATATGACATATACTGGTCTAATCGGATTTTACTAACCGACCCCTGTCAGTAAATCTTGTCCATGAACTTTATTTGATAATATACTTCCAGTAGTGATACTTTCCAATGTCAATTACAAACTACTTTGTAACTGCCTACAAAATATATTATCGGGTCTTTGTCTAATATATACATATCACTAAACCATATTTAGTTTCAATCTAATCTTAATTAGATCGAATATGTATATAAAAGCAAGAAGTAATACCATAAATAAGTAATATTATGGAAAAATAAATTGTTCGTATTCATGAATCAGACATAAATACAATCCGGATTGGCACTCCGAGCACCAACCCTAACACAATGCATATGTGATTTTGGAGAAAATATCTTTCAGATTAATCAATGTTTGCACATTTTGGTTATTGATGGCTTCCTATTTCTAAATGAATGCATGCAAGGTATCGTCAAGGGTTTCCTAGATGGCAGGACATATGGTGCATAATTATGGGAGCTTTGAAAATTCTGGTATACCTGGAGAGGTTGTTGCGATGGTTGTGCTTGGTTATCATTCATCCAATTGAAGTTTTGATGGTTTCTCCAACCATAATTGTAGGTTTGAGAGTATGGGTTTGGATTGGGTCTCTTGAAGGTGTTTATGGAACTGACTTGGTCATTGAGACATTCTTGCAGGGCTGGCAAGGTTGGCCAAACTTGTGTGACATGTTTATTTGAATTACAAATTTGACATGTGACTTCCTAAATTGACTTGACATGATCACTCTTCCTCATTTCTAATGCATCGATTTTTTTAGCTAGAAATGCATATTTAGCAGAAAGGTTATGGTTTTCCCTAAGGTTAAACATACCTCTACCAGATGACTGTGGTTTTATAGGCGACTCATAAGTGCCAACTGTATCCCATTGCTGTGCATTCTATTCTACGTGTTCTAAGCAATCTAGTGTATCTTCGGGATTTTTGTCTCAAACTCACCATTACACATCATTTCCACTACTTATCTACCATAAGGTGTTAAACCCTCGTAGAAGTAGGAAACCAACCTATATGTTTCAAACCTGTTATGTGGACAAACATTCAACATTTCTTTAAATATCTCCCAACATTGGTAAAATGTTCCACCGACTCTTGTGTGAAAGTCGTGATTCTCCTTTTAATGAAGTTTGTCATGTGAATGTGAAATAATTTTTTTCAAAAATTGCTCTTGTAATTCATCCCATGTTCTGATGGATCATGACTTAAGGTTTTGCAGCCAAATTTTAGCTTTATTCTTTAAAGAAAAGGGGGAAAAAAATTAAGTCGAATTATATTAACGCTGCAATTTTTGTATGTGCAAGTGTTACATACCTCTTCGAATTCCCTTAAGTGCTGATAAAGATTTTCTGATTCTAGACCGTGGAATGTGGGTAAAATTTGGATGATACCTGGTTTAAAATTGAAATAGGATACATCTGGAGGTGAAATAATTCAAGATAGTGATCCTATCCTAGTGAGATTCATGAATTTTCTGAGTGTCATAAGATGAATAAGATCGCCATGCTGAGACTCATTTTCTACCTGATCAACTGAATTTTCATCTCGGACATGTGGGTTTTCATTTTGATTCTCGGCCATTTTGACTAACGATGAAGGTTATCGAGACTCTCTATTTAATCTACCGCTAGATGATCGAGACCAATGTCTCATGCAACCTAAATGCAGACTATATGTTAAAATTTAAATATGCAAATGTAATACTTAAAAAAAATTATAAACAAGTGGGAAAAATATAAAAATAAAAATAAATGACAAAAGAAAAGAAAAATAAAGAAAGAAAATACAAATGTAGTGATTAGATCTAAAAACATCATCTGATTCTTGTTAATTCAGATCTCAATTAAATTTTTCGTTCAGGTGTCTCAATCTCTCGAATTAGATTCTCACAAAAAAATTATGGAAGAATCTCTAGATGGAGATGGTTCAAGAAATTCTTTGGCAAAATACAAACTCTATTTTAATTGATTTTTCTGTCTCCTGTAACCTTAAATAATTAACTACAGGGTTTGTCTGTATGTGGGATGTCTGGGTTCATGATTCATTTAGGATCAGTCAGGACATCTTGGATCTATACAAATGCAAAGAAGGAAGAAAATGAGATGCAAAAAATACTACCCAAAAATAGGGAATACAAAAGAAAAGAAAAGAAAAGAAAATAAAATAAAAAGAAAGAAAATTATTATTATATCTACTAAATTATATTCCTCGGTAACAGCGCAAAAAACTTGACACACTTACAAAATGGTTCTTTACTCCCAACTATATGAGTGTCGAAGTAATAAAATAACCCGGTAAGTCCGAAGTCGATCCACATGGAATATATTTAGCAAAATAAAATAGTAATTCGAGTGAAAAGAAAAAAGGTTGAATTGTTTGAAGTGATTGGAAAATTTTAAATTGACATGCAACAATAAATTAAAATATTGGGGTTAAGGGATCCGCTTATAATATTTCAAATTTAGAAATCTTATTTTTTATAATATAGAAATTGTAATTATTACCCAGTTAATTTATTAGAGGAATTAATTATGCCAAAACATATAAAACTAGCCAAAAATTCGGTGATAATATTTTTCTATAACAAGTCTAGTTAGGTACTCAATTATGCCAAATAAATAAAATCAGCCATATATACAGTAACAAATTTGTCAATAATTAATTTAGATTTAAATTAAATATTAATCTTTATATTACAATTCATATATTATAATATAAGTAAGATTAATCTATATTCTCATATTAAAAGCTTCACCCTTTACCCTAGAATGATGAAATTAACTACTCATGATTTGAATAAAAACATGCATAATTTTATTTCTGAAAGAAAAAGAAATTACAAGAAAGCTTAAAAATAAAACACATAAGACATTCTCTCTCAAATTATACAAAAGAACTTTGAAAGAAAGCATAAGGAAAATGAGAGGTGAACACATCTATTTATAGTAGAAGTGCTCATCCATCAATTATTAATTACAACTTTCCAAATCAATTACAAATAATAATTTTTTACTAATTTTTTTTTTTATTTTTTTGACTTTTTTCGATTTTTGTTGATCATTTTGCAAACATTTATCACAAGAAAATTTCAACTTTTATTTATTTATTTTTACTTTGTTTTCTAATAATTAAAATTACATACAACACAAATTGGTTTCTTCACCCATTTCGACCTTGAAAACTTCAGAACTAGAAAATCTTATAAACAGAAAAGTTGTAGATATTTGAGTCTTCTTTCATCTAGAATTGGAATCGCCTAAATCCGATATAGGAGTAAATAGTTATGAACCAAATACGAAACTTACTTAAAATTGGAATTTCTGAAATTGTACTCTATTAGAACGTTCTTATAAGTTTCCGACCTCCAAAATTCAAATGTCATGTCCATTTTTCTAGTTATGCATCCAAGGTATTATTTCACCTACATAATAAATGAAAATCACAATAAAATATATAAAAAAAATAAATTTAATTTTTATTTCACAAATTTACTAAATTAAGAGAATTAATGAAACTACAAGTGTAAAATAATTAATTTTTCATTTAATAAATAGACAACTTTTAGTGTTCATCAGCATGCATTGCATGATCTAATACATAAACAAAAAATACATACTTCTATACAAAAATACAATCAATAGGACTCTAGATTAAGGGATTGCAGCTTGGATAGTTTTGTCTTATCGAGCATGATTTTCAAAAACTTGATGGTTGATTGATCTAGTTGTCAACCTGCAAAACTAACAAACTGATTTGGTGTTAACTAGGAGCCTAGTAACAATGCAGAATAAAAGCATACACAGTAAACATATTATAACTTTGGTTAACTACACATATGTGAACTATCATATAACTACAATATTAATAACTTCTACATGAGCTGGTCTTTATCCATTTCTCATAATCCTTCAAATTTCCTATTATGCTTTATTATTTTTATAAGGTCCTTTAAATGTTCTCACCTATACCAACCTATAATCTCATCGCCTATGGCATACAAAACATAAATTCAGCCTTAAATAAAAAAATATAGTCGAATGTTACATCATCGAGTTCATTTAATTTTTTTTTAATCTTATAGCAAAAGACGAGTCATATATGAAATATCATCAAATTAGAAGAATTTAATGATCTCTTATTGATCATGTTATCAGTAGTAATGTACAAAAAAAAAATCTTATAATATTTGGTTTACCATATCATAAATGTACCTATAAATTTGAGAATATACATCTTATACAAATCTTCAATTTCCTTACACATTGATCATACAAATCCAAATATCATATACATATACATACCTTTTCGATCTTTCATAAACATAATCTACATTGAACTTCAAATCTTACACTTAACAATCGTACAAATCTACAAACACTTTCAATACCAACACTTACATATATACATATCCAAACGTATAGAAGTCAACTACATACATTGTTAGACTTAGATTATGACACTCATCCACAATCAATCCACCCTTATTATCTATCAACTAATAACAATATCTACCTATTTCCCTTATTCAATCATAGGCTTCACACAAACAATTAAATACATCATCAAAACAGAGAACATCAAACGAACAGTTTAAAATCATCTTGAAAATATTTCATAAAAACTCTTTTGTTATAAACAAATCAATTTCGAAAATTCATGTCATTGTAATTCATATCAAGCGTCCAATGTCCGAATCGCCATCACAGACCAGACAATGAACGAAATGAGCTCATGTCGACAGAGGGTAACAGATCAGTCCATTGTAGTTGGATAAGACCCTATACTAGCGCCATGGCGGGTTCAAAATCGTAAAACCATAAAAATTTAGTACAAGCGCCATGGAGGAAACATATCACGTCAAAGGAAAACTAAAATCACTTGTTTCTCATACAAAATGTAACTTTTTTGAAAACGATCTTCCCAGAATACTAAGTATGTCTCAGTTAAAGATAAATCTTTCGAAAACAAAAACGAAATCCAAATCCATATCATTTAAATTAGTTATATTGAAAATGAACTTTTCAAAACACTTGTCAAGCGTCCATTATCTGAGTCGCGCACTTTGATCGGATAGTGTACGAAAAGAACCATGTCAACAGAGTAGTAGGTCAACCATTTTTTGATAGTTAGGGTCCTATAACAAGCATCTTGGTGGAAACATAATTATAAGTCATAAATCATAAATGTTGGAGTTGGTGCTTAGAGGGACAATCCAAATAATATATTGTACATTATATTTTATTGTTTATTAATAAAATAACTACATTTTCATTTCAACCTTATTAATGATAATTATTATGTTATAATTCATATAGGTTTGATATGTAAATATGTATAGAATGACATCGACATTAGAATAGTCATGTAGTAATACTGGACACTAGGTGGTCCGACATTGGGATAATATTACTATCATAAACTATTCTTAGAGTAAATATTCATAGTCGTTAGTTTTCGAATACGGTCGAATTCATATAACCTAAAACACTAGCACATGTCGTATATTGGAATTGGAGTTCCAATGGTTTAACCCGATGTACCATGAGAAAATGAAGCACGTATAGTCGTTGGAGCGAATACTGAATGATTCATAGGTGATTCCTAATAGTTGGAAGTACACAACACCGTTAATAAAAATCTCATCGAGTCGAGTAGCATATGTGATCCTTTGACTATATGATAACATTGATTTTGTGTGTGATCCACACTTTGATGCCACAAGGAACTATTTTTCTTAAGCAAAAACGTTAACATTAACTTAATTAAATAAAAGATTGAATTGACAATTTAAACTAAATATTATGAAAATTATGCAGGAATTATCAATAGAAAGAAACAGCAAAGCGTCTGGAATCCCTCTTGTATCAAGTTCTTATATCCAGTTATTGATTCTTTTATTATGCAATTGAAGGTTCACGTCCCAAATCAACAATCAGAGGATATTCAATTCTCAACACACAAATTTCTAAAGTAATTAATAAATTATATTCTCTATGTTAACAACACATAAAATTATTGTTACGACCTATCTAACATCGACAATATACCCTCAAGCAATATTGCAGCAGAAGATCAACTAATAAAACAACTTCTACCAGTCACAAATAATTTCACAAATCACACATAGAAGAAGCATGACTATTCCTATATGCAAGTTGATGAAATACAGTTTCTGGATTCATATAATCAAAAGATAAAAAGAATAATAAGATATCAATTGTATTAAGCAATAAAGTTCATACAAGAATCAATAACATGAATATAAGAGTTGAATACAAGAGTTCATCCTTAGCTTTGCCTAGGAGATTAGTTCTCCATGGAAGAAAGAGACACAACCTTGATAAATCGGAGAGATGTCATATCAGTTGGAGTTCTTCGTTCTTCTCTCTTTTTTGTGTTTTTTTGGCTATTTATTCTCTGTTTTCTCTTTTTTTCTCTCTGGTTCTAGGGTTATAGGCGAGCTTGGGTTTATATAGAGCAGTCCTGACCGCCTTATTTGCGTAAAAATGAAGTAACAAAAATACCTGGAATACGCATGCGCGTCGCGACGCGTGGCCGACTTTGTAGGATTATGATTCCTGCATTTCTGCTCGTCCCGTGCGCTTTCGATGCGTCCGTAAAGTCCCGAAACACGCTTAATTACTTCAATACCCATATTACAATGCTTCCAAATAACATAAGCACAAAATAAACTCTAATTAAGATTAAACATATGATAATTAAGTCGAGTTAGCGATGTTTAAAGTACATTTTCATGCACTTATCACAACCCAACCAGATTATTGCTAGTCCCTAGCAATTCAAGCGTAAAAGAAAATAAAAACTAAACTGAATAAATAAATAAAAACTATCTAAGCCACTTTCGTAGGGATCACGATTGCATTTAGCATATGCAACAAGCCTTTAAACCCCCATGTGTCCCTAGTGGACGAGTTATAGTCTCGTGAGTGCTTACAGTGACGACACCCACAAACGTCATTCAAAATTTAAAAATACAAAAACAAAATAAAGTAGTCTTAATAGTTACGCATATTGTTGTCCTCAAAGAATGCCTAGTAATGAAACCAGAGAACCTTCAAAGTATTCAACGCAACTCAAATCCAAGTCCTTGAATAAATCATCTAAGCAGACTCACAGTGTGTGTGTGAAAAGGTTCATTCATAGCTTGATTCCTAGGTAAGCCAACTCAATGATTTCGTTTAAGAATTGGAATCCGATGGGTCAAACCAACATATATATCTCAATTATGCTCTATAATTGCCTTTTTGTGCTCAATATGGTATGCATATTTTCTTTTTCTTCTTTTCTTTTTAACTATTTTTCTTTTTCTTTTTTTTTTCAACACACCTACCCTTTAAGGTAGTATTTCTCCTCATGGTGGTCCTAATACTCGCCCATGGGTAGCTTCACGCTTATCAATTATATGTGGTTTAATTTTTTTTTCTTTTAGAGACATTTTCTTTTTATTTTTAACCATATCATACATCATAACACTAGCAAATCAGGATAAACATCTAAGCAAACGGTCATTCATCAACATACAATTTCATCAACTAGTCACCTTGCCAACTACATAGGCTTTCCAAAGACAAGCCTGTAAGGAGACATCCCAAGTGGGGATTTATAAGCAGTGCGGTATGCCCAAAGTGCATCTGGAAGTCGTAAATAGCAATCCTTATAGTCGGGGTTTACTGTTTTCTCCAATATTTATTTATCTCCCTATTTGCTAACTCGGCCTGCCCATTTTTCTGTGGGTGATAAGCAGTAGAAATCTTGTGCACCACACCATACTTGCGCATTAAAGCCTCAAATGATTGATTACAAAAATGTGTCCCTTGATCACTAATAATGACACGTGGGGTGCCAAAGCTTGACAGTACATGTTCATTTAAGAATTTAACCACAGTAGTGTTGTCATTTGCTCGGCATGCCACTGCTTCAACCCATTTAGACACATAATCTACTGCAAGAAGAATGTAAAGGTATCCAAAAGAAGGTGGAAAAGGTCCATAAAATCAATTCCCCAATAATCAAATACTTCAATGACAAGAATAGGGTTAAGAGGCATCATATGACGATGGGATATGGCACCTAATCTTTGACACCTTTCACAGGAACGACAGAACCCAGTTGTATACTTAAAGAGAGTAGGCCAATAAAAACCACACTGGAGGATTTTTGCACCAGTTTTGTTTACTGAGAAATGGCCTCCAGATGCATGGGAATGAAAAAGGTAAGTACATTTAAAACCTCATATTTAGGAATGCAACGTCGCAGTATTTGGTCAGAGCAGTACTAAAATAAATATGGATCATCCCAATAAAAATTATGTACCTCGACCATGAATTTACGCTTGTTTTGTGCACTCAAAATGGATGGACGCTCACCAGAAACTAAATAATTGACAATATGTGCATACCATGGTGCTTGTGTGACCGCAAAAAGATGTTGATCAAGGAAATCATTATGAATTGGTGGGCCATCGGCAGAGTCGTTAAACTCCAAGCGAGATAAGTGATATGCCACCATATTTTCAACACTTTTTTTTAATCTTTGATAGTTAGATCGAATTCCTGCAACAACAGGATCCACCTAATCAATCTTGCCTTAGCATCCTTCTTCGAAAGAAGGTACTTAAGGGCTGCATGATCAGTAAAAATAGTGATGGGAGAACCAATCAGATATGCATGGAATTTTTCCAAAGCAAAGACCACAACTAGCAGTTCTTTTTCAGTTGTGGAATAGTTCATTTAAGCACTGTTTATAGTTCTGCTAGCATAATATACGACAAAAGGTTTCCCTTCTATTCTTTGTCCTAACACTGCCCCAACTACATAGTCACTAACATCACACATAATCTCAAATGGTAAATTCTAATCAGATGGTTGCATAATTGGGGCAGCGGTGAGTTTAACGACTAACATTTGAAGGCATCTGCACATTCTTGTGTTCATTAAACAAAGAATCTTTAACAAGGAGGTTACACAATGGTCTAGAGATAGAAGAAAAATTATGTATAAACCTCATATAAAACCAACATCCCCAAGAAAAGACCGAACGTCTTTCACAGTTTTGGGTATTGGCCGCTTGGATATCAACTTAATTTTTGATTTGTCAACTTCAATACCATTGGAAGAGACAATATGACCTAGGTCAATACCTGAAGAGACCATGAAATGACACTTTTCCTAATTCAAGACGAGTCTTTTTTCTTGACATCGATTTAACACTGCACCCAGATTAAGTAAGCATGCATCAAAGAAATCACCAAACATTGTTAAGTCATCCATAAACACCTCCATACACTTCTCTATCATATCACTAAAAATGCTCAACATGCATCTCTGAAAAGTGTCGGGAGCATTGCATAAATCAAATGGCATGCGGCGAAAACCATAAGTACCAAACGGGCAGGTAAATGTGGTTTTTTCTTGATCTTTCTCAATTTGGTAGTATCATGAGTAACCATCTAGAAAACAATAAAATGGATGATCTGCTACCCGCTCAAGAAACTGATCAATAAAAGGAAGCGGGAAATGGTCTTTTAGAGTGACAACATTCAATTTCCTATAATCTATGCACACGCGCCAGCCTGTGACTACCTTAGTAGGAACTAGTTCTCCTACCTCATTTTGCAAAATAGTAACACCCGACTTTTTAGGGACGAACTGCGTAGGACTAACCCATTTATTATCAGCAATTGGGTATATAATACCCGCATCTAGTAAGTTTATCACTTCATTTCTCACCACTTCTTTCATGGTGGGGTTAAGTCTACGTTGAGGGTCTCTACGAGGAGTGGCCCCCTCCTCTAGGTGAATCATTTGGGAACAAATTAAGTGGCCGATACCTTTAATGTCTCATATGGTCCAGCCAAGTGCATATTTATGCTCACTCAACATATCAAGTAGTTTCTTGCTTTGTGATGCACTTAACTCCGATAAAATAATAACAGGAAAGGTATCTCCCGGCCCGAGAAATGCATGCTGAATGCCTTTCGGTAATGGTTTCAGTTCAACCTTTGGTGTTTCAACTGCATAAGGCTTTAGTTTCTCTCTGTCTTCTGGCATAGCCTCAAATTGTGGCTGCCACACTCTTGTTCCATGCTTTTGCAAAAGGAACAGCCACTAGAGACATCAGGAGCTTCAGTTGAATCAAGAATATCTAAGATGTCTGAGTGAATAAAAAGATGTTCGGGGGTTATAGTCCTCTTGAATGGAAGCCATTTCAGGCACAACTGTGTCTATCAGATATGTATGATGACATTCATCATCATCTGGTGGTTGCTTCCCGACGTGAAAAATATTCACTTCCAATATCATGTTCCCGAATGACAACTTCATGAGACCATTCCTGTAATTAATAAGAGCATTGGTTGTAGCAAGGAAAGGTCTACCCAAGATGAGAGGAATTTTACATTCAGTTTTGACCACAGACTGGGTGTCTAGATTCAGAAAGTCAACTGAGTAGTAGAATTTATGGATTTGGAGTAAGACATCCTTAACTACTCCCCGTTGAGTTCTGATAGAGCGATCAACCAGCTGGAAAACCACAGATGTAGGCTTAATCTCTCCAAGCCCCAACTGCATATAGATGGAGTATGGCATGAGATTAACATTTGCGCCTAGATCTAATAGAGCTTGACCAAACTCATAAGTGCCGATGTGGCAAGCAATGGTGAGGCAGCCCAAATTTTTATATTTTGGAGGGCCCTTTTGCTCAATCACTGCACTGGCTTGCTCTGTCAGGAATGCGGTTTTCTTCACATGATGCCTCCTCTTCATGGTGCATAGATCCTTTAAAACCTTTGCATAAATGCGAACTTGTTTTATCATCTTTACTTGCTTAAGATGCTCTAGGATATCACCGTTTGGGTCTGCAGCTCTAGTAGTGGGCCTAAGAGCTTGAGGAAAGGATACTCTAACTGAGATATGTGTTATTTGATCTTCCTGAGGGGTATATGCACTATTATCCTTAGTGGCACCTGCAGTGTCCTGCATCCCTACTTCCTTTCCACCCCTAGTGATTATGGCATTAACACCATTTACATTGGCTCCCTCATGATCAGCCTGTGCCATGTTTTGCCCTTGTGAATTAGGTTGATCTTGAGATGGGAATTTTTCTGGTTCTTTCACACTTAGGGCATTAGTCAATTTGGAGTCTTGACTCTTAATCTTCTTATTCTCCTCAGCCATTTGGGTCATTAGTGACTCAAACCTTTGATTGATTTTGCTCTGGGTCTCCAAAAAGTCTTTATGGGACTCGACAATTGCTTTCTAGGCCTCCACAAATGCTTGCATAGTATCCTCTAAAGAATTCCTAGGAACAGCAGGTGTGTGATATTGGGGAGCACTATAACCTCTAGGTTGTGATGTCTGATTCGGATGACGAGACTCTTATTTCCAACTAAAGTTGGGATGGTTCCTCCAACCAGGGTTATAAGTGTTTGAGTAAGGTGTATAAGGCTTTTTGTACATCCTCAATGCATTGCATTGGTCCTCATATGTTCCCCTCATCTCACCATTTACAGGGCACTTTTGTGCCATATGATCAGTCCATTTGCACACAAAACATACCTATTGGGGTTCTCCTTTTCCCTAAAGTGGTGTATGCCTCTACTAGAAGGAGTGGAGTATACCCTATCAGTGATATCCATGGTATTAGGTCCAGTCTATGTGTGAGATTTCTCAGCTAGTTCATCTAAGTACTCGAATGCCTCATCAGGGTCATTTCGGATGAACTGACCATTGCACATTGTCTCCACAAATTGACGCTCTCTAGGGGTTAGACCGTCATAAAAATAACTTACTATGCGCCAACTCTCATACCCATGGTGAGGGCAACTAGCTAATATTTCCTTATACCTCTCCCACGTTTGATAAAATGGTCTCACTGTCCTTTGAGGAGAAGGTGGAGATTTATCTTTTCAAGGCATTAGTCTTATGGTGTGTGAAGTATTTATTGAAAAATGTCTTTGTCATCTCGCCCCATGATCTTATTGACCTTGGTCCTAAAGAGTACAACCAGCTCTTAGCTCTATCCTTAAGGGAAAATGGGAAGAACTTAAGTCTAATTATGTCGGTAGTTCCAAACCAGTCATGGAAGGTTGCTACGACCTCTTCAAACTCCCTAATGTGCACATAAAGATTCTCGTTCTCCAAACCATGAAAGGTTGGGAGATACTGTATCATTATAGGCTTAAAGTCTATGTGTGGTGCATTAGGGGGAAACATGATGCACGATGGTGTAGCTGTGCGAGTTGGGTGGAGGTACTATTCAAGAGTCCTAATGGGTGGTATCTCGTACTCACTCATAGTATGTGTGCTAGATGTGGAGGGTGTGGCAAATAGATTATTGAACAAACTCTCTGAGTCTGAGCTTTCGTCTCTAATCCTAACAAATCTACCAAACTTATCTCTACGTCTAGGCATGTAATTAAACATAAATAAAACTAGAAACAAAAATAAAAGAATAAACTAAAAATAAATAAATAAAAATAAAAATTCGAAATTAAAACTAAACACTGAATTAAAAATAATGAAATAAATAAGTAATTAAAAAAATAAACTAATAATCAAAACTAAACTAAAACTGAAATTGAAATAAAATAAAATAAATAAGTAAAAAAAAATGGAACGAAGTTACTGCTTTTGTTGTTGACCAAGAAAACCTGCTCCTTTTGATTGTAAACAGTCTCTCTGGCAACAACGCCAAAATTTGATTATGCCCAAAAAATACTTGCGGCTATCGCAGTGTAGTTAGGGTGTCGATTCCTCAGAGATATGGTTACAAGGAACTATTTTTCTTAAGCAAAAACGTTAACAGTAGCTTAATTAAATAAAAGATTGAATTGGTAATTTAAACTAAATATTATGAAAATTATGCAAGAATTATCAATAGAGAGAAACATCAAAGCGTCTGGAATCCCTCTTGTATCAAGTTCTTATATCCAGTTATTGATTCTTTTTATTACGTAATTGAAGGTTCACGTTCCAAACAACAATCAGAGGATATTCAATTCTCAATGCACTAAGTTCTAAAGTAATTGATAAATTATCTTCTCTATGTTAACAACACATAAAGTTCTTGTTAGGACCTATCTAACATCGACAATATACCCTTAAGCAATATTGCAGCAGAAGATCAACTCATAAAACAACTTCTACCAGTCACAACTGATTTCACAAATCACACATAGAAGAAACATGATTATTCCTATATGCAAGTTGATGAAATACAGTTTCTGGATTCATATAATCAAAAGATAAAAAGAATAATAATATATAAATTGTATTAAGCAATAAAGTTCATCTAAGAATCAATAACATGAATATAAGAGTTGAATACAAGAGTTCATCCTTAACTTTGCCTAGGAGATTAGTTCTCCATGGAAGAAAGAGACACAACCTTGATAGATCGGAGAGACGTCATATCAGTTGGAGTTCTTCGTTATTCTCTCTTGATTTTGTGTTTTTTTGGGCTATTTGTTCTATGTTTTCTCTATTTTCTCTCTGGTTCTAGGGTTATGGACGAGCTTGGGTTTATATAGAGCAGTCTAGGCGGCTTTATTTGCTTAAAAATGAAGTAATAAAAAAAAACTTGGATTACGCATGCGTGTCACAACACCTGGTCGACTTTGCAGGATTATGATTCCTGCATTTCTGCTCATTTTGCACGCTTCTGATGCATCCGTAAGGTCCTAAAACACGCGTATTTGCTTCAATACCATATTCCAATACTTCCAAATAACAAATCACAAAATAAACTCCAATTAAGATTAAACTTATGATAATTAAGTCGAGTTAGTAATGTTTAAAGTACATTTTCATGCACTTATCAATCCTCTGCCCGTATGTGTACCATATGGGTTTAGGTATCCATGTTATTTAGTCATGGTTTTTAGGACTTTGGACAAAGCTGATCACTTAAGGTTGATCGCATATATATTAGAAATAATATTTTGATTAGTTGTAAAGAATCGTGGACATGTCAACAATATGAGATGTGCGTCTCAGAAACTTGACGGAGTAATCTATGTTTCCTAAGTACAAATCGGATAGCCTACAACAGAGGGGTTGTTAAACATATGTGATGATCTCGACTTGTATAATTTAGAAAGATCGTTCGTGTTCTTCACAAATTCGGAGGTGGCCGAATTACGTACATATAAGCTAGACTTATATGACGAACGTGTGTGGACTTAGAGAGTCTCACAATATGAAGTGTACTCGTTGAGTACTTGGGTAGCCAATAATGTTTGATAATAAATAATATTTGGTATTATAATTATCAATTAAAATTATTAAGTATTTTTGGATAATATTAATTATTTATTTTGACTCAATTGGATTAATCCAAATTTATTTAATAGTTAAATAAATAATTACACTAGGACATTGTTGTAATTTCATAAATATCTCTACCATTGTAGGATATTTTGGTAATTACAAAATATGTAATAATAGATGTATTTGACCTGATTTAATTGGACTAAATCAAAGACAATGGTGATTAGTCACACTTAATTATACATATTTAGAGAAATTGGATAATGCCCACATAAAATATAGTATTCCATTAAATTATTTAAAAATACACACATGTTTTATATCCACGGGTTACACCCACTTCCGCTGCGAGGGGCACCGATCCGACCATAAGTATTCCACATCCGCCCTAACAGTAAAAACAAGAAACAAACGTCGAGACGGAAACATATCATCAATCACTTCTGCGCAAACATATCTATAAATCATATAACATGAAAACGTAGATCAAGCGTCGAGGCAAAAATATTACATTAACAAGCGTCTCAGCGGAAACATCATGGTAGTTCGTAAAACGTTAAAACATAAGGCAAGTGTTGAGATGGAAACATGTCTTTATCAAACATGAGGTAGTTCGATATTTGATCTGAATTCGATTGATGATCCGAATTCGATATTTGATCCGAATTAGATTGATAATCCGAATTCGATATTTGATCCGAATTAGATTGATAATCCGAATTCGATTTTTGATCTGAATTCGATAATGTGTCCGAATTTGATAATGTGTCCGAAATGCATTTTCCTTTCCAAAAACTAAAAAAGGCCTTGACATTTTGGCAGATTTTGGCAAAACTTTCATGTCAGATACATATTATTAGATTCATTTACCATTTGTTGTTTCAATGCCAAGCTCAGTGCCGTTAGCAAGTAGTGATCTACACTTCTCAAAGTCGAAATCAAGACCGGTAATGTTTTCTTCAATGGGCAGCACCGGTGTGCTACCATTTAATCTGTTCTTGCATTTTGATCTTGCCTTAAGTGTTGCAGCTCCTTTTAGTGCTGAAACAGATTAAAAAACAGATCAATATGTCAATAACGTATAAGACCAGTAATATGCAATATGAGTATGCTTGTAAGTAGATAATGATGATTTACATGTTGTAGCTGCAGCAGTGAATGTTAAGATATCACTTGCATTTGTACCACTCATGGCTGAACTTATGGCAGATTTTGGCAAAACTTTTCAGTGTTATAATTTCGATCATATCATTCTATTCTAATTTCCAACCATTGAAACTTTCATGTCAAAACAATATAAATTATGTTCAAAGGATTTTCCATACAGCAATAGCAGAAGCATGCAAAGGGCATATGCAACAAGCTGAATAGATGATTCAACCTAAAATCCCTAGCTTCAAGAGATTAAAAACTAAAAAAATTAAGCAATTGATTTCAACAGAAAATTATCACCATGAAGCAAGGAAATTGCAGGGCTGCTTAAGTTGCAACTATACAAGTACAACAGGGCAGAGATATGGTGATTTCACTTTTTTTTTTATAATATATGTATATATATATATATATATATATATATTCTGTCAAATATTTAAATTATTCTTTTCTAACTGCATGTTTCCTCCATAGCTAGAGAACATAAATGTTCAAACATATACGATCTCTCTCTCTCTCTCTTTCAGCTACAAACTAAACTGAAACAATGCTTGGTAGGCTGATAAGAGAATTACAACCAGAAATACTATGCTTTACTTATCTAGATTTATTCATTCAGCTCAACAATATTCATAAAAAAAT
This sequence comes from Zanthoxylum bungeanum, assembly GCA_019454045.1. Lineage (NCBI taxonomy): Eukaryota > Viridiplantae > Streptophyta > Magnoliopsida > Sapindales > Rutaceae > Zanthoxylum > Zanthoxylum bungeanum. The sequence continues at coordinate 621,181 of SKCR01042136.1, forward strand.
ATATCCAATAATAGAAAGAGGTAGCAACTAGTATCAAAACTATACCTATTAATTGGACTCAAACTCTGTTGCCACCAGCATGATCCAGTGATTGTGATTTAGATTGTAACTTATGATATTCTTGAAATAAAATACAAACAAAAAAATTAATCTAAATTTATATTTTATGATATTCACAATCAAAATTAACAATAAATAATAAATAATAAGTTTTTTTTTACCTTCCTCAAGATTTTCGTAGTACTCTGCCTCCAATAGCATGGCTTCCATTTCATTGGTTTTGTCGATTATAAGCTTATTTCGTATCCAATTTTGAGTGTAAATAAGAGCCGCGACCATTACGAGAGTTAAAGAGCTACGAAAACTGTCAATAACACGACCGCCCGTACTAAATGTCGATTCAGATGCCACTGTCGATACTGGCATTGTAATAATATCACGAGCAATCCTAGCCAAAATTGGATACTTACCGATATTTGTTTTCCACCACAACAAAACGCTAAAGTTAGGATCACGACTAGTCTCGTAAGTTTCCATCAAATACATATCAACCTCATTACTTTCCTCTTGATGAATGACATGACTAGTCTGAAAAACCTGAAACGGATCATTAGGTTGCACAATTGTATTGCGCTTACGCATTCTATCTTGTGCTCGCGGTCTAACAAACGACTGAGAATGTGTCATACCAGCACTAGACCCATATCCACCAACACCAGTTACACCAACATCTCTTGATCCATCACCATCTACAAACAACCCATTTGTGCCATACCAAAGATTATACGTATCGTATAATCTTTTCAATAAATCACGAGTGGATTCTCATTTCCTCTATCTTAACATTATCATTATCAAAAAGTATACCAAAGCAAACAGATGCGAATTTCATCTTACGTCGTGGATCAAGAATAGTACTTACAATCAATAATTTATTTATTTTGGCAGTGGTCTCCCAATATTTATCAAATTTCATCTTCATAGATATGGCCATCTCATGCAAAAGAGGATGTTCATTACGCGCCAGGTTTTTCAAGCTAGTATGAATCTTGCAAATCTCATTGTAGGTGAAACAAGAGGTTATAGTAGACGAGACCATGAACATATTCGTTGCATCATAAAATATCTCCAGAAAATCAGCAAAATATTGAGCTTTCTCCCAATCCATATCTGTAGGGGGCACAATCCTTTTGCTCTCATTTTCATCATCTCTAAAATATGGAGCATAGTGACCATCATCATCAATCATTCGATCAAAGGCCTTCTGAAAGTCTAGTGTAGCATTCAACATAAAGTATGTGGAATTCCACCTAGTAGGAACATCTAAGATGACATTTCCATTGCTCTCTATCCTCTCACGTGCTACCGCTGATTTAAATGCTTCCAATCTTGATGGAGAAGATCTCACATACTTAACCACATTGCGGATTGCTATAATGCTTTCATCCAATTGTTTTAAACCATCAGACACAACTAAGTTTAATATGTGAGCGCAACACCGCATATGTACAAACTTTCCATTAAGCACCAACGCATCTTCCCTCCAAGTCCTCATCTTCCTCACCAACTGTTGGACGGCTACAGCATTGCCACTGGCGTTATCCACAATTATAGTAAAAATTCTCTCAATACCCCAGTGTTGTAAACAAGACTCTATTAACCTTCCAATAGTGTCCCCTTTGTGATTGTTAATTAGACAGAAGCTAAGAATTCGTCGATGCAACTGCCAATCACTGTCTATAAAATGTCCAGTGATAACCATGTAATTAATGTTTTGAATTGACGTCCATATGTCGGTGGTCAAATTAACTCTCTGATAACCCGCCGAAAAAATACTCTTCAACATAACTTTTTCCTCATCATACAATTGTAGGATATCTCTAGTTATAGTCCTACGAGATGAGACATCAAAATGAAGGACGACAACACTACAAAAATGTCGAAAACCTTCTTTCCCTATAAAGCTAAATGGTAGCTCGTCAACAATGATCATTTTCACAGCTGCTTTCCGACACGCTGCTTGATTGAAATGACCGCCTCTCACGGAGAGATTGCAATGTGTGCCTCCCTCTTCACCAACCCCAACCAAAACACCTTGTTCTTCACAATAAGCCAAGTATGATTTGCAGGTCTCCATATGCCTCTTCAAGTTGGTTGTGGACCGATCCTTCATACTACAAGCGTAAGTCTTCTGACAATATGTACATATAGCCATATCCAGATTATCTTCATACATACGGAAAACTTTCCACACTTTAGATTTTCTACTCTTGTTTTAGTTGCTACTGTTGTGATTGATGGTGACGAATCATGTGTTTTTGACAATGGCGGTCTATCAGAGTGTGATGGCAATTTTCCCTTCCATTTCCTTATTTTTGTTAATCGTACATCCATAGAATCTGATTCCGACCCACTGCCACTACTGTTAGTGTTGGGTGAGCTTCCAAACCCACTCATCTACAAATACAATTCAAATAGACAATAACATTAATCCAGAGAACATAATCATATACATAATAATTAACAACTGAATAATCATATGTTAATGGAATTCTAACTAATATCAGTTTTAATATTTTTTTGTTAGTTATTAGTCACATTCTATATAACAACTGAATAATCATATGTCATGTGAATGCGGAACTCACTGAATAAATAATGCAATACAACCACAACCCACAAAATTTAGAAAAAAAATGATAACAAGCTTAAAAAATAAGGAAAGATATAGATTGCGTCTATAAATCTACCACATTTTCTACTTCAAAATAAACTTGCATGTCATACAAAAGGATAATATTACTGTCAACATTTGGATATCTCGATCAAATTCATCAGTTAGGATTATTATAAATACCAGTGGACCGTACTGATAAACTTCTGGAATAAATAAATTGAGACATCAAATGAGTATCCAATGAGCAAAAGGCATAGCCCTGTGTATGTAAATATTTCACTTTTTATATATCTATAACTCACAAGTTCAGCCTTAGATCAAACACCACTTAAGATTAATTGCATAGAAAGGGGATAAGAAAATAACTGAAAAATTCAAAAAACAATAGGGATCCGCACCATCAATCAAAAGAAATATGAGTGTTTCTTTGCAGTTATATGCCTTTATAATACTGCAATTTCCAGTTACGAACAAAAAGCAGAGAGCAGACATAGGAAAATCATATATTTCTGGAGAGCAAAGAAAAAGAAAGAATCAAAGAATAAAAATCATATATTTCAGTATTTAATTAAGAAGTTAGCCCAAGAATACAAAGTACAGAGCAAATAGAAATATCACCAAGAAGCTAATCAAATTCATTATTCAATCTACAAGCAGAAAGAAAAAGAAACAACTGCATGAAATCAGAAAGTGACCGAAGTGAAGAAACCCTAAATGCCGATAGTATTCGCAACTATTTCAGACTACAAATTAAATTATTCTGGGGTTAAATAGCTTACTTTCTTAGGCATAATAAAGTCCACAAACTTGTTCTTGACCAGGAGTGGAGTCGGAGCAATTAACGGAGTAAAGCAAGAAAGTCTGAAAGAGTTAGAGAAGAGAAAGAGAAGTGAAGACATAAACTGAAAGTGACCGAAGTGAAGAAACCCTAAATGTCGAATTATGTTTTAGCTTTAATTCCAAAACGACGTCGTTTAGAAACTACGAAGGGCAAAAAAAATTTCATAATTCGATTGGATCCGAGAGATGGATCCGATCCGATGCCCACTCTTTGTAAAAAAGGAAATTTTCACTTTGATTCATAAGCCTAAAATCTTTCTCATTTGGGTCCAATAATTATAAGTGGCCCAATAACCTTAAGATATCTCTCAAACCCCATAGACTTCTCTAGAAAGAACCAATCAATTCAAAAAGGAAAATATGAAATCATTGGCCCTAGTATAAAAAGGTCACTATTCTTTCATCCAAAAGAGTAAAGAATGAAGAAAGAGCGTGAGGGAGATGAGAAGGAGAAAGGAAGAAGAGAGGAAGAAGAAAAGCCATTTTCTAAAGAAAATTTAAGAAAATCAATCCAAACCAACCAACAAGAAGCTAAGAAAGGGATATCAAGCTCTAGAAAGTGGGTTGAGAGGAAAAACAAGTTGATCCAAGGTAAAGTAATTTCATTTAATAATTTTAAATTTAGATTTTGATGGTGTGAATATATGTGTTTGAAATAATAATGCTTAAGGAGTTATCATTAGTAGATAAATAATTGGGAAGTGTGAGTTCGATGTGTTGGTTAAGGAAACACTAGGTGTTGTTTAGAAAATGAGAATTCTTTAATTGGGTGTTGAAATACTAAAATTAGGTTGTGATATGCATAAGATTTCTGCCTACTATGTGTAGTCTTTAATCAACTTAACTTTCTCTATTAAGTCTTGAATTAAATCCGGACCCAATAACTTAGTTTCTCCAACTTCAAACCATCCCACGGGAGATCGACACTTACGCCCATACAAGGCTTCAAAGGGTGCCATTCGGATACTCGAATGGTAGCTATTGTTATAAGCAAATTCAATCAATGACAGGTATTTGTCCCAGCTCCCTTCAAAATCCAGAGTGCATGCTCTCAACATATCCTCCAAGGTCTGGATGGTACGTTCAGATTGCCCATCTGTCTGGGGGTGAAAAGATGTACTAAACTGTAACTGAGTACCCAGAGCCTCTTCGAAAGACTTCCAGAACTTTTAAGGTAAATTATGTACCCCGATCAGAAACAATCGAAATGGGCACACCATGTAATGACACAACGTTATCTAGATAGATCTGCACATACTGAGATGCCGAATATGTGGTTTTTACTGGAAGAAAATGCGCTGATTTCATCAATCTGTCCACAATCACCCAAATCGAGTTAAAACCCTTATGTGTCCGTGGAAGACCTGTAACAAAATCCATAGTGATTTTGTCCCATTTCCATTCCAGAATTTCCAACCCCTGAAGTGTACCTGCAGGTTTTTGATGCTCCGCTTTCACTTGTTGATAGGTGAGGCACTTAGATACGAATTCTGCCACATCTCTCTTCATTCATTCCCACCAATAGAACTGTTTTAAATCCCGATATATTTTTGTCACACCAGGATGCATAGTATAAGAAGATGCATGGGCCATATTCATAATCTTTCTCCGTAACTCTGTGTTTGCAGGTACCACTATACGGTCATTAAACGACAACATGCTATGTTCATCGACCCGGAACTCCTTCCTATCACATTGTAATACACTATCTTTTATGTTCTGAACATATGGATTAGTTGTTTGCGCCTCTGCTATCTCTACAATGAGAATGGACTTAACTTGAATTTTTGCCAACAAAGTCCCAGATTCAGAAAGCTGAAGTTCTACTCCACTTTGTAAACACTTATGCAATTCTCATACTCTCATTCTTTTGTCAATTGGCAAATAGGCTAGGCTCCCAACCGATTTCATACTCAGTTCATCTGCCACCACATTCCCTATACCTGGGTAATATAAAATGGAGAAATCGTAATCCTTCAAGAACTCTACCCACCTTCTTTGCCTCTGATTTAAATCTTTCTGATAAAAAATGTACTTCAAACTTTTGTGATCAGTGAACCTCAAACTATTCACCATACAAATAATGTCTCCAGATCTTGAGAGCAAATATTACTGCAGCCATTTCTAAGTCGTGGGTAGAGTAATTTTGCTTATAAGGTTTCAACTGCCTAGATGCATAGGCAATAACTTTGACATGCTGCATTAACATGCAACCCAGACCTATTCTGGAGGCATCGCAAAAACACCACAAAACCACTAGAACCCGATGGTAGGGCTAGTACCGGGGTCGAGGTCAAACGCTTCTTCAGTTTCTGGAAGCTCCTCTCGCATCCATCAGTCTATACAAATTTAACACTTTTCTGAGTCAGGTGGGTTAAAGGCGCTGCTATGCTAGAAAAGTTTTACATTAACCTTTTGTAATAACCCGCTAGCCCTATAAAGCTTCTAATCTCCGTAAAATTTGTAGGACGTGGCCAATTTTGCACTGCATCCACTTTCTTCATATCCACACTAATACCATCTTTAGATACCACATGCCCCAAAAACCCTACTTCGGTTAACCAAAATTCGCACTTAGAAAACTTCGCATATAACTTATGTTCCCTCGAAGTCTGCAAGGTCATATGCAAGTGACGCTTATGATCTCCAGCATTCTTAGTATAAATCAATATGTCATCAATGAAAACGATCACAAACTGTCCAAAAATGGTCTGAATACTCGATTCATTAGATCCATGAACGCTGCTGGAGCATTTGTAAGGCCAAAAGACATAACAAGAAACTCATAATGCCCATATCAAGTCCGAAATGCGATTTTTGGAAAATCCTCCTTTCTAATACGAAGTTGTCAAGTTGATGATAACCGGACGACAGGTCAATCTTCGAAAAACATTGCGCTCCTTGTAACTGATCAAACAAATCATCTATCCGGGGTAGAGGATATTTGTTCTTGATAGTAACTTTGTTCAACTGCCGATAGTCAATACACAATCGGAGAGTACCATCATTCTTCTTAAAAAATAACACGGGTGCGTCCCACGGAGAAGTACCCGGCCTAATAAATCATTTATCTAAAAGGTCATGGAGTTGAACTTTTAGCTCCTTCAACTCAGCAGGTGCCATTCGGTAGGGAGGAATAGAAATAAGTTGAGTTCCCAGAACAACGTCAATATAAAATTCAATCTCCATTTGTGGTGGTAGTCCTGGTAATTCCTCTGGGAATACATCAGGATACTCTCTAACCACCGAAACCTGATTAAGTTTCCCTTGACTTCCTTCTGTATCAATAACATACGCAAGGTACCATTCACACCATTTCCTAACAAATAGGTACCCCGAGTCTAGCAACAGAAGCCTGTGTCACAGATTGTGAAGCATCAGCCTGAGGACGACCTCTCCCAACATTTTCATACCCAGAAACTTCCTGCTGTGATATTCCTTGAGAAGGAGTAGGCCTCCCATGAGTTCTACCCATCTCTCGTCGAGAAGTTTTCCCTGTTGTTTCAGACCTTATCTTCTTCTGAACCTCTCTCTCCGCGCGTCTATCTTGCGCTCTTGCCTCAAACCGTAATGTTGCATTCAAGGCTTGTGTGTAAGTTATCTATGAGGTTATCAAAATAGACCTGAACAGGTAGTCACGTAAACCATTGACAAATCTTTTTACTTTCATTTCCTCTGTGGCAACCAGGTGAGGAGAAAACTGTGATATCCTGATAAGCGTTATATCATACTCCATTACCATCATTCGTTCTCTCTGTACCAACTATTCAAACTCTCTGGCTCTAACATCCCTTACACTTTCAGGTAGAAACCGAGTTAAGAAAGCTTCACTAAATTCCTCCGACTGCAAAGGTGGAGCTATAACCGATCTATTCTGACAATAAGACTGATACCAGGCATGAGCCAAATCTTACAATTGAAAACTCACCAATTGGACTGCCCTAACAGGGGTACATCCCAATGCTTGGAAAATCCGATCACATTCTTCTATGAAGCCATTGGGGTTAGGGTTAGGCTCAGTTCCGAGAAAAAATGGGTGGGTGTAACTTTCTCAACTCCTATAATGTGACAACTAACTCTTGCCTTTGACCAATCAGAGTTTGAGGTTACATATAGATATGTGGTGGGGGAGGTACAACTTGAGCTTGTTGTTGTTGCTTAGTCAAAAGGTTCACTAGAGTTTGTAAAGTCTGATGAATTTACTGCATTCCCACAGGAGCAGCCTGAGGTGCTGGTGCTTCGGCTGAGGTACTCTTATCCTACGCCTCCTACGAGCAAGGCACCCCTACCCCTGGGCGCAGGCTCATGCTATATCGATGAGCCTTGATCTGGGGCAAGCTCTTGTGGGGCTCTCCCACGTGCATCTCTCTTCGCGGAGGCATAAGGTAGATCTATAAAAGGAACTTTAAGATGTTAGCAGAAAGAGGAAAGATTTCATTGAGAATACATGATATGAACATTCAAAGATATGCTCGAATAGTACAGATATCGGATAGGAAATATTTTACATACGAGTATCCCAGAATACTACGTATGTAAAATACCCAGTATCCTTCATTTGCAAGTCACCATACTCCTATCCCAATCTTTAAAACCCTGCTCTGGTAACATAACTGTAACACCCCACCGGAGGTTGGGTGCTACCGGCAGGAGAAAAGATTAATCCATCTCTATAAGCCTTTAACATTCTAAAGAAAAACGGACATGACCCGTCCTAAAACTAGACAACTTGGACCAAAATCTAGCATTAAGACAAACTCAAACAAACATCAAACACATTACAGGGCCTCAGGCCATCATGACACATCCAAATCCAAAATATCACTCAAGGGCTCCGTGGCCATATCATACATCATATAAATAATATAAACATAAAATTCAAACTTAAGTATTACACTTTCCCTTATAACAAACCATCCCAATAACCTAAAACAAACAAAAAAAACAACGCATGGTGACTTTACAAAATAATATATGTCATCCGGCTTAATCTCCGTCAAAAGTAAGGATTACATCAAAAGAAAGGAAGACCTGCAATCGTGAACAAACTGGGGGGTGAGTCTTGTGGACTCAGTGAGTAGATCCCAAAGAAAAAAATCATAAGAGAAATCTAAAACATGTTTATTAAATGAATTTCATGCATGCGTCGTCAAAAACATAACAAGTGCTCAACGCCCAAGTCGCGCGCATAGACTGAGCGAGGAACGAACGATCCCTTGTTGAAAAAGTAGCAGGTCAATCCATTTTTGATGGACGAGACCCTAACAAGCACCCCAGCGGAAACATATGATGATTTATAAAAACATAAAGACATGCAACGAGCGTCGAGGCGGAAACATAACAATGATCGATCATCTCAGCGGAAATATATAGATAGCTCAGAAATCATAAAAGTAATAAACAAGCGCTGAGACAGAAGCATAAAAACATCATGAATATTCTTTAACAAATCAAACTCAATTCAAATCATAACTTAAAACCTGTGAAACTTAAACAAAGAAAACATTAAACGAGGCATCTACTCACGATGGCGAATTGCAGAAGATTACTGAGAGGTGGGCCGATGATCAAGCTGTCGATCTACATTAAGATAAGAATTGGTAAGATAAGAAATGGTAAAATTCTAGACATTGATTCCTTGAAGCAAATAAGATACAACGCAAATTGAAAGTAAATTAAACGTGCTATATTTTATTTTAGCTCTTATTCATGCCGAAATAAAATTACTTCCCGACTATTAACTTTTGCACACTAAGGCAATCCCCATTTATTAGTCCAATGCTCACGACATTAGTTTCCTATTACTAATTGTAAGAGTTTGTATATTAAATAGTAATATGAATCCCACATAGAAAATGTAAAGGGAATATGAAAAGTTTATAAGTGGTTTTTGCACACTTATATTAAGTTGGATGATAAGGCTTGGGCTTGGGCTTGGGCTTGGGCTTGGGTGTATGGTTTGGATGTATGGTTGGCATGATAATTAATATATATATTTAATATATATATTAATTGGTCAAAAGATGGGCCTTGGGCCTTGGGGCTCTTGGGCTCTTGTGATTAATTAGCCTCCATGGAATAATTTTCTGTTTTGTTTATTTTTGGATTTAAATCTTAATTTAAATCAAAAGAACACAACTCTACTCAAAGGTCATCAACCCTGCATCAGTCTCCAACTGTTTCTAACTGTCTATTTATATAGAACAGTTTGTATTTGAAGACATATACTTTTTATGAAAAACGTGGATTATCACATCTGATCTTTGGAAACGAAATATTGAGTAGATTCGCCAGGGGTCGATTTCCGTGCAGAATTTCGACTTCAGATTGTTGAATCCTGGTGGCAGACGTCCGTAGAACTACAAGCACAAGAGTAGGGACGAAATTCTGCTATAGGACATAGCATTACGCTAGCCTCAATCTCAAGTCTGTGAGTTTATATATTTTGTTTACTTGAATTGTAAGTTCTGTCTTTGGTTTGGTTTGTAATTTTATTTATAAGTTTCTGATATTGTTTGTAAAGATTCTGTTTCAATAAGATTATCACTTTCGTTGATTGTTTCATTTAACAATCTATAGCAGAAATTTCGATGGAACAATCTGCGAATGTTGTGAAGCCTCATGTTGAGAAACCAGACAAGTTCAAAGGACTGGATTTCAAACGATGGCAACAGAAGATGTTGTTTTATCTAACAACATTGAACCTTGCACATGTCGTCAAGGAAGAATGCCCTGTGGCAGAGGGAGATAACATTCCTGCAGAAAAACTCAATGCAATTGATGCATGGAAACACAGTGAGTTTTTATGTAGGAATTATATTCTGAATAGTCTTGATGACTCTTTGTATGATGTATACAGATCTTATAAGACTGCCAAGGATCTATGGGATTCTCTGGAAAATAAATATAAGATCGAAGATGCTGGTTCAAAGAAGTTCATTGTTGGGAAATTTCTGAAGTACCAAATGGTAGACTCAAAAACTGTTGTCAACCAAGTGGAAGAATTGCAGATTCTTATCCATGAACTTACGGCCGAAGGCATGACTCTACCGGTACAGTTTGCTGTCGGATCTGTTATAGAGAAATTGCCTCAATCTTGGAATGATTTCAAGATACATCTCAAGCATAAAAAGACTGATATGTCAATGGAGGATTTGGTTCTCAAACTGAGGGTGCAAGAAGATCACCGCAAGAGTGAAGGGCTGAATGTCCCAGAATTTGAAGCCAAGGCAAATGTCATTGAGAGTGGAGGGGTGTCAAAGCCTAAGACTCAAAACCAGAAGAATAAATGGAACAATAAAGGGAAAGATAAAAACCAGAAAGTTCTTGCTGCAAAAGGGAAGAATTTAAAGGGAATTAAAGGTGCTTGTTGGGTGTGTGGGAAAATTGGACATCGAGCACTAGACTGTCGCCACAAGAAAGGAAATTCGGGTCCAAATGATAAGAACAGCAACAAACAGGCAAATATTGTTGAGGAAGAATTTGTTGGAATTGTTGTCTCTGAAGTGAATTTACTGACTCATCGGTAAATCCAATAAGTATTTACTAAGGAAGGTTCAAGTCCAAAAGACACCTCTCCTGATGCATATCAATTTTAAGGTTTCTCCAGATCATGTTATGTACAGTATCGCCACTATTTACTATACAAATGTGGGGTATTGTAAGAGTTTGTATATTAAATAGTAATATGAATCCCACATAGAAAATGTAAAGGGAATATGAAAAGTTTATAAGTGGTTTTTGCACACTTATATTAAGTTGGATGATAAGGCTTGGGCTTGGGCTTGGGCTTGGGCTTGGGTGTATGGTTTGGATGTATGGTTGGCATGATAATTAATATATATATTTAATATATATATTAATTGGTCAAAAGATGGGCCTTGGGCCTTGGGGCTCTTGGGCTCTTGTGATTAATTAGCCTCCATGGAATAATTTTCTGTTTTGTTTATTTTTGGATTTAAATCTTAATTTAAATCAAAAGAACACAACTCTACTCAAAGGTCATCAACCCTGCATCAGTCTCCAACTGTTTCTAACTGTCTATTTATATAGAACAGTTTGTATTTGAAGACATATACTTTTTATGAAAAACGTGGATTATCACATCTGATCTTTGGAAACGAAATATTGAGTAGATTCGCCAGGGGTCGATTTCCGTGCAGAATTTCGACTTCAGATTGTTGAATCCTGGTGGCAGACGTCCGTAGAACTACAAGCACAAGAGTAGGGACGAAATTCTGCTATAGGACATAGCATTACGCTAGCCTCAATCTCAAGTCTGTGAGTTTATATATTTTGTTTACTTGAATTGTAAGTTCTGTCTTTGGTTTGGTTTGTAATTTTATTTATAAGTTTCTGATATTGTTTGTAAAGATTCTGTTTCAATAAGATTATCACTTTCGTTGATTGTTTCATTTAACACTAATAACTATTGTGTAAAGCATCCAAGTCTTATCACATAATTCACATACGCCTCCAAGTAATCACAACTGCAAAACATGCTTAAACTTGTGACAATTACTCAATTTACTCACGTACCCAACACACTCATTTCACATGAAAACTCAAACACCACCACTATTAGATCTCATCACCGTCTTCGCTTACTTAAAAAAAAAAACCCCATTTACTCCAACTCAAGCAAGCCCACGCCCAAATCATCAAAACTCTAATTAACAAAAGTAGCATTTCAGATACCCAATTAGCCAAGCTCATTGAATCTTTAGTAAAATCTTCACAAATTGAATATGCCCATTTAGTTCTTACCCAAATAAATAACCCATCAACTTTTGCTTTTAACACCATGACTAAAGGCTATGCAGAATCTGGTTTAGGTCACAATGGAATTCAACTTTATACACAAATGGGATCTAAAGGGCTAGACCAAGATAGTCCCACTTACCCAATTCTTTTAAAGGCTTGTGGTGATCTTAAACAAGTGAAAGAAGTGCACACACTTGTTGTCAAGAATCAAGATTTTAACTCGGAGATACATCCACTTACTTGTTTGATAAGGTTTTATTGCAATTTTTGGTGACGCCAGGTCTGCCCTTTACCGAAAGAAGAAAATGGAAGACTGGAGAAACTTCAGTCGTGTAAGGGAGAAAGAGAAAGTAAAGTAGATTAAAAGAAAAATGGGTTAAAGAAGAAGGGGTGTGGGTCACCCAAATGGGCCCAAAGTCTTTTTGGCCCAAAAGTTTCTTATTTACTTATCCTATTACACCACCCACTGACCGGCGTAATAACACGCGTATAACGCAAGCGCACGTATCGTTCAAGTAGTATAAAAAGTATCGATCCCATGAGAAATTAATACCTAAGCTATTAATTTATGAAGCCAAATTAATACAAATATCTAATAGATTGGTTGTTTGATTGGATGATGACTTTAAACTTAAAACAAGAAAATAAAATAGCACGAAAGTAGATTGAGGAAAATTTAATATTATTAAACTATCTAGGGTTTGAATCCTTCCAATATCTTTTAAAGATGAAGTGGTTATCTTACGTTTCTGTAATATATCGGTTTATTAACCTGGAATACGAAAATATGTAAAAGTCTCTTCCGATGATCAAATACAAATACCCAATATAACCCAATTAATCATATTCCTATGTCAACCAAGTTACCTGAATTCATTAAGATTAAGTTCCAATTATGGCTACCCCCACCCGACATGTATATTCCTATCATGTAAGGAAATCTATTAAAGGGTTATCTATCATCAACGAAGATCGTGGACTATTGAGTCTGAGGTCTTAAACCTAAAATTCATTTTCCAAGTTCATTTTAAGTTTACCAGATCAAACTTATTAATGGCCAGTTAACAAGAAGCATTAAGACTAAGGCTTAATAAAAAAACCTTTATATTTCCTAAACCGTAAAATAACCTCTTATAAACCAGTGATATTGGAATTCATCACAACCCTAGATAACGGGTTTAGTTACCACACATATCTAAGGCTAGTAAAAACTTAAATAAAGTAAATGACATAAATTAAATGCCGGAAAGTAAATGCTGGAAATTAAATAAAGTAAATGCTGGAAAGTAAATGTTGGAAATTAAAAAGAGAAAATTACAATAAAAGAAAATGCTGGAGTTAGAGGATCCACTTTTATTACTTTTATTTTAGATATCTCCCTTATTATAATATATTAACTTTGCGTGATAATTACCAAACGACCGTATAAGCGGTATCCTGATTAAGTCAAATTTATGATAATTACCAACCGACCATACAGGCGGTATCCAGTTTAGTCAGGTTAAAACCAATTTTATTAAGTCCAACCGACCATAAAAGTGGTATCCTCGTTAAGTCAGGTTTTAAACAGTTTATATATTATAATTAAGGGAGATTAATCTAAATATTAGTAATAAAAGTTTAACCTTTTACCCCAGCAGGGGGGAGTTACCTCCTCATTGCTGAAAAGTAAATACTAAAAAGTAAAGAAAAGAAAGTACTATTGCGTAAAAGTAAATGAAATTAAATGCTGAAAGTAAAGACTGAAAAGTAAATAAAAGAAAGTGCTAATGCGAAAATTAAATAATGAAAGTTGTAAATAAACAAACAAGATACAACCTTCTTAGTATTCGTAAGGAACTCCTTAGAAGAAAGTATGAATTAAAAATGAAATTTTGGCCTCTATTTATAGAAAAATTTTGTCTTCACGCATCGCAACGCGTGAAACCTTGCGCGTCGCGACGCGACTTTGATTTGTAACACATGGCAGACGGCTCCCAGGATGGCGACATGTGACATTGGATGAATGATTAACTCGATTATTCGGCTTGGCATCACGCGCATAAGGGTGTGCACGTCGCGACGCTGACATCATCTATGATGTGTTCTGTCAGCAGCATGTGATGGTGACACGTGTCCTGGTGCACGTTAGCAGATTCGGCACACGTTAGCAGACGGTGCATTTTAGCATGGTGCATTTTAGCACAGCGTATTTTAGCAAAACGACACACTTTAGCAAGAAAATTACATTTTTGCCCTTTTTAGCCGTTTTCCACTGTTTTGGCCCCGAATTGCCTCCACAGAGTCCTGTTATTTATTTATCTACAAAATTCCACAAAACACATCAAAATATTCACATAACTCAAGAAACTATACAAAATATTAAGTTAAAGGAGTGGAAAATAGTGATCTATTTATCACTCATCACCCACATAATTATATATATTAGCATATAATAATACTTAAGTGCTAATTAATATCTACCAAATTTTTTTATCTAATATTTTCGAAAAAAATTTCGTGGGTTATTACTGTAATAGTGTCTTATATGTGTGGTATGCCCGAGGTACCCATATATAAGAGGCTACTCTCTAGTATCCTCGATCATCGAGTAAGCCCATGATCCGCCTTAGTAAAGAATATCCTATATGGATGTTTGTTTCTTTCGTAAGCATTTTGCCAACCATAGATATGAATCAGATATGCGAATATGTGACAAAGTGTCGAAGTATGCTAAGAGTTAGCTACACCTTTCGTTAAGGAATAGTAGGATAGTAAGGTGAAACTGTTCAAGGAATGATTGAGAATGAATCCTTGAGGCCTGCTAGTTGCCCATGATAAGCAAACAGAAAATATGGTATGGGTATCGACCAGATGCTGTAGCATATGGGAACCAAGACACATGTAGCAGAACCAAAATCTACTTCTAAATCTAAAGCCATGTGGTGCTTTCATTCTCATTGTAGCATTATTTTCTGGCTCACCAGGCAATACACATATTCTTTGAGCTATAACCTTTCTATTCTTAACAAGTGAAATGTATCTTCTACATCTTAACTTCCTCATAAACCATAAGAGCCCCCCAAGAGGAACTAATAGCACATTGTTAGGTTATTAACAGCGAAGGTTATTCACTATTAAAGTAAGAATTTTCTAGATAATCATAATCTTATCAAGGGGATGAGTTCATCCAATAGTTTTGGTATTACTTTACGTTGAGTATTGGTTGATAAGGACAAACGAAATCAATGACATACAACATAAGAAACTCGTAAGTTCCATTTTTTCTTTGCTTAACCCTCATTGTTAAGAGCCGTCAAAAAGCACCCATAGGCCAATCTCTTACTTCAAATATTACTCTTTCCATATTATCTAAGAAATGGGCTTTAGATCGATAGAATTTCCTATCACAAAGCATGATCTTGACTGGATGAATCAAGATAGACAAACCCAGTAGATAAGTCTTTATAACCCTATAAAGCAAGTAATGATAAGGACTATCAAATGGTGTGTAATATGTTCATTGGTCTTCATAAGAATGTTTCCCAAAATGGTAGAATATGAGGTGTAATTTGTATGCTGAGGGTATTAATGAAGTTTTAGAAAAGTATGAGCTTAGATTATAGAGATGGATGGTTTTGTTTCTAAAATAATAGTTGATAAGAACACATTGGAAAGTATCGATGAAGTCGAACCGCAAGTTCAGTGTATTACAAGAATTATTTTCAATGCCATTTTTTTTATTTATCTACATTAGTGAAATGAAAAGAAACGGTGCACGGTTAATATAATAAAACCCATGAGTTTTGATAGTTCCACTCATCCTAATACGTTTACCTTAAACGTGAAAGATAAGAACCTGATAGCTTGAAAATTAGAATTGAGAGAACCCTAACCACAAACCTACATTTAGCACCCCCCCGCGTTATGGATCCACAATAAATCTCACCAAAGATATACAGATTTACAGAATGAGTCATTAAGCTTGTTCCTTGTAGAAGAGACAAGACATGTATAAGCTCAATTTTAAGCATATTGCTTGAAGTAATTTCTCCATATAGAATGATCATGTTAGGACTTAAGCTGGCTATGGTATGACTCTTATATATATACTTCGATATATCTCATTAAAATACCCTGGTGTTATCTAGAATAATAATAATGAGATCTTTTGGTATGCGGAATGTGATACAGATACCATCAAGAAAGAATAACCTTCGTCAAAATTAAGGACTGGTTTGGTGAAATGTGTAAAGGATGATGATTTCCTTTCAAAAATGAATATGGGTCTGGGTGACACCAATTTAGCATGGAGACCGGTGATACTCTGGAAATAACGCTTTGGGGTTAACTAGGAACATCACAAACTATTATCAATATCATAAACATAAAGGAATTCCTATTGTCTATGTGAATAAGATGAACAACATAATCAAGCCTTTCTAGGAACGCTCGAATTATAACCACCACGAATACCTTATCATGTCTTCACAACGAACAAGGGCATGTAGAATATTTTTGGGTTTCGTCCCATATTTTCAAAGGAAGATTCTAAACATCATCGGAGGGGACTCTGACATTAATTATTAAATAAGAAATAATATAGATTCCCAAGGATTGAGATAGTACAAGATAAGTAGTGTTCGATTGAGTATGAGGTAGTCGGTGATATTTTTAGGGCAATTGAATACCGTGGGTTTTTAGTGTGGTTTGATAACGTATATATTGTTGTTGATATTGTGGAGTTGTTTAGAGATAATAGATAATTAGAGAATGTGGAGATGTTGTGTGGGTCATGAATTAATAAATCTTATACAACTGGAGATGTGATGGATTTATAATCTATGTGTTTGGGTTATGGTAAATTGTGTTACTGTAGCTTAAGATGATTATAGTGGTGGTTTCATCCATGTTGAATGTGTTAATGGTAACTTAGTAGGGTTTTCAGAGAGCATAAATTACAAGGAGATTTTCAGCAGAGGAAAGTATGATTGGAATTCTATTAGATAGGAAATGGAATGAAGATAGCAAATGTGACCTATAAATTCCTACGCAATATACCTAGCTAAGAGACAAGGAAAAGTACGACCTGCAATAGATTTATTGAGGTGTAACATAGAGACGACTAAAGAAATTAGGTCTACGGGTATTGTTGAAATAAAGATAACACATGAAAAAATGGGACTATGGGGATAAATGAAAATATGATATTTTAAATACAATTAGGCTAAGAAGAACAAGTCAGTGTAAAGGATAGTGAACCAAATTTATAGTAGCAATGACTTTAAAGAATACGAAAAAGTTGAATATTTACTAGAACTGAGTCGCCAACGTCGACATTAGTAGTAAGCTAGAAGTACATGAAGAAATTGACCATGAGCTACAAGAACTTAGAGGACGGAGCCCGTAAGTAGTTGGAAGTTAGTAAAGAAGTAATTGATAGCTAAGCGGTTATGCGAAGAAATGAATGCCGAGATCAGGTTGAAATTATGGAACTAGAGATGTATTAAGTATGATCATTTTTGCTAGCAACAGAGATTATCTTTGTATATATTCCATAACCATGGTAAAACATGAAGAAACCTAATTATAGGAAACATATATATCTTTAAAGACATGAAGGCATCAATTAACAAGGGATTGATGATACACTCAATAAGGTCATTAAAGGAGTTATATTATAAAAATGATGTGAAAACGGCCTAACCATGAAGGATGTTAGTATAACCAAAGACTCGGAAGTACCAAGAATCAGAAAACAATATAAGATAAGTAAGAAAGGTATGTGTAGCAGTACACTATTTACGAATATTATTGGAAGAAATGCATTTTACGTAACACAGTCTTTTAGATAAATTAGTCTTACTTTAAGTACCGAAGTTGCGCAATATATTCAACAGTAAGAAATAAACCTTGCCATTCAATCGAGTGTATACAATGTTACCTATTAGTCGGAGCACCAAAGAGGCAAAGAGTATATGTGGAGTCAAAAGGCGAAATACTTTAAGCATGCATAAAACACAAGGAAACTAAAATTATTAATCCTGATTAGTAGTAGAGGAGATAAGAAGGAAATAACAGGAATGAAGAGAATATGAAACGACATTAGAATAACATGGATCATATAAAAGTCATGATAAGTCGACGTATTGGCGATAAGTGTTACGAGAACTGCACACTGATGAATAAATGGTGTAATAAAGGATAAGCCTCATTCAATAGTTGGTATGTCAGACTTAATTACCACACGAGACAAAGGGTTGATAAATGTGTTGGGATTTATGTCCTAGAGCTTCATGTATTGTAAACGGAATTGATTTTTGTAATAATAATAAATGCATTATTCATTTTATCAAAGTTGTTTGATTTACATCGCATATTGTCCAATTTTCTTGTTTACCTTGATTACTCTTGTACCTTTAGACTTAGTGTATGTTTGATGCACAAGATGATTTAAGTCTAAAGTTAGTAATCTAAATAGTCCATAGAGAGCAAATAAAGAGGGTACTTTGTTTGTGGTATATTTATAGCTGCGGTCCATTCTATACTTGTATGACGATCTTGATCCGGGATCGTTCATGTAGTGACATGAGAATGGAGCCACCTTGTATGATAAGATCATATAGGATTGGACTCAGATAAATACGAATTTCTTTTAATATCCGTTAACCAAACAAAATTCATTTTATCTAATAGATGGTCATATATGGATTCGATCTTAATCCTGAGTGTATTACGAACTCCTGCATGATAGGCTATGTCATTTGATTTACTATGGTGAGGTTGGTGTTGCATTCCCGGCCAATAACTACGTATTTTGGGGATATGGTTTGGTATGTAGCTGGGAACGTTTTACATAGATATGGAATTCACTCCTTCTTACGAGAAGCAGATGAATATCTCTTTTAAGAGTTGATTCAGGACTTGAACAATTTGAGCGCTCAACTTTTCTATTACGAATAGAAAGTATTTTATATTCATAATTGTTATGAATTAATTGTTCATTATAGAATCAATGGTGCTTAAGAGACAAAATAATTAGAGGGGTTTAACGGACTTACGACCCGGCTCTATTTATGAGATATTCGTGAATAGCCATATCCATATGTAATGACTGTATCGATGGACACCGAAAATATTCGGTTTACTTAATCCATCTACGGTAACGAGTGTTCAACTTCGAGTTGTTAGTGGAATAACACGGAGTTAATAATTCGTAATATTTGATTAAAGAGTTTGATTAATATTTCGGAATTATTGGAGCTCGGAACCGTAGGTCCATTTGGTCCCCGTGCTAGCTCTATTACCTGTAGCAAACCTAATATAATTAGATTGTGTAATTATATGCTCACATTCTATTTATTTATATATTATTAATAAGATTAATAATATTTATTGTCACAAATGAAAATTATGTTAAATTAGTTTAACTTAATATTTTCTAGAATTCTTTGATTATGAGATAATCAAGTCTTGATTATGAGAAAATCAAGTTAGTAATAATTATGAGATAATGACTACAACATAATTGAAGGTAAATAAATCATTATTAATATATTGATTTTTATTTACCATTGGAGACAAAGTCATATGACTTATCATGTCATCCAAGCAATTATGTCTATTAGGTGGCTTGGATACACCTAATAGTTTTGTCATTAGCTAATGCAGTTTATGCTTTGGTATGGCCTCCACATTTATGTGTTTGCCATTGAAAAAAGCATTGAATGCTTAATGACAAAGCCATTGTCTTTAGCTTAACATTTCTTATGCTTTGGTATGACATTCACATTTTTGTGTTGGCCATTGCAAGAAAGCATTAGATGCTTAATGACAAGGTTAGTTGGCTTGTGTAAGAGAATATAATCTCTACCATTTCTCTCACTTCCTAAGGTTAACACTTTGTATACATTCACACAATTGTTGTGAGAAAAGATTTGAGAGAAAATAGAGAGAGTTCTAGCATTCACAAGTATTGTGAAATTCCTAAAGCCAAACACCATTATGACATCTTAAATCTCTAAATAGTTTAGAGGTTTAATCTTTGTGAGTGAAGCCCATACTTCGGTTTGTTGGTTTCGAGCCATAGTTTGGAAGCCCATTTTGTAACTCAATTTGTAACTTGGAGGAGCCGATGTCGCGAAGGACTCATTACGAACCTATTTCGCGAAGAACTCAACAACATACCATAGAGCAAGTTTTGAAGACCAAGAGATGCCTTGGATTTATTGTACTAATTAGATTAGTATTTTTTTAAAAATATAAGAGCCCAGTTAACGCAATTTATGTATGTATGTGAAACTTCATTCCGTTACGAGTCCATAGAAAAAAATGGGGACCAAAACGGACTCCGGAAGCTCCGGAACGGAGTAAATATAGTACCAGTGTTTTGACACCAGACTGGTTGCGTTCAAACGCCAGTCAAACGCAACTCAAACATTTTTCTACTGCCTGGAAAACGTTCGAACGTCCAGAGAATGCTACACGAACGTTTTCAGCCCAGACCTGGGCACATATATATGTTTTAAATTGTTTATTAACATGTCATATAGCCTAGGGTGCATACTCTTGCATTTTCACATGCCATAACATTTAGACATGCATGATATTCAAGTTATAAAACATGATTTTATGTAAATTTAACAGTTAAATTAGAATATAAGATGCATGTAAACAAATTAATAAGATTAATTGGTTTAAAGGTTTAAAAATTAGGAATTCAAGTTTAAGAACAAATGGACATTATGAGTACATTATTTTCTTTGGTATATCGGATGGAAACCCGGATATAAATTCCATAGCCGCTTCTGAATGGACGGTAATTTGGTTTGCACTCGGGATACAATTCCACGTACCTTTGGAGTAAATAACGTACTTTTATCTATTAAATGGTTTAATGACATATAATCCATTAGTTGAATTCTAAAATTTTAAAACCTATAAGTGAACTAATATTTTAATTGTTAAAATTAATTAGATCACTTAAGCAAACTTGATTAAATTAGTTTAATTAAGTTAATTGGTTAGTAGAGACTAATCGGGATTAGTGAATAAAATTTTAAAAGTTAAAATTGGTTAGATCACTATATCATCAACTAGTATTAATTAAAGTTATGACTTTAGCTGAGCATAATCTAAGATTCATAAAATACTAGTGAGATAGAAACCTTACTCTTTTTAATAGTGAGTGGGAGAGGGGTAACCACAATATATCTCGCGATCTCCATTGTTATCCAGAAACGTGAGATTCAATAGGCGCCTCGAGACGGCTTTGCTTTCGTCCCCTACGGATGGTGTCCTTTTTGGGTCAATATCAGGTTTGGATTCCAAAAGGATAGGGACTCTAGATGTATCTGGTGATTTGACCTACCCTACGGCGGCACTTCACTAGTTAAGTCCAAGGGTTCTGAAATAATGGGTCACACTCACAAAGGAATGATTAAGTTGTTAATCAAAGCTTCCTTGATCAAAATAACGGTAGTTGATTAATATACGAATAAGAGTTATTTCAGATATATTAATCAATTGAGAATGTCTCAATCTATCATGTGAATACTTGACCTACCCTACGGCGACACTTAATTGTGGGATGATAGATAACCGTGGCATAGTAATTATTTTAGGTTTCTAATTCATTATACATTGATCATGCATCATGTTTAATTTTATGCCTAAATGTTTTTGACAATTTTAATATGCGACGAATGAACATTGAATGAGCGTTTATTATTTTTTCAGCCATGGCATCTGCAATAATCTCCATTATCAAACAACAAGAAAAATTAACCGGGGATAATTATGTTAAATGGAAAAGTGACATGAATGCTATCTTGGTCTGTGAAGACCTTAAATTTGTCCTAATAGAGGAATGTCCTCCTTAGCCAGCACCTAATGCTGGCAGAGCTACACGTAATGCCTATAATAATTGGATTAAAGCTGATGAGAAAGCCCATAGCTATTTGATAGCATCCATGCCTGAGGTTCTTACTGCACAGCATGAGCCTATGGCGACAGCATCAATGATTATACATTCATTACAGAACATGTTTGGGCAACCTTCAGACCGGCAACAACATGAGGCAATTGCCTCTGTATTGACCGCTAGAATGAAGGAAGACACATCGATCCGAGACCATGTGTTAAAGATGATGGCTCATTTTAATATGGCTGAAACCCATGGTGCACGTATTAATGTGCAAAGCCAGGTGACAATGATCATGGAAACCCTTTCGA
Source organism: Zanthoxylum bungeanum (assembly GCA_019454045.1). NCBI lineage: Eukaryota > Viridiplantae > Streptophyta > Magnoliopsida > Sapindales > Rutaceae > Zanthoxylum > Zanthoxylum bungeanum. The sequence continues at coordinate 643,673 of SKCR01042136.1, forward strand.
AGAGTTTCGTGCAGTTTAAGAGCAACTGTTCTATGAACAAGTTGACTTTCACATTAACTGAACTGCTGAATGAGCTCACCAATTACGAGTCTGTTATGAACGGTCCTCGTAGGCCCAATACTGAGGCAAATGTTGCCGAATTTTCTAAATCTGCAAAGAAGAAGAAGAAAGGCAATTGGAAGGCAAAGTCAAAACCAATGAAAAAGAAGAACAATAAAAGCTCCAAAGGAACCAATGCCAAAGGAAAATGTTTCCATTGTGAACAACAAGGGCATTGGAAAATGAATTCTCCAAAATACCTTGCAGAGCTTAAAGAGAAGAAGAATATAGGTAAATATGATTTACTTGTCATTGAGTCTCTTTTGTGGAGGATGATAAATCCATATGGATTGTTGATTCTGGTGCCACTAACCATGTTTGTTGTTCTTTGCAGCTACTTGACTCATGGAGGGACCTTACTGAAGGTAGCTTTACCATGAGAGTTGGGACAGAGGTTGTTGTTTCAGCAAAAGCAGTGAGATTTTCAAATTTGAATTTTAATAAAAGTTATTTATGTTTGAATGGTGTGCTATATATTCCTGGTTTTCGCATGAATTTGATTTCTGTAACAAAACTTATGGAATGTGGTTTTTCTGTTTCGTTTAATAATAAGTCAGTTATTATTAGTAGAAATGGATTAAATATATACACGGGAAACTCCGAAAATAATCTATATGTATTAAGGCCGTTAATGCATGAATCACTGCTTAATACTGAAATGTTTAAGATTGAAAGATCTAAAACTAAACGGCAAAAGATTTCTCATGATGATACCTATTTATGGCACCTTAGACTTGGTCACATTAACCTTGACCGGATAGATAGACTAATTAAGAACAGAGTTTTAAATCAGTTAAAACTTGGTACTTTACCTGTCTGCGAATCCTGTCTAGAAGGCAAAATGACCAAGAGACCTTTTACTGGAAAAGGGATAAGAGCCAAAGAAACTCTTGAGCTAATACATTCGGATGTTTGCAGACCGATGAATGTGAAAGCCCGAGGTGGTTTTGAATACTTTGTCACTTTCATTGATGATTATTCCAGATATGGGTATGTTTACCTAATGCAGCACAAGTCAGATACATTTGAAAAGTTCAAAGAGTATCGTGTTGAGGTTGAGAACCAGTTAGGTAAAAGCATCAAAATTCTACGATCAGAACGTGGAGGAGAATACCTTGATAGAGATTTCGAGGAATTCTTAGTTGAGCATGAAATTATTTCACAGCTCACAACACCTGGAACGCCACAACAAAATGGTGTTGCAGAAAGGAGAAATCGAACCCTACTAGACATGATAAGATCAATGTTTAGTTCTAGCACTCTACCTAGTTCATTATGGGGGTATGCATTGCAAACTGCAATGTATATCCTGAATGTAGTTCCTTCTAAGTCTGTTTCTAAGACTCCCTTAGAGTTGTGGAATGGTCGTAAAGCTAGTTTGTGACATTTTTGCATATGGGGGTGTCCGGTACATGTGCTAAAGAACAAGACTACTAAGTTGGAACCACGTTCACAGGTGTGCCTATTTGTAGGCTATCCTAAGGAAACTAGAGGTGGATTCTTTTATAGTCCATAAGATAATAAAGTATTTGTGTCGACAAATGCTATATTTCTTGAGGAGGACTATATGAGAGAGTTCAAACCTCGAAGTAAAGTGTTACTGAGGAGTTACTTGCTGGTACGACCAGTACACCATTGTCAAATGTTGATAAAGACATAACACCTTCTACATCTAAAAGTCAGATGATCAAGTTTATCAGGATACCATACCACCTAGACGTAGTGGGAGGGTTGTAAGACAACCTGAACGCTATCTAGGAAATGGTGAGGTGCAAGTTGTTGCATCTTGTGATGATGGTATAGATGATCCATGACCTATCATAGTGCAATGGAAGATACTGATAAAGAGGAATGGCTCAAAGCCATGAACCTCGAGACGGAGTCTATGTACTCTAACTCAGTCTGGGAACTTGTAGACCAACCTAATGAGAGTAAAACCCATAGGTTGCAAGTGGATCTACAAGAGAAAAAGAGGAATAGATGGGAAAGTACAGACTTTCAAGGCTAGGCTAGTGGCAAAGGGTTATACCCAAAAAGAGGGAGTTGACTATGAAGAAACTTTCTCGCCAGTAGCCATGCTTAAATCCATCAGGATTCTTCTTTCCATTGCCGCATATTATGACTATGAGATTTGGCAAATGGATGTCAAGACTGCATTCTTGAATGGTAATCTTGATGAGAGTATCTATATGGTACAACCAGAGGGGTTCATTACCCAAGGTCAAGAGCAAAAAGTTTGCAAGTTGCAAAGGTCCATTTATGGACTTAAGCAAGCATCTAGATCTTGGAACATAAGGTTTGATACTACGATCAAGTCTTATAACTTTGAGCAGAATATCGATGAGCCTTGTGTCTACAAGCGCATCATTGATGGGAATGTGGTTTTCCTTGTGTTATACGTTGATGATATTTTACTCATTGGGAATGATGTAAAGATATTATCAGACGTGAAAATCTGGCTAGCTAACCAATTCCAAATGAAAGATTTGGGAGAGGCAAGTTATTAACTTGAGATCCAGATCATTCGGGATCGTAAGAAACGACTGTTAGCAATATCTCAAGCAACCTATATCGACAAGATTCTTGTGTGATTTGGTATGCAGAATTCCAAGAAAGGTAATTTACCTTTCAGGCATGGAATTCATTTGTCTAAGGAACAGTCTCCTAAGACACCTCAAGTAGTTGAGGAGATGAGACATATACCATATGCTTCAGCAGTTGGAAGTCTTATATATGCTATGTTATGCACGAGACCAGACATCTTTTTTGTAGTGGGAGTAGTCAGTAGGTTTCAATCCAACCCAGGATTAGATCATTGGGTAGCGGTGAAACATATTCTCAAGTATCTTCGGAGAACGAGAAATTATATGCTTGTATATACAAGTCAGGATATACTGACTCTGATTTTCAGACGGATGTCGATTCTAGGAAATCGACATATGGATCAGTGTTCACCCTAGGTGGTGGGGCTATAGTATGAATGAGCATTAAACAATCTTGTATTGCTGACTCCACCATGGAGGCTGAATATGTAGCAGCTTGTGAAGCAGCTAAGGAAGCAGTCTGACTCCGTAAGTTCTTGGCAGATCTGAAAGTTGTTCCAAATATGGATAAACCACTCACACTTTATTACGATAATAGTGGTGCGGTGGCGAACTCCAAAGAACCAAGAAACCACAAGAGGGGTAAGCATATTGAGAGGAAATATCACCTCATCAGGGAGATAGTGCAGAGAGGAGATGTCACTGTCACACAGATTCCATCCACAGACAACCTGACCGATCCGTTTACAAAGACCTTATCGGCTAAAGTATTTGAAGGTCACCTAAATGGTTTAGGATTACATGACATGTCTCATTTGCTCTAGTCCAAGTGGGAGATTGTTGGGATTTATGTCCTAGAGCTTCATGTATTGTAAACGGAATTGATTTTTGTAATATTAATAAATGCATTATTCATTTTATCAAACTTGTTTGATTTATATCGCATATTGTCCAATTGTCTTGTTTGCCTTGATTACTCTTGTACCTTTAGACTTAGTGTATGTTTGATGCACAAGAGGATTTAAGTCTAAAGTTAGTAATCTAAATAGTCCATAGAGAGCAAACAAATAGGGTACTTTATTTGTGGTATATCTATAGCTGCGGTCCATTCTATACTTGTATGACGATCTTGATACGGGATTGTTCATGTAGTGACATGGGAATGGAGGCACCTTGTATGATAAGATCATATAGGACCGAACTCAGATAAATACGAATTTCTTTTAATATCCGTTAACCAAAGAAATTTATTTTATCTAATAGATGGTCATATATGGATTCGATCTTAATCCTGAGTGTATTACGAACTCATGCATGACAGGCTATGTCCTTTGATTAACTATGGTGAGGTTGGTGTTGCATTCCCGGCCAATAACTACATATTTTGGGGATATGGTTTAGTATGTAGCTGGGAACGTTTTACATAGATATGTAATTCACTCATTCTTACGAGAAACAGGTGAATATCTCTTTTAAGAGTTGATTCGGGACTTGAACAATTTGAGCGCTCAACTTTTCTATTACGAATAGAAAATATTTTATATTCATAATTTTTATGAATTAATTGTTCATTATAGAATCAATGGTGCTTAAGAGACAAAATATTTAGAGGGGTTTAATGAACTTATGACCCGACTCTATTTATGAAATATTCGTGAAGGGCTATATCAATATGTAATGACTATATCGATGGACACCGAAAATATTCGGTTTACTTAATCCATCTACGGTAACGGGAGTTCAACTTCGAGTTTTTAGTGGAATAACGCGGAGTTAATAATTCGTAATATTTGATTAAAGAGTTTGATTAATATTTCAAAATTATTGGAGCTCGGAATCGTAGGTTCATTTGGTCCCCGTGCTAGCTCTATTAACCGTAGCAAACCTAATATAATTAGATTGTGTAATTATATGCTCACATTCTATTTATTTATATATTATTAATAAGATTAATAATATTATTGTCACAAATGAAAACTATGTTAAATTAGTTTAACTTAATGTTTTCTAGAATTCTTTGATTATGAGATAATCAAGTCTTGATTATGAGATAATCAAGTTAGTAATAATTATGAGATAATTACTACAACATAATTGAAGGTAAATAAATCATTATTAATATATTGATTTTTATTTACCATTCGAGACAAAGCCATATGGCTTACCATGTCATCCAAGCAATTATGTCTATTAGGTGGCTTGGATACACCTAATAATTTTGTCATTAGCTAATGCATTTTATGCTTTGGTATAGCCTCCACATTTATGTGTTTGCCATTGATAGAAAGCATTGAATGCTTAATGACAAAGCCATTGTCTTTAGCTTAACATTTCTTATGCTTTGGTATGACATTCACATTTTTGTGTTGGCCATTGCAAGAAAGCATTAGATGCTTAATGACAAGGTTAGTTGGCTTGTGTAAGAGAATATAATCTCTACCATTTCTCTCACTTCCTAAGATTAACACTTTGCATACATTCACACAATTGTTGTGAGAAAAGATTTGAGAGAAAATAGAGAGAGTTCTAGCATTCACAAGTATTGTGAAATTCCTAAAGCCAAACACCATTGTGACATCTTAAATCTCTAAATAGTTTAGAGGTTTAATCTTTGTGAGTGAAACTCATACTTCGGTTTGTTGGTTTCGAGTCATAGTTCGGAAGATCGAGTGGTTGATCCAAGTGTTGGACACCAAATGATTGATCTTGGCTACTACAATAAAGGGAGAAGGCAAAGAAAATTTTTAAGATCCATACCGAACCCGGTGCCACCACAAGCAACTTCCGCCGCGCTACTGCCATTTTACTATTTTATCTGCTGCCATTTTGCTGTTTTGCTACTGCTTAAGTTGTTGTTTTATATTAATGTTGAATATATTTTGTTGCTTAAGTTGTTGTTTTGTTGATGTTTTGTATTAGTATTGAATATGTTTTTTGCTACGATTTTTTATTAGCATTGAATACGACACCAGAAACATTAGTAATGAATATGATTGCATGTGTTAGATATAAAATTTTACTCTTATATTTGTGACGATGAAATTATGATATCCTTGAAATTGGTTAGCACCGAACCGAAATCAATATGGTATGATATCTTATTTAATAGGGTATGTTCTGATTTCAAAACTCAGGAATCAAATTTATTATTCTAACCTAAGAGGGTAGGATATCATGTTTTGCACATCTCTAATTACAGTTCCCTCTTAATTTTTCCATTCCTCTGATGGTTTCATCTCACCTTCTAATTGCTTCTCCAACTCTGCCATTGAACCTGGCCTTAAGGTGTATGTTAATTCTATTTGGAAGAACCGAAAAGATAAAAATGGGTGATGGCTAAAATTCAATTTAAGGAAAGCGAGAAAGAGAAGTTATTTTATTGTTATTATATAATTTATTTGGACCCACCTTGATGGCTTTAGTAATTTAGCCTTCAAAATCCAAGATTCCGTTGTACATAACAGACTAACATAGGCGGCACAAGGATATAATTTTCAAATATGCTCAAATCGGCGAACCGAGTTCAAAATTACTTTCTGTTTTTTAAAAATCAAAAATTAAAATTTAATATTTTTTTATAATTATTAATTAAATAAAATTATTTATAATATATGACAGTTTTGTTGGTTTTTTCGTAACGATTTAACTTATCGAACCAATGATCAATTGAACCTTTTAAATCACTGATTAAATCAACGATCTAATTCTGAAAACACAATCTTTAACTAAACATGTGGGGAAGGGGGAGTTCATGATCATATAAAAACAATCAGATTAAAAGACTAGAAAATATAGACACCAATATTTTTTTTTATCATTTAATATATTGAAGCTGATATTTTTGTTATGTTTTGATTAGTCTATCATCGAATTTGTAAAAGAACAATACCCTATGTGTGTGTATAATAGTAGGGGATATGTTTTCGATAAGTTTTATTGTATTTTGTAGAAGACCTAAAACTTCAATTTGGGATCCAAATATTGTTCTCGAAGATCATCCCAATCTTTAGTCTTATAATTTATATGAATAAAATCTCATAATCATTCTTATATTGACGCAATGGTAATAAAATTTTGTATAATATCGATGCCAAGCTTTTTTTTTTTTTTATTTTTTATTTATTACAATACAAGTTTATAAATATTGACGTCATGCTTGATTATGAAGTATTGTAGATGGTTGATAATTTCTTTGAGGGATAATACTATAAATATAGGAGATGTAATACTCACATTGAAACTCGAAGAAGAAAGCAAACTTCACACTCTAAAAAGAAAGATTTTGTGTAGGTGATTGAAGTTGAAAATGGCTAATAGGGAGATACAAATTTGCCTGATCCACGTCCCATGGTTGGCGGAGATTGAGTTTATAGTTATGCAAATAATTCTGCGTATCAGGTAATCACTACGGTTCTAGAGAATTTAAAGTCCTTGACGGAAATTATATTTTAAGCAGTTTTTATGATGATGTTTTTTTTTAATATTAAGTTATTCTTTCGGTTTCTTTGAGTAATTCATTCGTATTAATGTTTTATGAGTGAAGTGGTTGTAACGCCCCGACCTATAACTACCTTACCCAAAGGAGTATAGAGCCAGAATGTTACCAAATTCTAATTTAACTTTACACTCCTTGATATTTAAGCACAAACACTAGCGATGCCAAATTCAAAGTCATTCAAAGAAGACAATTTATTAATACTTGTCGAGATAAATATAATGTATAAACTAGGTTAACACACTAATTTTCCCCAAGACCTAACTATCCCGGGGACTTATTACTCTAAAGTCATAAATTGTAAATAAAAGGAAAGAGGCATGGTTCTTTGTCACATGAGCCACCATCACGGATCTGACACGCAACCACCAACCACTAAATTAGCATATTCTTCCAAAAGAGGATCACCTGCACCACATGACATAATGAGCTAAAGCCCATCAAGAAATTTCATGCATGAGGGTAATGACGTTCCATTTAAAAAAATATAGTTCGTTGAAATCTTTGATTTTAACATAAACCTTTACCATTCGATAAAACATATACAGTAAAAGGGGCCCTCGGTCTTGGAATATGCTACAGGGCAACCGGTCGGGATTTTTATGTTCTACATTATAACATATTTAACCATTACCATTAATGATTATTTTACCAGTAACTTTTACCAGTAACATTTACCAAATGTTACCGCAGGTAACCCATTACCAAAACATTACCTACGGTAACCCATTACCATTTTCCTTTACCAAAAACGTTACCGCAGGTAACCCATTACCAAAACATTACCTACGGTAACCCATTACCATTTTCCTTTACTAAAAAAAGGTTACCGCGGGTAACCCATTACCAAAACATTACCTACAGTAACCCATTTCCATTTTCCTTTACCAAAAACTTTACCGCAAGTAACCCATTACCAAAACATTACCAACGGTGACCCATTACCATTTTTCCTTTACCAAAAAACGTTACCGCAGGTAACCCATTACCAAAACATTACCTACGGCAACCCATTACCATACCCTATAACAATTATCCCAAGTCTGCATAAAATTCATTTCAAACCATTTCCAATAAACTTTAAAACCATGACACAATGCATGGCATTACTCAAATAATTTGTGCATTAAACATGATATGAGCGATGCAATATACATAAACCATATACATAATAACAAGAACAATCAACGTACATTTTACAATAAAAATATATAATTATACTAAATTTATTCGACTCCAATCATCAGTCAACAGTCACGACAAACATATCATTCAATTCAATACATAAGTCTCGTGGTACAGTTGGAAAATTTCTTACCTCTACGAGAATTTCAAATGGTGTACCTAATTCTCTTGCTCCTGAAATATGTAGTATATCGCGTTATAAAAATATCATATAATTTATTATCCCTCTTATTATTAATAATATTATTAAATATGCCTATTCGTTATATATTTATGCGTGTGTATATATATGCTATTTATTATTATTCCCAAAAGCAACCCTTACTGAGCAAATTTATTATAACAACGAAAGCAACCCCCTTACCAAGCATTGAGCAATGAGATGGTACTGACAAAGGGCACTTATTATTATCTTCATAAATGTGTAATTACGTGTAACCATGAGGAGTTCTAAAAGGCTATGTTTTGCCGGATTTATTACTACAAAGTGCTGGATAATTATATGACAAGACTTGACATTGTAAAAAAATAAAAGAACAAAAACGCTGCATATCGAAAATCAAATAAAATATTTGTAGGATCCAACTTTCTCATGTTGCTGATTATTATTATTATTATTATTATTATTATTATTATTATTAAAATTATTTTATTCATCATCAGACATTGCAAAACATTCGTTTAAGAAAAGGAGGAGGTAGAGAGGCAACGAACCTGAAGGATTTCTGGAGATGACGGCTTGACTCCTTTTTTTTTTTTTTTTTTTTATTTTTTTTATTATTATTATTTTCTTTAGGGTTTCAATAAAAATAAGGGAAAATATATTATTATTTTCTATTCAGTCCCCAATATTTATTTTAATGTGTGGCTAATATCCTAATATTTTTGGTTTCTATTACGAACCCAAAATTAATTCACAACTAATAAATCTTATAACCTTTATAATTATCTCATTTTAGTCCTAAATATTTCGTACCCCAACCTATTTCTATCGGACGGTTAGGTAATGTACTTAAAAAAATCAGTTATTAATTCAACTCATTATTAAATCCTACAGCTTACGACGGGGAGTTACAGTGGTAGTAAGAGTGGCAACTCGCCTGGCCGGACCGAGCCCGGGCTTTGCCAACCCTGGCTTGGGCTCAGATTGTGTCAGGCCGGTTCAGTCCGGAAAGGGCTCAAGTCGGGCTTTTTTAATTTTTTTTTTAAAGAAAATAATTAATTTTTTGAATTTTTTAATACTTAAAAATAAACAAAAATAAAAAATGTCAATATTTTTAATTTTTTATTAGACCTTGAAACTTTATTTAGATATGTATGCATTTAGAATTATAAATTAAAAAATATAATTAAAAAATATTTTTTATTAATAAAACCGAGTACAGATCTCAAATCTAAAATTTTACCCTTGGGCCGGTTGTGATATGTTTTTTTTTCCACCCCTAAGTGATACCATCAACCAAACTGACCCAGATCTGGAATTTAAAAATTAACTTAGATTGTTGCATAAGTGATGCGGTACAACAATTATATAGTAGATTTTTTATGTTTCTTGATATGTTAAGTATTCCATTTGGAATTTTTTTTAATATGTGCATTTAGTTAATAATAATAAAATAATAATTATTTTTTATTATTATTATTATTATTATTATTATTATTATTATTATTATTATCTTATTGAAATTAGATAAAAAAGATAATAACATCAGGATGGTTAGTAAAAGTATATTAAGATACTTATTATTGAAAATAGATTTAATATTGAATAATGGACCCTTAGAGTTTTAAATTAATTGATAATTAGAGTTTTATGTTTGGAAATTGACAATAATATTAAAATTTTTAATACATTTAAAACTCGTGTTAGTAGTTGACTACTATAATTTTTTATTGGAAATAGCTAATGGAATTTAAACTTTTAATACATGTAAAATTATGTTAACAAATTACACTAATATAACTTAACTCCACTATATATTTAATATCTTTAAGTAATTATAATATATTAGGACGAGAAAACAATATATATGAGTTGAGACATTTTTTTTTTTTTTAAAAAACTAATTTTTAGCATATTCGCGTATCCTAATTTTTTATAAACTATATTGGCATATCGATAATGTATTGTTTCTGAGTTATATATATGAATTGATGCTTCTTAGCTAGGCCTTGAGCCGGCCTTGCAGAAATTTACACAATTTTTTATTTTTTTTTTCCAATTACATGTATTATTAGACTACAAGAAATCAGTTTTAAGTAACACTTATTACTTAAAGAACTGAGACTAATTTATGTTAAACAGGGCGGAGCTGTGAATGCTGCAAAGAAATTGATCCATCAAGGCATAATTGATAAACTTGACTCCAAAGCATTGGGACTTGGCACTTTTTCAAACACATTTCGGATAGCAGATTTTGGCTGCTCCACAGGATCTAACACCTTCATTGCTGTTCAAAACATAATAGAAACTGTAGCGCTGAAATTACGACAATGCCCTTCATCCGAATCCGAAGCCATAGAATTTCAAGTCTTTTTCAATGATCACTCGGATAATGATTTCAACACACTCTTTACATCTCTACCTAAATCAAGAAAATACTTGGCTGCCGGTGTGCCGGGTTCTTGTTACAGTCGCTTGTTCCCCAAGTCATCTCTCCATTTTGTACACTCTTCATATACCCTGCATTGGCTCTCCAAGTGTCCTAAACTTGATGGGCATAAAGGAAGTATTCAAACCAGAAGGTTTGTAAATGAAGTTATGGAGGCATATACAGCTCAGTACAAGAATGATTTTGACTCGTTTTTGAATCATAGAGCACATGAACTTGTGCCTGGAGGGTTAGCTGCTTTGGTCATTTTTGCTATACCAGATGGGATCCCATTGGCTAATAGTGCTCCCGGTGCATTCTACAACCTTTTCGGATCTTGTTTCGATGAAATGGCTAAGTTGGTAAGGTTGAACCCTTCAATTTTTTTAATCACATGTTATGTTTGTAACATGGGAATCTTATGCACTCATACAATATTTTTATGTGATAGAAAAATTATGTCAATGAAGCCTCCGTAAATATGAGATACCGATGATTTCTATCGCATTAAAATATATACTAATTAATCGTGAATTTTTTTTTGGGTATTTCAGGGAATAATTAGTGAAGAAAAAGTGAACTCATTTGATATGCCTACGCACAACCCCACTCCTAAAGAATTGGAAGGAATTATTAAAAGAAATGGAAATTTTACCATTGAGAGAATGGAGAAAATGACTAATCCCCAGCAGCAAGTAATGTTTTCTGCTCCAGATTTTGTATCTTCAATGAGAGCAGTCCATGAAGGACTCTTCAAAGAGCACTTTGGAGATGAGTTTGTAGATCAAATATTCAATTTATTTGCCATAAAGGCTGAAGAGAACATATCCCTCATTATGCAGAAAGTACAAAACAGCATGATGGATTTATTCATCCTACTCAAGCGTAATTAGATTTATTTAGTGCATGTTGTGGGTTTTAGGCTACCACTACTTCAAAATAAAAGTATCGAGACTTGAAATAACATGTGGTATGACTTGACAAACATAATCTTGCTATGCTTTCAGAATTTGATGAGGTTATAAATTTCCATTTAAAGTACTGCTATATTTTGAATTCAATGTTTTGTATTTTCTTATCAACTATTATGAGTTCTTTTTTAAATTGTTTCTGTTAGAGTGTATGTCCTAAAATCAGTTATGAATGTAATGGTTTAAGGCATAATGTTTGTAATATAGTTTATTAATTATTAATAAAAGGCATTTGTTAACTACACATTATTACATCCATATTTTATGTGTATCTCCTGAGACATTATGTCAGATGAATATCGTTAATCCAAAAGACGTTTGCGATTATGAGAGTCAACGATATTTATTTATGTCTCAAATTAAGTTCTTGGTAAAATGTGATTGTTATACAAGACAATAATATATCACTTGACTATTGTTGTGTGTCGCCTAGATTGACATATGATGTTAATAGAATGGATGATGAGTCTCATATCATAAAGACACAGATAATAGATATTTCATTAGTAAAATGAAATATTGAACACGACCACAGAAACGTAAGATCACTTGGTAATATTATCTAAGGTCATTGATCTTCGTAATAATACATTAGTGTCGTCATATCCTCTGATATGAGATCTGGTTCACTAGTATATCATCATTCGACTATCCACGCCCTTTGAATAAATTCTAGATGGCCTTGAGCGATTGACGTACGAATTCACGTATGCTTCAAGATGAGATCCGATAACTTTGATAATTAAAGTTATAGATGTTTCAAGGAAACTCAAAGTTGTGGATATAAGTCTTTGGCCAAAGCAGTCGATATCTTAAAGATATCGAATCCACAAGATAAAGTTTAAAGATATGTCGAGTATAAGGATTTGACCTTACCATGATCCAGACTCGATAAGAAACATAAACATAGGAAGGAATGAGATGACATGCTCGAAGTGTATTCTAACAGGTTCATATGTTTTCCCACTTCATTCATCGACTATGGGCCATGGCTTGCTGCTAGGCGATTACCCATGGTCTGTGGAATATCATAGAGATGAAATATTAAAGAGTTAAAATTATTTCACTGCTACTCGATAATGAACCTAGGACGGTCGCACAATATAGTTCTCATTTATGTTACAAATTCGAGGACGTTTATTAAAAGTTAATAAATGATTATTTTGACATTTCTTAATTGGATTAGGATATTCGAGATATTTTGGAAATATTAATTTGATTAATAAATTCGAAATATAAAAATAACATTTTTAATTGTTTAATTAAATATTTGATATTTATATTAAATAAATTAACTATAATAATTTTAATTAATTGTAATTTAAATTAAGCAAGTTAAATTAATTAATTAATTAATAGTTAATTAATTAATATGCCAAAATAATATTTAATCTATTAGGCTTTAATTTAGTGGGCTAGCACCCAAATTAATTAGAGTCCTATTTAAGATTAAATAGGGAAGTCTTTATTTAATTAGGATTCCTAATTTGATTAAGTATCCTAATTTTAATTTTGGATAGAATCTTTGAGAGATCAAATTTGATTTGAAGAGATATTGGATTGACATTATTGTATTGGGATACAATTAAAACAAATCTAATGCTTAATATAACAAACTTATTGTTCAAGTTGAAAGGCGAAACTTCTTGTACAAGTTGAAAGGCGAAACTTCTTGTACAAGTTGCAAGGCAAAACTTATTGTACAAGTTGAAAGGCAAAACTTCTTGTACAAGTTGAAAGGAAAAACTTCTTGTTCAAGTTGAAGGCAAACTTCTTGTTCACGTTGCTTTATATATAGATTAAGCGAAAATAATTTTTTAGCAATTTTTATCTCTCTATTGGAATAGTTCCAATTTATTTCTAAAGACTTCAAACATCCTAGAAAATAAAAGCGTTTCTTTTGTTCTCAAGAGTGAGAGCGATTTGTTCGTAAAAAAGTGCTAGTGTGTCAACTAGATGTGTATCGCTTGGTGCACTACTACAAGGGAAAAATAAAGGAGGATATTCTAAAGGCTCAAGAAAGATAATAAGCACATCAATGTATGTTTTATTATCAGTAAATATTATTTATGTTGATAAATAAGATATGTGTTGCATGTATGTTAAATTAATATATAGATTAATTTAAATAGTATATTGTTTACATCAACAACGACATAACCACGATCCTTAAAGTGGTTTTGGAAGAAAATTTTAAATTCCAATCACATATATGCTTCCGCGCTAACCCCAAAACCTTATAGCTTCTCCATCATTTGTCTTCCCTTTGAAGCAAGGAATAATAAAATATACAGCTTATATTTTTACGTCTCTCAAAAAAAAAAAACTTTATAAAAAAAACTTTATATTTTTAGGCAATTTGATATTAATAACAAAAATAAATGGGAAATTATAAAATTTAAAATTTTGAAATTCAAATTATCAAATTTAGGCACTCAAAATTTTTCTATCAATAAATAGGTAAATTCATTATTTTGGATAAAATTACCCTTCTTCTTCCTTTATTTAACAAATTTCCCCTAAAAAGTGACAGAAGATGCTGCCATTTTCATGGTGGCTAAATGGCAATAAACTGCTGTAATTTTTTTTTTTTTTTTTTTTCGCTGACACTTATCACAAATGTCACGAAAAACCCTTCGCAAATATGCAAGCAGTTTTAAAATCGTGCACTTATTTTGCGATAATTGTGATGGAACATTGACGACATTTGCGATAGGTAGGACGAGCTCTGATATTCTCGGATCCGAGATTATTTTTATGTTTTAAAGGTCATGATCATAATAAAATATTATAAAAAAGGGGCCGTTGCCATTAATTTATTCGGTTAATAATTACATTTTAATAAATTTCTTAAGAAGTTCATATATTAAATATGTTTTTATTAAAATATAATTTGTTATCATCTATTTTTCATCTCTTACAAGTCAAATTTATCTGAATTTCAAGGATTATAGACAAATTCACTATATGATAACTCTCAGAGATGTAACACAATATTTTATTAAATATCTACTTGAAAAACTTTATTCAAGAGAAAAAAAAATATTATCTTATATTCTAAAAACACCGTGTTCAATTTAGGAGCAATCAAAGATTGCTCCTAAAAGACATGATATTTAGCCACCAAAAATCATGTATTTTAACATCAAAAGACACCATATTCGGTTATTAATTGTTATACCAATTCAATTTTTCGTTTATCTTTTGGGGGCGTTGCCCCCTCGACCCACCCAACCTAATCGATCCCCGACGCATCATCGTAAGATAATAATCAAACCAAAAATAAATTTATGATATTCATATAACATCTTATATTGATAAATTAATCATCTTATATTGAATATATGTACAGATTCAATAATATTATTTAGTGCATGTCAAGGATTTTACGCTATAACTGCTTCATAATAAGAGTATTGAGACTTACATTAACTTGTGGTATGTCTTGTACAAACATACCATCGCTATGCTTTCAGTCTCAGAATCTGATGAGCTTCAATATATATTTCCATTTAAAGTACTGGTATGTTGTATATATTTTCTTATCAACTATTGTGTAGTGGCATGGGCCAGGCCGGACGATTTCATTTTAAAATTGTTTCTCCATCTTTTGCGTTCCCTTTGAAGCAATAAATAATAATAAAATAAAATACATCCCCAATGGATGGATGTGGCTTGATGGTATATGGTTCAGGATCTCATATTGAGATCATGAGTTCGAATCCAGGGAGTGTGTTTCTTGTAAGAGCCTGTGATAGCCGTGTAAAGTCCAACTGCATGGCAATGATTTCCCATGCATGAATCTAGCAAGCCTTCCAGTAGATCAAGCCACAGCCATGAAGAAGTTGCCAAGGAAACTTTCAGTGGTGATTGCCAAAAATCCAGGGAGTTAAAATTTTGAAGAAACAGCCAACAAACCATTTGGTGGTTCACTGTAGTTTTGTTAAATTTTTGGGCTTAATGAAGGCTATAAATTCAGAGCTTGTGCTTGAGCATATGACATCCCAAAGTTGTAAACTAGAGAGAGTGCATTGAGATTTTTTTGTAAAATTAAACACTTGTAATTATATTCTTGTGAGTAATAGAAGGTTTCCATTTTTCCTCAAATATACTATAGAGTGATCAGAGAATCACAACAAGTGGTATTAGAAGCTTTGGTTATACTTTAGGGTCGTAAAACCGAAGAACGGAGCTCGGTTCGGAAAATTCAAGTTCCGACAAAGTTGTCAAAAATCAAATTTGAAGATACCATCAGCTAGTTCACATCGAGACGAGTTCGGTAGTATTTTCCGGTGATCAAATGGAGGTCTGAGGAGCCCACACGTGTTGGAGAGTGGAGCCCACTCTCGGTCATGCGCGTCTGAAGGTTGAAGACGATTACGTGGCGTCCACATCAGCGCAACATCAGGACACGTCAGCGCCCAGTCAGTGCCATGTCATCACACAGTCAGCAGCCACATCATTGATAGGTCATCCACCACGTCAGCACCACATCAGCAATCTTGGTAAATTTCACTGAGCCCCCTGAAGTCTTGAAATTTATAGTTTAGCCATAGAAGTTTTAGAAATTTACAAATCAGTCCATGAGTCGGATTTGGACCAAAGAAGTGTCTAATCCACCATTTTTTATCGTTCTAGATGCAACAATGACCTCCGATTTGTGAAATTTAGCCCCAATTTTAATATTTTTTTCATTTTAAACTTTAAAAAATTAAAATGGAAATTGAAGATTCCCCTTCTGGTGCAATGATCAAGATGACATCAACTAATTACTCTCTCTGGAGACCTCAGATGATATATTATTTTCACTGTAAAGATTTTTTTGATGTTATCGAGATGAAGTGAGTGAGACCAGAATCTGTTAAAGAGTATGACTTTAATAAACTCAATAACATAACTCTGGGTAAGATTAGACAGTGGATTGGTCACAATGTCTTCCACCACATAGCACATGATATAGATGCTTGCGAAAAGTGGAGGAAATTGAAAGACATGTTCCAGGACAAAATAGCTCGAATAAAGCCTTAATCATGAGGCGTTTGGTAAACCTGAAGCTACGGAGTGGAACTTCCGTTGCAGAACACACCAATGAGTTCCAAAGCCTGGTGAACCAGTTGTCTGCAGTAGACATGCAACTGGCAGACAAAGTTCAAGCCCTTTTGCTACTCAGTTCTCTTCCTGATAGTTAGGAGACATTGATGGTTATTCTCAGCAACTCAGCTCCAAGAGGCAAACTTACCATGCCTATGGTAAAAGACGCCCTGTCTAATGAATAAGTCAGAAGAAAAGATGTGGGCTCAGATCAAACAGAAGCCATTGTCTCGGAGCATCGAGGAAGACAACGGGAGAAAAATTAAGGGAGATGGAAAGGTAGAAGCAAAAGTATGGGCAAATCCACGGACGAGATAAAACCTACATATAAGTGCTTCCACTGTGGCATAGAAGGCCACATAAAGAAGAATTACCGGAAACTACAATGACAGCATGGACAAGGCAATAACCAGCCGAAGAAGAATGATGCGGAGACACTAGTAGTTACCACATGAGATGTAGCTATATGCTCCGGCCAGGAAGAATCATGCATTCACACCGCAACTCAGGATGTCGAGTGGGTGGTAGATACTGTAGCATTTTACCACGTCACTCATCACAAGGATTTCTTCACAACATACAAAGTATGAGACTTTGGAGTAGTGAAGATGGGGAATACCGGTTCTTCTTAGATAGTGTGAATTAGTGAAATACAGTTGCGGACAAATGTAGGGTATACAATACCTTGAAGGAGGTAAGACATGTTCCAAAACTTTGGCTCAACTTACTCTCGGGGGTAGCCCTTGACAAATAAGGTTATACTAGCCACTTCAGCAATGACACTTGGTGAATGATAAAAGGTGACATTGTCATCGTCTGAGGATATATTTGTGGAACTCTATACAAGACTCATGAGAAGATTTATGCAGAAAGCCTCAAGGTAGCTGAACCGGAGGTTTCTCAAAATCTGTAGCACCAGAGACTCGGTCAAATGAGTGAAATGGGGTTGTCTACCTTGACAAATAAAGATCTAATCTCTATATCCAAAAATGTTGCCTTGGATCCTTGTAATCACTGTTTTTTCTGTAAGCAACATAAAGTCTCTTTCAATTTCTCTTCTACAAGGAAATCAAAGTTACTCAGTCTGGTGTACTTTGATGTTTGTGGTCCCTTGGAGGTGAATTCATTAGGCGGTAATAAATACTTTCTGACTTTTATTGACGATGCTTCTCGGAAGGTATGGGTGTATTTTCTGAAATCAAAGAATCAGGTCCTGGACTATTTCAAACTGTTCCATGCCATGGTCGAGTGTGAAACATGGAAGAAACTGAAGTGCCTTCGTACAGACAATGAAGACGAATACACTTCTAGGGAGTTCGATGCCTACTGCGGAAGTCACGGTATTCAACATGAGAGGACTGTTCCACGTACCCCACAACACAATGGTGTAGCTAAAAGGATGAACCGCACTATTATGGAGAAATTCAGAAGCATGATCAGCATGGCTAAACTGCCAAAGCCATTCTGGGGAGAAGCTGTTCGTGCCGCCTGCTACTTGATCAAAAAATCACCATTAGTACCGTTGAACTTTGAGATTCCGGAGAGAGTATGGTCTGGTAAGAATCCCTCATATTCTCACCTCAGAACATTCGGTTGTTTATTCTTTGCACACGTATCCAAAGACTCAGGAAGAAGCTCGATGCAAGGACTACTCGATACATCTTCATAGGCTATGGAGATGAGGAATTTGGATACAGGTTATGGGACCCGAAGGAAAGGAAGTTCATCAGAAGCAGAGATGTAGTGTTTCTCGAAGACCAAACAATATAATACATTGAAAAGCCCAAGATATCTTCTAATGTCAGTGCCGACAAAGCTGATGTAAATTCAGACACAACCCCAGCACCAACACGAGTGGCCACATATGATGATGGGGTGCAAGGCATACCAGAAGCAAAACCAGAGGAGGAAGCTAGTGTTGAGCAGGGGGAGCTGCAACCTCATGGAATTGGTGTTTGGAGTGCCAATCCGATTTGTATATTTTATTATTTATTAATAAATAACTATATTTTTCATTTCATACCTCGTTAATGGTATTGTCATTATGTGTATTAGATTGATGTATAAATATGCTAAGAATGACATTGACCTTAGAATAGTTTTGACACTAGGTGTAAACTATTCTTAAAGTAAATATTTCTAGTCGTTGGTTTTGGAATACAGTCGAATTCCTATAACCTTGAAGACTAGCACATGTCGTATATTGGAATTGGAGTTCCAATGGTTTAATGCGATGTACCATGAGTTTTGGAAACTCGTATAGACATATGGGTATTTGTTGGAGCGAATACTGAATGACTCATAAGTGATTCCTAATAGTTGGAAGTACACACCACCGTCAATAGAAATCTCCTCGAGTCGAGTAGCATATGTAATCCTTTGACTATAGGATATCATTGATTTTGTGTGAGATCCTCCACACTTTGATGCCATGTATGTCAGAAACCTTTCATGGTCTGGCCTCTATATGTTCGTTGGGTGTGGACCGATGCACTCGGTAATCAAGTGCGAAGCAAGATAGGATCCGTCGGCCCATATGTGAGTTAAGTCACGATTCTTAAAGACTTTGGCCAAAGCCGATCACCTAGGGTGGATCACATCAGTTTTGAAGAATCGTGCACATGTCGACATGAGATGTGCACCTTGGAAACTTGACGGTATATTCTATGTTTCCTAAGCACAACTCAGATAGCCTACGATAGAGGGATTGTTAAACATATGTGATGACCTCGACTTCTATAGTTCAGAAAGGTCTTTCATGTTCTTCGCAAATTCAGAGGTGGCCGAATTGCGTAAATATTAGCTAGGCTTATATGACGAACGTGTCTGAACTTAGAGAGTCCCAATATAAAGTGTACTCGTTGAGCACTTGGGTAGTCGATTAATTTTGATAAAATATAATATTCGATATTATAATTATCAACTAAGATAATCAAGTGTTATTGGATAACATTGATTATTTACTTTGACCAAATTGGATTAATTCAATAATTACACAAATGGCTTAATTGTAAAATCATAATTATTTCTACCATTTGAGGATATTATGGTAATTGTAAGTATGTAATAATAGGTGGTTTTGACTTGATTTATTTGGATAAAATCAAAGTGGCAAACATGTAACTAATCCATTTCCTAATCCTTGGCTTGATTTAATTAGATTAAATTAAAGTGGGAGACAATGGAGATTAGTCACACCTAATTATACATATTTGGACAAATTAGATTTAGCCCACTTAAAAGTTGATTATAACTTTTATTAATTAAAAATTGACTAAGTTTTGCTATAAATAGCAAGCTTTAGGAAGGTTTTAATTACAAGTAAAAATACAAGTAAATTCTTAGAGAGATTAGCCTAAGTGAGAGAACTGTTTAGAGAAGCTTGTGAGGTCTCTAAAATATTTCATTAAGGAGAAATCAAGATTAGATCTTAAAGTGAAGCTTGCTAGCATTGGAAAATCGAGATTGGATCTTGAAGTCGAGCTTGCACACCTTGGAGGTTCTCCGACAATCTCAACAAAGGAGAAGTGGATTGGATCTTCCATCAAGCTTACTAGGTAATGTTTGATCTTCTCCTAAGCTATATTTATTTGTGTATTAGATGCATGGTCACATAACTTAATGTTGAATAAGGTTAATCAATTGTGTTAGGATAATTTAGAAGTATAAACACAACATACTTGTAATTAGGTCAAACATGTTCATGTTAGACATGGAACAATTAATTAGAGTTTGGAACTCTAGATTAAAGCTTAGAGTTATGACTACCATTCTAGAATCGCTTTACCACCTTTGGGTGACCTAGAATTGTTCACGAGATGTTTCTTATAGGGATTCTAATTTGGTTTGTGTAATGTATTCAAAATTTACGCAAATGCGTATTTAGAATAAATTTATATTTTTGTAAAAATATTTGATATTTTGAAAAACTTGATTTTTATTCTATAACATGTGTTAATGTTGGTTTGGAAATTAAAAATTAATTTTGGGAGAACCGGAAGAGATTAGGGTAAAATACCCTAATCCCTTCAGATCACTGGAAAGTGAGCTGAATGAGAAAGGAATTGAAATAAAAAAAATTGATTTTCTGTTGTGCGCGCACAGTGTAATGTACGCGCGCATCAATTTTGTTTTCGTTCGTTCGGGAGCTTCCAGACTCTGATTCTGTCCCGATTTTTTTCCTATAAACTCGTAATGGAATATAATATTTCATTAAATAATTTAAAATTAAAACCATACTTGATATCCATATGTTATACCCATTTTTGTTGCCTGGGACACCGATCCGACCCTAGGGGTTCCACAATTGCCCCAACAGAATGGTATCAGTAGCAAAGGCTTAACCACATAACACATATTTTGAATCTATGCCATAGTAATTTTAATTTAATTATGCATAAGACATATTAAATATGTATTACATGTTTTAAATTAAAACTTTGACCTAATTAAGTTAATGACTTGATTGTCATAAATCTCCTATGATTAGGTGATTACTTTAATTAAGTAACAGTATTAATAATGTTGGAGCATTATTAGATGGTCCGTCTTGTCAATACGGAGATGAATGAGTTCTTACTACTTATATCCAATATCATCATTAGTGTGAGTGTATAAGTGCTCGAAACTTAGGTCGCTCTAGTAAAACATTAGATGCAGCGTGATGAGTTAACGTAGTCACCCAATACCGTCATTAGTGTGAGGGTGTATAAACGAAGCTTATTAGTGCACATTGACAAGTATACACCTAGAACACGTCTTAATCCAATGCGTCATTAGTATGAGGATAAGAAATGGTTCAGGACCAAACTAGGAGTCAAATGAAGTGATTGACCTTGGAGGTCTACCTAATGAGTTTACAAAGGCCAATATCGTCATTACTGTGAGGCTGGAGTAAATTTCATGGGATCCACTTCCCGCTATGAAATTTTGATAATCAAATTTCTATTTTTCTGTTAAGGGAGATTACAGAATTACGTAAAGTAGTGGGAGAGCACTAATAGATTTAACATTTCATAATCAATTAGTGTTATCACTTTTGAAATGAAAATAGTTCTGTTACTACTAAAAAATATTGTCTTATAGATGGCTGACATTAATCCATTGATGAAACTTTTGGATTCCTATAAGCTAAAAAGAGCCAAGAACTATTTCGAATGAGAAATGAACATACGCCTTGTCTTGGAGTATGAAAAGTTGACTTATGTCACGATCAATCCACTTCCTGTTGATATCGATTCTGACTTCACTCTAGAAGAGCGAGAAATTTTTGATAGATGGAAGGATGATAACCTGAAGGTGAAATCCTACATCTTGGGATCAATGGTTCCAGATTTGCTGAGACAGTACATTGAAGTGCCGGATGCTTGGAGCATCATGCGAACACTCAAGGAGTTGTTCAAGGCAAATCAAGAGATGGAACTTTATCGAAGGTCTAAGGAATTGTTCTGTGCTGAACTCAAGGATGGAGGAGCTGTCAGCACTCATGTTTTGAACATGATAGACCATATTCGATATCTAGAACGACATGGCATTGTGTTTGATGAACAGCTGGGCCGTAATTTGATTCTGTCTTCTTTGCCTGGTTCTTATGTTGGCTTTGTATTAAATTTCCATATGCATTCGATGCAAGCTATATACGAAGAATTTCATAACATGCTATGCACGGCGGAGCAAGATTTGAAGAAATGCAACCCCACACTATATCTCCATGGTGGAGCTGGCTCTTCAAATACTTCTAGGAAGTCAAAGAAAATAAAGATGGGTAAGAAGAAGATATCAAATAAAAACTCTAAGAAGCGCAAAGGTGCAAAACCGAAAATAGCTCGTGATCAATGTCTACAATGCAAGAAGTCTGGACACTGGAAGAAGGACTGTCCAGAGCTTAAAGGAAAAGCAGGACCCTCATGTACGCTTTTTATTTTTCCAATTATTGACATCTCATTAACCTTAGATGAAAATAGTGGATGGGTATTAGACACTGGCAATCCTACTCATATTGGTAATGAGGGTTAAAAGAAGGATGAATAAAAGGGAGATCTAGCTTAGAGTTGGTAATGGCGAGACATTGGATGTCAAGGCCATATGATTTGTTGTTCTAGATCTCCAAAATAGATGTAAATTAGATTTGCATGACTGTTATTATATTCCCTCAATTATCAGACAAATAATATCACTGCCAATATTAGATAAAGATGGATATAAAATAAACATTAAGGATGAAACTTTATGTTTGTATGATAAAGATAATAAATGTGAATGTTCTTTATTAAATAGTCATTATGTTTTGGAAACATATAAAAATGTCTTTAATATAGAGAAAAATACAAGTAGGAAGTCTGAACTAAATAATACTGAATTATGGCATATGAGATTAGGCCACATAGGTGTTAGATGTCTATCTAAATTGGTAAATGATGGTTTGATTGAAAATCTTACCTTAGATCCTTATCCAATTTGTGAGTCATGTATCCAAGGAAAGATGAAAAATCCCATTTCAAGGTGTTGGACACCATGCTGGACATTTACTGGAGCTAATACACAGCGAAGTCTGTGGTCTATTAAATCATGTTGCTCATGATGGTTCCACATACTTTGTGACTTTCACAGATGACAAGTCTAGATATGGATATGTCTATCTGATGAAACATGAGTCAGAAACATTTGACAAGTTCAAAATATTCCGAAATGAAGTAGAAAAACAAACCAGTAAATTCAACAAATGCCTTAAATCAGATCGAGGCGGTGAATACATGAGTGAAGAATTCAGAAATTATTTAAGGGATAATGGAATTCTCGCCCAATATAGCCCACCAGAAACACCTCAACACAATGAAGTGTCTGAGCGTAGAAATCGTATTTTATTGGATATGGTGCGAATGATGATGAGCTATACAGATCTTCCTTAATACCTTTGGGGTTACGCTTTACAAACTGCTACCTACATACTTAATAGAGTTCCATCAAAAGCTTTTTCTACGACCCCCTATTAGATATGGTTTGGTAGAAATCCAAGTCTTAGACATTTAAAGATTTGGGGTTGTCCTGCATACGTTAAAATTGCGCAGCGGGATACAGATCTTCCTTAGTACCTTTGGGGTTTCACTTTACAAACTACTGCATACATACTTAATAGAGTTCCATCAAAAGCTGTTTCTACGACCCCCTATTAGATATGGTTTGGTAGAAATCCAAGTCTTAGACATTTAAAGATTTGGAATTGTCCTGCATACGTTAAAATTACGCAACGGGATAAACTAGCACCCATAGGGTATAAATATAGGTTCGTTGGATATCCTGATAATTCCATGGATCTCAATTCTATGATTCCGAACAACAAAATGTATAAGGAAGCGATAGAATATCAAAAACTCCTGAGATACTATTTCTAACATCTGATGTGAGTCTTAATGTTCTCCTCTTGGAGGAAACAGATTCGACTACGTATAAGGAAGCGATATTGGATATCGATTCGGGAAAATGGAAGAAAGCAATGAAATCCGAAATGGATTCAATGCATGCCAATCAAGTCTGGGACTTAGTTGAACTTTCTGAAGGAGTTAAACCTATTGGTTGTAAATGGGTTTATAAAAGGAAGCGAGGGCCCGATGGAAATATGGAAACCTTTAAGGCCCGACTGGTAGCGAAAGGTTACACTCAACGTCCTGGGATTGACTATGAGGAAACTTTTTCACCAGTAGCCATGCTAAAATCCATTAGGATTCTTTTAGCCATTGCTGCATATCACGACTATGAGATATGGCAAACGGATGTGAAAAGATCATATAGGACTGGACTCAGATAAATACGAATTTCTTTTAATATCCGTTAACCAAAGAAATTTATTTTATCTAATAGATGGTCATATATGGATTCGATCTTAATCCTGAGTGTATTACGAACTCCTGCATGACAGGATATGTCCTTTGATTTACTATGGTGAGGTTGGTGTTGCATTCCCGGCCAATAACTACGTATTTTGGGGATATGGTTTGGTATGTAGCTGGGAACGTTTTACATAGATATGAAATTCACTCCTTCTTACGAGAAGTAGATGAATATCTCTTTTAAGAGTTGATTCGGGACTTGAATAATTTGAGCGCTCAACTTTTCTATTACGAATAGAAAGTATTTTATATTCATAATTGTTATGAATTAATTGTTCATTATAGAATCAATGGTGCTTAAGAGACAAAATATTTAGAGGGGTTTAACGGACTTATGACCTGACTCTATTTATGAGATATTCGTGAAGGGCTATATACATATGTAATAACTATATCGATGGACACCGAAAATGTTCGATTTACTTAATCCATCTACGTTAACGGGAGTTCAACTTCGAGTTTTTTAGTGGAATAACGCGGAGTTAATAGTTCGTAATATTTGATTAAAGAGTTTGATTAATATTTCAGAATTATTGGAGCTCGGAACCGTAGGTACATTTGGTCCCCGTGCTAGCTCTATTAACTGTAGCAAACCTAATATAATTAGATTGTCTAATTATATGCTCACATTCTATTTATTTATATATTATTAATAAGATTAATAATATTTATTGTCACAAATGAAAACTATGTTAAATTAGTTTAACTTAATGTTTTCTAGAATTCTTTGATTATGAGATAATCAAGTTAGTAATAATTCTTCGACATTTCACCTCGGCCCATTGTCATCAAGAGGGCCAACGGGCCCAAGCCCATTGTCATCAAGAGGGCCAACGAACACTACAGTTACCAAATTAAGAAACGCCTAAAAGCTCATAAAACCTCCACTAAATCGACTTTTACGGAGATTCCAACTGGTAGAAGAAGAGTAAATGACCCAACTTCGAAGAATTTATAAAAAGGGAAAGGTAATAGCTTGGAGGGACATTCAACATTACTCAGTTCCACTGCATACCACCTTCGACATACCAACACACCCTGCCCTCACGGCTAACAAACTGAGACTGAGGTAACTACTAGCCTTGATCTCCCTATCTGCTTCCCATCTACATCACTGACTTGGGAGTCGGAGAGCCTACGACTTCCACCACACCGGTGGACAGTACTCCCCGCTCATCCTATCCTCGTTTTGCAGGTTCGCTAGTGCCCCAGAAAATCAGATTCTCGATTGTGGACCTCGGGTGAAAACCGGCATCCACATGTATCAGGTGAAACTTTATAATTATCCTTTTTCTTATCGAATATGGTTGTTGTCAATGTTTCACTAATCATAATAATTTTAAAACTTTCACCTCCACACGGAAGGTAATTAATTTCAACTCAAACGGCTTTTTTTTTTATAGAAACATTGACAGGTAAATCTCTCAGTTATCTTAGGTTTTTAAAAGAAATGCATCCCGAAATTCGAACCCAAGACCTGACAATCAAGTCCTAAGCCATTTGCCACCAAGACACATCCCTTAGGGACTTCAACTACTTTTTGCCTTTGGTGTTTGTGTTCGTTGAATGTTAACCGTTTATTTTATATTTCATGAGCACGCCATTGATAAAAAAAGTTTAAAATATTTTAAATTATAACATGCTTATGTGAATTGACGACTTTACAGGTTAAAATTGGCATATAATGACCCAAACGACACCTATTAACCCTCAACGTGCTCATGTGACAAACACGCTTGAAATCACGTCTCATGTCCATTAACTTACCCAAATAACACCTTGGGCTATTACCTAAGCCCAATCAACATGGAATCCGGTCGATACCCATTCCAGTTGACACACCAATTCAAGCCGACACCCCTAAATAATTGTGCTCATACGCAATGCCATCAACAGCCAACAATTTTGGCCTACTCATAGACTTAACCTAATTCCAATCTACTGGGATGAGTCTAGTCGACATTATATGAAATTACACAACTCAACGCTAAGCTTTCGACAGCTAGGCTTTCAGTTTATAATTTAGGCCTACTCATAGGCTCAATCTAATTCTAATCGTCTGGAATAACTCCAGTCGACATATATTGGAATTAAACTGCTCATCTCATGATTATCAATAAGCAGTTATCCACAGCCCTGAGTCTACGCGTGGGACTCAACATTTAGGCCCACAATCCCATACAAAACATAGCCTACAAGGTTGAAAAGTCCACACGACTTAGCAAAGGGTTTCCAAAAGACCCTAGCCATATTATTCAATATTCCAGTAGACATTGTCTCATCCGAAATTACCTCGTGTTATACAATGTTCCATTAGACATTGTCCGCCAATCAACACAGGACGAATTCCTTTTCAACAAAGGAAATAAGTATTTGAATCAAGGCAAACTACCTACAAATAAGATAATCAAATTCAAATATAATCGGGATTACATCTAATCCTAAAAACCTAGGCACACTCTCAATTTAACTACCATCTCCTAGTGGGATTGGAACTCAACTCTTTCAATGAGTCCTAATATGAGAATAAGCTAACATCGAAGGCTTATAAATAGAGAGGAAATCTAAGGGATTGAGACAAATTGAAGTTTTGGCTCACACACCCGATTTCTCAAAGTACATAACACCATAAACACTCTAGCCTATTGCCCCCATGACAACAAATCATGAAGATCAAGGTAATCTTCTTGCTTTGCTTTATCATTTATTTCGCTCATCACTACTGCTGAATTGATCATCGGAGTGCCTACGCATCCACCACACCAGTGTGTAGTTACTTCACGCTCTGTTTGTCTTTGTTTTGCAAGATTATCACTGCTCTCATCCTATAAAATCTCAATTGTGAGCTGAACGCGAAATTCATATTCTATAATTTGGCACCCACAGTGGGACCCTAGAGATTTTTAGCAAATAAAGTTCTCTGTCAATCTACGACAAACCACCCAAGAACCGTCCATGGCTTCTAGAAATGAAAACACTCCAGACACCGCTTCTGCTCAACTGACCACTCTTCAAGAACAATTACGAGCGTTGGAAAAATATAAATGAAACACCCCGAATTTGGGGGAATATATGTGCTTAAAAATTGAGGCTTGGTGACGTCGAGAATCATGTAAAAGAATTTATTTTGTAGAGTATGTTTAAGTGGTAATAATGTGTTTTCAAAAGAATTGGCATTGGTGAGTCGCAGAATTGCCCTGAAATTGGGCTGGTGTTGCGATGTGCAAGGACTTGCGCCTAGTGCGCGTCACGAGGCAGTATGGGTCGTATCACGACACATGTATTTAAAGGATTAGCGTCGTGACACACACCACCTTGCATCGTGATATGGAGCCAAATTTCAATAAAGATTCAGATCATTATTTTAAAAGTATATCTCGAAAAATGAGAGAAAAATTTGACAAGTATTATGGAAATGTTGATAATAAAAAAATTTTAATTTTAATTGGAGCTGTGTTGGATCCGAGATATAACTTGTATGTGATTAAGTATTTTTACAAGAGACTTTCTGGTAATGATAATGCAAAAGTGGTAGAGAAATGTGCAAATATGAAGGGTGTTTGCAACATTTGTTTGAGTTTTATGAACATAGTAGAATAAGTTCCAAACCAAGTCATTTATCCACCATCTCCTAGTGGGATTGGAACTCAACTCCTTCAATGAGTCCTAATATGAGAATAAGCTAACATCCAAGGCTTATAAATAAAGAGGAAATCTAAGGGATTGAGACAAATCGAAGTTTTGGCTCACACACCCGAGTTCTCAAAGCACATAACACTATAAACACTCTAGCCTAGTGCCCCCATGACAACAAATCGTGAAGATCAAGGTAATCTTCTTGCTTTGATCTACCATTTTTTTCGCTCATCACTACTGCTGAATTGATCGTCGGAGTGCCTACGCACCCACCACACCAGTGGATAGTTACTTCACACTCCGTTTGTCTTTGTTTTGCAAGATTATCGGTGCTTCCATCCTATAAAATCTCAATTGTGAGCTAAACGCGAAATTCACATTATATAATTTGGCGCCCACTGTGGGACCCTAGTGATTTTTAGCAAACAAAGTTCTCTGTCAATCTACGACAAACCACCCAAGAATCGTCCATGGCTTCCGAAAACGAAAACACTCCAGACACCGCATCTGCTCAACTGACCACTCTACAAGAACAATTACGAGCGTTGGAAAATATAAATGAAAACACCCCGAATTTGGGGGAATATTTGTGCTTAAAAATTGAGGCTTGGTGGCGTCGAGAATCATGTTAAGGAATTGATTTTGTAGAGTATGGTTAAGTGGTAAAAATGTGTTGTCAAAAGAATTGGCATTGGTGAGTCGCATAATAGCCCTGAAATTGGGCTGGTGTTGCGATGTGTAAGGACTTACTCCTAGTGCATGTCACGAGGCAGTATGGGTCGCATCTCGACACAAGTAGTTTCAGGATTGGCGTCGTGACACACACCACCTTGCGTCGTGACATGGAGCCAGATTTCAATAAAGATTCAGATCCTTATGTTAAAAGTATATCTCGAAAAATGAGAGAAAAATTTGACAAGTATTATGGACATGTTGATATTAAAAACTTTTTAATTTTAATTGGAGCTGTGTTGGATATGAGATATAAGTTGTATGTGATTAAGTATTTTTACAAGAGACTTTCTGGTAATGATAATGCAAAAGTGGTAGAGAAATGTGCAAATATGAAGGGTGTTTTGCAACTTTTGTTTGAGTTTTATGAACATAGTAGAATAAGTTCCAAACCAAGTCATTTATCTCAAAGCTCATATGTGGTGGAAGAAAGTGGCAGAGTTGGTAGAAATGACGATGACATAGTAATTCATGATGATTTAATGTAGTTCATAATGGAGGAAGAAGACGTTGAGCCAAAATCGGAGTTGGAAAAGTACTTTGAAGAAGCTTGTGAAGATGGAAGGAAAGATCTTGATATCTTAGGTTGGTGGAAAATTAATAGGTTCAAGTATAAGATTCTTTCCCAAATTGCAAGATGTGTTGGCGATTCCTATTGCTTCAGAGTCGGCTTTCAGTACATTTGATCGTGTTCTTGATTCATTTTGAAGTTTCTTACCTCCGAAAGTAGTGCAATCATTAATGTTTATATTGCCGGTACATTGTTTATTTTACTGCTGATGCTACTGCCATTTTACTATTTTACTGCTGCCATTTTGCTGTTTTGCTACTGCTTAAGTTGTTGTTTTATATTAATGTTGAATATATTTTGTTGCTTAAGTTGTTGTTTTGTTGATGTTTTGTATTAGTATTGAATATGTTTTGTTGCTACGATTTTTTATTAGTATTGAATACGACACCAGAAACATTAGTAGTGAATATGATTGCATGTGTTAGATATAAAATTTTACTCTTAAATTTGTGACGATGAAATTATGATATCCTTGAAATTGGTTAGCACCGAACCGAAATCGATATGGTAAGATATCCTATTTAATAGGGTATGTTCTGATTTCAAAACTCAGGAACCGAATTTATTATTCTAACCTAAGAGGGTAGGATATCATGTTTTGCACATCTCTAATTACAGTTCCCTCTTAATTTTTCCATTCCTCTGATGGTTTCATCTCACCTTCTAATTGCTTCTCCAACTCTGCCATTGAACCTGGCCTTAAGGTGTATGTTGAATTCTATTTGGAAGAACCGAAAAGATAAAAATGGGTGATGGCTAAAATTCAATTTAAGGAAAGCGAGAAAGAGAAGTTATTTTATTGTTATTATATAATTTATTTGGACCCACCTTGATGGCTTTAGTAATTTAGCCTTCAAAATCCAAGATTCCGTTGTACATAACAGACTAACATAGGCGGCACAAGGATATAATTTTCAAATATGCTCAAATCGGGGAACCGAGTTCAAAATTACTTTCTGTTTTTTAAAAATCAAAAATTAAAATTTAATTTTTTTTTATAATTATTAATTAAATAAAATTATTTATAATATATGACAGTTTTGTTGGTTTTTTTGTAACGATTTAACTTATCGAACCAATGATCAATTAAACCTTTTAAATCACTGATTCAATCAACGATCTAATTCTGAAAACACAATCTTTAACTAAACATGTGGGGAAGGGGGAGTTCATGATCATATAAAAACAATCAGATTAAAAGACGAGAAAATATAGACACCAATATATTTTTTTATCATTTAATATATTGAAGCTGATATTTTTGTTATGTTTTGATTAGTCTATCATCGAATTTGTAAAAGAACAATACCCTATGTGTGTGTATAATAGTAGGGGATATGTTTTCGGTAAGTTTTATTGTATTTTGTAGAAAACCTAAAACTTCAATTAGGAATCCAAATATTGTTCTCGAAGATCATCCCAATCTTTAGTCTTACAATTTATCTGAATAAAATCTCATAATCATTCTTATATTGACGCAATGGTTCTAAAATTTTGTATAATATCGATGCCAAGCTTTTTTTTTTTAATTTTTTATTTATTACAATACAAGTTTATAAATATTGACGTCATGCTTGATTATGAAGTATTGTAGATGGTTGATAATTTCTTGGAGGGATAATACTATAAATATAGGAGATGTAATACTCCATTGAAACTCGAAGAAGAAAGCAAACTTCACACTCTAAAAAGAAAGATTTTGTGTAGGTGATTGAAGTTGATAAAATGGCTAATAGGGAGATACAAAATTTGCCTGATCCACGTCCCATGGTTGGCGGAGATGGAGTTTATAGTTATGCAAATAATTCTGCGTATCAGGTAATCACTACGGTTCTAGAGAATTTAAAGTCTTTGACGGAAATTATATTTTAAGCATTTTTTATGATGATGTTTTTTTAATATTAAGTTATTCTTTCGGTTTCTTTGAGTAATTCATTTGTATTAATGTTTTATGAGTGAAGTGGTAGTAAGAGTGGCAACTCGCCTGGCCGGACCGAGCCCGAGCTTTGCCAACCCTGGCTTGGGCTCGGATTGTGTCAGGCCGGTTCGGTCCGGAAAGGGCTCAAGTCGGGCTTTTTATTTTTTTTAAAATAAAATAATTAATTTTTTGAATTCTTTAATACTTAAAAATAAACAAAAATTAAAAATGTCAATATTTTTAGTTTTTTACTGGCCTTGAAAGTTTATTTAGATATGTATGCATTTAGAATTATAAATTAAAAAAATATAATTAAAAAATAATTTTTATTAATAAAACCGAGTACAGATCTTGAATCTAAAATTTTACCCTTGGGCCGGTTGTGATATGTTTTTTTTTCCACCCCTAAGTGATACCATCAACCAAACTGGCCCAGATCTGGAATTTAAAAATTAACTTAGATTGTTGCATAAGTGATGCGGTACCACAATTATATAGTAGATTTTTTATGTTTCTTGATATGTTAAGTATTCCATTTGGAATTTTTTTTAATATGTGCATTTAGTTAATAATAATAACAATAATAATTATTGTTATTATTATTATTATTATTATTATTATTATTATTATTATTATTATTGAAATTAGATAAAAAAGATAATAACATCAGGATGGTTAGTAAAAGTATATTAAGATACTTATTATTGAAAATAGATTTAATATTGAATAATGGACCCTTAGAGTTTTAAATTAATTGATAATTAGAGTTTTATGTTTGGAAATTGACAATAATATTAAAATTTTTAATACATTTAAAACTCGTGTTAGTAGTTGACTACTATAATTTTTTATTGGAAATAGCTAATGGAATTTAAACTTTTAATACATGTAAAATTATGTTAATAAATTACATTAATTTAACTTAACTCCACTATATATTTAATATCTTTAAGTAATTATAATATATTAGGACGAGAAAACAATATATATGAGTTGAGACATTTTTTTTTTAAAAAAAAAACTAATTTTTAGCATATTCGCGTATCCTAATTTTTTATAAACTATATTGGCATATCGATAATGTATTGTTTCTGAGTTATATATATGAATTGATGCTTCTTAGCTAGGCCTTGAGCCGGCCTTGCAGAAATTTACACAAATTTTTTTTTTTTTTTTCCAATTACATGTATTATTAGACTACAAGAAATCAGTTTTAAGTAACACTTATTACTCAAAGAACTGAGACTAATTTATGTTAAACAGGGCGGAGCTGTGAATGCTGCAAAGAAATTGATCCATCAAGGCATAATTGATAAACTTGACTCCAAAGCATTGGGACTTGGCACTTTTTCAAACACATTTCGGATAGCAGATTTTGGCTGCTCCACAGGATCTAACACCTTCATTGCTGTTCAAAACATAATAGAAGCTGTAGCGCTGAAATTACGACAATGCCCTTCATCCGAATCCGAAGCCATAGAATTTCAAGTCTTTTTCAATGATCACTCGGATAATGATTTCAACACACTCTTACATCTCTACCTAAATCAAGAAAATACTTGGCTGCCGGTGTGCCGGGTTCTTGTTACAGTCGCTTGTTCCCCAAGTCATCTCTCCATTTTGTACACTCTTCATATACCCTGCATTGGCTCTCCAAGTGTCCTAAACTTGATGGGCATAAAGGAAGTATTCAAACCAGAAGGTTTGTAAATGAAGTTATGGAGGCATATACAGCTCAGTACAAGAATGATTTTGACTCGTTTTTGAATCATAGAGCACATGAACTTGTGCCTGGAGGGTTAGCTGCTTTGGTCATTTTTGCTGTACCAGATGGGATCCCATTGGCTAATAGTGCTCCTGGTGCATTCTACAACCTTTTTGGATCTTGTTTCGATGAAATGGCTAAGATGGTAAGGTTGAACACTTCAATTTTTTTTTTAATCACATGTTATGTTTGTAACGCGGGAATCTTATGCACTCATACAATATTTTTATGTGATAGAAAAATTATGTCAATGAAGCCTCCGTAAATATGAGATATCGATGATTTCTATCGCATTAAAATATATACTAAATCGTGATTTTTTTGTTTTGGGTATTTCAGGGAATAATTAGTGAAGAAAAAGTGAACTCATTTGATATGCCTACGCACAACCCCACTCCTAAAGAATTGGAAGGAATTATTAAAAGAAATGGAAATTTTACCATTGAGAGAATGGAGAAAATGACTAATCCCCAGCAGCAAGTAATGTTTTCTGCTCCATATTTTATATCTTCAATGAGAGCAGTCCATGAAGGACTCTTCAAAGAGCACTTTGGAGATGAGTTTGTAGATCAAATATTCAATTTTTTTGCCAGCTTAAGAGAACATATCCCTCATTATGCAGAAAGTGCAAGACAGCATGATGGATTTATTCATCCTACTCAAGCGTAATTAGATTTATTTAGTGCATGTTGTGGGTTTTAGGCTACCACTGCTTCAGAATAAAAGTATCGAGACTTAAAATAACATGTGGTATGACTTGACAAACATAATCTTGCTATGCTTTCAGAATTTGATGAGGTTATAAATTTCCATTTAAAGTACTGCTATATTTTGAATTCTGTGTTTTGTATTTTCTTATCAACTATTATGAGTTCTTTTTTAAATTGCTTCTGTTAGAGTGTATGTCCTAAAACCAGTTATGAATGTAATGGTTTAAGGCATAATGTTTGTAATATAGTTTATTAATTATTAATAAAAGGCATTTGTTAACTACACATTATTACATCCATATTTTATGTGTATCTCCTGAGACATTATGTCAGATGAATATCGTTAATCCAAAAGATGTTTGCGATTATGAGAGTCAACGATATTTATATATGTCTCAAATTAAGTTCTTGGTAAAATGTGATTGTTATACAGGACAATAATATATCACTTGACTACTGTTGTGTGTCGCCTAGATTGACATATGATGTTAATAGAATGGATGATGAGTTTCATATCATAAAGACACATATAATAGATATTTCATTAGTAAAATGAAATATTGAACACGACCACAGAAACGTAAGATCACATGGTAATATTATCTAAGGTCATTGATCTTCGTAATAATACATTAGTGTCGTCACATCCTCTGATCTGAGATCATATGATGACTTGTGTGATAGTACTCTTGGTTCACTAGTATATCATCATTCGACCATCCACTTCCTTTGAATAAATGCTAGATGGCCTTAAGCGATTGACGTACGAATTCACGTATGCTTCAAGATGAGATCCGATAACTTTGATAATTAAAGTTATAGATGTTCAAGGAAACTCAAAGTTGTGGATATAAGTCTTTGGCCAAAGCAGTCGATATCTTAAAGATATCGAATCCACAAGATAAAGTTTAAAGATATGTCGAGTATAAGGATTTGACCTTACCATGATCCAGACTCGATAAGAAACATAAACATCGGAAGGAATGAGATGACATGCTCGAAGTGTATTCTAACAGGTTCATATGTTTTCCCACTTCATTCATCGACTAGGGGCCATGGCTTACTGCTAGCCGATTACCCATGGTCTGTGGAATATCATAGAGATGAAAATTAAATAGTTAAAATTATTTCACTGCTACTCGATAATGAACCTAGGACGGTCGCACAATATAGTTCTCGTTTATGTTACAAATTCGAGGATGTTTATTAAAAGTTAATAAATGATTATTTTGGCATTTCTTAATTGGATTAGGATATTCGAGATATTTTAGAAATATTAATTTGATTAATAAATTCGAAATATAAAATAACATTTTTAATTGTTTAATTAAATATTTGATATTTATATTAAATAAATTAACTGTAATTTTAATTAATTGTAATTAAAATTAAGCAAGTTAAATTAATTAATTAATAGTTAATTAATTAATATGACAAAATAATATTTAATCTATTAGACTTTAATTTAGTGGGCTAGCACCCAAATTAATTAGAGTCCTATTTAAGATTAAATAAGGGAAGTCTTTATTTAATTAGGATTCCTAATTTGATTAAGTATCCTAATTTTAATTTTGGATAGAATATTTGAGAGATCAAATTTGATTTGAAGAGATATTGAATTGACATTATTGTATTGGGATACAATTAAAAAAAATCTAATGCTTAATATAACAAACTTATTGTTCAAGTTGAAAGGCGAAACTTCTTGTACAAGTTGAAAGGCGAAACTTCTTGTTCAAGTTGGAAGGCAAAACTTCTTGTACAAGTTGAAAGGCAAAAATTCTTGTTCAAGTTGAGGCAAAATTTCTTGTTCAAGTTGAAGCCAAAACTTCTTGTTCACGTTGCTTTATATATAGATTAAGCGAAAATAATTTTTTAGCAATTTTTATCTCTCTATTGGAATAGTTCCAATTTATTTCTAAAGACTTCAAACATCCTAGAAAATAAAAGCGTTTCTTTTGTTCTCAAGAGTGAGAGCGATTTGTTCGTAAAAAAGTGCTAGTGTGTCAACTAGAGGTGTATCGCTTGGTGCACTACTACAAGGGAAAAATTAAGGAGGATATTCTAAAGGCTCAAGAAAGATAATAATCACATCAAGGTATGTTTTATTATCAGTAAATATTATTTATGTTGATAAATAAAATATTTGTTGCATGTATGTTAAATTAATATATAGATTAATTTAAATAGTATATTGTTTACATCAACAACGACATAATCACGATCCTTAAAGTGGTTTTGGAAGAAAATTTTAAATTCCAATCACATATATGCTTCCGCGCTAACCCCAAAACCTTACAGCTTCTCCATCATTTGTCTTCCCTTTGAAGCAAGGAATAATAAAATATACAGCTTATATTTTTACGTCTCTCAAAAAAAAAAACTTTATATTTTTAGGCAATTTGATATCAATAAAAAAAAATAAATGGGAAATTATAAAATTTAGAATTTTGAAATTCAAATTTTGAAATTTAGGAACTCAAAATTTTTCTATCAATAAATAGGTAAATTCATTATTTTGGATAAAATTACCCTTCTTCTTCCTTTATTTAACAAATTTCCCCTAAAAAGTG
Organism: Zanthoxylum bungeanum; assembly: GCA_019454045.1. NCBI lineage: Eukaryota > Viridiplantae > Streptophyta > Magnoliopsida > Sapindales > Rutaceae > Zanthoxylum > Zanthoxylum bungeanum. Next base: position 680,439 of record SKCR01042136.1, read on the forward strand.
ACAGAAGATGCTGCCATTTTCATGGTGGCTAAATGGCAATAAACTGCTGTAATTTTTTTTTTTTTTTTTTGCTGACACTTATCACAAATGTCACGAAAAACCCTTCGCAAATATGCAAGCAGTTTTAAAATCATGCACTTATTTTGCGATAATTGTGATGGAACATTGACGACATTTGTAATAGGTAGGACGAGCCCTGATATTCTCGGATCCGAGATTATTTTTATGTTTTAAAGGTCATGATCATAATAAAATATTATAAAAAAGGGGTTGTTGCCATTAATTTATTCGGTTAATTAATAAAAGGGCCACGTCAGCACCACGTGTCAGCCATGTTAGCAAGCCGCTCCCACTTTTACCACGTCAGCAGCCACGTGTCAGCCACGTCAGCAATCCTGGTAAATTTCACTGAGCCCCATGAAGTCTTGAAATTTATAGTTTAGCCCTAGAAGTTTTAGAAATTTACAAATCAGTCCATGAGTCGGATTTGGACCAAAGAAGTGTCTAATCCACCATTTTTTATCGTTCTGGACGCAACAATGACCTCCGATTTGTGAAATTTAGCCCCGATTTTAATATTTTTTTCATTTTAAACTTTAAAAATTAAAATGGAAATTGAAGATTCCCCTTCTGGTGCAATGATCAAGCTGACATCAACTAATTACTCTCTCTGGAGACCTCAGATGATATATTATTTTCACTGTAAAGATTTGTTTGATGTTATCGAGATGAAGGGAGTGAGACCAGAATCTGTTAAAGAATATGACTTTAATAAACTCAATAACATAACTCTGGGTAAGATTAGACAGTGGATTGGTCACAGTGTCTTCCACCACATAGCACATGATACAGATGCTTGTGAAATGTGGAGGAAATTGGAAGACATGTTCCAGGACAAAATAGCTCGAATAAAGCCTTAATCATGAGGCGTTTGGTGAACCTGAAGCTACGGAGTGGAACTTCCGTTGCAGAACACACCAATGAGTTCCAAAGCCTGGTGAACCAGTTGTCTACAGTAGACATGCAACTGGCAGACAAAGTTCAAGCCCTTTTGCTACTCAGTTCTCTTCCTGATAGTTAGGAGACATTGGTGGTTATTCTCAGCAACTCAGCTCCAAGAGGCAAACTTACCATGCCTATGGTAAAAGACGCCATGTCTAATGAATAAGTCAGAGAAAAGATGTGGGCTCAGATCAAACAGAAGCCATTGTCTCGGAGCATCGAGGAAGACAATGGGAGAAAAATTAAGGGAGATGGAAAGGTAGAAGCAAAAGTATGGGCAAATCCACAGACAAGATAAAACCTACATATAAGTGCTTCCACTGTGGCATAGAAGGCTACATAAAGAAGAATTACCGGAAACTACAACGACAGCAGGGACAAAGCAATAACCAGCCGAAGAAGAATGATGTGGAGACACTAGTAGTTACCACATGAGATGTAGCTATATGCTCCGACTAGGAAGAAGCATGACTTCACACCGCAACTCAGGATGTCGAGTGGGTGGTAGATACTGTAGAATTTTACCACGTCACTCCTCACATGGATTTCTTCACAACATACAAAGTATGAGACTTTGGAGTAGTGAAGATGGGGAATACCGGTTCTTCTCAGATAGTGTGAATTGGTGAAACACAGTTGCGGACAAATGTAGGGTATACAATAACCTTGAAGGAGGTAAGACATGTTCCAAAACTTTGGCTCAACTTACTCTCGGGGGTAGCCCTTGACAAATAAGGTTATTCTAGCCACTTCAGCAATGACACTTGGAGAATGATAAAAGGTGCCATTGTCATCGTCTGAGGATATATTTGTGGAACTCTATACATGACTCATGAGAAGATTTATGCAGAAAGCCTCAAGGTAGCTGAATCGGAGGTTTCTCAAAATCTGTGGCACCAAAGACTCGGCCACATGAGTGAAATGGGGTTGTCTACCTTGACAAATAAGGATCTAATCTCTATCTCCAAAAATGTTGCCTTGGATCCTTGTAATCACTGTTTTTTCTGTAAGCAACGTAAAGTATCTTTCAATTTCTCTTCTACAAGGAAATCAAAGTTACTTAGTCTGGTGTACTTTGATGTTTGTGGTCCATTGGAGGTGAATTCACTAGGCGGTAATAAATACTTTCTGACTTTTTTTGACGATGCTTCTCGGAAGGTATGGGTGTATTTTCTGAAATCAAAGAATCAGGTCCTGGACTATTTCCAACTGTTCCATGCCATGGTCGAGTGTGAAACATGGAAGAAACTAAAGTGCCTTCGTACAGACAATGAAGGCGAATACACTTCTAGGGAGTTCGATGCCTACTGTGGAAGTCACGATATTCAACATGAGAGGACTGTTCCACACACCCCACAACACAATGGTGTAGCTGAAAGGATGAACCGCACTATTATGGAGAAATTCAGAAGCATGATCAGCATGGCTAAACTGCCAAAGCCATTCTGGGGAGAAGCTGTTTGTGCCGCCTGCTACCTGATCAAAAGATCACCATTAGTACCGTTGAACTTTGAGATTCCGGAGAGAGTGTGGTCTGGTAAGAATCCCTCATATTCTCACCTCAGAACATTCGGTTGTTTAGTCTTTGCACACGTATCCAAAGACTCAGGAAGAAGCTCGATGCAAGGACTACTCGATACATATTCATAGGCTATGGAGACGAGGAATTTGGATACAGGTTATGGGACACGAAGGAAAGGAAGTTCATCAGAAGCAGAGATGTAGTGTTTCTCGAAGACCAAACAATATAATACATTGAAAAGCCCAAGATATCTTCTAATGTCAGTGCCGACAAAGCTGATGTAAATTCAGACACAACCCCAGCACCAACACGAGTGGCCACATATGATGATGGGGTGCAAGACATAGCAGAAGCAAAACCGGAGGAGGAAGATAGTGTTGAGCAGAGGGAGCTGCAACCTCATGGAATTGGTGTTTGGAGTGCCAATCCGATTTGTATATTTTATTATTTATTAATAAATAACTATATTTTTCATTTCATACCTCGTTAATGGCATTGTCATTATGTGTATTAGATTGATGTATAAATATGCTAAGAATGACATTGACCTTAGAATAGTTTTGAAACTAGGTGTAAACTATTCTTAAAGTAAATATTTCTAGTCGTTGGTTTTGGAATACAGTCGAATTCCTATAACCTTGAAGACTAGCACATGTCGTATATTGGAATTGGAGTTCCAATGGTTTAACGCGATGTACCATGAGTTTTGGAAACTCGTATAGACATATGGGTATTTGTTGGAGTGAATACTGAATGACTCATAAGTGATTCCTAATAGTTGGAAGTACACACCACCGTCAATAGAAATCTCCTCGAGTCGAGTAGCATATGTAATCCTTTGACTATAGGATATCATTGATTTTGTGTGAGATCCTCCACACTTTGATGCCATGTATGTCAGAAACCTTTCATGGTCTGGCCTCTATATGTTCGTTGGGTGTGGACCGATGCACTCGGTAATCAAGTGCGAAGCAAGATAGGATCCGTCGGCCCATATGTGTACCATAAGGTGTTTAGGTATCCATGTGAGTTAAGTCACGATTCTTAAAGACTTTGGCCAAAGCCGATCACCTAGGGTGGATCACATCAGTTTTGAAGAATCGTGCACATGTTGACATGAGATGTGCACCTTGGAAACTTGACGGTATATTCTATGTTTCCTAAGCACAACTCGGATAGCCTACGACAGAGGGATTGTTAAACATATGTGATGACCTCGACTTCTATAGTTCAGAAAGGTCGTTCGTGTTCTTCGCGAATTCAGAGGTGGCCGAATTGCGTAAATATTAGCTAGGCTTATATGATGAACGTGTCTGAACTTAGAGAGTCCCAATATGAAGTGTACTCATTGAGCACTTGGGTAGTCGATTAATTTTGATCAAATATAATATTCGATATTATAATTATCAACTAAGATAATCAAGTGTTATTGGATAACATTGATTATTTACTTTGACCTAATTGGATTAAGTGTATTAATTCAATAATTACACAAATGGCTTAATTGTAAAATCATAATTATCTCTACCATTTGAGGATGTTATGGTAATTGTAAGTATGTAATAATAGGTGGTTTTGACTTGATTTATTTGGATAAAATCAAAGTGGCAAACATGTAACTAATCCATTTCCTAATCCTTGGCTTGATTAAATTAAATTAAATTAAAGTGGGAGATAATGGAGATTAGTCACACCTAATTATACATATTTGGACAAATTAGATTTAGCCCACTTAAAAGTTGATTACAACTTTTATTAATTAAAAATTGACTAAGTTTTTCTATAAATAGCAAGCTTTCGGAAGGTTTTAATTACAAGTAAAAATACAAGTAAATTCTTAGAGAGATTAGCCTAAGTTAGAGAAGTGTTTAGAGAAGCTTGTGAGGTCTCTAAAACATTTCATTAAGGAGAAATCAAGATTAGATCTTATAGTGAAGCTTGCTAGCATTGGAAAATCGAGATTGGATCTTGAAGTCGAGCTTGCACACCTTGGAGGTTCTCCGACAATCTCAACAAAGGAGAAGTAGATTGGATCTTCCATCAAGCTTACTAGGTAATGTTTGATCTTCTCTTAAGCTATATTTATTTGTGTATTAGATGCATGATCACATAGCTTAATGTTGAATAAGGTTAATCAATTGTGTTATGATACTTTAGAAGTATAAACACAACATACTTGTAATTAGGTTAAACATGTTCATGTTAGACATGGAACAATTAATTAGAGTTTGGAACTCTAGATTAAAGCTTAGAGCTATGACTACCATTCTAGAATCACTTGACCACCTTTGGGTGACCTATAATTGTTCACGAGATGTTTCTTATAGGGATTCTAATTTGGTTTGTGTAATGTATTCAAAATTTACGCAAATGCGTATTTAGAATAAATTTATATTTTTGTAAAAATATTTGATATTTTGAAAAACTTGATTTTTATTCTATAACATGTGTTCATGTTGGTTTGGAAATTAAAAATTAATTTTGGGTGTTTTTGAAGTGTTTTGGGAGAAGCGGAAGAGATTAGGGTAAAATACCCTAATCCCTTCAGCTCACTGGAAAGTGAGCTGAAGGAGAAAGGAATTGAAATAAAAAAAATTGATTTGCTGTTGTGCGTGCACAGTGTCATGTACGCGCGCATCAATTTTGTTTTTGTTCGTTCAGGAGCTTACAGACTCCGATTATGTCCCGGTTTTTTTTCCTATAAACTCGTAATGAAATATAATATTTCATTAAATAATTTGAAATTAAAACCATACTTTATATCCATAGGGTATACCCATTTCTATTCCCCGGGACACCGATCCGACCTTAGGGGTTCCACAATTGCCCTAACAGAATGGTATCAGTAGCAAAGGCTTAACCACACAACAAATATTTTGAATCTATGCCATAGTAATTTTAATTTAATTATGCATAAGACATATTAGATATGTATTGCATTTAAATTAAAATTTTGACCTAATTAAGTTAATGACTTGATTGTCATAAATCTCCTGTTATTAGGTGATTACTTTAATTAAGTAACAATATTAATAATGTTGGAGCATTATTAGATGGTTCGTCTTGTCAATACGGAGATGAATGAGTTCCTACTACTTATATCCAATAACGTCATTAATGTGAGTGTATAAGTGCTCGAAACTTAGGTCGCTCTTGTAAAACATTAGATGCAGCGTGATGAGTTAACGTAGTCACCCAATATCGTCATTAGTGTGAGGGTGTATAAACGAAGTTTATTAGTGCACATTGACAAGTATATACCTAGAACACGTCTTAATCCAATATCGTTATTAGTGTGAGGATAAGAAATGGTTCAGGACCAAACTAGGAGTCAAATGAAGTGATTGACCTTAGAGGTCTACCTAATGAGTTTACAAAGGCCAATATCGTCATTACTGTGAGGCTGGAGTAAATTTCATGGGATCCACTTCCCGCTATGAAATTTTTATAGTCAAATTTCTATTTTTCTGTTAAGGGAGATTACAGAATTACGTAAAGTAGTGGGATAGCACTAATAGATTTAAAATTCCATAATCAATTAGTGTTATCACTTTTGAAATGAAAATAGTTCTGCTGCTACTAAAAAATGTTGTCTCATAGATGGCTGACACTAATCCATTGATGAAACTTTTGGATTCCTATAAGCTAAAAGGAGCCAAGAACTATTTCGAATGGGAAATGAACATACGCCTTGTCTTGGAGTATGAAAAGTTGACTTATGTCACGATCAATCCACTTCTTGTTGATATCGATTCTTACTTCACTCTAGAAGAGGGAGAAACTTTTGATAGATGGAAGGATGATAACCTGAATGTGAAATCCTACATCTTGGGATCAATGGTTCCAGATTTGCTGAGACAGTACAATGAAGTGCCGGATGCTTGGAGCATCATGCGAACACTCAAGGAGTTGTTCAAGGCAAATTAAGAGATGGAACTTTATCGAAGGTCTAAGGAATTGTTCTGTGTTGAACTCAAGGATGGAGGAGCTGTCAGCACTCATGTTTTGAACATGATAGACCAGATTCGATATCTGGAACGACATGGCATTGTGTTTGATGAACAGCTGGGCCGTAATTTGCCTGGTTCTTATGTTGGCTTTGTATTAAATTTCCATATGCATTCGATGCAAGCTATGTACGAAGAATTTCATAACATGCTATGCACGGCGGAGCAAGATTTGAAGAAATGCAACCCCATACTGTATCTCCATGGTGGAGCTGGCTCTTCAAATACTTCTAGGAAGTCAAAGAAAATCAAGATGGGTAAGAAGAAGATATCAAATAAAAACTCCAAGAAGCGCAAAGGCGCAAAACCGAAAGTAGCTCGTGATCAATGTCTACAATGCAAGAAGTCTAGACACTGGAAGAAGGACTCCAGAGCTTAAAGGAAAAACATGACCCTCAGGTACGCTTTTTATTTTTCCAATTATTGACATCTTATTAACATTAGATGAAAATAGTGGATGGGTGTTAGACACTAGCAATCCTACTCATATTGGTAATGAGGGTTAAAAGAAGGCTGAATAAAATGGAGATCCAGCTTAGAGTTGGCAATGGCGAGACATTGGATGTCAAGGCCATAGGATTTGTTGTTCTAGATCTCCCAAATAGATGTAAATTAGATTTGCATGACTGTTATTATATTCCCTCAATTATCAGACAAATAATACCACTGCCAATATTAGATAAAGATGGATATAAAATAAACATTAAGGATGAAACTTTATGTTTGTATGATAAAGATAATAAATGTGAATGTTCTTTATTAAACAATCATTATGTTTTGGAAACATATAAAGATGTCTTTAATATAGAGAAAAATACAAATAGGAAGTCTGAACTAAATAATACTGAATTATGGCATATGAGATTAGGCCACATATATGTTAGATGTCTATCTAAATTGGTAAATGATGGTTTAATTGAAAAAATTACCTTAGATCCTTATCCAATTTGTGAGTCATGTATCTAAGGAAAGATGACAAACCCCATTTCAAGGTGTTGGACACCGTGCTGGACATTTACTGGAGCTAATACACATTGATGTCTGTGGTATATTAAATCATATTGCTCATGATGGTTCCACATACTTTGTGACTTTCACAGATGACAAGTCTAGATATGGATATGTCTATCTGATGAAACATGAGTCAGAAATATTTGACAAGTTCAAAATATTCCGAAATGAAGTAGAAAAACAAACCAGTAAATTCATCAAATGCCTTAAATCAGATCAAGACGGTGAATACATGAGTGAAGAATTCAGAAATTATTTAAGGGATAATGGAATTCTCGCCCAATATAGCCCACCAGAAATACCTCAACACAATGAAGTGTCTGAGCGTAGAAATCGTATTTTATTGGATATGGTGCGAATGATGATGAGCTATACAGATCTTCCTTAGTACATTTGAGGTTACGCTTTACAAACTGCTACTTACATACTTAATAGAGTTCCATCAAAAGTTGTTTCTACGACCCCCTATTAGATATGGTTTGGTAGAAATTCAAGTCTTAGACATTTAAAGATTTGGGGTTGTCCTGCATACGTTAAAATTGAGCAGCGAGATACAAATCTTCTTTAGTACCTTTGGGGTTACACTTTACAAACTACTGCCTACATACTTAATAGAGTTCCATCAAAAGCTGTTTCTACGACCCCATATTAGATATGGTTTGGTAGAAATCCAAGTCTTAGACATTTAAAGATTTGGGGTTGTCCTGCATACGTTAAAATTACGCAGCGGGATAAACTAGCACCCATAGGGTATAAATGTAGGTTCGTTGGATATCCTGATAATTCCATGGATCTCAATTCTACGATTCCGAACAACAAAATGTATTTGTTGTTCGCTTTACAACTTTTCTTGAAAAGTAATTTTTAAGAGAAAGTGGGAATTATAGAGAGATTAAACTTGAAGAGTTTGATCCCAACATTAAAGAACCTGAGATGAAACCAGAGATCCAACTAGGTGAAAGATCTACAACACAGGTTCTACGTAAGTCAAATAGAATATCAAAAACTCCTGAGATACTATTTCTAACATCTGATGTGAGCCTTGATGTTCTCCTCTTGGAGGAAACAGATCCGACTACGTATAAGGAAGCGATATTGGATATCGATTCGGGAAAATGGCAGAAAGTCATGAAATCCGAAATGGATTCAATGCATGCCAATCAAGTCTGGGACTTAGTTGAACTTTCTGAAGGAGTTAAACCTATTGGTTGTAAATGGGTTTATAAAAGGAAGCGAGGGCCCGATGGAAATATGGAAACCTTTAAGGCCCGACTAGTAGCGAAAGGTTACACTCAACGTCCTGGGATTGACTATGAGGAAACTTTTTCACCAGTAGCCATGCTAAAATCCATTATGATTCTTTTAGCCATTGCTGCATATCATGACTATGAGATATGGCAAACGGATGTGAAAATCGCTTTCCTAAATGGATTCCTTGAAGAGGATATCTATATGGAACAACCAGAGGGTTTCGTATCCAGTGAGACTTCACACTTGGTTTGTAAGCTCCAAAAGTCTTTTTATGAACTTAAACAGGCATCCCAAAGCTGAAATCGTCATTTTGATGAGATAATTAGATTATCTGGATTCATCAAAAATGAGGAAGAACCATGTGTTTATAAGAAAGTTTGTGGGAGCATGATAGTTTTCCTAATCTTGTATGTAGATGACATCCTTATCATAGGAAATGATATATGGATGATGCTAAGTTTGAAAGCATACCTTTGCAAGAACTTCTCCATAAATGATATGGGTGAAGCTTCCTATATACTAGGTATAAGGCTCTATCGAGATAGATTTAGGAAGCTTATAGGGTTGTCACAATCGATGTACATAGATAATATGTTAGAAAGGTACAGATTTACCAACTGCAAGACAACAAATATACCTTTCTGATACGGCATACATATTTCGAAGAAAACAGCACCTCAAACTGAGGAAGAGAGAGTTAGGATGTCTAACTTGCCATATGCTTCTTGCATTGGAATCATAATGTATGCAACACAATGTACTAGACCTGACATCAGTTTCGGCGTCAGTGTGACCAACCGATATCAATCTGATCCAGGTAATGATCATTGGACAGTCATGAAACATATCCTAAAATATCTTAAAGGCACCAAGGATAAGTTTTTGATATATGGAGAAAATGAGCTACAAGTTAAGGATTATACAGACTCCGACTTCTAGGGAGATCCAAATGATAGAAAAATCTACATCAGGATACATATTTACCCTTAACAGTGGTGCTGTTAGTTTGCGTTATTCAAAGCAAGACTCAACAGCTGATTCCACCACTGAGGTGGAATTTATAGCGGCTTCAGAAGCTGCTAAAGAAGCTGTTTGGATTAGAAATTTTATCACAGAACTTGGCGTTATGCCTAGTATTGCGAAATCGATCCCATTATACTGTGATAATAACGGAGCCATCGCGCAAGCTAGGGAGCCGAGGGCGCATTTCAAGTCTAAACACGTGGAAAGGAAATACCGCGTAATTAGAGAGATAATTGAACGAAAAGACATAGTGGTCTTGAAGGTTCAAGGACAAGACAACATAGCAGACCCACTTACAAATGCTTTACCTCCTAAGTTATTCAATGAACATATGGAGGATATGGGACTACGGTACCATCCAGATTGGCACTAAGCAAATGGGAGTTTGATGGAGTTGGTGCTTGGAGTGTCAATCCGATTTGTATAATTTATTATTTATTAATGAAATAACTACATTATTCATTTCATACCTCATTAATGGTATTGTCATTATGCGTATTAGATTGATGTATAAATATGCTAAGAATGACATCGACCTTAGAATAGTTTTGACACTAGGTGTAAACTATTCTTAAAGTAAATATTCCTAGTCATTGGTTTTGGAATACGGTCGAATTCCTATAACCTAGAAGACTAGCACATGTCGTATATTGGAATTAGAGTTCCAATGGTTTAATGCGATGTACCATGAGTTTTGGAAACTCGTAAACACATGCCTAATCTTCCTTCACCATCAATCACAAACAAAAGCCCCAAATTTTTAGATTTAAAGAAACCCTAGAACCTTTCTAGATCATCAAGGAACAAGAAATCAAATTTACTAAGCTTGGGTATAAAGAATTACCTTTAATCCCCTTGAATCCTAAGCTTTTTCCTTGATTTTCACTTTAAATCTTCATGGAATCACCAAGGAAAGTTGAAACCCATTTCATCTTTCTTATTTGAGGTTCACGGCAATGGTACTCCAAGTAATAAAAATTAAAACAAATTTTCAATTTAAATGTTGTTGTGACCGACTTTGACAAGTAAATAAGGGTATTTTTGTCCTTTCCAATTTTAATCAAATTAAAATCAAATTACACTTTATATTAGCCAATCAAATTAGGATAAATAAAGTGTAATTAAATTCATGCCAAGTGCACCGATAATAATTAAACACATTCCATAACTTTTATGGAAAAGTTTATTAATTAATAATTCAAATATTTAACAATTAAATATCCAAATAATTAATTAATGTAATTATTATTCTATATGTATTTTTATTTACAATAAATAACAAATACATATATTTATGGCTATCTAAGGCTAATAAAAGCTTAAATAAAATAAAAGACATAAAGTAAATGCTAGAAATTAAAAATGTAAAAGTACAATACAAGAAAATGCTGGGGGTTAGAGGATCCACTTTTAATATTTCAAAATTAGAAATCTCACTTATTCTCAATGTTTACCGATTAATTAACCAGACCATAAAGGCGGTAATTTCATTTGTCTCAATTAAATCCAACTGACCATATAGGAGGTAACACGAAGATTACCTAAACCGACCATATAGGTGGAAACTACATCTAAAATGAAAAACCGACCATATAGGCGGTAAATAAGGTTGTCACCTAAACCAACCATATAGGCGATAACTAATTAATCCAAATTTTAATTAAAATAAGGAAGGTTAATCTAATTTATTATATTAAAAGTCTCACCTTTTCACCCCCAGCAAAATGAGGTTACCTGCTCATGCTGTAAAAGAAAACACATAAAATTTTATTAAATAAATAAAAAGAAAATACAAGAAAACTCAAATAATATACAAGACACTTTCCTTTAGGTTTTCATGGAGAAACTCCTCCAAAGAAAGCATGGAAATTTTACAAAGTTAAGCTTGTGATTTATAGGAAAATTTAAAGGCTTCCACCAATTTCTCCACCAACTGTTCCACCAATTGCACCACCAAACATGGCATCAAACATTGCACCAAACATGGCAAGAAACATGACACCAAACATGCAATCATGTTTGGTGAAAGTTTGACAATTTTTATTTATTTATTTATTTTATATTTTGAAAATGACTATAGTAATTACACAAAATACACTAGATTATTTATCAATTTCAGTCATCGAAACTTCAGAATTCAAAATTATTTTGTTCTTCAAAGTTGTAGATCTTTGAGTCTTCTTTAATCTGCAACTTGAATCAGCTCAATCGGATATCAGATGAAAACGTAATGGCCAAAATACCAAACTTGCGAAAAATTGGAATTTAGGACTGCACTTCGTGATGAGTATAATAAATTTCCATTTTCGCCATTTTTTGCTCCGGATTTCATCGTTTTATCCCCGAGTTGATTCCATTAAGTCCCGATACTTTATTTATCTACAAAACACATCAAAAAATATCAAAACATTCATCAAACCCGAGAAACTAAACAAAATATTAGGTTAAAGGCCTCCTAATGCACCACATATATATTTTAAACCTGGAATAATACAGTATCTCTCGACCTTTCATGATTTGGAGAACGAGAACCCTTATGTGCACATTGGAGAGTTTGAAGAGGTTGTAGCGACTTTACATGACTGGTTTGGGACTACAGACACAATTAGACTTAAGTTCTTCCCCTTTTGCCCTTAAGTTCTTCCCCTCGGTCAATAGGATCATGGGGTGAGATGACACATGCAATCTTTAATAAATATTTCCCAAACCATAAGATGAATTCCTTGATGATCTCTACCTTCTGCCAAAAAGACAGTGAAACCCTTTATCAAACTTGAGAGATATTTAAAGAGATGTTAGCTAGTTGTCCTCACCATGGGTATGAGAGTTGGCTCTTAGTAAGTTATTTTTATGACGGTCTAACCCCTAGAGAGCGCCAATTTGTTGAGACAATATGCAATGGTGAGTTCATCCGAAAGGACCATGACAAGGCATTAGAGTACTTAAATGACCTGGTCGAGAAATCTCACACTTGGACTGGGCCAAATGACATGGATAGCACTGATAAGACACACCTCACTTCTTCTAGAAGAAGACATACACCACTTTAGGGAAGATGATAGTCTTAAGGCATAAGTTGAGCTATTAACTAGAGAGTTAGAAGCCTTAAAAGCCAAAGATAGCTAGACTATGCATGCAGTAGCCCAGTTAGAACCCCAAGGGGTATACTTTATGTGTAAAAGGATTGACCATCTAGCCCAAGAGTGTCCTATATATGGTGAGATGAATGAGACATATGAGGAATAATGTAACACCTTATAGATATATAAGAAGCCTTATACAGTGTATTCAGATACCTATAATCCTAGTTGGTGGAACCATCTCAATCTTAATTGGAAACAGGATCCCCCACAGCCTAGTCAGACACCACAAACTAGAGGTTACAGTGCCCCCAATATTACACACCTGCCATTCCTATGAATTCTTTAGAAGATACTATGCACGTATTTATAGAGGCCCGAAGTAAAATAATTCAAAGGTTTGAGTCATTGATAGCTCAGGTAGTTGAAGACAATAAGGAGATTAGGAGCCAAGTCTCTAAGTTGACTAATGTCCTAAGTGTGCAAGAACTAGGAAAAATTCTCATCTCAGACTCAACCAAATCCGCAAGGGCAACATATGGCACAAGCTGATCATGAGGCATCCAATATAAAAAGTGTTAATGCCATAATTACTAGGAGTGGTAAATAGGTAGGGATGTCGGACACCTTCAACACTGTAGGTGCCACTAAGGATAATAATATAGATACTCCTCAAGAAGACCAAGTGCCGCATATCCCAGTTAGAGTACCTTTCCCTTAAGTTCTTAGGCCCAATACAAGAGCTACAGACCCAAATGGTGAGATCCTAGAACATTTAAAGCAGGTAAAAATTAACATTCTTTTGTTAAATGTGATAAAATAAGTTCCAACTTATGCGAAGGTTTTGAAGGATCTATGCACCATAAAAAGGAAGCATAATGTGAAGAAGAGTGAATTTTTGATAGAGCAGGCTATTGCAGTAATTGAATAGAGGACTCCACCAAAATATAAAGATCCAGGATGTCCCACTATCAACTGTCACATTGGCACACATAAGTTGGGTAAATTTTTATTAGATTTAGGTGCCAATGTTAATCTAATGCCATACTCTATCTATAAGAAGTTAGGACTTGGAGAGATTAAACCTACTTCTGTGGTTTACAGTTATCTGACCACTGTATCAGAACACCGTGAGGAGTAGTCGAGGATATTTTACTTCAAATTGATAAATTCTATTACCCTGTTGATTTTCTAATTTTAGACATTCAATATGTGGTTGACACTGAGTCAAAAATTCCACTTATTTTAGGTAGACCTTTTCTTGGTACAGTTAATGCCCTTATTAATTGCAGGAATAGTCTCATGAAGTTATCATTTGGGAACATGACACTAGAAGTAAATATTTTTCATGTTGAAAAACAACGACAAGGTGATGATGAATGCCAATATACATACATGCTAGAAACAGTCCTGCCAGGAACAGCTTCTTTACAACATGAATCAAACCTTCCTGAACTGAAAATGATCCCAAAGAATTGTAAAAAGAAGAAAATGAGAGTTAGTGCCCATTTGAAGATGATACCTGGGAAGTTAAAAAGAAGGTTGACCCAATTGAGAAAATCTCAGCCATCAGTAGACCTTGGAGGATCGATGGATAAATTGCGACAATCAGTCAAAAATTCTATTTCCTATCTTAATCATCAATGGAAGCCACCATGACAACTTGGGAGGTTGAGTCTGGCTGAAGATGTTAAATTAGCGCCAGCGGGGAGGCAACTCTTACATCCACATTTATTTTATTTTTTTTCTTTACTTTACTTTAGTTTTATTTTATTGTGTGTTAATTGTATGTTCATTTTTCTATTTGCATGAGTATTTATGCAGGTGTTGGCACAAGCTACATAGCTCACACAATCAAAGTCTCACCAGCAGAAACTGATCAACTCCATGCCTGGTAGTGTTGTTCCTTAATCATGTTTCTTTATATTTATCTTACATTGAGGACAATACAAGTTTTAAGTGTGGGGGTGTATGCATGCGCATGATAATATCTGTTATAAAAAAAAATTATTTGTTTTATTTGTTTTTAGTCCTTAATAGTAAAATCTTAGAAATGATATTGTTTGTTTTAGGTTAAAATCTTAGAAACGATAAGTTCTTTAAAGTGCTTTTATCTGATGCCTTGAGTAGTTGAACTAGGTTAGACTCGTAAGCACTTAACTATAGGTGTTTAACAGTGAAAGCCTATGTAATTGGTAAAGTGACTAGTTGAAGAAATTGCATGTCGATGAATGACTGTTTGTTTAGATGTCTATCCTGATTTGCCAGTATTATGATGTGTGGTATGGTTAAAAATAAAAAGTGAAAGTCTATAAAAAAGAAATTAAACCACTTATAACCGATAAGCGTGAAGCTACCCACGGGCGAGTGGTAGGACCACCATGAGGAGAAATGCTACCTTAAAGGGTAGGTGTGTTGGAAAAAAAGAATAAAGGAGAAAAGAGAAAAAAGAGAAAAAAAAAGACAAAGAAAAGAAAAGAGAAAATCATCATACCATACAGAGAGGCAATTACAGAGCATAACTGAGATATCTAGGTTGGTTTGACCCATCAGATCCTAATTTTTAAATGAAATCATTAAGTTGGCTTACCTAGGAGTCGAGCTATGAATGAACTTTTACACACACACTGTGAGTCTGGCTTCGATGATTTTTTCAAGGACTTGGATTCAAGTTGCTTTGAGTACTTTGAAAGTTCTCTGATTTCATTGCTAAGCATTCTTTGAGGATGATAATATGTGTAGCTATTAAGACTATTTTTTTTTTTTTTTTTTGCATGATTGCATGTTTTGAATGACGTTTGTGGGTGTCGTCACTGTAAGCCTCACGAGACTATAACTCATCCACTAGGGCCACCTAGGGGTTTAAAGGCTTGTTGCATACGCTAAATACAATCGTGATCCCTACGAAAGTGGCTTAGATAGTTTTTATTTATTTCTTTTTAATTTAATTTAGTTCTTATTTTATTTTTACGCTTGAATTGCTAGGGACTAGCAATAAGCTGGTTGGGGGTTATGATAAGTGCATGAAAGTGTACTTTGAACATCGCAAACTCGGCTTAATTATCATGTATTTAATTTTAATTAGAGTTTATTTTGTGCTTTGTTATTAGGAGCAATAAAATATGAAGTTTGGAGCAATTACGCGTGTTTCTGGACCTTACAGACGCATCAGAAGCACGCGAGAAGAGCAGAGATGTAGAACGCACAACACCAGAAATTGGCATTGGCACTGCGGCGCCCACTTCTTCGCTTTAAACCATTGGAACTCCAATTCCAATTCCAATTTACAACATGTGCTAGTCTTTTAGGTTAGAGGAATTTGACCATATTCCAAAACCAACGACTAGGAATATTTACTTTAAGAATAATTTATAATAGTAATATTATCCCAATGTCGGACCACTTAGTGTCCAGTATTACTACAAGACTAATACTAAGGTCGATGTCATTCTCAACATATTTATATATCAATCAAATATGCATAATGACATTACCATTAATCAAGGTTGAAATGAAAATGTAGTTATTTTATTAATAAATAATAAAATATAATGTACAATATATTATTCGGATTGGTGCTCCAAGCACCAACTCCAACACCAGCAACTATGCAAACTCTAGAGTGACCGGTATGGAATAGCCTGATTCCATAGGCGATGTAAAAATGCTCAAAACAGAGCAGGGACACCAGTATGCCATTGTAGGGGACTGGTATGCTGGTCCCAGTGCCAAAATGCAGGATTTGAAGGTTAAAATCATTTTGCATATGACCTTAATTCATCTGTATGAACATGCATATGTCCTATAAGCTTAGAGACTTAAAAGAGCCTTAAGTTAAGACTACATAAGATATTCTTCGTTTGTTGTTTGAGTCTTCACATTCATTGCTCTTCACCACCAATGTGTTTCGACATCTTTTTGTAATGTCCGCTAATTGCGCATCGAAGACTTCTAGTATTGCATCATCAAAATCCATCTTGAGAATATGTCACTAACACCACCTTTTCATTCAAGACCTCTTGAAGATAAATATTTGAATAAGGTGGCATAGGCACAAAGTATAGAATATCTATATTTTCCATCTCATATTTGGAAGAGGTGCTTGAATAGTAATGCTCATGGTATTGTTCTGTCTAGGACATCTAAAGCTATATGGAATCCTCTGTGAATGATGTAATTCAAAAAAGTCCAGCTAAGGACTATAAACTAAACGCTATTGAGACGCAACCTGATTAGCAGTAAATGCACATTACGCAAGTGCACGTATTGCTCAAGTAGTATAAATGTATCGATCCCTCGAGTACTTATTACTTATGCTATTAATTAATGAAGCTAAATTTCTACAAGTATCTAATTTAAATTGATTGTTGGTTGAATGGTGATTTAGTCTAAAGTAAATAAATAAAACTAAAGTAGATTTCGAAAATGATACGAAAAAATATCCAGGGTTGTGATTCCTCCCAATATTCTTCTAAGGATGAATTGATTACCTTATACTTGTGTAATATGCTGACTTATTAACCTGGAACGCAAATATATCCACTAGCCTCTTTCGATGGTTAAATGCAAATATTCAAAGTTACTTAATTAACTATATGTCTATGTTAATTAAGAAACCCCAAATTCATTAAGTTCAAGTTCCAATTATAGTTACAGCCGCCCTACATGTATATTTCTATCTTGGAGGGAAATCCCTAAGTGAGATCGTGTGTTATTGAATCTACGGCTAAATCTAAAATCCCTTTGTCAAGTTCATTTTAAGTTTATCAAATAAATCTTATTGGTGGCCAAGCAACAAGAAGCATTAACATGTAGACTCAATAAATAAGTCAAAACATCACACAAGATATAAGATAAATCAACTTATAAAATCATCAATATTGGTTTTCATCACAACCCTAAATAATGTATTTAGTTCAACTCATACCTAGGATTACCAACTCTAGAAATAATTAAACAAAAAATCATGCAACTATTTGGAAACTATTAAATTAACTACAACAATGGAATAAAACGTTGGAGTTAGGGGATCCACTTTTAATATTTCAAATGTAGAAATCTCACTTTATTATAATATAAAAATTATCAATGTTACCCAATTAATTTATTTTAAGAATTAATTATGTCAAACATTTAAAACTAGCCATAAAGGTGGTGATAGCCATGTAAGCGGTATTCATCTATCCATAAAAACCAGCCATATATGTGGTAATCAATTATGTCAAATATATAAAACCAGCCATATAGGCGGTATCAATGTTTGTCAATAATTAATCCAAATTATTAAATTATAATTTATATATTATAATATAAGTGAGATTATTCTACTTTATCATATAAAAAGCTTCACCCTTTTACTTCAGCAAAACGAAATTACCAACTCATGCTTTGAATAAAAACACATAAAATTTTATTACTGAAACAAAAAGAAAATACAAGAAAGCTAAATAAACACACAAGATACTCCCTTCTAAGTTTTCTAGAGAAATCCATAGAAGAAAGCATGAAGATTTCATCAAATTTGGCCTGCTATTTTTAGGCTGCAAAATTAGCCGGCGTCGTGACGCGCAGGTGCTTTTGCGTCACGACGCGACCCACAGTTAAAGATGTGTGTCACTGCTGCAAACTTTCGACGCATGATTGAGTCTGCGTCGCGACTCGCCAAGTCTTCTGCGTCACGACGTGTCATGAATTTCCTATTTTGCCCTTATTTGTTCCAGAATTCGTCGTTTTAGTCCCGAGTTGATTCCATTAAGTCCCGATGTTATTTATATCTGCAAAATAACCAAAAACACATTAAAACCTTCACAAGACTCGAGAAACTTACAAAATATTAAGTAAAAGGGCGGTAAATATTGATATATTTTCCGCTTATCACAACCCAAGCATTTTTAATTTTTCTTATGTTTTAATTTTTTATTTAAATGGTTGTGTTAGTTGTGTTTTTACTTATAAGATTTTTTTCTTTCGATGATCCAAGTTTCAACATAAGTTTAGGAGTCATGGATTCGACTTCACATCCAATAGATAAATTTCTACATCATCAGCTAAACCTAGGAAATATCTTTTTTCTTTTATCTATATTTTTAATTTTCAACATTGATGGCAATGTTTATTTTAAGTTTGTGAGTATGGAATATAAATTTTTATTTTTAAATTGATTTTTTTTTTATTTTGACTCGTGTCTTGGTTGGAATTTCACATGCCTATGATATAGATTTGATCTACATTAAAATTTTTACGTCTTAGAAAATGATAAATGTTGGTTATGTCAACGCTGGATTCTTAAATTGAGTTTGTCTTGAGATGATTCTTTGCATATTCAAGCACTTACATCAATTTTGTTGGAGTTTAGACTTGAAATTTGAGATTGAGACAGTTTGAATTGAGATAATTGGATTGAATGAATGACCGTTAGCCTAGATATATATCTCTATAAAGTCAAGCATTTCAAAGAGTCACCAATAACCTTTAAGTGTGATGCTATCCATGAGCGAGTGTAAGGACCACCATGAGGAGAAATGTTACCTTAAAGGGTAGTGTGAAGGCTCAGGAAAAAAAAGAGAAGAAAAAAAAGAAGAAAAAAGAGAAGAAAAAAAAAACAATAAATGCTAAAACCAAGAGACATGTGTGACACACTCACAAAATGGTTCTTTACTTTCAAGTATGAGAGTGTTAATAACCCGGTAAGCCCAGGATTGATCCACAAGGAAAAGATTGAATATGATAAAATAATAATTCTTTTCTGTATCTTTCTAAAAACATGTCTCGAGTCTTGAGATGAATCAGAAAGTTGAGTCAAGGGAAATGGTGAACTAATAAAATAAAAACAATAAAATAAAATAATAGGGTTATGAGATCCACTCTTGATATTTCAAATATAAAATAATTTTTACTTTTTATAAAATATAGATTATAATTATTTCCCAATCAATTTATTTCATGATTATCAGATATTAATTATGCCAACACATGTAATCCGTAATGTCAATAATTAATCATGCCAAGGTACTAAATATGCCAAAATATGTAGAACTGTATTGTATATAATTAATCAAAAATTTTAATAGTTCACTCTCTCATATTTTTGTGATTCAAGTATGGATGGCAATTTCACCCACAAACCCACAAACCCGCAAAAACCCACCCGCAATGGGTAGAATTTGGTAAATATTTAAGTGGGTTTGGTAATTTAAAACAAAACCTGCTGCAGGTTTGGTAATTAAGCAAAACCAGCGGATACTAATTGCGGGTATCCGCTACCCTCAAGTTTAATTTTTTTTTATATCTTTAGGGCAAAAAAATATCTCATATAAAAGTACTCACTAACTGGATGATAGACACATCTTTGTCATCCTCCATGTCAAGGATGATGAAATCTACTGGGAGAATGAGTTTGTCAACTTTGACCAGCACATCTTCAACGACTTCTCTCGGAAATGCGAGCGTTCGACCAACAAGTTGCAGAGAGACTGGGGTGGGCATTGCTTCTCCAATTTGCAGTTTCCTGTAAATAGAAAAAGGCATTAAATTAAAACTTGCACCTAAATCACATAAAGCCTTACCGATATAATATTCTCCAACGGTGCATGGGACAGTGAAACTGCCAGGATCTTTCAACTTCGGGGGAAGTTTCCTCTGAATGATGACACTGCATTCTTCTGTCAATGCAACTGCCTCGTAATCTCCCAATCTCCATTTTCGTGAAAGAATATCTTTCATGAATTTGACATAGCTGGGCATTTCTTCCAATACTTCTGCAAATGGAATGTTGATATGCAGCTTTTTGAAGACTTCCAAGAATCGAGCAAACTATTTGTCCAGCTTGTTTTTCTGAAGTCGCTGTGGAAAAGGTGGAGGTGGAGTGATTTGATCTTTTTCCTTTGTTTTTTTTCCTCCATCTGTTGCTCTGCTTCTTTTTGAACTTTTTCAATGGATGCATTGATTCCAACATCTTTGTTGATTTCAGTACCACTTTTCAAGCTAATAGCTTGACATTGCTCCTTCCCTCGGTTCCTTGGATTTGGTTCTGTGTTTCTAGGAAGGTTTCCTGGCGGTCTGTAACTCTGAGCATATTCTTTCATTTCTGGTTCTTTTTCAAACTCCTGGCCTTTGTTTTGTTGATGGAATCCAGGCGGTGGATTATTCTTTTGCCCTGAATTGTTGCTCCATGAAAAATTGGGATGATTCCTCCACCCTGGATTATAGGTGTTGGAATATGGATTGTTCACCTGCCTGTTGAAATTGTTGACATAGTTCACCGTCTCTTCTTGTTGATTTGGCGCTGGTCCTCCTCCATAAGGTGATATTGTGGCTCCAGCAATGTTCATTATCTTTCTGAGTGCCCAAGTTGTACTTCAAACTTTAATATCAAACACTTGTGGTTGGGAAGATATTTGTTGAATGGGTTTACTCAAAAGGTTAATTTGTTAGAGGGTTTAAGAGTGAGTCATAGGAAAACTCTTGTGTAAAGGTTTGGAGTGAACCTAGAGGACAAAACTCTTGGTTACGGGTGAGCCATGGAAAACTCGGTGTAAGTTGTGGTTTTAACTTAGTGGAAATCTTCAAGCGCATCTTAGTGGAGTGGACATATGCATTGTTGGCTAAACCACTATAAATCACCTGTGTCATTTTTTCTATCCCTTAACTTTTAATTATCGCAAGTTTATTTTCATATTTGCATATCAATTAGAAACTTGCTATTAGAGAATATATTGTGATTGAGAAAATTGACTTAAACTAAATTGGTAAAACTACTAGCTTAGTAACGTAAAATCAACAAATTTTTTTTTTATTTCTGCAATATTAGGTCATTACCCAATTCACCCCATCTTAAGTATAAAGATTTTATTTGTTGTATGCTTGCAGAAAATTTCAATTGATATCAGAGAGATATATTCTCAAGAAATACTTAATCGTCCAAGAATCGATCATGGCCTTTACAAGTAACTCATCAAATCTTGCTAAGGGATTTTCAACCACTAGACCTCTATTCCACAATGGAGCCGATTATAGCTATTGAAAGATGAGGATGTTGAACTACCTTCTTACCGTTGATGTGAAATCCTTCAAAGTAATCACACAATGTACAAGAATGCCAATGAAGAAGGATAGCAATGGGGTGGAGTTTCCAAAGCCTCACTTTGAATGGACCGATGAGGAATACGTACAAGCCTTTTTAAATGCTAAGGCACTCAACCATCTTTTTTGTTCAATTGATCGAAGTCAAATTAACAAGCTTTTGGAGTTTGGAAATGCATATGAATTGTGAAAGTCTTTAGAAGTGGTCAATGAAGGCACAAGCCAAGTCAAGGAGTCAAAGATCAACCAGTTCATGTGCAAGTTAGATAGATTCAAAATGGAATCCGGTGAAGAAATTGAGCATATGATTTCTAGGTTCACAATGATTGTGAATCAACTTAGTGTTTTAGGAAAAAACATTGACTCTAGTGATCAAATGAAGAAAATTTTTAGATCACTCCCTAAAGAATATAGGTTTTTCACATCCTCCATCAAGGAATCAAATAATATTAATAATTTGAAATTAGATGATTTAGTTGGAAAATTGTTGGAATATGAGATGAAGCTCAAGATGGACCTAAGGGAAGAAGAAGAAAAGAGTAAGAAGATATTAGCCCTTGAGTCATTTGTGAGAAAAGGGTATGATGCTAGCTCTAGTGATAAAGAAGATAGTGATGATGAGTTGGCAAATATAACCAAGAAATTTAAGAAGTTCCTCAAATCCGAAAAATATAAAGGGAAATCTCGGATGGATGAAAAGAAATAAGAAATTTGGCTGCGGAAGCACAAGAAAAACATGATTATTTACTATGAGTATGAAAAGGCGGGTCATATGGTTGTCGATTGCCCAATGAAGAAATTCAAAGGAAAATTCAAAAAGAAAGCAAGATTTTACATAGAGGAGTATAATTTATCCATGTTTCATGAATATGTCCTTTATATTTTGGTTTGTCCCTAGTAGATATCCAATATGAATCAATCTTGGATATATATTTGATTTTTTCTGATTTTTTTTCAATTTCTTTAGTGCCTATGGTGTATTTTTTTCAATTTTTTTAAAATTTTTGTGATCCAGATACTTGTCATAAATAGCAATAATGGATAAATGTTCGTTTAATTCATATAATTTGAGTCAGCTACTTAATTAATTAGTCTTTATATTTTTAAAAATGTGAAATGTATATCCTAACGGAATAATTAGCTCAAACTATATACTTATAACGATGTTTACCCCTCAACGTTCAATGGACATATACCTAACTCTTATTTAATTTGTCCACTGAACACAAAGCAGTTGGTCAAGTTGAAATCAACTGTCTCTCTTCCATATGGAGACAATTTTGTATTCGGTGATTCTTTATAATTATCTTCTAGAATGACTTTTTGAAATATATGTACATTTTTTTTAATGCAAGAGAACCTTCCAGCAAATTGCAAGATAAGTTTTTGGGTCCTATTCCTCCTACCACCGAGCATGAAATAATAGTAGTCATCACAGCTATTTTTTTTTTTTTTTTTTTTTAAGGGGTAAATATTTGGTTTTCACCTAAACCCAGCGAAAATTTGAAATTTTAATACACTTTTTATTTTATTATTTTTTTATCCTAAGTTTTTTAAAAAGTATATCAATTTTCATTTTTTTTAATGGGGAAAAAATTGATAATTTTTTCTACTATTACGGGGGGTTGTAATTTCACATGGAAAAATATATATTTTTATAACATAGGGTTGAAAAATGATTATTTAAAAAATATTGTAATATTTTCACTCTTTAATTATTTTTAGAATGGAAATGTTATCATTTCCCTTTTTATTATTGATATCAAATTTTTTTTCACAACGACCTTATAGATATTTAGCAACACAGATTGTAGAAAAATATAAGTTGTATATTATTTATTTATTTATTTATTTTTTGGAATCGTTGAAAACCCCGCCGCCAAACCACCCATTTCGGGCTTAAGCGGAGCAGGTAGAACCTCCGACTTGTTGTGATTCTCTGATCACTCTAGAGTGTATTTGAAGAAAAATCGAAATCTTCTATTACTTAAAGAATAGAATTACAAATGTTTAAATTTACAACAACAAAAAAAAAAAAACTCACTGCACTCTCTAGTTTATAACTTTGGGATGCCATAAGCTCAAGTACAAGCTCTGAATTTATAGCATTCATCAAGCCCAAAAATTCAACAAAACTACAGTGAACCACCGAAAGATTTGTTGGCTGTTTATTCAAAATTTCAACTCCCTGGATTTATGGCAATCACCACCGAAAGTTGCCTTGGCAACTTCTTCATGGCTGTGGCTTGATCTTCTGGAAGGCTTGATAGATTCATGCATGGGAAATCATTGCCATGCGGCTGGACTTTACAATTCTCCCCCTCTAGCTGCATTCGAAACAATCGTCAGCTGACAGCTATCCCAGCTCTGTCTCTGCACAACTCTAGTTTGTCTCGAGTAACAACCTTTGTTATCATGTCAGTTGGATTTTCATCTGTATGGATCTTCACTAGTCTCAGCAGTTGTTGATCTATCACTTCGCGTATCCAATGATAGCGAATATCGATGTGCTTTATCCAGGAGTGATACATTGTGTTTTTGCTCAAGTTCAAGGCACTCTGACTATCACAATGTATCTTGTATCATGTCTGCTTGATCCCCAACTCTTGGAGAAAACGCTTCAACCACAACATTTCTTTTCCTGCCTCAGCTATAACAATGTACTCAGCTTCTGTTTTGGATAATGCAATACACCTCTGCAATCTTGACTGCCATGATACAACTTCCTCTGCAAAAGTGTAGATGAAACCTGATGTTCTGAATCTGTATAGCCTTCCAAGATCGGATTAACTCCCCTGTAGTACTGACGAAACTTCAATGTACCCTTGAGGTACCTGAGAATCTATTTGACTTCCTCCCAGTGTTGTTTTCCAGGGTTAGAGAGAAAACTGCTTACTACACCCACTGGGTGTGCAATATCTAGCCTGGTACATACCATTGCATACATTAGGCTTCCAACAGCTGAAGAATATGGTATTGATGACATTTCCTCTATCTCTTTCTTAGATTAGGGGCACGAACTCTTGTTCAGTTTGAAGTGGTGCGCTAACGGAATGCTGACTGGTTTAGCTTTCTGTATATCGAACCTCCTGATTATCCGTTCAATATAACTCTCCTATGAAAGCCACAACTTCTTGTTCTGTCTGTCACGAACAATCTTCATTCCTAAAATCTGTTGAGCTGGTCCTAAGTCTTTCATGTCAAAAGACTTGGAGAGTTCCTTCTTTAGCTAGCTGATCTTCGTTGCTTCTTGTCCAACAATCGACATGTCATCCATATAGTAGAAGAGCAACGAAATTTCCATCTGGAAACCTCTGAATGTACACACATTGATCTATTGAAGTTCTTCTGTATCCTTGACCCACCATGAATGAGTCAAACTTCTTGTACCACTGCCTCGGTGCTTGCTTAAGCCCGTACAAGCTCTTTTTCAACTTCCAAACAAGATTTTCTTTTCCTGAAACCTTGAATCCTTCTGGCTGCTCCATGTAGATTTCTTCATTCATATCACCATGAAGAAACGATGTTTTGACATCCATCTATTCAAGCTCTAAGTTCAAACTGGCTACCAATCCTATGATAACTCAGATTGAAGCCATATTTACTACTGGTGAAAAAATATCACCAAAGTTAATTTCCTTTTTTTGTAGGAATCCTTTGAATATTAGGCGAGCTTTGTGTTTCACCACATTTTCCCTGCTTTCTTTCTTGAGCTTGAACACCCATTTTTTCTTCAGTGCCTTCATTCCATGTGGGAGCTTGACTATCTCATAAGTATTGTTTTTCTGCAGAGACTGTTAGGTTTTAGCGCGGGCGCAACAGAAGCGCACGGTTAGGACGAAATCGTAACTTTAAAACTTTTAAAATTACCAAATAAATAACAACATAAATAGGTTAGAAACATCGCAGAACTTTTACGAAAACGTATTTTTTTTTCCTAAAATGGCATAAAATGCGTTTTTATCCGAACCAACCAACCAACACACATAGGGGCTGCCCAGGTCTGCTCCAATAGTGCTCGTGTAGTTCATGGGCTGTCCAAACAGTGACCAATTCACTGTTTAGACAGCGGACACCCGGTAAGCCCGAAACCCACCCGGTAACGCAGTTTTTTACCGTTTTCGCATATTTCAACTCTGAAACAATTTCGGGCAATTGTTCCAATACCCAAAACACATCCAATATATTTATACAACATACTTTTCATCACTAAAATCACAGAAATTCCAGATCTGATTTGGTAACCAAAAATATCATTTTTCATGCTTTAAATCCAAATTTCTCAACATTAATCATATTAAATCTTACACCAACCAAAGTCACCACAAATGAAGAACTCAAGAATAATTCTAGGAGTTACAAGAGTGGTCATAACACTCTAGAATGGAAACAAGTCATCAAATGATAAAATTGAACTAATATTACACTAATATTATCCAATCTAACTTCACACATGCATCTAGCCCCCAAATCCATCCTCCAAATCAAAAACTCCCAAAATCTAAGAAAGAAAGTAAACCCTAGCAAAATTCTAGATACTCAAGAACAAGAAAAAAACTTTCTAAGCATAAGAATATTAAAGATTACCTCAAAATCTTCAAATTTCCTTAAGTTTTCTTCTTGATTTATTCACTTTTTCTCAAGTTTTTCTCAAAAATAATTTTGGAAGCTCTAAAAATGGTGGAAACTTGGCCAAGACAAGCTTAATGAAAGAGAAAATAATTTTTCCCTTTAAATATGCACATGGCCGAAATTTAGGGGTGATGGGCATTTTTGTCATTTTGAAAAAAATATCTAATAAGCTTTTAAGTTATCAAATTCAATTTGATAACTTCAAACTTAAATGAATATGCCACTTGTTACCAATAATAATTAAACATATTACATAACAATTATGTAATATTGATATTATTTAATTATTTAAATATTTAACATTTAATTATCTAATTAATTAATTAATACAATTATTAATATATATGTGTTTTTATTTACACTAAATAAAAAAATACATATACTAGTGACATGTGTCAAAATCTCTTTTGACAATTAATTAATATGTATCTAATCAAATTTTGTATCAAATATAAGTACATATTAATTATTAATTGACCGAAATGCCCATAATGTATGTATTTTCGTTTAACCGTTTAAACGATTTGAATTAACTCATTTAATCCGGTGAAGTATTATGGTAATCTATATTATTCATAACGTGTTCCCTAAGTACTCAACGAGTACACTTCATATTATGAGACTCTCTAAATTTAGATTTACCCGTCACTGAATCAAATTTTGTGTCCATAATTTACCCACTCATGAATTATGACGACCATGGATAATCTCGCTAAACTATGCAAGTCGAAGTCATTGCATACGTATAATGCCTCTGTCACAGGCTATCGATATTATACATGGGATATAGATAAGAACGTCAAATCCTTATGGTATAATATAGTCGACTTTCAAATTTACGATATCTAAATAACACTCGGAACTTACTTCCGAAGTTATACCACGACCATGGATTTGCTAGATCGCAAACACATATCGGATACCTATGCCCTGTACACAGGACTGATAGATTCTATCTTGATACGCACTGGATATCATGAGCATTAGTCCACACCCAATGAAGAGGTGGAGGTCTGATCTAAATAGATCGGTGACGTGACTTCCATCAAAGTGTGGAGGATAACTCATATATCCACTGTGGTATCTCAAGTCGAAGGACCACTATGCTCGTTCAACTCGAGAAGATTCCTATTGACGTTCTATACGAGTCTCCCGAGACTCATGGTTCATTGGGATGAACCATCGGACCAAGTCACGATATACGACATGTACTGGTCTCAGCGGATTTTACTAACCTACCCGTGTTAGTAAATCTTGACCAAGAACTTTATTTAAGGATATACAACTTATAGTGACACTTCCCAATGTCAATTACAAACTACGTTGTAATCGCGCACTACATTGTAAATCATATGGTCTTTGTCTAATATACACGTATCACTAAATAAGATTTAGTTTCAATCTAATCATAATTAGATAGAATATGTATATAAAAGACAAGAGGTGCTACCATTAAATAAGTAATATTATGGAAAAATGAATTGTTCGTATTCATGAATCGGATATAAATACGATCTGGATTGGCACTCCGAGCACCAACCCTAACAGAGACTCTATTTCATCTTGCATTGCGTGCAGTCATTTGTCTTTGTCTTTATGAGATACATCTTCGTTGAAGGTTTCTGGCTCTCCCTCGTCAGTAAGTAGAATGTATTCTGATCCTGAGTATATGACTGATGGAATCCGGCCTCGCTCAGATCTTCATAGTGGAGGTTCATTGATTTCTTAAGGTCTATCGTCATCCAGATCTGTGGATGATCTTGTAGCCTCTGATGGAGCAGATTGTGTTGGGGCAGTTGTGGAACCCCTAGGGTCGGATCGGTGCCCTGGACAGTAGAAATGGGTCTAACCCATGGATATCAAGTATGGGTGTAATATTAAATTATTTAATGAAATAATATATTCAATTATGAGTGAATAGGAAAAAATCGGGACTGAATCGGAGTCCGGAAGCTCCAGAACGAACCAAAATAAAATTGACGCACGAGCACACATGACACGCGTGCTACAGTCACGCGCGCACTGTGCGCATACAGCAGTAAATCAATTTTTTTTATTTCAAAACCAACATTAACACATGATATACAATAAAAATCAAGTTTTTCAAAATATCAAATATTTTTACAAAAACATAAATTTATTCTAAATACGCATTTGCGTAAATTTTGAATCCATTACACAAACCAAATTCCCAATAAGAAATATCTCGTGAACAATTCTAGGTCACTCAAAGGTGGTCAAGTGATTCTAGAATGGTAGCCATAGCTTTAAGCTTTAATCTAGAGTTCCAAACTCTACTTAATTGTTCATGTCTAACACGAACATCATTGACCTAATTACAAGCTTATTGTGTTTATACTTCTAAAGTATCCTAACACAATTGATTAACCTTATTCAACATTAAGCTATGTGATCATGCATCTAATACACAAATAAACATAGCTTAGGAGAAGATCAAACATTACCTAGTAAGCTTGATGCAAGATCCAATCTACTTCTCCTTTGTTGAAATTATCGGAGAACCTTCAAGGTGTGCAAGCTCGACTTCAAGGTTCAATCTCGATTTTCCAACGCTAGCAAGCTTCACTTCAAGATCTAATCTTGATTTCTCCTTAATGAAATATTTGAGATACCTCACAAGCTTCTCTAAACACTTCTCTAACTTAGGCTAATTTCTCTAAGAATTTACTTGTATTTTTACTTGTAAAGCTTGCTATTTATAGCAAAACTTAGGTAATTTTTAACTAATAAAAGTTGTAATCAAATTTTAAGTGGGCTTAATCTAATTTGTCCAAATATGTATAATTAGGTGTGACTAATCTCCATTGTCTCCCACTTTAATTTAATCCAATTAAATCAAGCCTACGAAGTCCAACTTACTCACACTCTTTTTTTAGCTCAAGCTCTACCGTTTTACATGAACAATTACTGTTTGTTGAGATTAGGGATGACAATTTTACCGACAAAAATCCACCCGCAATGGGTAGGATTTGGTAAATATATTAGCGAATTTGGTACGGGTGTGGTAATTTAAAGCAGAATCCGCTGCAGGTGCGGTTCGGGTTTGGTATTTAAGTAAAATATGCGGATACCCGTTGTGGTTATCCACATACCCGTAAAAGTCATTTTTTTAATTAACATTTTTAGGGCAATCTAAAAAAAACCCTCATGAGTGCCTCATATAAAAACAACTCACAAAACCTAAACTCTCACTCCCAAGCCCCAGCCCCAACCTGCTCATTTGGTCCTCATCTTCTGATTCGCTTCTGGTTGTCTTCTAACTTCTCCATCAACCATTCAACCTATCGTTCTAGATACTACTGGTGGTTTGCTAGTTACACGCATTACATTTTGAGTTTCTTCAGACATGAACATTCCACTTTCTAGTTCCTATCTATCTATCTTTCGTTCTCTGTCTCCAACAAAAATTGAGATCCTTTTAACAAGTTTGGGGTAAGTGATTAAACTAATGACTTTGTTGCTGAAAGAGATTTTATTTTCATTTAAAAAAAAAAAAAAAAAAACTAATACGTGGTCCTGGTTTTATGTTCATGCATGACTTCATTTTACTAAAAATGGGTTGATGATGAATCAGTGAAAGTTGTTTTCTTTCATGTTATTTTTTGTTTTGTTGGTTGCTTTAACATTCTTGCATAGGATGTGGAGATTGAATTGTGACTTCAAATGGCTAGTGGTTAATGGCTTTCTTTTGGGAATGTAAATTTTCCTTTGCTTTGCTTCTGATATATAGATTTCCAATTATGGAAATAAGATA
The DNA here is from genome assembly GCA_019454045.1 of Zanthoxylum bungeanum. Lineage (NCBI taxonomy): Eukaryota > Viridiplantae > Streptophyta > Magnoliopsida > Sapindales > Rutaceae > Zanthoxylum > Zanthoxylum bungeanum. The sequence continues at coordinate 710,823 of SKCR01042136.1, forward strand.
TTTACATTCATTTTATTTTTTGGGGGTCAATTTTGATAGTTACAAAAGTTATTAAAATGGGAATTAAAATTTATTACGAATTTCAAAGCCGTTTTATGATAAATTTATTAAAACTTATCATGTCTTTTTTGGCTTCCCTTGTGTTTCCTTCTCTGTTTTTGCTCACTCTTCAAAATTCTTACATTTTTCTTTTTTTCTTTTTTCTTTTTATTATTATATTTTCCAGAACCTTAAACTTTTTAGAGGCCAATGCTCTGATATATTGAACATAATTTTATGTCTGTCAAAATTTTCTCAATGCATCTTATTTTTTTGTTTTGTTATTCATGTTTTTTTTTTGAATTCTAGACTATTTGATTAATATTCTTTTTCTTTTCATATTATAGATGAAGAATATTCAATCACTATAAAGTGATGAGCAAGTGCAAGAGTAAGACTGCCATCAACAAAATGAGGTGGCTTCAAACCAATCTCCACTAAGAAGTGAAGAAATTACGAGTGGGGCAACTAATTGTAGACTGACTTCTGAATTTTGGGAGCACTTTAAAAGACAAAAAGTTGGAGAGGATTTAGAATATGTAGCCATTTGCAACTACTGTAAGAAGCAATCAAGTGCAAGGAGTAAAAACAACACCACTCATTTACGTTCCCATATGGAGACATGCTTTATGCGGAAGAACCATTTTGGGGTTTTGGGCGATGGGGCGCAGCGGAAGCGCGGGTTCGGGCGAAATCGTATTTTAAAACTTTTTCAAAATACTGAATAAATTAATCAATATCTAATATGAATAATTTATTCATATTTACCTAAACCTATTTATTCAATATCAAATATTGACATAAACATATTTGAAAACTCGTGAAACTTTTACGAAAATCGTTTTTCCGTAAAATGACGCAAAACGAGTTTTCGATTGAACCGACCACCTGACACTTATGGAAACTACTCAGGTCAGCTCCAACAGTGTCAGGGTAGTTCATGGGGTTCCCAAACAGTGATGGATTCACTATTTGGACAGCCGTCACCTGATTGGCTCAAAATCCACCCGATAACGCCGTTTTTGGCCATTTTCACTTATTTCAAGTCGGAAACACTTTCTGGCAATTGTGCCAACTCCCAAAATACATCCAAAACATTCATAAGACAACAATTTCATTACAAAATCAGACTCATTTCCAGGTCTTACACAGAAAACGAAATTGCCTAATTTTCATGCTTAAATCCAACAATTTCAAGACTAAATCAATTAATCTCAACACCAAATGAGTCCCACCATACATGAACAACTCTAGAATAATTCTAGGCTATCTTAGAGTGGATCAAAAACTCTAGAATGGTAACAATTCAACAATTGAACAAATTGGATGCAAATTACACTAATTCCATCCAAAATCTACTTCACACATGCATAATCTTCCTTCACCATCAATCACAAACAAAAGCCCCAAATTTTCAGATTTAAAGAAACCCTAGAACCTTTCTAGACCATCAAGGAACAAGAAATCAAATTTACTAAGCTTGAGTATAAAGAATTACCTTTAATCCCCTTGAATCCTAAACTTTTTCCTTGATTTTCACTTTAAATCTTCATGGAATCACCAAGGAAAGTTGAAACCCATTTCATCTTTCTTATTTGAGGTTCACGGAAATGGTACTCAAAGTAATAAAAATTAAAACAATTTTTCAATTTAAATGTTGTTGTGACCGACTTTGACAAGGAAATAGGGGTATTTTTGTCCTTTCCCATTTTAATCAAATTAAAATCAATTTAAAATCAAATTACACTTTATATTAGCCAATCAAATTAGGACAAATAAAGTGTAATTAAATTCATGCCAAGTGCACCAATAATAATTAAACACATTCCATAACTTTTATGAAAAAGTTTATTAATTAATAATTCAAATATTTAACAATTAAATATCCAAATAATTAATTAATGTAATTATTATTATATATGTATTTTTATTTACAATAAATAACAAATACATATATTTATGACATGTGTCAAAATCTCATTTGACGAATAATTAATGTGTATCTAATCATATTATGTATCAAATACAAAATACACAATAATTATTATCGGACAAAAATTCCCTAAAGCATGTGTTATCGCTTAACCGATTAAACGATCCGAATTAACTCATTTAATCCGGTGAAGTATTATGAATAATCTGTATTATTCATATCGAGTTGCCCAAGTGCTCAACGAGTTCACTTCATATTGTGGGACTCTTTAAGTTTAGGTTTATCCGTCATGAAATCCAATTTTGTATCCATAATCCACCCACTCATGGATTATGACGACCACATATAATTTCGCTAAACCATACAAGCCGATGTCATAGCATACGTATAATCCTCCGTGGCCATCCATATTATATCTGGGATATATATCAAAACGTCAAATCCTTTCGGTATAATATAGTCGACTTTCAATTTACGATCTCTAAATAACACTCGGAACTAATTTCCAAAGCTATTCCACGGCCATAGATTTACTAGATCGTAAACATGTGAGGATGTTTATGCCCTGTACACAGGACTGACGGATCCTATCTTGATACGCACAGGATATCATGAGCATCAGTCCACACCCAACTAATAGGCGGAGGTCTGATCATGACTAGATCGTTGACGTGAATGCCATCAAAGTGTGGAGGATAGCTCATATATCCACAGTGGTATCTCAAGTCGAATGACCACTATGCTCGCTCAACTCGAGAAGGTTCCTATTGACGTTGGTGTACCATTTATTAGGAAACCTTCAGTGAGTCGTTCAGTGTCTTATCAAATAAATACCTACATGTCTATACGAGTCTCCCGAGACTCATGGTTCACTGGGATAAACTATCGGACCAAGTCACGATATATGACATGTATTGGTCTCAGCGGATTTTACTAACCGACCCGTGTTAGCAAATCTTGACCAGGAACTTTATTTAAGGATGTACAACTAATAGTGCACTTCCCAATGTCAATTACAAACTACGTTGTAACTGCGCACTATACAGTAAATCCTAGGCTTTATCTAATATACATGTATCACTGAACCAGATTCAGTTTCGCTCCAATCGTAATCAGATATCTAATCACAATTAGATCGAATAAGCGTATAAAAGATAAGGGTGCTACCGTAAAATTAGTAATATTATGGAAAATTGAATCACTCGTATTTATGAATCGGACATAAATACGATCCGGATTGGTACTCCGAGAACCAACCCTAACAAACCATTCAATTGAATCATTTATAAAGAAATTGGAAGCTAAGAAAGTGGATGGAAAATTCAAAGTGTCCGCAGTTTCTTTCAATCAAGAAGTTTCAAGGAAAGAGCTTGCGAATATGATAATAATTCATGAGTATCTATTAAATATGGTTGAGCATAAGTGGTTTAGAAGGTTTACTAGCTTTTTCCAACCAATGTTTAAGCATATCTCTCGTAACACATTGAAAAGTGACATTTTGAAGATATTTGACTATGAGAAGGTTAAAACAATTAGATTGTTGGACTCAAATCAAAGTAGAATTGCAATTACTACCCATATGTGGACTTCTAGTAACCAAAATAAAAGGATTTATGGCTATAACTTCACATTTTGTAGATGATTGTTGGAAGTTACAAAGTCGTATCATGAGGTAGTTTCTATATAATATAATTTTTGGTTAATGTTATCTTTAAATGTTTGTGCTAATAATATGTTTTTAATATTCAGGTTCCTATATGTTCCATGTCCACACACTGCTGAGGTATTGTCTAAAGTTTTGGTGACATGCTTATTAGATTGAAACATTGACAGTAAGTTATCTACTTTAACTGTTGATAATTGCAGCACAAATGATTCTATGATTGCTATCGTTTTAGAAAAGCTTCCTTCTAGTGCACTTTTGATTAATGGGGATTTATTTCACATTCGTTGTTCTGCCCATATATTAAATTTAATTATGAAGGAGGGGATGAGTGTGATTAAGGATAGTATTGAAAGAATTCGTAGTAGTGTTCAATATTGGTCAGGCAAACCTAAAAGAGAGGAAACATTTATGGCGAATGCTCGTAAACATAATATCTCGTGTACTAAGAAGTTAGCTCTTGATTGTAAGACTCGATGGAACTCTACATACTTAATGCTTGATACAGCTTTGGGTTACAAAGATGTTTTCCCTCGTTTGAAACAACGAGAAAAACAGTACAAAACTTTGCCAACAGAAGATGATTGGGCTTTTTCTCGAGAAATTCGAGATAGATTTGAATCATTTTATGAAGTGACTATATTATTTTCTGGGACTAGATATCCAACAGCTAATATTTATTTTCCAAACATATGTGAGATTAAATTATCAATTTATGATTGGTTGTATTCTAGTTGTGAAAAAATACTAACAATGGCTGGGGTGATGATTAAAAAGTTTGAAAAGTATTGGAGTATTGTTCATGGATCAATGACTGTAGCAGCTGTTTTAGACCCTAGATTTAAGATGAAATTGATTGAGTATTATTTTCCTTTGTTATATGGAGATCGTTCTCAAGATGAGATTTCGACAGTTCGAAAGTTTTGTTATGATTTGTTGAAGGATTATCAATCTAGGTTTAAGCCAAATGAAAATCCCCATGTTCAAGTTCACACTTCATTTGCTTCATCCTCTCAAGCCTTGGTGGCTCCAACAAAAATTGGGGCACGTTTGGCTCATTTTGATGCTTTTGTAGACCAAATCAGTGGCACTAGTACCACCCATAATAAATCTGAATTGGATTATTATCTGAAGAATCTGTTATTCCAAGAACTGAAAATTTTGATATACTTTGTTGGTGGAAAATAAATGGATCAAAATATCAAACTTTACAAGAAATTGCCAGAGATTTTTTAGCCATTCCAGTGTCAACTATTGCGTCTGAGTCGGCATTCAATACTAGTGGTAGATTTGTGACTCCACATCATAGCAGACTTCATCAAAGACGTTAGAGGCTTTAATGTGTGCTCAAAATTGGTTGTGTGCTGAATTTAATGGTATGGAAATTCATTTTTTTTTATTTCAATAGATTATATTATCTTTAACTTTATAGTATATGTTTTACAATTTTAATTTATATCTTTTAGATTCTTCCTCCGAAAATTTAGAAAGTTGCAATTTCTTGGAAGATAAGAATGTCGTCATTGATGAGGTAAGGATCTTTCCCTTTTACCATGGAGCATCTCATTATAATTTTATTCTTGTATTTGTGTTTAGAAAAATATTAATTTTAATCTAATTGCAGGAATCATCTTGGATGGGTAGCGTGGGTGCTAGTGCTATTGATGACGATGTTGATATTAATGTTGACGAATGAGATGAAGGATATTCCGCAAGTATTTGTGATGAAAATTATGATAATGTAATCGAATCCCAAATGTTGGGCATCAAATTTTTATGTACTATTATCTATGTATTGTCTTTGCATGTTGTTAATATTTGCATGTTGTTATCTATGTACTGTTTATATAGACATTGCATGTTATACATGTCAAATGAAAAACAAATGCTAGCAATTAAAAATAAATTATTTAATTATATTATTAAGAATACAAGAGAATTCAATATCTTAAAAGCCCGCAAAAAATATGTTGGGTACCGATGTGGGTTTGGTAATTTGTTCACATATGCGGGTGCGGGTTTGGTAATGAAAATTAAAACCCGCAGTGGGTATGGTGCGGGTTTAGTAATTTGTTCACATATGCGGGTGCGGGTTTGGTAATGGAAACCCCGCACCAAACCCTACCCGCTGCCATCCCTAGTTGAGACAAATGTCTACTTACTAAGTAAAAACTTGGTTAGTTTATTTATTTATTTTAAAAAAAAAAACACAAATTACATTGCCTTTAGGTGCTCACTCCAACAAACTAGAGAACTGAATATTACAAAATTTTCACTTATAACCCATGATGATATGTTATTATGTATATTGATAATACATATCAAATCACATATATATAAATCAAATTTAAATAATTCAAAAGGAAATGAACAAAATAAATTGTTACAAAATAATATAAAAATAAAAATAATTTTTTTTTGAAGAAAATAACAAACAAAAATAAAATCATTCTAGTCAACTATCATCTTCCTCAACCAAATTGAAACATTATCCTTATTGTCTGAATAAGAAGATGTAGAGTTTAGAAAACATCACATGATTAGTATGGAAATGACAATTGAATTTATAACACGGCTACTAAAAAAAGGTTATAACTAAAAACAATAAAAGAAAATCAAGCAATAAATTGAAATGTAGTTGTAATTATGGCTCACATATTCATCTGATTTTACATTCTGTAATTGCTTGAACGCCCTATATGGGTTGAGGATATGCTTATCATCCATTTTTCTTATAAATTGGCAAATAGAGTCTTTTAAAGTCAGATTCCCGAGACTATAATTTAGCAAGTTTTTTTTTTCTTTTTACAAAATACACAAAACAATAAAAAAATATTATTTTTTTAAAACACACAAAACAATACAAAGGTGAAAAAATACAATAATGTTAAATTATTACTCTATCTATTAAATTTTATTCCTCGGCAACGACGCAAATAACTTGACACACTCACAAAGTCGTTCTTTAATCTCAAGTATAAGAGTGTTGAAGTAATAAAATAACCTGATAAGTCCGGGGTCGATCCACATTGAATAGATTTAATAGGATAAAATTATAATTCAACTAATAAAATAAAAATAATAAATTAAAATACTAGGGTTATGGGATTCATGCTTGATATTTCAAATATAAAGTAATTTTTACTTTTTATAAAATATAAATTATAATTATTTCTCAATCAATTTATTTGATGATTATCAGGTATTAATTACGCCAACACATGTAATTCGTCCTATCGATAATTAGTCATGTCAAGGTATTAAATATGCCAAAATATGTAGAACTGTATTGTCTATAACTAGTCTATATTTTTAATAGTACACTCTCTCATATTTATGAGATTCAAGTATTATCTGTATCAATTGGTGACTATCTATAGTTAGTCAAAAGTCTTCAATAAATTTGAAAAAGTGCGAATTTATTAGGGTCATATTAGTTTTAAGTCTAATTTTGACGTTAGATAGTCTACGTCATAAAGAGTTAGAAAATATGCAGTGGGAGTGTCACGATTGATTATATTGTGAGTGGAATTAGTTGTAACTTATGAAGTATTGACTTATGAAGTTGCATAATGACCTTATAGAGTAGAATTTTTGATATTAGTGTTGTGATTGCGGTTATCTGCATAGTATTTTGGATTTGATCCTTAAATACTTAGACAACTCAGTAACTGTAGCACAATATTGATGCCGCATCTGAGTCATATTGATGTAGAACTTACTTTCTACAAAATATGAATGATGCTGGCTAAGGAAAAACGATTGGGTTTGTTGGACAAACTCAATATGTTATAACAGACCTACTTATTGTTGCTTACCTCTTGAGTTCTAAGTGAGCTCTTGAGGGACATGCGTATGTGATACACATTTAGATGTATATATGATACTGTGGATTGGCACTGGAGCGAGTGGGAGAAATTGTTAGGGTTGGTGCTCGGAGTGCCAATCCGGATCGTATTTATGTTCAATTCATGAATACGAATAATTCATTTTTTCATAATATTACATATTAATGGTTGCATCACTTTTTTTATATACATATTCGATCTAATTACGATTATATTGAAACTAAATCTGATTTAATGATATATATATTATACTGTAACATGCTCGATCTGTGAGATGTTACCGGTAGGGGATAGCAGTGCAAACCCCATAAGCCTCTGACTTCCTAACTGTATTCTAAGCTATTTAAATGCAATGTCATGTATGGGAACCATAACTCAATGTAAAAATATTTTTGTTTCTCATATATGTGTACTCTAAATACTTTTCTTTACAAATATTAACAGATATTCATATGACTCATACTACACTAGTGCATACAAGAATCTTTTACTTTGACGCTGACTGGACTCTCATGTTATATGACTCAATGCTGGTGGACTCCATCCCTGGTGACTGCATCAGTATCTGTCCTCCCGAGCTCGTCCTCCTGGGATTCCTGTAAAATAAATACTGGGAGTGGGGGGGTTAGATCGATGTACGATCTAAGTGAGTGAAAAATAGCTGGAAACTGATGTAAAATCTTTTGTTTTCAAAAACCATAGTACTATAAATATCTTTTTACTTTCGATAACTTCGTCTTTCTGAAAACTGCTTTTAAAATACTGGTTTCTGAAAGCTATAGGCTAAAATCTGCAAACTTTTTTCTGAAAATTGTCTGAAAATCATTACTAAAAACTGCATATGAGTATCTGCTGAAAAACTTAAAACTGATATCTGAAAACTATGTACTGAAAATCTGAAATATGTGTACTGAAAATCTAAGAACTGAAAACTGTTCTATGTCCAGGAAACCGACTCAACTGGACGTGTCCGGGAATAATCACCGGGTCTCTGATGTCCAGGACAATGACTCAACTGGACATCTCACTGCACCCAGGACAACGACTCAACTGGGTGTCCTCTATGCCCAGGAAACCGACTCAACTAGGCATCTCTGAAACTGGTAGTGCCCTACGTCCAGGACAACGACTCAATTGCAACGTAGAGCTCTACACGTAGGACAACGACTCAACTGGGTGTAGCCACCACTAAAATTGGGGGTACGGATCAATGCTACCACCCAAGCTCTGAAATCAGGATTTCGGGGATCTGTCAACCCTAGTCCTGCTCGAGGATCTAAGAGCGTCCCCTCAATCCTCCACATGTGCACATGTCTCTGAATCCGTCAATTCCAACTGTATCTCTGTAATAGTTACATGTTGGGGTGATGTTTTACCTCATGCCCCGAAGAACAATAGCTCAAACTGAAAACATCTATTTTCTAAAACATTTATCAAAACATAGTGAATCATGTATAGTATAAAAAAAAAAATTGGATAACGCCCTATTTGCAGAAAATATAAGTCTGGCATTTAAATACAAAGTAATAAAGAAATCAAGCAAAAGATAAAGTGTCCACTCACTGTGATTGAGTCTGGATGGCACTGGATCCTTGGTTGAAGGAAAATGTGATTCCTGCAAATAACCTATGGTCGAAACTCAATTAGAATCAATCGTAGTAAAATAATCTCGATACTCTTGGTACTTAAAGACGCATCCAAATTATACACAAGGCTTATGATGGTTATAATTTGGCACATGATATGTGATCGAACTGATACGAGACCCTAAGGGTGGTCTCTAACACGCTAGGGTGCAACTGGTGCTTGAAACCGGTTTCGGAAGAATTATGTCTCACGTCGCGACGCGCAGTCCCTCTGCGTCGCGATGCGTGACGCCTAATTCCTACATCTGACTTTCCCCTCGCATCGCGATGCGCAGACCCTCTGCGTCACTACGCGCCGTCGATTTCCAGGTTTCTGCTTTCTTCTCCAAATTCATCCAAAGCTTAAGTTACCCAAATCTACTCCATTTCAACACTTCCAACCCTAAAACCAATATACAAAATATCATTTTGCATTCCATTATACATGCACATTCCATCAATTTATCAACAATTTAACCTTTAATTTATTTAATCCATTTTACCAACTTATACCCAAAACATCTTCAAAGCTTCCATAACATCTTCCAATACTCAAACCACCAAATTACATCAACTCCAAACATACTAAACTATTATTTTAGCAATATCAATCATTCATTTAACTACCCATCTATCATTACTAATTAATCCCTTAAACTTTTCAAGCTTATACAACTTAACACAAAACCCATTTCTTTACTAGTTAATCACTAATATTCAACATATAACCTTCCATTTCAACTACCATATCATCAATTTGTCAAAAACTCATAAATTAGAAATTGGGTTTAGTTCCATTACCTTATTTCTTTTGCTTCCCAACCCTTTTATCAAGCTCCATGGATGCCAAAACTCCTAAGCTTCTCCTTCTTTTCTCTTCTTTCTTTCTTCCCTTCTTCTTCTTTCTTCTTTCTTCTTCTTCTCTTTCCCTCTCTTCCTCCACGGTTTTCTTCCCTGTTTTCTCTTCATTCTCTCTTTTTAATTTTTTGTAATTAGTAAATAGTAGCCCCCTTTATATACTAGGGCTTAAATGATAAAATAAAATTGAAGAAGTGTGTAGAAGAATGGAGAAAAATTGAAATCTTTACATTTTGACCCGAAATCACTATTCATCAAAATTTTTGACTTGCGCTTTTGACCCCGTTATGCTCCGAATTTGGAAACATATTTAACACGGAAGTTGTAGGTCTCGATCTGAGCTTTCCGAAGATATAAAATTCATAAAACTCGGAGATCGTATGAAAAATTTATGCCTCAAATACTATGGGCGGTCCAAAAGTAACACGGTACAGTCTAGTCCCGGGACTTCGAAAAATTAACCAATCATCCCCAAAATTATCTCATGAGCATATTTGAGTCCCAACATATTTTATTCTTCGTGCCTTCATCCCGTACATAATAGTATCGTTGTGGGGGCTATAGTAAAACCATCGGTCGTTACATAGACAAAGACCATAGGATTTACAATGTAGTGAGTAGTTACAATGTAGTTTGTAATTGACATTGCGAAGTGTCATTATAGGTTGTATATTCTCAAATAAAGTTCGTAGTCAAGATTTACTAATACAAGTCGGTTAGTAAAATCCACTTAGACCAGTACATGTCATATATCGGGATTTGGTCCGATAGTTTATCCCAATGAACGATGAGTCTCCGGAGACTCATATAGATGTGTAGGTGTTTATTTGATAAATACTGAACGACTCACCGAATATTTCCTAATAGATGGTACACCAACATCAATAGAAATCTTCTTGAGTCGAGTATCATAGTGGTCATTTGACTTGAGATACTATTGTGGATATATGAGACATCATCCACACTTTGATGGCAGTCACGTCACCGATCTATATAGATCATACATCCACCTGCTCGTTGGGTGTGGACTCATGCTTATGATATCTTGTGAGTATCAGATAGAATCTGTCAGTCTTGTTTACATGAGGCATAAGTATCATGTACGTATTTGCGATCTGGTAAATCCATGGCTGTTGTATACTTCGCAAGCGAGTTCCGACTGTTATTTAGAGATCGTAAATTTGTAAGTCGATTATATTATACCTAAGGGATTCGGCGTTCCTATCTATATCCTCAGTATAATATTGATAGTCTGTGACAAAGAGATTATACATCTGCAATGACCTCGACTTGGATAGTTTAGCGAGATTATTCATGGTCGTCATAATTTACGAGTGGGTGAATTATGGACACATAATTTGATTCTGTGACGGATAAACCTAAACTTAAAGAGTTTCACAATATGAAGTGTATTCGTTGAGTAATTAGGCAACACATTATGAATAGTACATATCATTCATAATACTTTATCGGATTAAATGAGTTAATTCGAATCGTTTAAGGGATAAACGAAAAATACATGTATAAGGTGCATTTCAGTCATCTCATAATTAATATGTATTTGTATTTAATATATGATTTTATTAAATATACATTAAGTAATTATCAAATAAGATATTTGACATATATCATAAATATATGTATTTTGATTATTTAAAGTAAATATGATACATAACATATATTTAGATATTTAGATTTAAGTAATTTTTTATTATTTAATTATTAAATAATTAAAATAATTAAAATATAAATATCTAAGGATTTATTTAAGTTAGGAAATTATTATAGTGTATAAGTTTGACTTTTTACATTTAAGAAAAAGATGTTAAAAATGAATTTTGCTTCTTTAATTTGATTAAAATGCAAAAATATCTTCTTTTTTTTTTTTTTTTGCTCCCAATTTCGGCAAAGGCTTTGGATATATAAGGGAAATATTTTTTTTCATTTGCTTTGTAATGTTAACTTAGCCATCTTCAACCTTAGAAAAACACCAAATAGAGTAGAGAGAAAAGAATCAAAGAAAGAACAAAAACTTAAGAAAGTTTGGAGATTAAATGTAATCTTTAATATTCTTCAACCTAGAAAAATTGTTTTATTGTTCTAATAAGTTACAAATGTTGTAGAAATTCTTTTTTACTCTAAAATTTGGGGGTTTTTTATTTGGTTGATGGATTTGGATAATATTAGTTCAATTTTATCATATGATGATTTATTGCCATTCTAGAGTGTTATGACCACTCTTATAACTCCTAGAATTGTTATTGAGTTCTTCATTGGTGGTGACTTTGTTTGATGTAAATAGTAATATGATTAAAATTGAGAAAAATGGATTTAAAGCATGAAAAATTATTATTTTTGCATCCAGATCAGACCTTGAAATTCTAGAAAATTTTGGATGAAAATATATTATTTAAATATATTGGATGTGTATTGGGCATTGAAATAATTGCCGGAAATTATTTCAGAGTGAAAATATGAACGGCTATCCAAACAGTGAATTGGTCACTGTTTGGGCAGCCCATAAACTGCCCAAGTACTATTGGGACTAACCTGGGCATCCCTCATGTGTATTGGTTGGTCGGTTTGGGAAAAAACGTGTTTTATGTCATTTTACGAAAAAATATTTTTGTAAAAGTTTCGCGATATTTTCTAAATTATTTATATTATTATTTGATAATAAATATAATAAGTTTAAGTGAAATATGAATGAATTATTCATATGGGATATTGAATGATTTATTCGGTAAGTTTAAAATTTTAAAGTTTCGATTTCGCCCGAACCGTGCCTTCCGCTGCGCCTTAAAACCCCTACACATATGGAGACATGAGAATGAATGCACTTTGCATGATGTGATTATATAGGACTGGACCCAGATGGAAATGAGTTTCTTATAATATCTGTTAAATAAAGAAATTCATTTTCAATCTTCTAGATGGTCATATATGGATTGATCTTAATCCTGAATGTAGACTATGTCATTTGATTTACAAAAGTGAGGTTGATCGAGCAATCCAGACCAATAGCTACGTACTTTAAGGACATGGTTTCATGTGTAGTTGTGGACGTTTTACATAGATATAGAGTTCACTCATTCTTGCGAGAAGTAGATGAGTATCTTCCTTAAGGATTGATTCGGTACTTGAACAGTTAGAGCGCTCAAGTCTTTCTATAACGAATAGAAAGATTAACATTTATAATGGTTATGAATAAATCGTTTATTAGAGAGTCAATTGTACTTAAGGTAAAAATAATTAGAGGGATATAACGGATATTATGATCCGGCTCTAATTACGAGATACTCGTGAAGGGTCAACCTCTATTTAATGACTATATCGATGAACACCGATGTGGTTAGGCTTAATCTATCTATCTGCGGTAATGAGAGTGCAGCTTTGGGTTTTTATGGAATAACCCGAGAGTTAATAATTCAGAATATTTAATTAAGAGCTTAATTAATATTTCGGGATTATTAGAGCTCAGAATAGTAGGTTCATTTGATCCTCGTGCTAGCTCGATATATTATAGCAGATTAAATATAATTGGATAGGCCATTATATACTCACATATGAAAATATTATTAATATGATTAATAATATTATTTTGTCACACTTGAAACTATATGTTAAAATTTAATATATGGTTTTTAATAATTATATGATAATTATTAAATACATGATATTAAAATATATATGATATAATTTAATAAGGCTAAATTTGTAATTTCCGAATTTGAATTTTGGAAACCCTTGGATTAAATTTGGAAGTTACACTTTTTAAAAGGTGTTAACCGTTTTATTTTGTAACATCTTTTCCATTATGGAAAATTTAAGATTGATGTTACAAATTTTTTTAAAAAATAACATGTATGGCCGAAAATCGCATTGATGGGAGAGGAATGGTTTTGACTTGTTTTGGAAACAATAACTCTGGGTATAAAAAGGATTTTCTTTTTCTTTTTTGCCTTGGTATCTTATTTTGCAACCTAGACACCTCTATTGTTCTTAAAACTCTCTCAAGTGTTGAGAA